>CM042381.1:5589909-6189909 GCA_023634145.1 Thymallus thymallus
TAATAGCAGGGTTGATAAACAGGACAGGATTTAATAACAACAATTGTAACAAGGCCCACCCTGTGATTAACGACCGGCCATATTCGATGTGTTATGACCTGGCTCAAAGGCTATCAAGTGTAATGTAAGAACAATGTAGTTAGATAGGATATACTTGTAATTATCATGTATCTACCAATGAGCAAGCAACTTAAAGTGAAACCCAGTAGGATATAACCTTTATAATGTAAAACAAATATTTTTCAGACCAAGAGAAATTAGGAGACTTTAATTGTTCTCAGTATTCTAATGTTGTTTTAGTGTTTTGTTTTCTGGTTGTATTTGTGCACCCATTCAACAAGCTTTGGACGAAGGACATCCACAGTGCCGCCATCTCCAAAGTTCACTCGGAAAGAAAATAGTTCTAAACTTGGGTTTGATTTAGTTTTTGGTTATTTTAATCATAAAAAATAAAAACAATTATCTTTTAAATATCCATTGGCTGGAAACTCATTGCTTAGTTATCATGTCAATTCTGTAGTTGCCCATTTAAACATGTTAAGGTCAACATACGTAGTGTTGACAATTTTCTCATGTATATGTTGTTTGGGAAATATTCTGTCGTTTTTTCTTCATTAACCTGATGATTATTTAATGTTGTGTTGGATTTTGAATTGAATACATATTGTTTAGTATATTTCGTACATTTAATATGTTTAGTTTAGTTCTCTGTGAGAAGCAAGTTCATTTAAAGTTATATGTGATTTGGTTTGTGTACCTCATTTCAATGCTGTTAATAACCTGATCTTATTAGCATATGCATAATGAGTTTGTAGCACATTTGTAACAGTAGTATGTTCACCACAAGTTTCCCAGAATTGTTTGCCAGAAGTTCACAAGTAAATTTGCCACAACAGTTTGCCACAAAACTAATTTGGATGTGAAAATATAAGCAAATATGAGCTTGAAAAAATGTTGAGGCCAAATTAGACAAGAAGAAGCATATATTTATATTTATATATTTTTTCTTTCGTTAAGGGTAGCCTTGGCCTCTCTTTTTACTTTAAAAGTTGAAATTGTAAGTGGAATTGGAATGAAACAATATCTTTGTGTTTATTCGTCCCAAGTATTTGAATCCAACTATTGGGTCAGTATTTTAGTCTCTTTTGATGGGTGATCTTTGTGCACTTTGGGATTAAATGAAGATATTCATGGTGTGTTGACTCACTTCCTTGACACAGTGGATCCACTCTATTTTAAGTATGAATCCGGGGGAAAAGGCGATTGAATTGAGATGGTCTTTTTTAGCTCAGCTAGACCTCAGTGATGTCTGCATTGAATTTCAGCATGGTCCATTCTTTAAAGCAATTTCTCCTCAGAGCCTTTTAAAACTGTGTGCCTGTACAGACAGATACTATTTTCTAGAATAAAATAGAAAATAAATATGACAAAAAAGCACCTCTAGCTAGTTTGGAACCCCACTGTAATGGCCTGAGACAGGACTTAGAGAGAGGCTTTGCAATGTACACACGGTAACCGCACTGGGGAGCGACATTTAGTGCAGGGGACTCTAAAGGAGTGGGGTTAGGAGGTTAACTACCCAGAGGGGTTTGGGTCGGGGAGAGTTGCTGGTGGGGTGTTGGCGTTTGCTAGCTGCTTCTGCTGCTAATGCTTCCTCCATTCCCTCCATCAGCTAGACTCGGTCTGCATTCTTTCAGAATACTCTTAGCTCTTGGGTACAGTAACTTAACACTTAGGGAGCCAAGGTCAGTATTTTCTCAATCCTGAGGCATGCCACTAGAGACTGTTGCATTTTGTGTTTAACTGCAACTTCATTGAACAAAGCTATGTTGTTTGGCCACTAACATTCTCTAGTCGACTGTGTACTGTACAGTGGTCTTCAGAGCCATGTTGAGCCATCAGAGGATAGATCCTTGTGCAGTACATTGGCCACATGCCTTAGAAATGCAGGGTCTGGTAACCAGCTCCATGCTGTTTTAGTAATGCTGAATTAGAGTTCAAATAAAAAAGGAATAAACAGTAATAAGTCCACAGTGAGACCGCAGAGTGGTGCCTGTATGGGACTACTCATGGTAATGGGAGCTTAACAGTGATCCAAAGCCCTGAAAGGATTTCCGTAAATATGCTGTTTGCTCACGATCAGCATTGTATTTAATAACGTGGGTGAATATTAAATCATCTTTTGATCTTTTTTTCATTAGGCCTCCCCATGTGGGTTTTCGTCTTCTTTATAAATTAAGTTCCTTGTCTCGTATAGACATGAGGAAAATGAACGAGGACACAAGGACCATTTTAAAAGATTAGTAATAATACCAGGCTATTGAAACTATTTTAATTGGTTCCACAACTTTCTTTTGAACACTCTTCCTCCACGTCTACAGTACATTCGAGCTGTAAAAGTTTGTACTAAGTGGATGCCAGATTTACAGTTGTGATATTTCAGAATATGTCATGTAGGAGAAGGATTGCTCTTGCCTCTGGGAGTATTATTTCATTCAGAGGCAACGCTTGCCCTGTTATTAGGTCCTATGCACTCGCTCAAACCATTCCCAGCACACCTAGCTACAGCTTATAAAATCATAGGTACAGTATCCTGAGAAAATACTGATTCCTTCCCCAAAGGCTAATAAAACAGCACTAGTTTACATGTTAAAAAAAATATATATATATTTCAAAATGGACTTCTGTTGAGAAAATGTATTAGCTACATACAGTACGTAGAAAGAGTTACACACAAAAAAACTTACATTTTAATGCAAGATATGCATACCGACTTTATACCTTACTTTGCACTTCATAGCCTAAGACAATACTGGGACAATATTTAGATCATACATAATAAATAAATAATAAGATTCTCTTATCTAATTAGCACACAAAGAGCTGAATAATTTAACCTGTTCACTCCCCATTAAGTCTGCCTAATAATGCTAATTATGTTTGTTCACTTATAGGGCTTCATTATGTAGGAAACAATCATTAAGGGGTGCATATGTTAGAATTGTAACATCTGTGCTATAATGATGGCTATTCTCATCTCAAAGTAAACTAAGATTTATGTCAGAGAGCTCAAACTCAGTCATGGACATGGCTTAAAGAGACAACCCAAATGACAACGGACGGAGGCGTGTGGTACCCTCACTATGACATACATATGAATGAGAATCAAATTCTGTCTTTTTTAGGTGAGATCATCTCAAAATGCAACATCGCACTTCAATGGTTTCACTCTGGATTATAGGCCAGGATACACCAATTCAGTTCTACCTGGGTAACTCTTGCTTTGAGACTTCAGTCAAATGACATGAAAGTGATATTTCCCACTGCAAATGTTTCTTCAAAGTACATTCTCTATACTGTAGTTTGTTTATAATTAATCTATAGTTCATAAACCGACTGATATTCCTACAGGTCCACGCCATTGTTTTGCATAGAGACAGCTTGGTGATTCACCGGTCTCATGCTGCCAGGCTGTGCACACTGATTGAGAAACACAGCTCTTACAGTGTTGTACCCCACTGGGAGACTCTGCAGGCATGGACATGCTCCGAGTTTCCATGGCAAGATGGCGCTGCAAAAGAAAAGGCTACAGTAAAATGCCAGCAGACAACAACAGGGTGAAAACAAATGTCATCCTACGGTGGCATTCTACCATTCTGGCACCATTTTATAAATGAAGAAACAATTATGATGTAATACAATGAGCTTGTTGTAGATCTTTCGGTCTATATACAGTATCAAGAGTAATACAGCTTTGACTGCTAATAACATCTTTCTCTTTCCATTCACCATGCATACTGATCCTTTCACATAACACCACATAGTTTCTTATGGTGCCAGACAAGGTTGAGAGGTGTCGCCTATATTCTGTTGATGTTTAGCTAACCCATATCTCTCTGTTATTCTTTTCAAGCAATTTCTTGAGGTGGATATTTAGTAGTTGATTATCTCTGTCTTTTATCATCCACCACACAGTGACATGCGCACACTTATCATACATTAAAACTCAAGGGTTTTTGAAAAACGTCATTAAACTCATGCTTCTAGTCTTCACGTGGCCCTCGCAATAAATTGTGAAAAGCTCTTATCTAGATTGCTCGAACAAAAGCCCAGCACTTCATTTGCACATTGATGCGAAAGCGCCAGGGTTTTTTCTTCTCTGCTCCTCTTCATACGGTACATGGTGAGGACAGTACCTTCTCGTCTCTTGTCTTTTCCACCACCCACCCCAAACAAACATCAAACCAGCTCACCCGCTCGCCCAAGTGAAAAGCAGTAGAATATGTCCTGAAACCCCATCTTTGCTAACATGTAAAAATTAAAGTCTTTGATCAGAGGAATCGAATCTCTGAAGGGAATGTGATTAAAAAGTGACATTTTAAACGCCCAAGGACCCAGGCAGCGGGGGGATTTTCCACACAGTGTGAAGACCTAAGCTCATATAAGAAATACCCCAGTGGTTCAACCAATGTATCCAAACCAGGAAATATGATACAGTATGGCAAAATATTTTTCTTCCCCCCCCTTTCTTTCACTGCTAGTTATATGCGCTTTGCTCTGGATGACTTTCAAAGCTACTTGTTCCACTTTCTTACATTTATGCTAATTGGAATGCAAATATTCAGGTTCCATTTTAAGCCTGTGGTTTTATGAGAGAGGGGTGGGAGATGACAATGTATCGACAGGCATGGATGGCTCAACACTCAAACCTCAAAGTTAAGGGTTCATGGTGGCAGTAAAGGACAGGAAATATGGTCTCTGTCATCTTTACTGAATAACATTTCACGCTGTGTTATTTTGGCTTCAACTGAACACTGTGGATCGAGTAGGCAGTCTGAAGCCCTGTGTGCCATTCCCTACCAGCAAATTTCCTTCCACTTTGGTGTTATGTTTATTGTATGAGCAGTTCACTCAAGCAGAGCAAAGAGTGTAGTGTTCAATTCACTCAGTAAGCTTTAAAGCCTTTCTTGATAAACTAATCAACCCAGCTAAGATTCCGAGGCCCACTTAACACACACAAGTCAAAACAAGCTCCCCGGAGCAACGCATGATAAGACTAGTACCTCTTAGTATATTACCTAAGTATGTTTTCTAGTGGGACTTGATATTGTAGGTTACTTGTTCAAATACATACTGTATATTATCATGAACTTCCAAAATGAACGGAGAATGTTATTGTATCAGCATTGTGATAGATCGTAATGCTAGACATGCAAATGTTTTTTGCCGCTGTTTGAAAATGACATCACATTGTACCCTTGACTTCAGGTGATAACAAAAGGTCAGGAAGAAGCTAAGGACGGCAGGAGTGGCAGGCTCTGCGACCAACTAGCTACCAGCCAGTCATACACATGAACAAAGCCAATGAAAATACACATCTACAAAAGTATTCTTTATGGGTTTTGTTTCATTCATCTGTGCAGGTTTGCTGTAAAATTCTGTACCATATTTATGAGCTTATCCTTATGTTCTGTAGGCCTGGCTACATGTACAGTAAGAGCGGTTTATGACAACATCCTGAGTGAGAATTACAGGGCAGTACACTAGATTCTCCATCTTCTCTCCCAACTAAGTAGGTTGACATCCATTGAAAGTCTCTCCAAGTCAGTTCCCAGAGGTAGACTGGCTTCTGCAACCAGCTGCCTCTCTCTCTCTCTCTCTCTCTCTCTCTCTCTCTCTCGCTCTCTCTCTCTATATGTCTGCTCACTCTCTCTCTCTCTCTCTCTCTCTCTCTCTCTCTCTCTCTCTCTCTCTCTCTCTCTCTCTCTCTCTCTCTCTCTCTCTCTCGCTCTCTCTCTCTATATGTCTGCTCACTCTCTCTCTCTTTCTCTCTCTCTCTCTCTCTCTCTCTCTCTATCCCTCTCTATCCCTCTCTCTCTCAGCCCGCTCACTCTCTCTCTCTCTCTCTCTCGCTCTCTCTCAGTCTGTTCTAATTCCTCCACAGTTATTTCTGTAATGCCTCGTTTCACATCGCCCAAATGGATGGCCGCCCAGAGAAACCTTGACGCCTCATGATTTCATGTAAACGCAGTGCTTTTTAGATCATTTAGTCTGTAATGTATACTATCTATATCCAGCAGCCCCCTTATTCCCATATAAGCAAAACGCAGTTCATGAACTCAGTCAACACAGGTGTTCTGTTAATTTAGTACCCTCAATTAAGACCAGTGGTAAAATTGTAACTGAATTGACTATGGGGAAACATAACTAGTATCTTGTGTAGAGTTGCAGCTCTGGGATGGTTGATTGCTGGTAACATTGCTTAGTTCTTTTGTGGCAGAATACATTGAATGGTCTTCGACAACATTTAGAAAAACACTTTGGTAGCACTTTAGTTTATAGTGCTGAAATAAGAGGTTAATGTCAGGAAAGTAACAGGAAACAACAACAAAATAAGATGGCAACAACCAGGTAGGAAAGCAGTAATTACCCATTAACTGTTAGCTTGTAGCTGGTTGTTATGCAAGGACAACTATTCGTTACTGAAGAACTATCGATAATAAAGGCTATAGTTATTAAGAATGTACTTGGAACTTTTACTTATGCTGTATGTTGGCCATCCTAAAAAAATACATTTTGGGTCTTTGCTTGTAGCAGGTTAGTTGCCTTATGTTTCAGTTTTGTTTCCGATTACTTTCCTGTCATTACCCTGTTATTTCAGCAATGTGTTTAAAGGGATACTTCGGGATTTTGGCAATGAGGCCCTATGAAAAAATGTAGTGGTAGTTTCCCGAGCCAATGCTAACTAGCGTTAACGCAATGACTGGAAGTCTATGGGTGTCTACGGGCATGCTGCCCATAGATACCCTTAGACTTCCAGACATTGTGCTAACGCTCGTTAGCATTGGCTAGCAAAACTACCTTTAACTTCCTTCATACTGGACACAGAGACATAAAAATGAAGGAGTAGATAAATGGCCTCAATGCCAAAAACCAGAAGTATCCCTTTAAAGGTGAAATATGCAGAAATCGCTCCGCCAAAATTCTAATACATTGCCCAGTTTCAGTTTATGTGTCAAAACCAGCTGCCATTGTGTAGAGAATCATTTTACCATCTAAACCGCTGTGAAATATATGTTCCATAAACAAAAATATTGTATTTTCAGCTGTTTTCTCAGATGACTCCGCAATTGTAGGGAGCATTAGGGGTGGGCAGGAGGAGGAGTACAGGAGCACAATCGATGACTTTGTGGTGTGGTGTGAGCAGAACCACCTTCAGCTCAACATCAGCAAAACAAAGGAGATGGTGGTGGACTTCAGGAGAACCAAGGCCCAACCGACTGCAGTCCCTATACAGGGGGTGGGTGTGGAAATGGTTGGGTCATACAAGTTCCTGGGAATCCATATGGACAGCAGGCTGGAATGGGCTGTACAAAAAGGGCCAGAGCCGACTTTACTTTCTGAGGAGGCTTAGGTCCTTCAACGTGTGCAGTAAACTACTGCATACCATCTACTAGTCTGTGGTGGCCAGTGCCATCATTTTTGCAGTGCTGTGCTGGGGCGCCAACAGAAAGGCCGGTGATGCTTCTCAGGTAAATAAGCTGATCAGGAAGGCTAGCTCTGTTCTGGGGATTAACCTTGGCACTCTAGAGGAGGTGGCGGAGAGAAGGATCCTGGCCGAACTGCTGGCCATCATGGACAACGTTACCCACCCTCTGCATGCCTTAGACTGTTTAATGCCTCAACGGGGTGCCGTGCCGTCGGCAACAAAGACCTGGATCTGTTGGGGTGTTAGGACCTAGTTTCAAAATTATGCATCCATCCACCTGTGAGTAACTCTCTGGTCTGTAATCACTCATTCACTCGGGACTTATTAATTCAGCACTCATTCATTCAGGACTGTATATACATACAGTCATGTGAAAAAAATAAGTACACCCCCCAGCCTTCCATAAAGATTAGAAACTTGGTCTGGTTTGGTCTTAACCATATGGGTGTGTGGTTAAACATCATGCCAAGATCAAAAGACCTACCCGTGGCCTTCAGAAGACAGATTATTGATGCCCATGAGTCTGGGAGGGGTTAAAATACGAAGTACCTCATTCTACTGTCCGCTCATCTACAATTAGAGAAAATTCCAGCACACTGGCAAGCTACCTAGGACAGGTCATCCCACCAAATTCAGCCCTAGAGCTGACCGAACGATGCTCATAGAAGTCTCTAAGAACCCCAGGGTAACGTCAACGGATCTACAGGCCTCTCTTGCCACAATCAATGTGAATGTGCATGAGTCAACTGTCAGAAAGAGACTGCACAAACTTGGCCCACATGGGAGGACAGGAAGGAAGAAGCCTCTGCTCTCAAAAAATTATAAGACACGACTGACATTTGCCAGATAACACCTGAGTAAAGACCAAAACTACTGGAACAATGTGCTCTGGACAGATGAGTCAAAGGTGGAGTTGTTTGGCCGCAATGCCAGATGCCATGTTTGGCGAAAAACGAAACACTGCCTTTGAACAGAAGAACTTCATACCAACTGTAAAGCATGGAGGCGGTGGCATTATGGTTTGGGGCTGCTTTGCTGCCTCAGGGCCAACTAGCCATCATTGAGTCAACCATGAAGTCTATATTGTACCAGAGAATTCTTGAGGAGAATGTGAGACTATCTGTCAAAAAGCTGAAGCTGAATCGAACATGGATCTTGCAACAGAACAATGATCCAAAACACAAAAGCAAAGCTACAACAGAATGACAAAAAAAGAAGAAATGGAGGGTTATGGAACGGCCGAGTCAAAGCCCAGATCTCAATCCTATCAAAATGCTGCGGGGGGACATGAAGTGGGCCGTGCATGCAAGATAGCACTCGAATATGACCCAGTTGAAACAGTACTGTAAAGAAGAGTGGGCAAAAATTCCTCCCAGTCCATGTAAGAGACTGATAGACAGTTACAAGTTTCAGCCAAAGGGGAAACACCAGTTATTGAAGCTAGAGGTGGACTTATTTATTCTAAACTATGGAATTGCATTTCTGTAGATGTTTTATGAATAAATGATTGCAAAATATAATCTTTCAGTGCCATTTGTTAAATTAGGTTACCTTTATCTGTCAACAGTAATGAAGTGAAGATACATATCCATCTGTCCAAATATGTAAAAAAAAAAAAAAAAGATTTCAGGGGGTGTACTTACTTTTTCACATGACTGTATTCATGTACAGTTGTTATATCCTATCAAGTGCAATATTATAAGTAATTCTTGGACTGAATTTATGTAGTCATTCACTCAAGACTGTAAATTAGTATCCTGTCAGTAGTATCTTTCTTTTCATTGCATTTAGTATATTGAATGTTCAATACCTGCATTTATCTGTAATTAAACCCTGTACTAAAGACTGTACTTTAAGGGAATTATTATTATTGCCCTAAATTATATCATACGCAAATTTAGCTATTTAAGTATCTCTTCCTGTCATTTACCATGGAAACCTGCAAGGAAACACGTGCCGTCATCATTGCTTTGAACAAAAAGGGCTTCACAGGCAAAGATATTGCTCCTGGTAAGATTGCACCTAAATCAACCATTTATTGGATCATCAACAACTTCAAGGAGAGAGGTTCAATTGTTGTGAAGAAGGCGTCAGGGCGCCCAAGAAAGTCCAGCAAGCGCCAGGACCGTCTCCAAAGTTGATTCAGCTGCGGGATCGGGGCACCACCAGTGCAGAGCTTGCTCAGGAATGGCAGCAGGCAGGTGTGAGTGCATCTGCACGCACAGTGAGATGAAGACTTTTGGAGGATGGCCTGGTGTCAAGAGGGGCAGCAAAGAAGCCTCTTCTCTCCAGGAAAAACATCAGGGACAGACTGATATTCTGCAAAAGGTACAGGGATTGGACTGCTGAGGACTGGGGTAGAGTCATTTTCTCTGATGAATCCCCTTTCCGATTGTTTGGGCCATCGGGAAAACACCTTGTCTGGAGAAGTTTGCTGCCTCAGTGTTGAGCGCTACCATCAGTCCTGTGTCATGCCAACAGTAAACCATCCTCGGACCATTCATGTGTGGGGTTGCTTCTCATCCCAAGGGAGTGGGCTCACTCACAATTTTGCCTAATGTTTACATATCTTGCATTATTCATCTCATATGTACAGTATATACGGTATGCTATACTATTCTGCTGTATCTTAGTCCATGCCGCTCTGACATTGCTCATCCATATATGTGTATATATTCTTAATTCCATTCCTTACTTAGATTTTGTGTGTATTGGGTATATGTTGAAAAATTGTTAGATATTACTGCACTGTCGGAGGAAGAAGTACAAGCTACAACCGCAATAACATCTTCTAAACACGTGTAGAGTATGTGGCCATATTGTACACCATACTGCTACAGTAGGAATACAGATGATTGCTATTAATGTTTAACACCGTTTACATATTTCTCTCAAAGACAATACCGCTTGGATACAAAGAAGTTGATGCCTCTCAAGAGGAGATGTGAAAGGAGCCATAATAACAATCTTCCCTTGTGTCCAAGTGACTCTGAACAGCTCACTTTACTACATGTGAGTATTGGTTTCTGACGCAGTTGGAATTATCAGGCCACTTGTCAGTACACTTGTAAAAAAGATTATATAAAACACCATTATATACATATGTACAACAGCTAGCAATATCTATACCACAATGAAGTTGTGAGCATACTAATCATTCTATATTATACTACAACATCAGTCTAATTGTATATGGATGTTGTGTTGGTTAAATGTTCCAGGCAGGTTCCAGAATGTTCTTCAGCTGGTGAACCTCTTCTTGTGTTTGGTAATGGCAGCTTGTTTAGCAGTCTTTGGCGCTGTGGCGATGTTGGCAGGGATGTTGTGTTTTCGAGTCTGTGACTCTGGCTCCTTGTAAACAACCATCTGGTCCCTTCTGCACTCCACAGCCAGGTGGATAAGCCCCTCATACCCTTTCTTCATCACCCACTGCTTTGACCTCTTGCAGAATATTTTTTTTTGTACTGCAAGTCTCCTGGAAAGACATGAAACTGTTCATGAGGATGTGTAACCATACAATAAACCATGTTAATCTGTGAAAAAAAAAAAAGGGTACAGTAGACTGGAACGTGTTTGTTATACTACAGTGGGGCTGTTGAGTAGAGAAGCACTGCCAACAATAGTAAATAGGCTAGAAGAATATCCTAACAATATAGAATATACTCTTTCCCCCATGCCAAAGAACTGACTACCAGGGTGTGAAAAGTTGGAGGAGCACTTCTCTTGTAGACAGTTTGGTGTATCATTATTACAGTCTGAGGTCCTGAAGGCTCTGGAGCAGGTTTTCTCATCAAGGATCTTTCTGTACTTTGCTCAGTTCATCTTTCCCCTGATCCTGACTAGTCTCCCAGTCCCTGTCGCTGAAAAACATCCCCACAGCATGATTCTGCCTCCACCGTGCTTCACCGAAGTCAAGGTGTCTGAATACTTTCCATTGGCACTGTGTTGAGACTTAGTGCCCAATAATAAAGGGTTAAATAGATGTACGTTTTTTTCTGTACTTTACTATTTATATTTTTGGCAAGTTTTACTTTTACTCCACTACATTCCAAAAGAAAATATGTACTTTGTATTCCCATATATTTATATTATTGTCCAATTCATGCACCTATCAATACAACGTATTGTCATTCCTACTGACTCTGATCTGGCGGACTCACTAAACACGAATACTGCGTTTCTAAATTACGTCTGAGTGTTGAAGTGTGCCACTGTCTGTCCTTAAAAAAAAAAAAGAGAATCGTGCTGTCTGGTTTGCCTAATATATGGAATTTGATGTATAGCATTTACTTTTACTCAAGTATGACAATTGAGTACTTTTTCCACCACTGAGTAAATTTTAGTAACAATTTAAAAATACACGTTTTTTCTCTAAAACACTACACTACTTTTAGACTTTTACTAAAGTAGTATTTCACTGGGTATTTTTTACTTTTACTTGAGTAATTTTCTATTAAGGTATCTTTACTTTTACTGAAGTATTACAATTGAGTACTTTTTCCACCACTGAGTAAATTTTAGTAACAATTTAAAAATACACGTTTTTTCTCTAAAACACTACAACTGGTGTGGGGTGGTGCTTCGTGCTCTGGCCCGTCCCTCCCCAAGGAAGTTTTTTTTATAAAGAGAGACAGACACTAACAACACAATCCTTTAGGCAAAACTGAAAGAGTTGACCAGACCTCAATGGCTTCAAGTGATTCATCTCATCAACACGAATTCGACAATGGACATTTTTTTATGTTCTATTAGCTACATGGTGACATTCAATTATATGTTTCAACAGGAATATAGCAAAGCGGATTCGAAACAAAGAGTTGGATTTAGCTCAGCCACAGTCGATGCCAGCACCAAGAGGGCAGATGACAAATACGATGGCTTGCTAAGTAGGTTATTTCTCCTGCAAGCCACCTAGCTAGCTAGCTATTTTTAGTTTATCTAATTGACCATATTGTGTATTGCTGGCTAACATACTATCGTGTTACAGTGGGGGTAAATCAAAAAATATGTATGTTTGCTAACTTAGCTAAACAACTACAGGTAGCCATATTTATGACAACAAATAGAAGGGGTTTTACAATCAGAGATCTATTGTATCTTAATTGTAAAACTTATTTTTAGTCATAGATATGGCTACAAACAGCAAGCTACACCTTTACAACCAGCCAACTGAAACTAGGTTTACCAGCAAACGTTAGCACAGGACTGGAGTTTGCTAGCTAGTTAGCCTGGCGCTTGCTAACTTATGCGCCAAGCCTCACTTGTTAGTAAACATGTGTAACATCAGCAACTGTAAATTATTTTACTAGCTAGTTATGTAACATAATTGACGAGGGTTGACATTGGTTATTATTATGACCGTGGATGCATTTCAATCTCACAAAATTATAGGCATGACGCAAGATAGGATTCCAAACAGATGTAAATAACAATTATTTGCTATCCAGCTAGCCAGCTAGCTAAGTTTACAAGCAAACAGTGAAGAGAAACAATAATACAACACTTTACTGTTTTAAAACTGATAAGCTGGTTTTACTATAAAAATATGTGTTTAAGAATGCCTGATAGGCTTGGTTGTAGCTAGATACTGTCTGCCTGTCTACCTAGGTAAATTTGTACAGTCTGGTCACTGTACAAAGGTTGAGGTTTATGCCAGATTTATTCTATCTTGATGTTATGCTGGCACAGTTAAACAGTCTTTTTTTTTTTTTTTGTCTAACAGACAATAATGTGCCTGGGCTTCTTCCTGGAGTGGATTCCAGAATAAGATAAACATAATTCCTTTGCCTGTGTGTGTGATTGTATCAGAACTGTGTCCCATGAACTGTATCCCTCTCGATGGATTGGACATTATACTGGATTTCAAGCAGAAGATTACTCAAGAGGACCTGAATGGCAGTTTGATCATGACAACACTGCTCCCACAGCTTTACAAGTAATCCCTGAACTTTACTACTCTCATCACACTGTAATTTTCTTACAGTATATTTCTTTGTGAATGGCAATTTCATCATGATCACCTCTCCCATCCTTTGCTGATCACCATTTCTCTTAGCTACAGATTATTAGACCAGATAATGTGATTCAACCAAAGATTGTTGGTATCTGTTACTGTGAATTACAGGATAGGTACTGTTTGGTGTAGCACAGAGAATTTTGCTGCCTTCGTCCTCAGAAACAGGAGTCTCATAAAATGTCTGTGTCCAGTTGCAGGGGGGTCAGTTTGAATTCAGAAAATGCTCCGGTATTAAAATAATGAAACAATGTGTACACCGCCATCTTGTATATTTCAAGTCTTCTCTCATTGATCGAGACAAGTGTCTGTCATCATGACATGCGGCACTTTGGGGTGGACACCCACCTGTCTAGATCAATGAATGGTCTTGTCCTGTCTGCGGTGTACGGCCAGCTGGATAAGCCTCTGCTGGAAGTGGTGTAGGTCTCGTAGACCTTAACCACCAACTCTTTGGACCTCTTGCAAAAGATTTGCTGGTACTGCACGTCTCCATAACCGCAAGGTGTCCCCACTCCCTCATGCTCATTTACCCAAAATTCCACCGCTTTAGGGTATTTTTAAGCAGGGCACCTTGGAAGAACTCCAGATAAACTGAGTTTTACAAAACAGAAAAGGTAAAAAGAGAAAAGTAGGAGACTAAATTGATTACATGGTCTGGAAGGTACTCTGTGATCCTCAGGATACATTTAACCACCTGTAAACACATAACACAAACACTACCCAATTGATGTTTAGGCCATACTTACCGTAAATTGAGCTATCTTATCTTTTTGCCAACAGTCTTCATCCTTGTGCAGAGCTAGGGTTTGGAAGCACAGGCTGGTGGAATAAGATTATGTACCACCTACAACAAAATGCACAAAAATACACAATTTAACCACTAATTGCATTTTCTATTAGACTGTCTAGATTAGCACATTTCCATTTTGCTGTTAGCTAGCATCACTAAATTAGCAGCAAGATTGCTAGCCAGCTGAGAACCAACTAACCAACCATAGTTGATTTATAAGTATCCATCATTGCTAACAACACACAAACAGAGTGAGGTAGCTATATCGACAATCCTATTTTTATTAACAGTGATTTCCAGACAAGGGAGGAATAGATGGCTACCAGATTGAGCTATTCTTGTCATACCCATTCTTGCAAATGTTAGCTAGCTTATCTTAGCTAATGTTAGTCAAAGATAGAACAAACAAACATGTTTACGGTGCTCAAGGTACCAGTCTAGCAGTATCCAAAAGATAGCTAGCTTAATATATGATTTCACTGATGGCTTTCAGAGTTCATTACAGGACTGTAACATTAGTTAGCTAAGTCCAGCTAGGCTAGCATGCTAGATGACATTACATTACCTCTAATCAAGCATCTTCTGTTTTGTTGTGAAGGAAAAAAACAATGGTTTTACTTCTCAGCTGCCGTCAAAATGGATTCTCCATCAGTTCAGCATAAAAATAATTGTCTTTAGTCACCGTAAGCATAATTCTTAATAGCCGCATGCCGCTGGCAGCATCGGGGTAAATCTCTTAATGGTAGAACGGTTAAAGACAAATTTTCGCGTTTGTTTGTAACTAGCATTGTCAGACACAGAACACTACACGGACATGATATAGCAGGGTGGTATCTCCATGCGCTATGAGTGCCGGACTTTGTGGTTCACTATGAGCAGACGAAATTCCATGATCAGAACTCCATGATCAGAATACAAAAACTGCATTAACTGTCAAGTCTAGACACAGCCTTGGTGATTTGGTGAGTAGTACAGACCTGTGTGTAGACACTCAGTAGAGACCAGGTGAGTTGACACATTGAACAACGGCTTCCCTCCATCCACCCATTTAATCTCTGGACCAGAAATCTGGAAAAAAAAACATAATATCTAAGGAACTGGAAAATAGCTAATTCTTCATTGAGACTGAGTAGAGACCCGTTACTGGCCGGAGGCAGTGGGTTACATGGATTACATTTAAATGGTCATGCCCATCCCTTCCCTGTCCTCCCATCCCCTCTCCTACCCTTACATTAACGATACCCTCCTGGACGCTGAGGTATCCAGGCGGCACATTTGCAGCAACTTGCATCAACTGTTCATTCATGATGACTCTTCCATCTCTGAGCAGTGGGAGCCAGGTGGAATCCAGTAAAGAGTCAGAGCCAAAAAGCATCCCTCATATAACTTCATGGAGACAGAAGTGGAGCTGCGACTCTCCAGGACCAGAGTTGAATGCCGCCAGGGACCCTTCAGTAGGGGTGTCCCGAGTAGTCGGACAAAACGAGTATGATAACAGATATGGGCAATTGTTCTGATGTTAGATTATGATCTGAGTATTTTAGGGTGCCAGCGTGCATCTTCCAATCAAGTGTGAAGTCTAATAACACAACTGGCTAGTTAGCCTGTCTGTAAAGAGAAGGGTGGTTTGTGCATTGATCATGCTGCTCTGATTAGAGAGAACAAAGCTGTGTGGCAGGCGGCTCCGGCCATGGAGCGTGGCAGACGACCGGTCCTGGAATGGGCACCGGTGTGGCGAACGGCTCCGGCTATGGAGCGGGGCAGACGACCGGTCCTGGAGTGGGCACCGGTGTGGCGAACGGCTCCGGCCATGGAGCGGGGCAAATTACCGGGCCCAGACTGGGCACCGGTGGGGCAGACGGCTCCGGCCATGGAGCGTGGCAGACGACCGGTCCTGGAATGGGCACCGGTGTGGCGAACGGCTCCGGCCATGGAGCGGGCAGACGACCGGTCCTGGAGTGGGCACCGGTGTGGCGAACGGCTCCGGCCATGGAGCGGGGCAAATGACCGGGCCCAGACTGGGCACCGGTGTGGCAGGCGACTCCGGCTCTGGAGCGTGGCAGACGACCGGTCCTGAAATGGGCACCGGTGTGGCGAAGGGCTCCGGCCATGGAGCGGGGTAGACGACCTGGCCCGGAAGTCACGGAAGTCTCTGGGCTGTGGACCATCACGGGAGGCTCCGGGCAGTGGACCATCACAGGAGGTTGAGTGCGGGGAGCCGGCACAAGGCGTACCGGACTGGGTAGGTGCACCGGAGGTCGGGTGCGTGGAGCCGGAACTGGAGGCACCTGGCTGGGGTCACACACTGGAGGTCAGGTGCGGGGAGCCAGCACTGGGCGTACAGGACTGGGGAGGCACACCGGAGGTCGGGTGCGCGGACCCGACACTGGAGGCACCTGGCTGGGCGCACGCACTGGAGGTCGAGTGCGGGGGAGCCGGCACTGGGCGTACCGGATTGGAGAGGCGCACTGGAGGTCGGGTGCGTGGAACCGGCACTGGAGGCACCGGGCTGGACTCACGCACTGGAGGTCGGGTGCTGGAAGCCGGCAAAGGGCTTACCGGACTGGAGAGGCGCACTGGAGGTCTGGTGCGGGAAGAAGACACAGGATGTACCGGATTGAAGGGTGGAGCTGGATATCCGGCGCAGGAGTTAGGCACACTGTAACCAGAACTGAGGATGCTCACTCCAGGGCACCATTAGCTGCAGCTCTGCATCACTGTATTTGTCCTCCTCTCCATGCTGCCGGCATTGCTCCAGTACCCTCTCCTTAAAGTACTCCTCTTCCTCCACTGACTTCGACCCCCAGTCATACTCCACTTCGTCATAACCCGATTTCGTTCCCCATCGGTCCTCCTCACCTTCGCGATACCACAGGGAGAGTGGTACTGGCTCTTCCTCCTCTCGGCCAGACCACCCCCATAGCCCCCCAAAAAATGTCTCTTGGGGTTGCCTCCGTGCAGCTCGGCGTCTTGAGGCCCGATGACGACGCTGTCTTCCTTGCTTCTCCTGTAGCTCCTTCTCCCCAGTATAGCGCTGCTTGGTCTCGCTATGGTGGTTCATTCTGTCACGAGTGGGTGTGTAAATAGACCAAGGCGCAGGGCAGTAGTAGTTCAACATTATATTTAATAATATAAATATACTCAATGACGAACTATACAAAACAAGAACAACGTATAACAAGAACGTACACTTACACCTCCTCTCCTCAGACTGACATAGAGACAATGAACCACAAAACAGTGTGGGACAGGACAACTAATGTAGGATCCCCAATTAGAGACAACACATAGCAGCTGCCTCTAATTGGGGACCCAACACAAAACTACACAGAGCTAGATTAACTAGATCTGTCAGGCTCTGACCATGGCTAAATAGAGTAGCAAAAGGCTTCTCTTTGGCCAGAGCCTGACATACAGACAGATTGTTTCACTTATAATTCACTATATCACAATGCCAGTGGGTCAGAAGTTTACATACACTAAATTGGCTGTGCCTTTAAACTGCTTGGAAAATTCCAGAAAATTATGTCATGGCTCGGATTGGCTAATTGACATCATTTGAGTCAATTGGAGGTGTACCTGTGGATGTACCTTCAAACTCAGTGCCTCTTTGCTCAACATCATGGGAAAATCAAAAGAAATCAGCCAATCACCAATCATCATACCACTAAGGAAGGAGACGCGTTCTGTCTCCTAGAGATGAACGTACTTTGGTGCGAAAAGTGCAAATCAATCCCAGAACAACAGTAAAGGACCTTGTGAAGATGCTGGAGGAAACAGGTACAAAAGTATCTATATCCACAGTAAAACTAGTCCTATATCGACATAACCTGAAAGGCCGCTCAGCCAGGAAGAAGTCACTGCTCCAAAACCGCCATAAAAAAGCCAGACACGGTTTGCAACTGCACATGGGGACAAAGATCGTACTTTTTGGAGAAATGTCCTCTGGTCTGATGAAACAAAAATAGAACTGTGAAGCACGGGGTTGGCAGCATCATGTTGTGGGGGTGCTTTGCTGCAGTAGGGACTGGTGCACTTCACAAAATAGATGGCATCATGAGGAAGGAAAATTATGTGGCTATATTGAAGCAACATCTCAAGACATCGGTCAGGAAGTTAAAGATTGGTTGCAAATGGGTCTTACAAATGGGTCTTACAAATGGGTCTTACAAATGGACAATGACCCCAAGCATACAAGTTGTGGCAAAATGGCTGAATGACAACAAAGTCAGGGCATTGGAGTGGCCATCACAAAGCCCTGACCTCAATCCTATAGAAAATGTTGAAACCTGAAACGTTTGACCCAAGTTTAAAGGCAATGCTACCAAATACTAATTGAGTGTTTGTAAACTTCTGACTCACTGGGAATGTGATGAAAGGAATAAAAGCTTAAATAAATCATTCTCTCTACTATTATTCTGAATTTCAGATTTCAGATTCTTAAAATAAAGTGGTGATCCTAACTGACCTAAGACAGGGAATTTTTACTAGGATTAAATGTCAGGAATTGTGAAAAACTGAGTTTAAATGTATTTGGACTAAACTTGTATCTAAACTTCTGACTTCAACTGTAACTTATAACTTGGTTTACCATCTATTATTTACATCACTTTAAACCATGATCATAACATAGCCTATGCATTAATTGATACACAATTATACACTCAAGTTATCATTGTTAGATTAATAAATTGTGCAGATCAAATTCTTAACAGTATGATTACAATTAGCCTTTTATTTAACTGTTAACATTTCCCTCAACCCAATGGTGGAACACAAGACACAGGGAGAGAACTGACCAGAGAAAATAAACAGACATGGCATGCATGATCATTGACTAGGGAACAAGACATTAATCAAACAATGCACAACAAATGAGTTGACAAGTAAGCCTAGATGGAACAAAACACAACTAGCAGCATTTCATGCTTTTTTGAATCAGATAATGTTCCCCAATGTATTTAAAAAATAGTATTGTTGACTCTTGTTGGTTAACAGGTACAGTATATACACAGTAAATAGACATAGTAGTTCATAATATACATTCGTATCATTCATAATGATAATGTGGTTTTACAAAAAAGATGCAGCGAGAGATGCCATCAGCTTTGCACCCAAGAGCTCCCCCATAACACAGAAAGCACTACACGATCAGCATACTGTGACACTCTCCACACCCCGAAAACTTTATCACCAACACTCAAAACACCAGTGGACCAATGAGACAAACACCAAAAGTGGTACCCCCCTCCATCTCAGTGGCATTGGCACATAAGTCAATGACTTTAGCGTGCTTGTATATGCTACTGTCAACACTATTTGTATATATGTACATATACAGTATTAGACATTGGCAGTAAAGTATGCAAATAGGCACAAAAGTTAACTAGCTAGCAAACTAAATAAAGAAATAATAATTAACAATGAGATTGCGTTAAATGGAGAAATCCCTCACGCCATCCGCCGGCATGCTAGCATCCTTTTAGCTATCGTGATGCCGGCTAGACACAATAAAATGTTCCATCACATAGTCTCTAGAGAGCTCAACAATAAAATGCTCCATCACATAGTCTCTGTTTAATAGAGAGCTCAACAATAAAATGCTCCATCACATAGTCTCTGTTTAATAGAGAGCTCAACAATAAAATGCTCCATCACATAGTCTCTGTTTAATAGAGAGCTCAACAATAAAATGTTCCATCACATAGTCTCTAGAGAGCTCAACAATAAAATGCTCCATCACATAGTCTCTGTTTAATAGAGAGCTCAACAATAAAATGCTCCATCACATAGTCTCTGTTTAATAGAGAGCTCAACAATAAAATGCTACATCACATAGTCTCTGTTTAATAGAGAGCTCAACAATAAAATGTTCCATCACATAGTCTCTGTTTAATAGAGAGCTCAACAATAAAATGTTCCATCACATAGTCTCTGTTTAATAGAGAGCTCAACAATAAAATGTTCCATCACATAGTCTCTGTTTAATAGAGAGCTCAACATTTGAGCAGATGGTAAATGGGAATGTTTTTCATATTAAAATGGAGAGCACATAGCAGATCATATTCCAGAATAATTTTACCCCTAGGCATTCCCACATCATGTGGATGAAGGTACCCTGAGTGAAAGTACAATTGGGTGATTGTTTGGCTTTGATTTGATTTAATTTCCGTGGAGTAAAATGAGTTTAGTGAACAAAATGAAAGTGAATCATTTGGTGATTCGGATTTCTGGAAGATTCTAAATTGTGCCATATTGTTTGCCAATTGAGAACATTGTTGGATGATTGTAGATATATACTATTGAAATTGTCTTGAATGAGGTCTTTACTAAAAGGGAATACATTTGAGAGACGAGACCTCTTTTTCAAGGGATGAAGGTTAAGCTTAGATTCCCAAGGTACCCCATTAGAAAAATAACGAGGTGCCAGGCAGGTTGTGCTTTTGTTGGATGTATTGGAATGCAAGGATACCCTCATCCCCAAAACTTTCTGAAAGTGTGTGCACTCCATTGTCATGCCACAGGGGAAATGAGACAGGGCACCCTTCCAACTGGAGACAGAGATTATGGAAAATTGGCGATTGGTGGTACCAGTTGGGTGTGATTCAGATGCCAAACAGAAATTGCGTGAGAAATAATAGTGCCAAATTTTAATTGAGATTTTTTCAGAAAAACATTGGAATAAATTAGGTCTTGTAGTCACATTTTTTTTTTGTGAGATGCTTTTGTATTTCGCCAAGTAGCAAGAGAACGCAGAGTAAATGGCCAAGAGTACAATTGAATGTTTGGGAGGCTTATTACACCTGAGATGTTTTGTCTGTAATAAGGACAGTTTAATTCTTGTTTTTTTGTTCCTCCAGATACATTTTGAGATTAAGGTGGTGCTATAGGGAGCATTGAACCCAAAACAATTATGTTAATTTTAACCACTGAAATATGCTATTTAAATTAATAGGGAGATGAAGTCCATCTATGTACATATGTTACCACATCTTTGTTAAAATTATTCAAGACAATATTTTGCAATAAGGGAAACATTTGGAGCCCCAATTCTGTACCACTGGTCTATTGTTCAGTGGTATTAATGCAGACTTCCCCCAGTTGATCTTGTATCCTGCAATTTTGCCAAAAGCATTGAAGACATCTAAAAGGTAGGGAAGAGACTGACAGAATAATAATATGTCATGAGCATATAGAGAGACATGTGATGTTTGGTGCATAGATTGTGATAGGATCATGGTAGTCTGAATGGCATAATGTCTGGCCTATGGGTTCGCGGGATAAGGGAAATAACAACATAGAAAGAAGACAGCCTTGGGGAGAACTTCTGAAGCTGGAGAACAAAGAAGACAGCCGGAGAACTGACAGGAGCAGATGTTGCATTATGACACTCAGCACTATCTGATGCTTCGATGAGGCGTGAGGCATGATTTTATAAAACCTGTTTGGTCATTAAGAACTAGAATGGTTGTAAAGGATTTGAGGCGAGATGCCAACATCTTCCCATGATGTTTAATGTTTGCATTCACAAGAGATAGGGAGCAATTAGTAGCTTAAACAATCAGAAGGGTCTTTGTCCTTCTATGAAAGCTGTGAAATAATTGCAATGTTATCATTTTTGGAGAATGAACTGTTCATGACAGCAGAGTGAATCCTATCTAATAAGAGTGTACCTAATTTGTGCCAGAACGTGATGTAAAATTCAGGTGGTATTTACCTTTATTCATATTTTGGGTGGCATTTATTACCTCTGACAGTGTTATAGGGGCATCCAATGAGTGGAAGGCGTTGGAGATGTAAAGGTTTTTAAAAAGTGATTACACGCTTATTCATTGTAGGTCACATCTGAGCAGTATAAATTGGAATAAAATGTCTGAAATGTATTATTAATTTCAATTGGGTTTGTAGTAATGCTCCTATTAGGTCATTTAATTGAAGCAGTGTTTGAAATCGAGTAAATGACTAGGTCGTGCACTATTTAGATGCACGTTTTGTCTTGTTCTATGTACAGTATAAGGAAATCTGCTCAGTGTCTAAGTAACTGGTTGAGGTCTTTTGTCAGTAGCTCTCCCTGTAGAATAAAATCTGATATGGCGTTCGAGTGCGTATTCTGTTCAAGGACCGCTATTTTGTTTTCTATTTCCTGGATATTGTGTAATCGTGTTTTGTTCAGATTAGAGGCGAATGCAATGCTTTTATCTTTGATAAACCCCTTTACAGCATTAGGCAACATGCAAGGATCCTCCACAGATGGTTTATTAATGCTTCTAAATTCCTTTAATTGCTTTTCCATTTCTCTTACGAATCATTCATCCTGAAGTAGAGTTGAATTGATGCACCAATGGGGAGCTTGGGCTTTGCCACCAGGAAGCAACTTTTTACAAATAACTGCTCTGTGATTGGACAGTGCCACTTGTAAAAGATCAATGTCAGGTGACTTCCCAATTAGATGCTTGGAAGCAAAAATATAATCTATACAGAACGTTTTCTATGTTGTGATGAGAAAAGGGATTAGCCAGTGATTTGTCTAGGCTGGCCTATTCAGTGTGCCCTCCTGATTTAGGGCTGTCTAGCTAGGGATGGGAACCATTTGGGAAGGTTAGCAGTCAGGTAAGCCAGTGCATTGTTGTTTTCTTCTCCTTCTCTCAGGTTGATCATGTGTAGATTACACTGTCTATTTCTGTCCTCGAGCATGGATCATTTTGTGTAAAAAACGCTTGATTTTATCAAGGCACAGTTTCTCTGATTTGTTTACCACCGCCTTTGGCTTTGCACCATCAGAGCACAGGCCCTGGATGTCCTCGGTATGCTGGGCTAGCATTCCCTTCATACTCTCCAGCTTGTACTCCAGGCTAACAAATTGTGCCTTTGATTTCAAGAGTCGTCTAGATCAATTTGGCTAGGTCGAGGTTGGAGGTGTAGCCACCTGGAGTGTTGGAGTGGTCTGGTAGTGGAAAAATCTCAGGTGGATCATCCATGACGGGCTCTTGATTAGTGTTGGCTGTGTCTTTCATTGTGTTTCTTAGCAGCCTGCTTTTGTTATTAGCATTTTAGGAGCAATGTTCAAGTTCATAGTTTATTAGTTTATAGCTTCTAGAAGTGGTAGTTTATTTAACCAGGAAGAGACTCACTGAGATTAAAAATCTATTTTACAGGAGTGTCCTGGCCAAGACGGGCATCACAAACAAATACTAATTTAAAACAAACAACACAAACATAGGGAAATCAAAACACAGCAACCATACCATCCAGTGGCAATAAATAACTAAATAAATACAGCAACAATCGAAAAAGATGCACCATTTTAAAAGCACTGACAACTAGATAGGCCCTCCTCCAATATTTTCAGTTTGTCTTTAAAGCTTGTCTTTAAAGCTTTAAACTCAGTTCATTTTACCAAGTGTAAAATATGTGTCTTAAAGGAGAGAGTGTCATCAATTAAAATCCCAAGATATTTGCATACAGATACAGACTCAATTATATTAACATGCAGTGTAGTAAGTAATGGAAGATGTATAGATTTTTTCATTGAGTTTGAAAACAACATGTATTTTGTTTTATCAGCATTTAGTTTCAGCTGATAAAATCTTTGTTGAACAATATTGAAAGCAAGCTGTAACTGAGAAAGGGCCTGAATTTGAGAGGGTGCCGAGCAATAAATCACAGTTAGCTTGAGGTACATCTATGCCTATATTATTTATGTAAACTGTAAAGAGGAGTGGTCCCAGAACCGATCCCTGAGGCACACCCTTTAACACATTCACAGGCTTAGAGGTGAGACCTGCACACATTGTGATCTATTTGATAAATAGTTTTCAAACCATAAGACAGTTTCTACTGATAAGCCTATATACAAGAGTCTATGCTTCATCATATCATGATCCACCGTATCAAAGGCCTTTGATAGGTCAATGAAGAGGGCTGCACAGTGGTGCCCCTTGTCTAGAGAGACAACAAAATAATGTTTTACTTTAAGACCTGCTGTAATTGTGCTGTGTTTTCATTCTAAAAACAGATTGATAATTCGCTAAAACAGAGAGTTTGGAAATAGGTCTATAATTATTTAACAATGTGGGATCTCCTCCTTTTAACAGGGGAAGCACAGAGCCCTGATGTTCGGTCTGAACATTAACACGCATCACTTGCAGTTTTGGAAGCATAAGGACTTTATCTTTCATATCAGTGAGAAATAATTTTCCCCAAAAAACTAAAGGTTACATTGATATACACCTTTATAGGGTTAGGGTTAGTGTTCTCATTCGGCCATATCTCCATGTTACAGCGTGTGTTTACAGAAGACAGATGGAAGACAGAGGGACCACCTGTGCTAATAAGCTATGCAGCATGCTCCGAACACCTGTGTGTAACGGAAGAACGTTACCAGAAACATACTGTAGGCGTCTACTGTGATAAAGCCAGTTAAAACAGTGTACAGTAAGTGTATATTTTGCATTTGTGAAAAAGTTTAGTTGTGCATGAAAGTTAAGGGCTTTATGTTTCTGGAACCATATCGCAATTGAGAATCGATTCAGGTTTAGATGAAACGGTAGGCTCCTTAAGAGAACATCCTGGGCTAGTTGGGCATTAGATAATTAGCGTTTCTCATCAAGTTCAAAGCACGTGAATGCATCCAACTGGAATTTAAGACTTCACAACTGGTAATTACCACCTCCCACTTGGTTTTGAACACAGCTTACAAGACAACTGGGAAATCCCCCCCAAAAATGAGCTCTGACTGTGAAACATTGTTTTGAATGGTCATCTAAGTCGGAATTCCAAGTCGGAAACTCTGGAATCATGGTGCTTTCTAGACAACTGGGAACTCTGAGAAAAAAATAAACAATCAGTGATCTTCAGGTTGGAAAGTTGGTGCTCTAGGATGATTCCCTTATTTTCCGACTTGGAATTCCAAGTTTGATGACCATTGAAAAAAACATCCCAGTCGGAGCAGTTTTTTTTTCAGAGTTCCCGGTCATGAAATATCGCATTCATATGCTATTCGGGAGTAGGTGGGTGGGTTAGGGTGGGTGGGTGGGTCAGTTGGTCGGTCGGTCGGTAGGTCTTCAGTAACAAATAGTTGTTATTTCATACCAACCAGGATAATTCCTCACTTTTTATATCAGTTCTCAGCAGCTATAAACTGACTATTAATGGGTAATTACTGCATTCTTACCTGGTTGTTGCCGTCTTATCGGGGCTGCATCTCAGTGCTAGAGGCGTCACTACAGAAAACCTGGTTTGAATCCAGACTGGATCACAACCAGCCGACATTGGGAGTACAATTGGCCCAGCGTCGTCCGAGTTTCTTATTGTAAATAAGAATTTGTTCTTAACTGACTTGCCCAGTTAAATAATGGTTAAATTAAATAAATATATATATATATTATTTCACTTGTTGTTTCCTGGTACTTTCCGGACGTTAAACTCTTATTTCAGCACTGTAAACTAATTTAATACAACGTTGGTATATCTGTTATACAATATGTATGTATATCAATCAGGATTCAGACTAGTCATGATGTACCATGGCCTCTTGTGCATTAAGGCTGTACTGTCTGATAATCTCAATTTATTATCCCAAGATTCATTGAATGTTAAAACATCTTTCCACTGTGATGATAATCATTAACACTTGGGAGTAGCATTTCAAACAAACCTTTATTATTTTTTATGACATTTGTGTAATAGTGATAATATTTGTCTGTTGTTTTCCGAAAAGCAGGAAATCAGCGTGAGCAGCTTTGAGGCAAGACGAGCATCTCCCTTTCAGACCTTTCATTCTCGTCTTCAAAGGAACAGGGAATTATGACACTGAAATGAGAGGCTTGTATTCCTGAACCTCTTGCCACAGAGTCTTTCATGCTATCACTGGCATTTATGGAGTATCAGTATCAGCACTGGGTTCACCTTGGTTTCAACAAGACTTTGAACAACTTTCACAGTCAGCGCTGAGTTCTGACTTCTCCCTGGTTACCACAAAAGGAAATTCAAGAAAATGTGCGTGCATTCAAACAGAGCTTGCTCACACTGGCACACACACACGCGTGCACACACACACCGAGATATAAAATGTACCTCTAAAAGTGAAAGTTTTAAATGAAGACCACATTAACTTTGTTCATTAAATTATACCTAGCCTCTACGGGACTCCTTATGCATTCGGCAATTAAGGACACTTGTTTAACTGCCCAATTAGCTCATCCATCATTTAGGATAAAAATAGGTTAAATAAACCAGAGCATATTTTCATATCTTTACCTTTTGGAGCCAGAGAATTAAGTGCACAGGTGTTTAAATATAATGCGTTGCATTAGTGAGTCATAAGTAGACTCTACATATCTGTCCTGGGTTTGGTCCTAAGCTCCTATGCGTAGAGTTTACCCAACATTTGAAGTGAGATACCTATAAGTTAATGTGTAAGAAGTTGAACAAATAGAAATCCAGACTGTATCACAACCGGACGTGATTGGGAGTCCCATAGGGCGGCGCACAATTGGCCTAGCGTCATCCAAGTTTGGCCGGTGTAGGCAGTCATTGTAAATAAGAATTTGTTCTTAACTGACTTACCTAGTTAAATAAAGGTTAAATAAAAAAATATAATAATAATAATAAAAGGGAGAGGCAGATGCTATCAAGAAACAATATTATGTGATGTTTTTTTGCATTGCTTAGTATGGTATATTTCAGGGTGTATTTCAATATGCACTACATGACTTCCTTGTATGACTCATTATAAACAGTACAGCCATTTGTAGCCATATTCAATTATAGCCATTTGTTTTTACCAAAGAAATGTGACTCATGAAAGATAGTTTAGTTGAAGTACACTACAATTTCTTGAGGATTAGATAGGATGTTGGCAGTAGCAATAGTGTTTGACAGAGGTACTGTAAGTCAAAGTGGAGCTACACTACCGGTCAAAAGTTTTAGAACTACTCATTCAAGGGTTTTTCTTAATTTGTTTTACTATTTTCTACATTGTAGAATAATAGTGAAGACATCAAAAAAATATTAAATAACACATATGGAATCATGTAGTAACCAAAAAAGTGTTAAACAAATCAAAATATATTTTATTTTGGAGATTCTTCATGTCAGGGCCTGACTGAGGCCAGGTCTCTGGCTCCCTCTGGTGGAAGTCGTATGGCCACAGTCAGGACCTGACAATAGTTCAGGGAGTCTTTTTTGAGTTTGGCTAATCCCCAATTAGAGGCAGCTTTCTTGAGTTGTCTCTAATTGGGGATTCTATTTATGTTCACATTGCGTCCACCTGCGTGTGGATCATTGTCTGTGTCTGTGTGCTTGAGTGTTCTAGACACCAGTTCACGATGCTGTTCTCGGTCTTGCGTTTATTGTTTTCTGTTTGAGTGTAATAAACCATGTCTGCACGTACCTCTCGCTCTGCGCCTCGTTCCCTTCCCTCGCATCATGACACTTCAAATAGCCACCCTTTGCCTTGATGACATCATTGCACACTCTTGGCATTCTCTCAACCAGCTTCACCTGGATTGCTTTTCCAATAGTCTTGAAGAAGTTCCCACATACACTGAGCACTTGTTGGCTGCTTTTCCTTCCCTCTGCGGTCCAACTCATCCTAAACCATCTCAATTTGGTTGAGGTCGGGGGATTGTGGAGGCCAGGTCATCTGATGCACCACTCCATCACTCTAATTATTGGTAAAATATCCCTTATACAGCCTGGAGTGGTGTGTTGGGTCGCTGTGCTGTTGAAAAAAAAAAGATAGTCCCACTAAATCCAAACAAGATGGGATGGCGTATCGCTGCAGAATGCTGTGGTAGCCATGCTGGTTAAGTGTACCTTGAATTCTAAATAAATCACAGACAGTGTCACCAGCAAAGCACCCCCACACCATAACACCTCCTCCTCCATGCTTTACGGTGGGAAATACACATGCAGAGATCATCCATTCACCCACACCGCTTCTCACAAAGACACATTGGTTGGAACAAAAAATCTCCAATTTGGACTCCAGACTGAAGGACAAACTTCCAATGGTCTAATGTCCATTGCTCATGTTTCATGGCTCAAGCAAGTCTCTTCTTCTTATTGGTGTCCTTTAGTAGTGGTTTCTTTTCAGCAATTCGACCATGTAGGCCTGATTCACAAGGTCTCCTCTGAACAGTGGATGTTGAGATGTGTCTGTTACTTGAACTCTGTGAAGCATTTATTTGGGATGCAATATTGGAGGCTGTTAACTAATGAACTTATCCTCTGCAGCAGAAGTAACTCTGGGTCTTCCATTCCTGTGGCGGTCCTCATGAGAGCCAGTTTCATCATAGTGCTTGATGGTTTTTGCAACTGCACTTGAAGAAACTTTCAAAGTTCTTGACATTTTCCGTATTGACTGACCTTCAGTCCAAAAAATTAATGATGGACTGTTGTTTCTCTTTGCTTATTTAAGCTGTTGCCATAAGATGGACTTGGTATTTTTCAAAATAGGGCAGGAAAGAAATTCCACAAATTAAGTTTTAAGAAGGCACACTACCTCATTAAGCTGGTTGAGAGAATGCCAAGAGTGTGCAAAGATGTCATCAAGGCAAATGGTGGCTATTTGAAGAATCTCACAAATTAAATATATTTTCATTTGTTTAACACTTTTTTGGTTACTACATGATTCCATATGTGTTATTTTATAGTTTTGATGTCTTCACTATTATTCTACAATGTAGTTCTAAAACACTGTTTTTCAAGGCTATATCATACCATAGTTCAGCAGATGCTATAGAAAGGGCCATTCAAGAAATATGTTAAATCTGGCCTGAAGACAAATCAAACTTATTGTACTGAATAAATGCCTAAATAAATTGCCAAAGTATCTTGACATAGAACAAACATGGTCTTTCACAGCATATTGTGATTGTACACCATAATCACCTAACAATATATGTAAATGGTAACCTGGAAAGGCCTCACAGCTTAAGTACATTTCGGCTCTTGGTTCTGTTCCCTATCACCTATACACCACAGTGCTCTGTGAATAAGAAAAGGAAAGGTGAACAGCATGCCTGTGAAATGGAGAGACATTTAAAAGCAGCTTTTCCTTTTTCCTTATTGCTTACAGGCTAATTCCGTTGTTGCTGTAGAAAACAGACTGTTCTTAACAAACATAAATGAGTTCTGCATTTTTAGACATTCCACTGTCTGTATTTAATATGCTCAGTAGGTCTACTGCCCAATCTTATCATTCATCTACCCCATTTTGTCTTCTATAATTCTCATTATTTTATCTGAGTTTCGTTTAGATTGTAGCTCATATTATTTATTATTATTTTCATTTCATTTTCATTGCTTTGACTAAATGGCAAACTCATTGCTTGTTATCTTAGACTTATCTGACAAACAGTGTGTTGTGTAATTTCAACGCAAATGATCTCATTAGCTTCCTTTGATATCACTTGTGTTGGCTTGAGCGAGATGAGGAGGAGGAGGAGGAGGAGGAGGAGGAGGAGGAGGAGCAGAAAAAGGAGGTGCGTGTTGAGGAGAGGAGATGACAGTTTGCCTGCTCCTGCGATGGGTTCAATAGAGTGTTTAAGGGAAGATAAACTGTATGAATCATAAACCACAAAGGTTATTCCTGCATGTATTTTGACGTAACTGCAGCCATGTTTCAGCTTTGACAGGTCAGGCTCCATGACAAAAATAGCTTTTAACAGAGATCTTAGTGACATGGTGAAAAAAATAGGTGGAAAGAAAGTGGGAAAAAAGTGGGCAGACAATTGGTCTGAGAGAAAGTGCAAAGTGAGCAAACCACAATATGGCAGGCATAAAACCAAAATCTATAAGGTGAAAGTAAGTCTGAATTGCATCAAAGATATGGTAAAGCATGCCATGAATTCAAGCTCACATTCTCACACACGCCTATCACAGAAACCCACATTGTTCATTAATGTGGTATTTCACAATCTCTTTTGTTCTCATTTCACTGATCTGAGGCAATAACATTATAGCTCCACCAAGTGTTTGGAGGAGGTATGATGAAGATGGAAACGTACCAAGAAATATAGAATGTGCATTGTCCCTAAAGTACAGTATCTGGGAGGTGAGGAAAATAGTAGTTATTTTTATAGGAATTTTGTAAATAAATAAAAACGAGTTTATTTTTGTATTTGTATTTTTTTTTTTTACATCATCACAAAGGTTTGCATAAGGTTATACTGTGTGTGTGTGATATTGCACGGCACAGAACTCCTTCAAATATTGAAGGCTTGAGGATTCCTATACTCCGGTAATCACTATGCCCACATCTATTTCCTGCTCTCTCCCCCCTACTCTGCTCTCTACCAGTCAACCTTCTCAAATGTTTTCTGGCTTCCTCCTGACTACTGAAAGAGGAGTAACAATTTGAACATGACTCTGAAAAAGTCTGATGAAATAGAAAACCAAATACATTAGGTGAAAGGTACTACCCGTACTGATGAATGCCAAATCAACCAGCAATCATGTTTGGGGAAAAGGTAATAATTCCTGTGGTGCCGGTCAGCGTGAACCCTGCTGCCTGCCCCGTTACAATAGTATCAGTATGCTCTGTAATATGTAAATTGTCACACATGTTGTCACAATGTCAGTTCCAAGGTTGTAGCTGTTCATGCAAATGTGGGTTGATTGTGAACGTTCTAATCTAAGTGGATTCTGCCTAAAAAAAAACCTGTCACATTTACTCATGTTACCCATGGTGCTGGTCTTCTGGGTTTGCAGTGTAAATAATAAAGTTGTATCGCTCTGCAAATGACCAAAGTACTTATCACTTATTTATTGTAGCGTATCACAAGAGCTAAACAGACTATACAAAAGCTTCAATAAATCAGACAGTATTTTGTATAATGAACTTGGAAGAGTACCAGATTTGAAAATTAACCAACAGTGTTTGTTGGTTTTTCTCCCTGTCAGTGCCCCCTTTTCCCCTCTCTCTCTGCAGAGAGGGTGAGCTGATGCTTTGTTTACTGGCTCTCGTTTTGATGACTCTCTCAGCTTGATTCTACTTTCATAAAGAATGAATGTGTCCGTCGTGAGTCTCTACGAGATGTGGCTCACCAGGAGATGCCATTATGAAATTGTGGAGCTTTTTTGACAATGCATATGCACAATGGAGGGGCTTACAACGCAAAGGTGAGCCCAGGTGGGTCTACAGGCAAAACACGTGTGCACGCACACACACACACACACCTCAAGTAATTTAGATGATCAAAGAGTAATAGGAGTTATGCTATATTTGAGCGCTCTATCGTGCGTGACCAGACTGTAGGCCTACAGTAATTGAAGGCATGTCACGTATGGTCCTGTATTTGATTGGCCGTTTTTTGACTCTCAAATGTCATTTGCAGTGCAGTTTGGTGTCCATCAAAACCTATATCACATCAAGTAACAACTGGACAGCTCAGAGAGTGCGCCGTTGAATTTAAACACACAGCAGTTAAGGGATTGAGTTAACGTCACAGCACAGCACATTTTTAGGAACCCCTTGAAAATGATCATCTATCTGCTCCTCATCCACTGCTGCCTGCATGGCCCTGGCATCCATTTTCTGCCTGGAACTGATTCTGATCTTTGGCCACAGGGCTCTGAAACCGCAGGTAGAGTATTCCTTTAGAGTGTGTGGTAGAGAGACAGGGAGACTGATACTCAAGATATAAGAAACCAAAACCTAGGTTTCATATCTAAACCACGATGGAGAATATAAACTGAGCTTTTTAGCTACTGAGTACTCTTCTGAATACATACTGTAATATGCTCTGTAAATGTAGTTGTTTAATAAAATGATAAAACACATAGGCAGTGAGTAGGAATGTTTGTATCTGATAACTTCAGAACCCACACCACAGTGGATGATTATGTTGTGTGCTGAGGATGATGGAGGATATTTTTATCATTCTTTAACCAAGAATATATCCTCCATATCCTTCTCCTTTTAGCAAGCAAATCCCCTTGTAGTAACTGTACAAGGCGTCTCATTTTATTGGCAAAGGACCCAATCCTGCATACTGCTGATCGCTCCCTCAGCCCACCAGTTGTGAGCAAGTTAATCATTTTAGATCAGGCTAAGAACATCACCCAAGGGGAGGCTGGGGTTCTGCTGTCAAGGGATTATTCAAGTTTGGGGAATAATGTCCCTTTATCGCTCCCCAGCTTCTTTACAGAAGCTCCTCTCGGGCTGCCTGTCAGTTCAAAGCCCTTGAGTTTGGATGGTTTTATCAATAGTGATCCTCCCACTATTACACAGACCCCCATCTCTCTCCGCCTTCCCTTTTTGCTGATAATTCCTCATTGTGAGAATGAAAAAAGTTGTCACTGTTAAACCTGGGCCCTTTTGAGCTTCACTTAGTAATGGTTCCTTTTCTCTGTCTGTGGCCTTGTCCCACGTTCCATCCTCCCCCGTACCAGTACGCTGACATGGTATAATAGAATTAATCTGCGAATCGTGGCCTATTCTCAGCCAGCGGCACCGGCTGGTACAGTGAGACAGCAGTTTGCAGCGAAATGCATCTGAGGGCCATTGTACTTTTCTGAAGGTTATCGTCATTTTGTTCTCATCCCCACTCCATAAACTCATCCTTTTCTCAATAGAGGATTAGCTCATGTATTATCTGTGTAACCTCGGAGCTGGTCAGAGCTGAGGGTCTGAGGGCCATCCTGTCTGTGGTTGGTTTCTAATTCCCCAGGGGACACGGAAAGGAGGGAAGCAGTGTAACATGGAGGGTAAGCAAACCAGACCATGAGGTCAACGTATCTGGATGGGGGCACACAAAGGCAGGGGAAGAGCGACAAAGAGCTGGATTTTGATTGGTAATTATAGTGAAGCCCAGGCACAATGAGGCTGTGGGTTTTATTTTTGTATCTCTCTCTCTCTCTTTCTCTCTCTCTCTCTCTGCCTTTAATCACATTGCGCGCCCTCTCAGACAATGAATTAATGTCCCACTTTTTTCTTCTTCCTCTTCTTTTCATGTGGCTTTAATAATGGTGGGTAATCAAATTTACAGGCAGGATCTTCAAATTTAAATAAGGAGACTTAAGGAATGAAAGGCTCTGGACGTCCGTGGAGAGTTGCTGGTGCAGATGGGAGAGAGGAAGAGAGGGTATAAGGATATGATAAGCACACGCTCTTAGATGTCAGCGGGGGGTTCAGGTAGGGTTTTAAGCACACTGTTTATTAGCTGCAAGTGTTGCCCTTTTCTTCTTTTGTGGTTAGGGTGGATCATGATCAAAAGACTCAGATGAATCACGTACAAGGGCCACAGGATAAAAAATGAAATAAATCAAATGTTTTACGGTTTTACCTTTTGAAATGCTTCAGAATAACCGACAGAAATACTTCAATTTAATTGATTACTAGGACTAGCATCCAACACTAGCTCTGTTCTGGCTGCCTTTGAAACACTCTCACTATATGTAATTGTACTCAACATCCCAGTTCTCCATGTCACCATGGATCCACAGAGAGAATCAGAAATATAACTTTTTTCTGAAAATTAACCTCTAGTCTGCATAGAATAATGTGCTGTGATTATGTTGGCAATGCAAGGGTTAATATCTAGCGTATAACCTAATGACATCCCTGTCCGATACATCATCCCTGAATTCGATTAAAGCTGTGATGTATTTATTTGTTTAGCAGTCAGACCCTGCTGTCATAATTTTCTCTTGTATATAATTCAATAAAAATGTCAGCTGCCTCCCTAGTCTACATTAAAATGATGTGTAATAAAGATAGTGAAGCCATTCAGCAGCTCACGGGAGCAGTGCAGTGCTCAGGACTAGCGCAAGAAGCAGCAATAACCCTTGTTCTTAGCAGTTGTTACTTCTGTGGGACAGAGAGGCAGCCACCAACCCATATGTCCCTCTACACCTCTTCTTTATAAGCCGGGCCACCAGGAGCCAGTTCTAATCTCCTGTAGGTATGGGGAAGGCATCGGAGCGGCTGGTTGCAAAAAAAGCCATTGGCACTCAGGGGACCATTTCTCCGCTAGAAGTGGCTGCTAGACAATAATTGCGGCCAGTCTGGTAGGTGAGAGGGAATATGACAATCTGAGATGGCAAATTGATTTTCGCTTTGCATGGAGCTGAGGCTCGCATAAACAAGGAGAAAAAAAAGTATTAGTTGAATGGAGAGAGGAAGCTGGTTTTCAATTGGGCAGGGTGGTATTGCATCACTTCCTGTTGCAGAAAAGTATTTCAGATGCCTCTAAATAGGAACATTTAATTCCTAAACAATGTTGCAAAAACAACATTTCCTGGCAAATTATTATAGTCTCCCGTAAAGATACGAGTCTTTATTAAAAAAAAAATAATTTCCCAACTTCAACTGCTTGGAAACTATGGGGATTCATACAATTGTGGCCTTCTATTTCACAGATTCAAAGAAACATACACATAGCTCTCATAGCTAACAATACGTCGTATTTATCATTTCAGTATGGTGGAGGCCTGACATTTTTCTTTTGAGGTTTTCTATAGGAGTAGTGTCATTGTGCTCATCCAACATATATTTTCTCTTGCGAGAACCCCATTGTCTCAGTAAAAAGCATCTTCCTCAACTTATTTACTTGGGCTAATGCGACTGGCGCTTGCTTTCTTGAACAGTGCTGTGCCGAGCTTGTGCTGTTTGGCGAAGAAAGGGAGAATTTTACATTTGATGTTGGGGACTCTTTCATATGAGACTTAATGACTTATCACCAGCTGCCATAATTGCTCTTTCTGATTTTAATAAGAAATTGGACATAATATCAGCTTAATGTCCAGTGTCGTGAACACTGCTTTAAAGAAATTCTTTCCTTTTTAACTATGATAATAATGGTAATTACAAAGATTATGCTTTAATTGCTGGTGGGGCTAAAACCTTGTTTTATCCCCTATCTACCAGCTCTCTCATTGTGTAGTCTTGCAACAGGTTGCGTCAGACATTAAATATACAAATTGAGTATTGGTCATATACAGCCACAGAAATTATTTATTCAACCTGTATGAAACAGTACTGTCAAGACACATTTTTTATTGAAGTTCTTGCAATTTGAATGATTCAGATAAAACATTTTTTGACAGTATATCATACATATTTATCTATTATTACTGGTTGTTAGCTATAACCTCGTCATTTGAGCGCCAGGGAGGGAGAGCGGGAGCAGGTGTGAAAAAAATAATCTACATTAACGAGATTTGTCTTATTATCATCCATTGTTTGTTTGTTTGTTTGTTTCAACACGTAATGCATGGAACATCTGAAAACAATGTTCGACTTTGGAGTTAGTTCTGTTTGCCCGAATGCTATCCTGGCTAAGAAAGACTATTGTTTGCAATCAAAATGTAATCTCATTACGTGCTTCTTTGAAGAAATAGGAAAACATATTTACTCAATGCACACACACACACACACACACACACACACACACACACACACACACACACACACACACACACTCACATAAACACACACACAGATTACACTGTCCTACACACATGTTCCTATTCCAGACCAGTAATTATGAACTTGGTGCCATCTGTTTGACAGGCTCATGCCTCTCCTCTTTGAGGATATCTGAAAGGAAGATCACCTTAGAGCTGCGGTGTCAGCTTTCTGTCTGCTGCCTCTTCAGAAAGAGTCCTCATGCCCGTGGTGAGGTGAAAGCCTATTGTTTTGTTTATTTATTATCAACAGTGTCAATAAAGGGACATTGGGTTTCTTTATCTGCATTGCGGCACTGGGGATTGGTGTCATTGGAATTCTCCTTATCCAGGCTTTGAAAGCATTTTCTCCTGAAGCATGTGAGGGGAATACAGTTGAGCTGCTGCCACAAAGGGCATTGCATTAAAAAGCCATACCTCTGCTGGGTGACCTTTCACTGCACTGGGAGGTTGGCAAATTCCCTTTGGACACCTCGTCCGGCACTGTGATGGGAATGGCTCGTGTGGTCAATAGATTCCAAATCAGGGATTCAAGGTGCAAAGTCAAAGACCATCCAGGCAAATGGCAACTTGTTTTGAGACATTTCTATTGAAGCTCTCTCTGGGTGACTAGATGGTATGAATGCATGTTGGGGGCAAACGAGACTAAACATATAAATAAAAACAGGATTCTCACAGTGCTTCCTGCTTCCTGCTTATATAAATAAAGACCCTACAGGAACACAGGATGCTCACAGTGCTTTCTGCTTCCTGCTTATATAAATAAAGACCCTACAAGAACACAGGATGCTCACAGTGCTTCCTGCTTACTGCTCTGTTGCTAAGACAGATGTCCTCTCGAGTTTGTGCTCATTCAAGTAATAATTTCAATGTTAGTCTATAACTGTTGTTCATGAAGCATGTGACAAATAACATTTTATTTATTTTATTTTGTTTAAATGCATGCTTTTCAAATACATGAGTCTGCCCCCATGTAACGCCATACAAAGTATTACATGGTTTAAAATAGATTTTGCTTAATCTTTATCAAGCTCCTTAAAATTGATGTGTTTATCTTCATTTGACCACGGTGGGCCGATGATGTCAACTGATTTCATTGGGCAGCTACTAACAGCCAGGGACGACCCCATGCATAAGCGACATAAGCGGTCTCCTAGGGCCCCCGGTCGCTAAGGTGCCCAATCACCTCACAAAAAAATCGCTCTATATATATATATATTTTTTTTTTTTTTTGGAACTCAATCTGTTGAGAGTTAGAATACAGTAGAATACACCAGGTGCATTTTCTAAATTTGGTTATGCATCAGCAGTTTATCTCTTGTTAAGTCAGTTACTGACAGTTACTCTATTAGCTCATGTCAGCTAACAATTTTTTATATTGGTAAATAAAATGAGTCTAGCAGGCTATCTAAACGTGGTTGAATTATTGCATACGAAGTGGTGGGGCGCCCCAACAAAATTTAGCTTATGGCCAACAAAAGGCTAGGGCTGGCCCTGCTCACAGCACATGGCAAAACCTTGCACACCTCATCTATAATCTTATATTTAGACTATTTAAAATTAGAGGGTCTACATTATAATTATGAAACTGAAACCTTAACATTTTCTGAATTAACAGGGTAGATACATCAAACATTTCTTGCCTCATTATGCCTTTTAATGTGTCAGTTATAGGTTTTAGGGTTTGAATATTGAGAGAAAAGACCAAGAATTGCACTTAATCCTGTGACAATTTAGCGTTTCAGCATGCATGTGACTTAATGAGTCATAGGACAAGATGAATAACCATACATACATCTCTGTAGAAATTAAAATAAGAAGCTTCAAAATATGGTTAATCCTGTTCTTAAGTGTTTTGAAGGAAAGCATTATTGTCACATTTGTGTTCGTAAATACGTGCTGAATCTGTGCATTTCTCTATTGTATTTGACAATACAATATCATAAATAAGATTATGCTAGTCATCAAAATTGGATATATTTGGTACATGCTGGAGGATAATTTTCCCACTTGAGATGGTAACATATTTTTTACGCAATTACGACTATCACCCTTCAGGGATGGGGATATTATTTAATCTCAACTCTTGTGGTAGGCCTACAGACGCTCTCTCAAATGAGCTCACTGACTCAGTCCCACATTAGTATATCAGCTAGATAGACACATAACATATACCTATTCAAGGCAAATCATTGTTCGTTTTCAGGCTGCTGTCCATCATTATACATGTTCTCTTTCAGTGCACATTATCAATACCGTACAATGCCCAATGTACTTGAACACTTCCTGACCCATTAAGGGAAATCAGAACTGGTTACAGAAATCCTTTTCTTCGTCGTGGAATCATAGATAGATAGATAAATAGATAGACAGACAGACAGACAGACAGACAGACAGACAGACAGACAGACAGACAGACAGACAGACAGACAGACAGACAGACAGACAGACAGACAGACAGACAGACAGACAGACAGACAGACAGACAGATAGATAGATAGATAGATAGATAGATAGATAGATAGCAGCTACAACAAAACATAGGGCAGGTGCAAAATGCCAGAACGAAAATACACAAAAGACAGATACCCGATACATGATACATAGAGCGGCAGTATGAAAAAGTATAGAAATACAAGAAGTCTGGAGTGCAAAAAAGCTATAAAAAGACATTGCATAGTATGGGTGGTTGGCTGAATATGTACACTATACATTGGTGGATGGTTAACTATACTATACAGGTCGATGGCAGAGAAATACTTCAATAGCTAAAAATGCGTATGATATGAGTGAGGGTAATAATAGTTTACTTAATAGACATACTGGTTAAATTAACAGGTAAGTGAATATTTTGTATGGTTACATAAACTGTACAGGTAAATGACAGGAAGAGATACTTAAATAGCTAAGTGTGTGTATGATATAATTTGAGTTAATAATAGTAATTCCCTTAAAATACAGTCCTTAGTGTGCAGGGTTTAATTACAGATAACTGCACGTATTGCACATTCGATATACTAAAAGCAATGGAAAAAAAGATACAACTGACAGGGTACTAATATGCATTCCTGAATGAATGACTACGTAAGTTAAGTCCAAGAATTACTTACAATATTGCATGTGATATGATATAACAACTGTACATGAGTATGTATATGCAGACCTGAAATAATAAATAAGTCCTGAATGAATGAGTGGTTACGGACCAGAGTTACTCACGGATGGATGCACAATTGTTAAACATAGATCCTAACACCCCAACAGTTCCAGATCTATGTTGACGACGGCACGGCACCCCTGTGAGGCATTAAATAGTCTAATAGCCGCCGGCAGGAAGGACCTCCTGTAGTGCTCTCTGGCAAACCGTGGTGGGATCAGTCTGTGACTGAAGGTGCTCCTCTGCGTCATACCATGGCATGCAGAGGGTGGGTGACGTTGTCCATGATGGCCAGCAGTTTGGCCAGGATCCGTCTCTCCGCCACCTCCTCTAGAGTGTCAAGGCTCATCCCCAGGACAGAGCTAACCTTCCTGATCAGTTTATTTACCCAAGAATCATCACCGGTTTTTATGTTGGCTCCCCAACACACCACTGCATACCTTATACCACAGACTGGTAGAAGGTATGCAGTAGTTTAATGCACACATTGAAGGACCTGAGCCTCGGCACTGGCCATTTTTGTACAGGGCCCCGGTGTTACCAGCCCATTCCAGCCTGTTGTCCATATGGACTCCCAGGAACTTGTATGACCCAACCATTTCCACATCCATCCCCTGTATAGGGACTGCAGTCAGTTGTGCCTTGGTTCTGCTGAAGTCCACCACCATCTCCTTTGTTTTGCTGATGTTGAGCTGAAGGTGGTTCTGCTCACACCACAACACAAACTCACTGATTGTGCTCCTGTACTCCTCCTCCTGCCCACCCCTGATGCACCTACAATTGCGGAGTCATCCGAGAACTTCTGTAGGTGGCATGTTTCAGAGTTGTATCTGAAGTCTGAGGTGTAGAGGGTGAACAGGAAGGGGGACAGGACCGTTCCCTGGGGGGCCCCTGTGTTGCTCCCTGCCCGTTCTGACACACAGCTCTGTAGTCGCACAAATTGTGGCCTACCGGTCAGGTAGTCCGTGACCCAGGAGACTAAGGGTGCTTCCACTTTCATCCTCGTCATCTTCTCACCCAGTAGCAGGGGCTGAATGGTGTTCAAGGCACTGGAGAAGTAAAAAAAACATAACCCTCACAGTGCAACCTGCGTTGTCCAGGTGAGAGTAGGCCCTCTGCAGAAGGTAGATGATAGCATCATCCACCCGGATGTTGCACTGGTATGCGAACTGCAGGGGGTCCAGTGATGTACACCCCAGGGGTCTGAGGTGAGCGAGGACTAACCTTTCCAGGGTCTTCATGATGTGAGATGTTAGCGCTACAGGTCTGAAGTTCAGGACAGTGGGGTGTGCCTTCTTGGGCACTGGGACGAGGCAGGATGTTTTCCACAGCACAGGGACCCTTTCTAGGCTAAGCTAAGGTTGAAGGGACGCTGGAGTATTCCACACAGTTGGTCAGCACAAACCTTAAGCACCCTTGGGCTGATGCCATCAGGGCCCGCCGCTTTCCACTGATGTAGTCTCTCCAGCTCTCTCTTCACTTGGTTGGTGGTGAAAGCCAGCCCAGGTGGGGAGGTGGGGGGAAGGGGGGTGTTGAGGATCAGTCCAGAGGGAGCAGGGGCGGAGGTGGGGTCGCTGATTGTCTCAACAGAGGTGTTGTGAGCAAAGTGGGGGTGGGACAGCCGTGAGGGTGTGTGGCCTGGGGGAGCTGAAAGGGAGGTGGACAGGGCCAGTATCAAACCTGTTAAAAAATTGGTTCAGCTCATTGGCTCTGTCCTGGGTCCCCTCCGTCTGTCCACTGTTTGACTTTTTGAAGCCAGTGATATTTCTCATACCCTTCCACATCTCTCTCACCTGGCTCTGCCTCATCTTGTCCTCCATCTTCTCCTTATACCCTCTCTTCCCCTCAGCAATCCGCAACTTCAGCTCCCTCTAGACACATTTCAATTTGTCCTTGTCCCCCTCCTTGAAGGCCCTCTTCTTCTCATTCAGCAGGGCCTTCAGGTCGCTGGTGACCCAGGGTTTATTATTTGGAAAACAGCGTACCTTCCTGGTGGGTACAGTGTTGTCTACACAAAAATGTATATAGTCCGTTATGCAGTCAGTAAGTCCATCGATGTCCTCCCCATGAGCCTCACAGAGCACATCCCAGTCTGTTGTTTCAAAGCAGTCCAGTAGGGCCTCACTCCTGTATAGTGGAGTGAGGTGGACAAGGTTGTGATCCGATCTACCGAGGGGAGGGAGTGCAGTGGAGTTGTATGCATCCTTCACATTAGCATATAACAAGTCCAGAGTTTTATTATTCCTTGTTGGGCACTTCACAAACTGTTTGAACGTGGCAGCGTTGCAGAGAGAGATGCATGGTTAAAATCCCCCGAAATGGCAAAGAAATCTTCCAAGTTTCTTATGTCTGCATAGATTTACCTTGTCTCATGAACCATATCTTCCAGGTCTTATTATTTAGCTAGGCCTAAAGTTTTTTACCTTCTTAAAACAGCATGTTTTTTTTTATAATTAAGATTCCCTGCAGCTGTTGTTGACCTATTCCTCCACGCCGAGAAACTGCAGAGAATTTTTTAATCACAATCTCTTTCCTGATCTGTTAACAGCATGAGTTGGGTTGTGAATGGTGAATATGTGTGAAAATAATTGAATCTTTGTACTTTATCTATTTTTCTGCCCCTGTTCACTTTGTGAAGACATAAGGACTCTCACAGTCAGGTACATTTGGGCCTTAATGATGTCATGGTGAGGCCAGCTCAATGATGAGGCGACCTTGATGAACACAGAAAATTCAACAGAAAACATTGAGACATACATTGCAGACATTATTAATACAATTCTCTCAGAGCCCCAATTAAATATACAAACATGCAGAAAGACTCAAACTCTTGACATGCACCAACCATACCACCTGAGAGTTGGCACTACCGATGTACCTATGACTTAAGAGTTCAGCACTGACACTTTCACAAAACTTTCTGCTCACATGAGGTTGGAGCAGATGTCCTTGTCAGCCAAGAAGATAGCATTAGCAACAATGATCAAATCCACTCAAGATCTCAAATTCATTAACCTCATATTCGGCTGTGTGTATGTAAGATCCCAAGATGCCCTTAGCTTAAATGAACTGTCAGAGAAGAAACATATTTTAAAATAGAACATTTGAAAACCAAATATGAATATGCAGAATACCCCGAAATGCCAGAATATACAGAATAGATATAAGATGGATATATTGAACAAGCATATCCCTAGACTCGGGTAATAAGTAAATTAGCTAGGTTCTCTCTCCCTAGTTCACCTTCTCACTTCATCTCTCACTCTCATAGCTGCATGCACCTGCGCCACCGTAAGCACAGCCACTCTCAAATACACACACTATTGTAATTCACATTTCATTGTTTTGCCCGGTGTGTTGTGTGAGCCAAAGTGAGATAGAATTAGGCAACAACAGAGCACAGCATCCAGGGAGAACATCTGGCCCTCATCGGGGTGGATCAACAGGGGGCTTGGAACAGGGCAGCAGATGGTGGAGAGGTTTCCACACAATGGGGAAAGCCTCCCATCCCAGACCCACCACACACACTTAGCCTCTTTACTACTCCCAGCTAACAAAGACAGACCCGTAATAACCCAATGAGCATATTTCTACCTGCGTCATACTCCAAAAGAGAAGAGCATTACAGATTCACACATAAATGCAACCTTGGAAGTTATGGCAAGCTGACATTTTCAAAGTCTGCTTATCTGAGGACTTAAACTGATCAGCGTTGAGAGTGAACCCGGTACTTGATGGCAATAAGCATAAGGGTTGGCTTTGTTTAATTCATTTTTTAACACCTTACATGTCTCTGTGAGTTAGAACGCCATACACAGTTCAGGAAACTGAAAGGAAAAGTGTCATATAGCTAATACAAAGGCACAGCAACTGATTTTCATCATCCATAAGATCTATGTTGTCGACAGCACATAGTGTCAAATAGAGTTTAAATAGGAGAACGGAGGGGGGGTATAGACTTTTTTTTTTTAAGTAGGTAAATGTGGTAATTAAAAGTGTTCATTTCCTATTACTTTCTAATTAAGCAATTCTGTCATTTAAATGGCCGTCAAACTAGAATTGGCAGGGAAAATTGTATTGCCCATGCAGTGAGTCATTCTCATTCAACCTCTAGTATCTTACACTGTCAAATGTCACAGCCCTCTTCCTCAATTACTATTGGAGGCCTAAACCAAATTGGTTTGAGTGAGTAATCTGTGAGCAATCCGTGTTTGCTGAGGCTAAGGGAATGAGACTGAGAGGCTGTAGCAGCCCTGCCTCCAGGCAGCTGCTTTCTGCATTTTCAGAATTGAGCAAGAGCAATTAACAGTTCTATTGCCTATTCCCAGCCCTTGACTGTGTTTGCTGTCTGCCATTAGGCAGCGGGTATCACCTGTCAATGGACGCCCAGTCTCCCTGCCTCTCCCTAGCCCCCAAGACTGGAGCTGTGACTGATGACAGGTCAGCCAGAGACGGCCCTCTGAATTTTCTATTCTTCCACGGGGGAAATTGCTCATTTCTTAAAAGTCCATTTCAATTTTGCAGCGTGCTAAGTTTATATATTATTCTGGTCCCAAGCTCTGAATTGTGATGAATTGTGCCACACATTGGACAGGAACAGTATTAATTTGTGGAACTTTATTGTTTGCTTTTTTTTTCCTCCTCGGGCCTACGTACAACAAAATGTATATTTAAGTTTGCATGACATTCATATTCAGATAAACGCAACGGAGCCTTCCCTGCGGTACCTACACAGTCAAGACTGTCACTTAGACATCGTGTTATTACTGGGGTCTCTAGCTTTTTAAAATACAAAACTTGTATCCTATTTGACGCGGCATTGGCTTCAAAGAGGTTATTTGTCATCATACAGATTTATTCTGTCATTCAGAGACATTTATATCACTTTAAGCTCTTTGGGTGTTTTACTTGTGGTTAGCAATACCTCAGTGACACTGAGACTGCAATGAGAATGCAATGATTGTGACTGCTTTAATGTTATAGCTATGCTTCAACAACACAGCATCTGGTGATGAGATGTGGCCAATACAACCTGAAATAAACTCCTATGGAGTTTAGTAATCTACAGGTTCAGTATAGGAGACAGATTGTTTTCCATCTGGATTTGGAAAAGGAATAAGTAAACATACTTCGAGAGAGATTTAGAGTTCTATGATTGACAATGTTATCCATCTGCACACCTACATATGTTTAGAGAAGCAACATTGCATGATTCAGTGCTGCTTTTTTTTTACCACAAACCACAAAAAGAAAATAAGGAAACTTGCCCTCTGTAGTCGTCTTACGTACTGTATCATTACCTCCGTAGACGTGAAACAATTTCCATCAGAAGAGCTTGTAAACTACTTTTCTTTGAGTGTTGAAAAACAAATGTTGAATACTAGCTGACAGGGTTCCAAAGCTTATGTCCCTTGATGCCCTGATGGTGGCAAATCGATTCCTGACACCCCTGCCAGCAGTGATCTTGTCATATCCTGACATGGAGGTTTGGAGAGCAAGAGACCATAAAAACTCTCATTGCATCCAAAATAATGAACACAAAGTAATGTCAGACTACTGAAGACACTAAAATGGATAAGAATACCGATGGCTGAATTACTAGTGTGTCCAGAAGTAACCTAATCCAGCCGTCATTATACTGTAAGTACATTTTCGTCCTACAAATTGCCCGTTTCTTAAGCTAACCATGGTCCACCTGGGGCAGGAAGAGTTTAAACATGATTTACAGCAAATTATTTCCACTGGAGGGCACAGGGCTGCTGTACTGTAATTACACTGTAAAAGTGAAATCAGAGAAATATAGGTAGAATATGAGAATACGGTATATCATCTTTAGGATACCTTGGCTCTAGTGTATATGTCCAATCCTAGTCAGACTTGCACTTCCACTCTTCTACCCACGCTACAAATGTAACCGCAGAGACAGCATGAGTCTAGAGGAGAATGAATGAGGTTTGTATCAGCGGTTTCTGGTGCGTAAGGTCTTGATGCAGTGTTTGATGACTTCCACATTACAACCCGTTCTGAGGAAAGTGCTGAATTAGTCACTTGGTCTAGAGAGCAGATGCTAGTACTAGTGGTCCTTGTCTCCCAGAGTCTTCATAGTGTGACGTATCTTTAAGTGTTTCCCAGAACACTATGGCAAACGCTCTCTTTGAGTGGTTGTTTGGGAAACATTTAACGATTAACATTTTGTATATGCTAGTGAATGCAGGAAATTAAGTCCTGTTAATGTGTGTCTCTTTTACGAAGGAGTGTGATAGGTGGCTAGTGACAATGGAGGCTAGAACCCAGTTTGGGACAAATTAACCCATTTTGTAATGTAATTTGTAGCGTACTATTGTCTTTATACATAAACGATACCTACGATTCCTCTCACCCTCTTTTTTCTCTCTGACACAAACACACCCCCACACGCACACACAAACACACACAAGGGAGCTGACAGAATGCTGTTCCCCCGCCCCCTGAGTGTCCTTCCCAGAGCCTCTGTCAGGACATCTTACCGCTGCCCGGTATGAGAAGGCCACACAGCTTTGTCACCTAAAGAAATAAAAGTCACAGTTGATTTCCCTGACGAGGGCTTTTTGTTTGGGCTCCCCTTGACCGCATACTGTACACCTTTTCGGTCTGGTTCAATGTTCCCTACTTCTTGCCATAGCTCTTTCCTTATTCAAAGGGTGCTCTGTTTTGGCAACAGTTCAGCTCAGTGGTGCTCAATCTTATTAGAGGGTGATGTGGACTCTGAAGGTTCGCTGTGACCACCCACAACCCCACCACCCGTCCCCGTCCCCCAATCCACCCGTCCCCGTCCCCCCAACCACACACACAGTCAAAGTGACATTTCCTCAAGGTTGTAGTATGCAATGGTTGATCACTTGCATGACAAATAATCCTTGTTTATATGATACAGAAAACCCTGTAGCAGAACAACACATATATAATGCACAGTGTAGATGTCTCTTGAAAACAATTAGATTTGAACTCTGTAAGCTATGTGCCCTGTGGCCTTGGTAATGCCCTTCTGTCGTCAGATGTGTCTGCTCCTATTCCCTGCCTTAAGTCCAGAGTCATGTTCAGGGTTTTGCTTTGGCAGTTCACATAGTTTACATAGTTTAGGTGCTCACGTCTGTTTTTGCCTCTACAATTTCTTACACAGCTTTGTCTATGTAATATTAAAGGTCACAAGCCATGTTAACGTCTGCATGTTAATTGCTTTGTAGTTGTTTACAGCATTGTTGGCGTAACACACTTTTCCTGGACGGGTATGTTACATTATTCCATAATCAATTGTCTAGGATCAAGGGCATTGAAAACCTACACTTAAAAATATTTAGGGAAATTAGTTAATCACTCACTGGTATTGGACATCAAAGATACTAAGATTTTCAGTGAGCACATAATGGACGTATGATGACATTGAAGCCACATTTCTGTCTCATGTTCATTATCTCCTTTAAACCCAGACTAAGCCACCATCTCCGAATCACTCAGAATTCCCCAAGTTTATGTCCTGGTGTAATTGTGTTTTATCGATTCGGCTTTGCCTTGACACCTGGATATCTCAGTAAATGGGCTGCAAAGATACAGTCGGTTTACCTGTATAAATATTTCAATAACAATAATTAAATGTAGGTATTACTTTTCTGAGTCTGACTTTCAAGTGTTGATCCCCCTCTGCAAGTGTTATTAATGTTACCAGACAGCAGGCTAATGGGGTCCTTATACTAATGCTTTGTTTACCTACTGGGCTGAAGATGGCTAGCTTTAGGCATTCTCTGCTAAATAAAATGTCTTTCATGGTTCCAAGAAGGGCTTGAAGTACTCGTGTCTTTCATGGTTCCAAGAAGGGCTTGAAGTACTCGTGTCTTTCATGGTTCCGAGAAGGGCTTGAAGTACTCGTGTCTTTCATGGTTCCGAGAAGGGCTTGAAGTACTCGTGTCTTTCATGGTTCCAAGAAGGGCTTGAAGTACTCGTGTCTTTCATGGTTCCAAGAAGGGCTTGAAGTACTCGTGTCTTTCATGGTTCCAAGAAGGGCTTGAAGTACTCGTGTCTTTCATGGTTCCGAGAAGGGCTTGAAGTACTCGTGTCTTTCATGGTTCCGAGAAGGGCTTGAAGTACTCGTGTCTTTCATGGTTCCGAGAAGGGCTTGAAGTACTCGTGTCTTTCATGGTTCCAAGAAGGGCTTGTGAGCTGCAGTCTGTCACTGGTACCAGGAGTCACAGGGCTTTGAGAGTGGAGCTGAGACTCCATAGGGTCCTGAGATTGCTTTTGAACACAGATCTACTTGCACACTCTCCAGCAGTCTCTATGTACATCTTAAAGGCATCCTTTAAGTGCCCTCTTCCTTGCTGCAGCGACCGGGAGAACACATTAAGGGGATAGCTTAAAAGGCAGGTAGAGCCCTTGTGTGTGTGTGTGTGTGTGTGCGTGTGCGTGTGCGTGTGTGGGTCTCCAAGGAAATTCCATAACAATGTGGATGGACTTCAATGACATCCAGACCATTAATGATAGATGTAAGTCCCAGTTCTCTGTGTTATTGACTGTCCAGTCAACAACTCAAGAGGCTTTGCCCTAGTAACTCCCTCAACCACAAACACATCACTGTAACTAACCATCAACTGGAATGATCTTACTCTGACTTCAGAGCAGACACGTTCTCCTTCCCCAGAGGACACATGGCTAGGGTTTGACTGTCGAAACGACTCACCTTTGTCCATCCTACACTGTTTATTCAATGGTTAATAACAATTTCCGATCAATGTTTCTCAAATAAATACTTATACAATATAATACTTGTGATTGTCCGCCATGGTCTGAAAACAACAAGAATGAGGAAGTAGGGAAACTCATTGTAGAGTGGATACTTTGTCCTACCAGTGAGCGGGACTGGCCCTTGGAGAGCTGAGCAGTGTCTGGCAGTGAAGTCAGAGGGAAAAATGGTGTGGCAGCATAAATTTGCATCTGAGCCCAGAGAATATGATCCACTGTGCAGGGCACATTCTGATGGCATCTGTATGCTCAGAGTCATTAAATTATCACACCAGAGGAAAAACACATACGTGTTCGTGCCTATCTGTGTACGTGTCCTTTAAATATAAACCATTGTTCCAGTAAAATGGTACAACATGGGTGGTAGGCCCACAGTACTATTCTCTTTCCATTTATCAATATTTTCCTCTTGAAACAACTGATTTCCCTAACCGTATTTGCATCTTTTTCTGAAGCTTTTAAAAAAATAAATAAATGTGTTATGCTATATCATTACATGTAATGTTACACAAGGGTGTCCTTGGGTTGGAACAGGGATATTGGAAAAAGGACCCTGAGTAATAGAGTGTAGAAGTTAGTGCTAACATCAGACTGAGATTCTCTTGATATTGAGTGTTTCATATTGGTAAGAGTTTAAGTGTTGTCGGAACTAATAGTGCTGGAGCTGCTATTGCTCGCTGGGGACAGAAGAGGCAATACTTAGAAACTAAATATGCAGGAGTCTGCCTTCAGCAGAGCTAACTAATGGACTTTGAGTAATTAGAGCTGGTATTTCCAAAATGCCTATAATTGAGTTCCTTTATATCTGGTTTGAGATGTTTTGTGTATTAAAACAATATTGGAAACCTGGTCTCATACTGCCTGGATGTTAGGCTGTAAAGAACTGTAGTCAGATGCCTCATCATTAATATAACATGTATTTGTCTAGAGAGTTGTTTAATTAATTAATGTGCTTTCTCATTCGTGAAAGAGGGATTTGCCAGGCGGAGCTGGATAAAATGAGTATGGAGGGATGGGCTGAAATCACATTGACATGATAAACACACGGTCGGACCTGATCCATCAGAGAAGACAAGCCTGTAGAATGGAAATACACCAGTTGTGGCTCCTCCTATTTACATGAAATGATTAAATGTGTCTTTCACTGAGAACGCCAGAGCATTGGGCAGCTCCCATTGACTTTGCCGTCTTGCCTCTGTCGGCTGCACTTTGTGATGTCTAAATGTTGCCTTGACTGACTGCAGATTCTAAGTGAGTAATATATGCTGGAACAACACTAAATACAGTTTTTAATAGTAAACCTTCAGTGATATTCTTCAGAAAGTTCCGGATCAATACTATTCTTCAAAAAGCAGACAATAAGGAGTGTGTCTATATCAGTTTGTTCATATTGGTCTCTTTCTTCTCTTCTTTTTTTTTACAGCAGTGAATGATCATTTAAATTGGTTCCAATAGATCCGTCTCAGACATTATTCACCTTGTGGACAAAAGTATCCCTATGGCTAAAAAATATCTGGATTGCAAGCAAAGAGGCATGAAAGAGTTAGCTGCTTGCTACTGGCATGGTCTCAGGTTCATAATGAGGAGAGATGTATGGCCAGATATCACTTCCCTCCACTGAAATCATTTATTAGCCTGTCAGCCAGCATCTAATATTTAATTAATTCCACAATTCCACCAGTTATTTAACTAAGTGCAATGATTGTTTACATTTTTAATGCTCCCATAATCAATAGTGATCCTGCAGGTACAAAGTTTTCAGAATTACAAACATATCCTATCGAGCAGATAGGTACATTGAGTGCTTTTTTCCGTTTGTCATAACTTTGGGAGACATTTTTTATGGAGACATTAGTAGAGACACTAATATATATGTTCATAACAAAAATCTAGTTCATCCAGAGTTGTGCTATGAGATAGAAATGATATCATAAACATGATCAGACTGAGGATCATGTGTCACTTTCATCACAGAGCTTAAAGAACCTTAATCATATCAGACGAGTGTAAGCATTAAGGTTTTATATTCAATCCGCATCACTTATTGTGTCTGATAATCCCATCTCAATGAATGAGCTGAATATAAGAAATGAAATGAATTACTGCCAGACTCTGTCATATCATGCTGTTGATGCCATGGATTTATCTCACTGGATTTATTTCTGCCTTTGCCTATGGAGCCATTGTATTGCAGTGCCTGGGTCTCTGCAGTATTACTCCTAGGTAATAGCTCCGTAACTTGGAATTCTTCAAGCGTCAATGAAATTACATATGGGACATTTTAAAAGCATCCAAAATACCTCACGTCTATCAAATCAGACTATATCACTCAAATGTTTTGACAATCAGCGCCATTGTTATTCAGTCTCATTTTACATATATGTCTTTACTACCTAGGTATTGACATGGTTGTTACAGGGTTGTTACATAAGCAAGTAACAACCATTCATCTAATATCTTAAAGTCACATGCTTCTACATAGAGTATGTCCTTTAAAGATGACATTAGCTTGACATGTCTTAGTCATGTTGAAGAAAAACAACAGAGTGTGATGCTGACTAGTGCACCAAGCAACATACCATTCCCAGAAGAATCTTCACTCACAGCTGTGTCTACATACTACTGAAACATTACCCCATTTTTTTAATACGTCTGTTTCACTGGAAGTGTGGTTCTGGGAAGCGTCTTTCTTGTGGATCAGCGTGTAAACACTGGAGGACACTGAACTCTAGCAGTAGCCATTCCCATTTGGCTCAATTAGGCCTGAAACTGAGACCATCGATAGCACTGGCCTTTATGGGAGCCTGCTTGTTGGCAATGGTGGTGCACTGACTGAAACAAAATGGGAACAATCAAAGTCCATAATTAGTTGGCCCGAGAGGGTGCAACGGTATGTTTGGTATGTTTTCACTTGGCTTGCCCAAGCAGAGAGAAATTCTGATGAATGCATAGCCTCCAGGAAAATAATAAAAAGCAGTACCGTTGCCCCAATGTCGCATTAGCGTCCTACATATGGTTAGTCATTCCAGCTTATGACAAATTGAATACCATGGGAGCGGTTGGATATGAATCTAGAATCATTTTTAGATGAGGATCATGCAGGGTCTAGGGGCATAAGATGCACAGGGGGTGAGAAAAGCAAAATATATCATCCCCTTTAATGTTGTGTCAGTATGGAAACATGGGGACGGTTGGGAGCTCAGCCCAGCGCCAGGGTGTCTGAGATCTGGATAGGGATGTGAGGGCTTTTGGCAGCCTATGGAGAGAGCAGCAGATGTGACAGAGAATTGCTACCCTGTCTCCTCCACGGCATGGCCTTCACATTCTCTTCTCACTCCTGCCTGCCCTAGCCTGGGTGGATTCATTGGCTCTGAGCTCTCTTCCTCAGCACAGGGCTTCTAGTGAGGCGATGTCAAGGAACTGCAAATCAATGGTCGTTTGACTGTGCTACTGGTGGGCAATTAGGAGCAGGTGGTCTGAGCAGGGTTTGGGCCTCAGTACTCCTGGTGTACTCACAGAAGGTAGCAGGTCTAATGTTGGAGATTATTGCATATTTGGGAATGGATGCCAAGTGGAAGAGGGGGGTTTAGGTGCCCCGGAGGTGGCGGGGAGTTGGAACTAGATCACAAAAGCTGGATTGGCAGACCTTATCCCCCACCGCCACCCTTCCTACCCACCATCCACCCACGACCCCCTACCCATGTCATGTGATACAGGGATATTGAAATGCGGGGTATAATGAAAGTGCACCAGACTTGCATTACAAGCATTGATCTGGTGAGATAATGGAGTCACTTGATGCAGCGCAGCAAACGGTATTGTGCAGCACCGTATGAATAGCAATGGACTGTACCTTTTAGACCAATTATGTGTAGTATAAGTGTCTCCGGTGAGTGGTGTGTGACTCACATTTGACAGAAATTAAAGGTGAAAATATATTATCAATGTCGAGATATTTCCATTTGTTCTCTCTCCCATTGGTTTCAGATCTCACCGCGTGTCATTAAGTGGGGTTCTTCTGGGGCTAAGTCAACTACTCAGTTGTACAACAATACTGGGGTGAAACAATATCTTAAACAAGATACATTGTTATTAATAATTTAGTGTATTCACCTAATTTATCTTTCAATACAATATTTACTTGTTGTCAGATGCATTTCAGGGCTTTTCATCATGAGTATTCACTAAACACAAGCTTGGGGCTACACGTTGGCAACAGTCTACAGTCTGTTAATGTTTGATGAACACCACAATAGTGATGTAGATATGTCTTTACCTGTGCCACTCTGGTTTTTTGTCAAACTCTATTGTTTGTCTTATTGTCTCAAACTGTTTATTGCTTTTACTTGTCAAAGTTTCTCTCAGGAGGGACATTTCTTTCCGGAGTTGTTTTCCCCTGAGGGTGGTTTGGCGGGATTGAATTAGGCAAGAGAAAAATAGGTCATTCACTTTAATCACACTACTTTTTCTTCTTGTGCACACGTGCGTAGCCTACTGTGGCAAATTAACACAAACACTGATTCAATTAGCCAGCATAAGATCATGTTATTCCTGTCTCTGTTTCTGCAACTACCGTGTGGTCACTTAGCAGAAAATAGCATTCTGCTTAATGCATATGTATTAAAATGTTTCTAGTTTCTTGCTTCTTTACACTTAATAAAGAGTGAAATTGTGTTTTCTTGCTTTTTAGATTGGGTGAGGTGGGGGTTAGTGGCCCTCTGCTCCACAGACATGTTGCACACAATTAGAGCAGTGCAGAGGGACCGTACGGCTGTCATGTCGCCCGTTATTGTGTTACAGTGGTGCCTGTTCAGACGGCGGAGTGCCCTGTATACACAATCTGCGTTCCCATAGGGCCGTCGATGTTTAACATGTTCAAAGCACAAACAGTGCAACGCACAATTCCATGCGACAGAGCCCTCACTTGTGCTGAAGGGAAATGTACAGTATGTGATTATATTGTGCTGTAATGGTTTGGAGGTTGATTCATGTAGACTGCAATGTTTTCTCTTGTTTAGCCCACAAAAGTCAAGCACCACCAGTCTCCACCAAAAAGTGGAGCAAGCCACCTAGGTTTGTCTGAGGCTATTGTGCCGTTTAATCAGCTTACATGACTGGTCAGTCAGTTTTCACTGTGGCAACCTTTGTCTCTATATTATTCAAATCAAATAACCATAATAGGGTACATACATTTTTTGGTGTGTAAGATGTGTAAGATATACAGTGGGGAGAACAAGTATTTGATACACTGCCGATTTTGCAGGTTTTCCCACTTACAAAGCATGTAGAAGTCTGTAATTTTTATCATAGGTACTCTTCAACTGTGAGTGACGGAATCTAAAACAAAAATCCAGAAAATCACATTGTATGATTTTTAAGTAATTCATTTGCATTTTATTGCATGACATAAGTATTTGAGACATCAGAAAATCAGAACTTAATATTTGGTACAGAAACCTTTGTTTGCAATTACAGAGATCATACGTGAACTTCTTCCATTTTCTAATAATTGTGCCAACAGTTGTTGCCTTCTCACCAAGCTGCTTGCCTATTGTCCTGTAGCCCATCCCAGCCTTGTGCAGGTCTACAATTTTATCCCTGATGTCCTTACACAGCTCTCTGGTCTTGGCCATTGTGGAGAGGTTGGAGTCTGTTTGATTGAGTGTGTGGACAAGTGTCTTTTATACAGGTAACGAGTTCAAACAGGTGCAGTTAATACAGGTAATGAGTGGAGAACAGGAGGGCTTCTTAAAGAAAAACTAACAGGTCTGTGAGAGCCGGAATTCATACTGGTTGGTAGGTGATCAAATACTTATGTCATGCAATAAAATGCAAATTAATTATTTAAAAATCATAGAATGTGATTTTCTGGATTTTTGTTTTAGATTCCGTCTCTCACAGTTGAAGTGTACCTATGATAAAAATTACAGACCTCTACATGCTTTGTAAGTAGGAAAACCTGCAAAATCGGCATTGTATCAAATACTTGTTCTTCCCACTGTAATTATGTTTCAGGAACCCATTGCAAGTGAAAAATGTGATTCCTACCTCGTAAAGTAGTGGCCTATCTGTTTTTAGAACGATGAGACTATTCGGACTGGATACATTACCAAAGTGGCAGAAGAAACCCAGTGTGTAGTTTGACAGACAGCAGAGGTCATAGCCCCATTTCTCTGGCTACGTGGCAATAGTGACAGTATCATTTGCATGTCTGCCATGATGGTGGGAAGTGGTTGATAGGAATGACAGAGAAATCCTGGTGGGACGATTTAGGACAACAAATGACCCAATGAGCGCCCATAGGCTGTGACTGACAATGATGTTCAAGCTTTGTGTTTTATGTTGCAATCATCAACTAGAAATTCTAGGGCCCTATACAATCAGTTGAATTTTTCACCTGATTGTATAGAAAATAATATTTTCTCCAGGTTTCCTTTTTTCCCAGTTTTCGCTCTCAAAATCTCACATTTCTTCATAGAAAAACAACAAAATGTTATGTTTTAAGTCCACAACCACATCAGGGGACCACTTTTCAGGTCTGGGAAAAAATAAGAAACCTTTCATTCAAGTGTACACAAGCCAGAGACCATTGTTTGGTTAGCGGTGTTTCTGTTGTGCTCATGTGATTGAAGAGTTTTCAAAGAAAATGTCCACTGGATTGATGCAAATAATCAAGATATCATTCTGCCAGGTACACATAGGCTACTTTGTAGTTAACATTCAATTGGGAAGGTTTTTGGGAAAGCCTTTGCATTTCTACCAGACGATGGTTATCATTAGCATCCTCGAGAATTTGTCGGTGAGTGGCTAAACTGCCACTACCATCCGTCCTATTGGCCAGCGTGTAATCATTGGAAAATAAACAGGATGATCTGAGATCAAGACTATCCAACCACCGGGACATTAAAAACTGTAATATATTATGTTTCACTGAGTAGTGGCTGAACGATGACACAGATAATATAGAGCTGGCTGGGTTTTCCATGCATCGGCAGGACAGAGCAGCTAAGTCTGGTAAGATGAGTGGCGGGGGTGTGTGTCTATTTATCAATAACAGCTGGTGCGCGATATCTAATATTAAAGAAGTCTCGATGTACTGCTCGTCTATTTACCACCACAAACCGATGCTGGCACTAAGACCGCACTCAACGAGTTGTATAAGCTGTATAAGGCCATAAGCAAACAAGAAAATGCTCATCCAGAAGCGGCGCTCCTAGTGGTCGGGACTTTAATGCAGGCAAACTAAATCTGTTTTACCTCATTTCTACCAGCATGTCACATGTGCAACGAGAGGGAAAAAAAACTCTAAACCACCTTTACTCCACACAAAGAGACGTATACAAAGCTCTCCCTCGCCCTCCATTTGGCAAATCTGACCATAATTCAATCATCCTGATTCCTGCTTACAAGCAAAAACTAAAGCAGGAAGTACTGTACCAGTGACTTGCTCAATACGGAAGTGATTAGATGGCATGGATGCCACGCTACAGGACTGTTTTGCTAGCACAGACAGGAATATGTTACGGGATTCATCCAATGGCATTGAGGAGTACACCACCTCAGTCACCGGCTTCATCAATAAGTGCATGGACAACGTCATCCCCACAGTGACCGTACGTACATATCCCAACCAGATGCCATGGATTACAGGCAACTTCCGCACCGAGCTATAGAGCTGCCGCTTTCAAGGAGCGGGACACTAATTCAAACGCTTATAATAAATCCCGCTGTGCCCTCAGATGAACCATCAAACAGGCAAAGTGTCAATACAGGACTAAGATTGAATCCTACTACACCGGCTCTGACGCTCGTCGGATGTGGCAGGGCTTGCAAACTATTACGGACTACAAAGGGAAACCCAGCCGCGAGCTGCCCAGTGACGCGAGCCTACCAGACGAGCTAAATGCCTTTTATGCTTGCTTTGAGGCAAGAAACACTGAATCATGCATGAGAGCACCAGCTGTTCCGAATGACTGTGTGATCACGCTCTCCATAGCTGATGTGAGCAAGACCTTTAAACAGGTCAACATTCACAGATTACCAGAACTTGTACTCAGAGCATGTGCGGACCAACTCGCAAGTGTCTTCACTGTTGTTTTGAACCTCTCCCTGACCGAGTGTGTAATGACTACATGTTTCAAGCAGACCACCATAGTCCCTGTGCCCAAGAAAGTGAAGGTAACCTGCCTAAATGACTACCGCCCAGTAGCACACATCGGTATCTATGAAGTGCTTTGAAAGGCTGGTCATGGCTCACATCAACACCATCATTCCGAAAATGCTGGATCCACTCCAATTCGCATACCGGCCCAACAGATCCACAGATGATGCAATCTCAACCGCCCTCCACACTGCCCTTTCCCACCTGGACAAAAGGAACACCTATGTGAGAATGCTATTCATTGACTACAGCTCAGTGTTCAAAACCATAGTGACCACAAAGCTCATCACTAAGCTAAGGACCCTGGAACTAAACACCTCCCTCTGCAACTGGATCCTTACGGGCAGCCTCCAGATGGTAAGAGTAGGTAACAACAAATCTGCCACGCTGATCCTCAACACTGGGGCCCCTCAGGGGTGCGTGCTTAGTCCCCTTGTGTGCTCCCTGATCACCCACGACTGAGTGGCCAAGCACGACTCCAACACCATAATTAAGTTTGCTGACGACAACAGTGGTAGGCCTGATCACAGACAACGATGAGACTGCCTATAGGGAGAAGTTCAGAGACCTGGCAGTGTGGTGCCAGGACAACAACCTCTCCCTCAATGTGAGCAACACAAAGGAGCAGATCGGGGACTACAGGAAAAGGATGGCCAAACAGGCCCCCATTAACATCAACGGGGCTATAGTGGAGCGGGTCAAGTGCTCCAAGTTCCTTGGTGTCCACATGACCAATGAACTATTATGGTCCAAACACACAAACACAGTCGTGATGAGGGCACGACGACACCTCAGGAGACTAAAAAGATTATGCAGATCCTCAAAAAGTTCTACAGCTGCACCATCGAGAGCATCCTGACCGGTTGCATCACCGCCTGGTATGGCAACTGCTCTGCATCTAACAGTAAGGCACTACAGAGGGTAGTCCATACGGCCCAGTACATCACTGGGGCCAATCTTCCTGCCATCCAGGAACTATATACAAAAAATTGTCAAAGACTCCAGTCAACCAAGTCATAGACAAATGATAGTCCAACTAAGTACAAACCAGATGGGATGGCGTATCACTGCAGAATTCTAAATAAATCACTAACAGTGTCACCATCGAAACACACCATCACACCTCCTCCTCCATGCTTCACATGGGAACCACACATGCGGAGATCATCCGTTCGCCTACTCTGCGTCTCACAAAGACACCGCGGTTGGAACTAAAAATCTCAAATTTGGACTTCAGACCAAAGGACAGATTTTATCTGTCTAATGTCCAATGCTCGTGTTTCTTGGGCTAAGCAAGTCTCTTCTTATTATTGGTGTCCTTTAGTAGTGGTTTCTTTGCAGCAATTTGACCATGAAGGCCTGATTCACGTAGTCTCTGAACAGTTGATGTTGTGATGTGTCTGTTACTTGAACTCTGTGAAGCATTTATTTGGGTTGCAATCTGAGTCTGGTAACTCCAATGAACTTATCTTCAGCAGCAGAGGTAACTCTGGGTCTTCCTTCCTGTGGCGGCCCTCATGAGAGACAGTTTCATCATAGCTCTTGATGGTTTTTGCGACTGCACTTTCAAAGTTCTTGACATTTTTTCCGGATTGACTGACCTTCATGTCTTAAAGTAATGATGGACTGTAGTTTCTCTTTGCTTATTTAATCTGTTATTGACATAATATGGACTTGGTATTTTACCAAATAGGGCTATCTTCTGCATACCACCCCTACCTTGTCACAACACAACTGATTGGCTCAAACGCATTAAGAATGAAATAAATTCCACAAATTAAGTTTTAACAAGGCACGCCTGTTAATTGAAATGCATGCCAGGTGACTACCTCATGAAGCCAAGAGTGTGCAAAACACTTTTTTGCCTACTACATGATTCCATATGTGTTATTTCCTAGTTTTGATGTCTTCACTATTATTCTATCATGTAGAAAATAGTAAAAATAAAGAAAAACACTTGAATGAGTAGTTGTGTCGCAACTTTTGACTGTATATACTGACATATATAAAAACAAGATACTAAGTAATTCAAACAAGATACTAAGTTGTTTTAATTAGATTCTAAGTTGTTCGTACAAGATAATTTAGTGTGCCAACAAGATCCAGTGATTATACTAATTTGAATTCAGTTTCTGACGTTTATCCATGTTTCTCCAAACATCACATTTCTAAGTTGCTCCAGAAGTGTTTTTTGACACCCTGGGTTGCTCCTTCTGCTCATCATCGTCCTTTGATAATTTTGAATGCTTAAAGTTCGTTTTGGATAGGGTTCAAACAAAAACAACTACACTGTGAAGTTTATGCGTCCAATCGAAATGGTTAAGGTAAGGGATAATGGTGCTACACAGAATTTTCTCTGAAATTTTCCCCTATGTGGAAGCTAGGTGAATTGCAACAGCACTAGTCTGCATTCCCCCTCCCCCGCATGCCATTTCCCAGTAACATGGTGGAGACTCGCACTTAAACCTTTTACTTTTCGGTTTTGGTCCACCAGCATCAAACAGCTGTAAAAACTATATGTTTTGTTCCTGAAAATATATTTCACAGCATTTTAGATGGTAAAATGATTCCCTCCAATATTCAATGCTTATTTTCTCACATAAACTGAAATGGTGCAAACAGTGTAGAATTTTAGCAACCAGGAAATGAGAGAGTGATTTCTACATTGGCTGTTTGACCCCATTTCCACTAGATAACTTAGCCACAAAGTCAAAATAGCTTTCCTATTTTGACGGCCTGGCGGGAGAAATATCACAGCCAATCACAACACTGGCGGGTAAGTAATACTTTGAAACAATATCATTCCACTATTACTGCAGACATATTTTGGACATTTTCTGAAATGACAATGCAAAAATTCAAAGAAATCCAATGTGTAGCACCCTTACATTAAACAAGTGTTTACCACTGGGATTGAACATGCGACCCTTGGAAGGGCGGTGCTGAGCAGGAGGAGCAACCCAGGATGTCAAAAGCATTTAGAAATTTGACATTTGTAGAAACGTGGATAAATGCCAGAATCCGAAGTCAGATTGCCAGCCCACTTACATGAGCTGGCGTTCAAAAGCAGCCCTGCTGCAGGCTATCAAATATAATGTCAAATAATAATCATATCAATGGATTTAATTAGTGAATGAACGGATGCAGCAATGGTCTGACAAGGACAACTGGCGCTACATAACAAATGAGGCCTAATTAGACAAAAGAACATTTAAGTCGTTCGAACGAGATAATTCCAATCGTCTAATTTACTAGAAATTTTTGATTTGGGCTTCTGTAACATGGAGCATTTTTCGCCACGTGTTTTCTTTTTGACTTTTTCTTCAGCATCATGTGTCAAAGTTCGCTCATTATTGTTAATCTTGTGTCTTCTCACTTCAAGTGGTTTATTGGAAATAAATCTGCTGGACTAGCCTACTGATATAATCATTAGAGCCCATGAGGATGGGCATGAGACAAAAATAGGCCTGTATGTTGAAGGTCAAAACCATTGAGGAAAAGAAAGAAGAATCTTGTGGATTCCCTGCATGGGGTAGAGTGCCCAGGTACTCTCTGGTCCTTTAATGATTAATCAATACAATACATCCTAAATTCCCAGGCCTATCTGTTCAGATATTTAAGGGCTAACGCAAAAAAAAAGACCCATCATCCATCTGGAAAATGTGACAAGGAAAGGTCGATATTTCTTTCTGCGAGTGGCCTGGTTACAGATTGATCGCACCTGACCAGAGCTGAGGTGATGTGCTGTTTAGAGGGCGATGAGCAGGGAGCCGCTACTCAGGCGCTCATTAAAACAGACTGGAAGCCAAACATCTGGAGCCAGATATGTGGGAGTAGATCATCTCACATCCCATGATGAAAAACAGGCCCTCTGTCATCTCTAGCTACCTTATCTCTGATGCTGGTGCTCTCTCTATCTTAGTGACTCTGTGTTTTTCACTCTGTCTGACTATCTCTCCTAGCACCAGTCAGTGAGATCCTCTTGCTTTTATTCTGAAAGGCTGTTTATTAGATGTTTGAGCACTGGCACAGAAACTAGAAAGTTCATTATGAGGGGTTTGGTGATACTTTTCACAGAGCGCGGCTATATCCCATTTAGCCACTCTGTGAAGCTGGTGACTTTCCAAGACTCTCGTTGTTGATCTCTCCCCTGAGAATGTCTTATTCCCATGCTTGATGTATATCCGCATGCACAGCACCTCATTATATCAGAATCAGACGGCAACAGTATGAATCATGCACACACAGGAAAGCCAAATACGTGTTCAAAGGCCAGTCATATCTTTAAGAGACCTAAATAATAGACTCATTTGACTAAAGGGTTTTAATGCCCACTTATCCGTGAAAATTAGAAATGGGCTGGGGATTTGTCTTTTTTTAAAGAAATGTGTTGAGCCTCTGAGTATTTTCTGCCTCTTTCTTTCAGAACACTAGCTACAGTAGAGCGTACGGCTTTCAGAATCCTAGCTACAGTAGAGCCTACGGCTTTCAGAATGTTAGCTACAGTAGAGCGTACGGCTTTCAGAATGCTAGCTACAGTAGAGCGTACGGCTTTCAGAATGTTAGCTACAGTAGAGCGTACGGCTTTCAGAACGCTAGCTACAGTAGAACGTACGGCTTTCAGAACGCTAGCTACAATAGAGCGCACGGCTAAGGATTTCATATGCCACACAAAGGATCAAGCTGTGATTATCAACGCAGAAACTGTAATAAACAATGGACACATATGCACATGCGCACAAATGCACTCACAACCATAGAAAGAGGAATAGCCACTTGCATGAGGCTGGTATCTGTTGAAGGACAACCATTATTTGCCATTTAGACCAATCAAAAGGACCAAACACAACATATTATTTAAGATTAGAAGAGTTCATCAATAGCTTGCTACCTCTTGTGTCTACAGTATTCACAAAGACCCTTTAAAGAGACATGATCTAACAACAATAGCACACCTCACTCTTAGAGGAACCAAGGCGATACACTGCCATCTTGTGAGAGAATGATAAGTAGACCTTCAATCTAAGAGTCTGAGACTATAGTGGAAAACCTGGCAGCCCTTATCCATTAGCTGCTCCTAGTTTCAGGTAACATCAAATGTTAGGGGATCTTTTAACACTATTTGTCCTCATGCTTAATGGACTCATCGACAGCTCCTCGGCTGTGTCTGTGTTCCACTGTTCCTATCCCTGTGTGGTGCAGGTGAGTCGGAGGTGTATTATCCCCACTACTGCCTTAGCAATGGGACTCTTACGGGCTTAAAGCTCACATGAAAAGACCACTGGGAACTATTTTGATGTCCATTAGTATGGTCATTGTGTACTCCTTTTGTTAGCCTCTCATCTATGACGATGCTATGGTTCATTTGTCTGATTTCTAATGAAGGGAGTGATGATAACAACAAATCGTGCCGTGTTTTCCTATAAGTCTAAAACAAGGGACGGAACAGGATCCCCTGGTTATCAGATCCCATCCACAACGTGTAAAACAAGGGACGGAACAGGATCCCCTTGTTATCAGATTAGGGACGAAACAGGATCCCCTGGTTATCAGATTCCATCCACAACGTCTAAAACAAGGGACGGAACAGGATCCCCTGGTTATCAGATCCCATCCACAACGTGTAAAACAAGGGACGGAACAGGATCCCCTTGTTATCAGATTCCATCCACAACGTCTAAAACAAGGGACGGAACAGGATCCCCTGGTTATCAGATCCCATCCACAACGTCTAAAACAAGGGACGGAACAGGATCCCCTGGTTATCAGATCCCATCCACAACGTGTAAAACAAGGGACGGAACAGGATCCCCTGGTTATCAGATTAGGGACGGAACAGGATCCCCTGGTTATCAGATTCCATCCACAACGTCTAAAACAAGGGACGGAACTGGATCCCCTGGTTATCAGATTCCATCCACAACGTCTAAAACAAGGGACGGAACAGGATCCCCTTGTTATCAGATTCCATCCACAACGTCTAAAACAAGGGACGGTTCCATCCACAACGTCTAAAACAAGGGACGATACAGGATCCCCTGGTTATCAGATTCCATCCACAATGCCTAAAACAGGTGGCATATAGCTTTCAGTGTCTCTCTATCCGGTTTCTCTCTATCTCTCTCTCTCTCTCTCTCTCTCTCTCTCTTTCATCCCCTCTCAGTCTGCAGTGTCTGCAGTAGATCAGACTTTACGAGCCATAGCACTGATGCTCTCCACCTAAATCGTATTATCAGCCTGCACACACTTTACACTGGATCACTATATTCAGCTGCACGTAATGCATCTGTGCTGGTGTTATCTACATGGACACTCTCGTTAAGAGAGACAGGTAACATTTACAACCAGGCTCACACAAATATCCAGCCCCACAGTACAGTATGTTGCTGCATAAAAAATCAAGGACCGTGATTGGATCGAAAATTAAAATCTACTCCGCATAGCAGATGGAGTTCTTAAAAAGGCTGAAAACACAACCCGTGAATGGTGCTGCCCGTACCGCTCTTCATTATAATACCCAATAAAGCAGCCACGGGCATGAGCGAGCACAAAGCCAAGGTTAATGTGGAGATGGAGGGAGGCGATACGCACACTCACACTCGGTGAAAGGGACCCTGATGACTTTTCATTTCCAATGTTCATCTTGTTATCTGTAATTGTTAAGGGATGATATGAAAGAGTCAGAGGCGCTGCCTAATAACCATTTGTGTGACAGCACCGCAAATTGATGCTTATGGTTCACCATAGACGACCGGAGGTCGATGGAGAGAGGCTGTGGGTGGGAGGAGGGGTAAAATGCAACACAATTATGAAAATGCCCTTTCGTTACATTGACAAATCATGTGGTTTTGACCAGGCAAAGGTATTTGCAATGAAGATGGTAGAATGCAGGACCCTCAATACAGGCACACAATAATTATGTACTATTATTATTGGGGGTGTGAACATAAGATAAGTCATGAAAAGAATATTGATTTAAGAATTGACTGTGCTGAAATCCCAGAATTCAAAGGCTCTTCCATTAATATCATTATAGCCAATTCCCTACTCCTTTACTCAGCACCAATGCAGTTAACATACAGTACATCTCTTGTGAATTTACCGGTGTCATCATTATTCATTATTAACAGGTTTGATTACTTTATGTAGTTGAGTTATCATGCTATACTTGCTACTACTGAGCCCGATCCAACATCCTCTGTCCTCCAGTAATGCATCGTATCCAAAGCTGGTCTCAGAGCTGGTCTCAGCTGCTCCTGTCTTCACCAGTGGATGAGGTGTGGGGGAAAGGTCAGTCTAACTGAGGAAGTGGAGAACAGACAGATTCTAAAGGTCTGTGGCATGGTCAGGGTGTCTGGAAAAGAAAAATAAGCACAGTGGATGTGTGTGACACATACTGTATGTTTGTTCATTCGGGACTAGTTTGACTGCTGTGATGTCATAGCATAACATTGGAGACTATGCTGGGCTTTCTGGAATTAGAAATCACATTTGCAGTCACAAATATTTTGACTTGGGGATCCATGTTAGATTCCTCCCAGGTCTCTGTGGGGAGGAAAGCTGCAATCACTGAGGAAGCCTGGAGATACATCATAGAACATGGTTTTTCAGCTGGAAACACAAATTAGATGTGGATAAATATAGATACACAGAGAGGGAGGAGATGGTTGTGGTCCCAGAAGATATCAAATGTGTGTATGTGTATGCTTGTGCACGTGTGTGTGTGTGTGTGTATGTGTGCGTGTGCGTGCGTGTGTGTGTTTGGTTTTAGTATCCTTGTGGGGACCAGAAGTCCACATATGGGTAGTAAAACAAGGAACATTCGGATAAGTGGAGACATTTCTCCACAAGGGAAAAAGCTATTTTGGGCTTACACGTTAGGTTTAGGGTTAGGGGTTAAGGAAAATAGGAAAATAGGATTTTTGAATAAATGTTTTGGTCAGGATAGTAAAACAAACGTGTGTGCAGTGTTGGTCTTGAGTTTGGTCTCGGTCTTGTCTCCAGTCCTGGACAATGAGGACTTGTAATTTCTTCCAGAGACCACCAGCGGAGTAAAAAACACTCTTTTATTGACACATTTTCTATTTCTCAGCATGCATTTTCCTTTACCATTCTGAATGGCTAAAGAATCCATATGTTGGACTGACATATGAACACAGAAATACTGTACATTTTCAACTCTCTTGAATTGGACTCTCGTTGTTATGGTCTCGGTCTTGACTCGGACTCGCCCCCCTCAACCCTCTCCCGGTCTTGATCTTGACTTGGTCTCTCTTTAGGTGGTCTTGAACACACTGAGTTACACCACACATCCATGCACAACAGGGGCTGCCCTGTGCTTTCTCCTCCTGGAAACAACAAGGTGACAGGAGGATGTCCTCCTACTTCCTCTGTGGGCGGTGCTGCTGCTGTGACAAAGTAGCTGATGTGCACTCCACGGTAGGAATAAACCCTGTCAATCTCCCAGCATCAGCCACCTGCAGTCTCCTGCTCCGCACAGGCAGCCTGGCCATTAACATTTCACAAAGTGCACCAAGCCACATTGATTATGAGAACCCACAGCTGGTTAGCCAGATAATCCCACAAACCTCCTGGCAACGCACTCCATTCTCCACCTTTTATTAATGCTCTATTTTTACATTGTGATGTGTAGCCAGTGGGGGGGGGGGGGGCGGTATGGGGGCGGTAGGGATGAGACGAGGGAGGTCTCCAGTGTGTCTGGAAAGGTGAGGGGAGGTATAAGGTCCTGCAAGCCCCGCAGGGGCCTTGAGCCTGGCCTTCCTGTGGACTGGCTCGCACTCAAGGCCTCCTCTTTACATGAAACGAGAACAGGAGAGTAGAGGAGAGAAAAAATGTGATCTCCCCTACTGATAGTTTGTATTTAAGGAGAAGAGATTTCTGAGATTGCTTTCTAGCTCTGCATATGGATGTGGCGGTAAGAGTGCTTACCGACACGCAGCGGCGTATCTGGGGAGGACTGCATGATGCAAAGAGAGCCTCTCCAATTAGAGGCTCCTCCACAGCACCGACACCCGGTGGGCCTGACCCATTCGCCACGTCAAATGCTCCTTTATCCCTCTCTCCTCTCCTCAGCCGCTGCAGCCTCACACACCGACCGACACCGACTCCCCTCCGTCCAATCTCCTTCATGCAGATTCAGCCCATGCTGCTGAGAGCAAGGGCGGCATTAGTTTCCCACATTTGTCTCTCTCCACAACAAATAAAGGCGCCACTCTGTCTGTTTTTCTCCTCAAACTGTGCAAATTGATGCCTGTCCTGTCACATGTTGTGAGAAAGAAAACACAGCTCTTTTCAAGTTGTAGGGAGTACGCATATGTGTCCATGTTTCATGTGTTTTCATGTGGGACAATACAGCTTATCTGTCGGCTTCTTGTTGTACTTTTGTTTTCTTTGACACAGTGAGTAAATACACCTCAAATGAAGCACTCTGCTCATCATGTTATTACTCTGTTTGTCACGCAGTCGGAATTAGCTATTTCTTTTCCCCCGTGTATTCCATTCTCTACGGAATATTGTTTTAATTTTGAAGTAGATATTTTTTGTTTTACATAAAGTAGTGCTCTGAAAATGACATCTGTGATGTTAAATTGAATAATGGTGGCCACATGAAACAAAAGGAAAATTGTTGACAAAGTTGTCAACAACATTACTGAAAAAGTAACTTGTACGGATGGATATAGCAGATTTTCCACCCTCATTTAGAACTAATGATAAATTATGACATTGTCTTGACTGGATGCCAGAATGAGGGCAAGAATGTCTCATCCGGGCCAGATTAATGGAGGCCTCGGTATTATCAGTCTGAGGTGAAATATTGTTGAGTCTGTGTCCATCATTAAACATTAATAATGAACAGAGTGCATGGCCTGTCTCGTCTGTATCCGGGGGGTTGGGTGGACAGGCTGCGTGTACTGGTGAGGAGAGGACAGAAAGTCATGACCATCCTGACATCCTCCTTCCTGTGCCACCTAAAGACCGTACAAAGCAGGGTTTTGTATTATTTTCCTATTCCCAGCATGCAGTGTGGTTTAAACCCTGCACGATAGAGGTTTACTGGTGTTTCGATAATGTCCTCTGGCCAAACCACACAGTGTGTGAGTCGCATATGAAGATATGTATCGTTTTCCTATTCCCAGCATTCAGCCTGGTTAAATGAACGAGGCTGATATAGACTTTCGCCTGCTGTGGTTTTCCTGTCATTTAGATGCCATTTTATTTTCTCTCTTTCTTTCTTTCTCTCCTCATCTCTCCCTCCCACTATCTCTCTTGGGCCCTCTGACAGCTGTAAAGGCTTGTATCAAGGTGTTGACCTCCACTGCGCCACCACCCCCCCCGCATCCCTCTCCACTCGCTGAAGCCTCCCGCCAGCTCTCCCTCTCAGACACGGCTATCTGCAGCTGATCCTCAGCAGCTGATAACAATGTCTTTTATCCATGGGTTACCAGCACAAAGGGACCTCTGCATTGATCAAATGCCAACCAGCTGATGAGTCCTCAACAGACTGCTTTTACGCAGGCTGCAACAGCACCTGGGGAGAGGGTGAGGCTGGTAAACGTGTACAGAAAACACAACGCTTGAACTAAAGAGGTGTCGCCACTCCTGCAAAAGCTGTTCTGAAGCTAATAAAGATTATTATACATTAACGAAGGAAGATAATGTCAGCTTTAGCTGAAAGTAGAATTCCACTGCTATCTTACAGAGATATAGTGCCTTGCAAAAGCATTCAGACCCCTGCGATTAAAATGGATTTCATTGTAAAAAAAGAAAAGAAATCAACCACCTACACAAAATAAACAATCTACACAAAATAAGATTAATATAAATTAAAGCTTGTTTTGGCAAGCTTAAATTAGTTCAGGAGTGAAATTGTGCTTAACAAATCACATAATAAGTTACATGGACTCACTCTGTGTGAAATAATAAGGGTTGACATGATTGTTGAATTCAATTACAAAGACCAGGGAGCTTTTTGATATCCTCATAAAGAAGGGCAGTGATTGGTAGACGGGTAACTATAACAAATCAGATATCTCTTTAAGCATGGTCAAGTTAATAATAATTATGCTGTGGATTATTTATTTAACCACCCAGAACACATCATAGATATAGTCGGCCTTCTGAACTGAGCTGCAGGACAGGAACGAAACTGCTCAGGGATGTTACCATGAGGTTACATAATTCAATGGCTATGACGGGAGAAAACTGAGGATGGATCAATAACATTGTAGTGACTCCACAATAATGACTTAAATGACAGAGGAAAAAGAACAATTCAAATATACAGAACACAAATATTCCAAAACATGCATCCTGGCAAAGGAATACACTTTTTGGCCTAAATGAAAAGCCTTATGTATGGGGCAAATCCAACACATCACTGAGTAACCGCCTGCTTATTTTCAAGCAAGGTGGTGGCTGCATCATGGTATGGGTATGCTTGACATCGGGAAATACTGGGGAGTTTTTCAGGATAAAAATAAACGGGATGGAGCTACAGTAAGCACAGTAAAATTCTTGAGGAAAACCTGCTTCCGTCTGCTTTACACCAGACACTGGAAGAGGAATTCACCTTTCAATAACCTAAAACACAAGGCCAACTCTACATTGGAGTTGCTTACTAAGAAGACAGTGAAAGTTCCTGAGTGGCCAAGTTACAGTTTTGACTTAAATCTGCTTAAAAATCTATGGCAAATTGACAGAGCTTGAAGAATTATGAAAAGAGTGATTGGCTAATATTTCACAATCCAGGTGTGGAAAGCTCTTACCCAAGAAGACTCGGAGCCAAAGGTGTTTCTAACATTTATTAACTCAGAGAGATGAATACTTATGCAACAACTACAATTTTTCTTCCACTTTGACAATACAGAGTATTTTGTGTAGATGGTTTACAATTTTTTTTAAATTAAATCCATTTTAATCCCCCTTTGTAACACAATAAAATGTGAAGAAATCCAAGGGGTATGAATACTTTTGTAAGGTACTATAAAGCATCCCCTGTCTGAACCACTGTAGTCTCTGTCAGTCCTGCTGTTGTTGTCAGATTTAGGTGTTGGGGAAGCCCAATTGAGCACACCGTTAATGGAAACGGCATACAGCGAGATAACGCCATCAATTCCATTCCGGGTCCCATCAATTCAGCTATTACGACCTGTACTAGTCTTGCCTGGCTTTAATGTACTGCCATGCTTACGTGTGCATAGGCACATTTTCTCTCTCTCTCTCTCTCTCTCTCTCTCTTTTCAGATGCTGTCAGAGGAGTGTATGCACGACGGTGAGGATATGTATGCATGTATGTGTTCATAGGTGTAGATCTATGTTAACATGCTGTCTGGAAGTCTTTGGCATGACTTAAAGCTTAGCTTTAAATCGGGAACATGCTGCAATAGAGGGATTGGCGATGAATGTGAATCGTCCCTTGTGGTTTTGAGCGGTCTAAATCAACACTCACCTTCCCCTAGTATCTGCCCTCTCTCAGTGACTTGTGCCTCTTCGTGTTCCAGGCTGACCTTCTAGAGGAGAAGGCATAAATAACATATGGGTAAGGATGCAGTGAACCACCAAAGCTCTTGGGTATTCAATGATCAAGGATGCTGCCAGAATAGCAAGCACTTCCATCTCCCAGAGCACAAGTGGCTCTTTGGACTTTATAAAAAGCTCAATGGTGCTTCGGTTTTTGTTCCAGGGAGAGAGATAACAGACACATTAACATTCCGCCCACTTATAATGCCTGCATCGAGATCTCTGATTAGAAAATGCTGTCATTTTGCACCTGGCTTACTGTGGGTAATGGTTTGCCATAGAAATACGTTGTGGAGCATGATCTCATCTGTGATTATACCTATCTATAAATTGAGTTGCTATTCTCATCCCCTTATGAAAATGCCACAAATGACAGTGGATTTCTCACAGTAGGCTCCTTGTACACACATGCACCACTTTTGCTGCAGTTTGCCTATCTCTCGTCCGGTTGGAGGCGGCAGGAAGCATTGACACAACAAAGTAACTATTTTGGTAATTTACCATTGAGTCCATATCTCCTGCTGATTTGAAGCGTGCCTCTAAATAGCTCTTTTTGGGTCCTTGCCTCCCCAACAGCATGCGGAGAACTTGTGTAATTAAGCTCCACCATCCCCTGTGAATCCCATCCAGGGAATGCGACTGTAATTCTCCACTAATTGAGGCCATCGCAGGGGACAGACAAGGTATCAATGGCTCTTTGAGGGTTGGTGGACTGCTAAGAAGCAAGATTACAGTGGATAGCTGCTTCTCCACAGCGCAGTCAGACCCCCTCCATCTCCCCCCAAGGACTCATATAGGAAAACCCGAGCCTCCCCGAAACAAACCGTGCATATTGGCTTACAAGAAAGTTAATGATTGTTTATTCTTTGTTGTCCTGAGAAGGAGGGGAGCAGGTGGGCTGATTGATTTGCTTAATTTGTGCTAAAATCTATTATAATTGTTACTGTTGTTGACAGCTGTTCCGTCAGCTCCAGTGAAATGGTAGAGCACAAGGCGTTAGAGGCACCCGTTGATGCTATGTCTAATAAGCGGATCCATTTGTAAATATGATTTATTTATTCAGGAGATATTAGAGGTGTATATTCTTTTTTTGCTTAGCGTTTTGCCGAGCCGACGGGGCTAAGCTAAGGCATGCAGCCCCATAACAATTGTTTTCTTAGTTTCTGGTGACAGTTGTTTTGTGTGTAATAACGTCGGCATATAGCGTCGCTGCAATACCTGGTTGCTTTCACGCTCACTTTACCAGAGGCGATGTGAAAAGAATTGTCTGTGAGGAGCGCCAACCGCAGGACGCCGTCACGGACGCCGTCTCCCACTTTCCCCATTTCAGTGACAAATCTGACAGCTCTGAAGCCGCAGAGATCCAGGTAGTGGTTTGCTGCTGTTGTCTTAGGGAGTTATTTAGAGTTATACTTGCCTATCACACGTCTACATGAGGGATCTTCAGAGACGCAGAGAGTCAACGGCTGCTCATAAAAATAGCTCTTGTTCTTTTCCGAGTGTTGTAAAGCATCTCTGTCAATGGTTTAGGGTTTCAGTTTAGATGCTGCCTAAGCCGCATCAAGCAGGTTTCACATTGTTCTATACTTAAAAGAATGGCTTCTCAGAAGTCATGTTTTCCAATAGAGGAGTGCAGAGGTTTAGAAAGGTTTCAAGCTAAAGGCTTGTTAAAATGTGCAAAAATAATGAGAAAGCTTAATCAATAGTACAATACATCGACCTAAAAGATACCTACAGTTGAACAGTGCATGGTTTATGCACCACATACAGTAGGGCATGCGATGTTGCCTTTGAAACAGTGTTTCACTAGTAGGCCAAGTAAGTTTGCTTGCTTGTCCTTGTTTGAAGCTATGCTGGCCCTCTTAGATTTATTGAGGTTTCTAACCTTGGCCAATTACATGCACATCCTCTCCTTGTTTTGCGATGACGCTGGAGAGCACCTTGGCCCTGCAAAACAACACTTTGTTGCTTTGTTTCAACCTTGTGTGATTCATTTCTTGCGTGCTAATGTTTTCCATGGATTATCTGGAATGCAGTTTTGCCAAATCACATGGTAGTGCTCCATTGCCCTATTTGATCACCAACATAAAGCCCATTTTTCCCTTATTCATCAGGGGTAACACTTGGGACAACAATGCTCTTACTATTGCTGTTTGTATTTGTAACCAATGTTTTAGGAATGCATATTAATGGGATCACACAATACCATTCCATACAGATGCTTGTCAGAAGAGGACAGACATAAATGACGTATGAAGTACAGTAGTATGCAAAGGTTATTACTATCAAATGGATATGATCAAGCACGAGGTGGCGTGTTAGTAAAAAGTCTGATACAGGCCTATCAAAGATAACATGCCTTTAGGTTAAATCTTTGACAGTTTAACTGCTGATTTAATGCCTGTAATAAAAACCAGAAACAGTGATTTGTTTCTCAGATATTTATAGCTTATCTCTGGTTTACTTATTCATCATTTGTTCAGACAATACAGGTCACCTGTGGTGAAGGAAATGGTCTGCAGAGAAGAGGATGTAGTGGACTCTGTTAGAATGTGTTTTTTGGTGAACATTGCCCTCTGGTGGACGGAAAAGTAACATACTTATTTTATAATGGAGTGCCTCCACCACAACACAGTCAATGTCATTGTCCCCACATTTCCTCTTTATCCTTACACAAGAAATGTAGCTTACTGTAAAGTCAGATTCAACGTTAATAATGTATCCAGGGCTTAATCATAAATGGTTGCTCTGACCTGTATGTGCCTAAAGAATTATGCATGGTTGGCAATAATGTAGGTGACCCCAGTGTTTGTATTACTATGTAAAATAAATGGATGTCCTCCAAAGCAATGCATCTTTAGGTAGGGGGGTGGGCCACTGTCTTACAAGTCGGGTACACATCAGCACTTTGAAATACAACAGCGGAAATGGATCCGCTCACAGCGTTACATTGATTAATTCAAAGGTGTCAAAAGGAAGGTCTTCCGATTATACTTTACGACAATTTCAGTCATGAAATTCTGCAGTGTGGCCTTGGAGCAAGAGAGGGAAGGCAAAGCCAGAGAGAGAGAAAGAGAATGAAGGAGAGAGGCAGAGTGAGAGTGAGAAAGAGAGAGAGAGAGAGAGAGAGAGAGAGAGTGTGTGAGAGAGAGAGAGAGTGTGTGTGTGTGCGAGAGTGTGAGAGAGAGAGAGAGAGAGTGTGTGAGAGAGAGAGAGAGTGTGAGAGAGAGAGAGAGAGAGAGAGAGAGAGAGAGAGAGAGAGAGAGAGAGAGACCGAGTCCTTGGCTGTTACTTTGCTACTGTTTCCTCTGCTCAAGGTCAGAGTGTGCCCCGCTAGGCTCGGTGGCTGCAGCTGGTGTCTACAGGGATGTGGATTGTAATCAATTCTAACATTTCAAGGGGAAAATGATGAGAACGAGTCGCTCAAAGGAAGATAGATGAGAGAGGGCCGCCACAAACACACAGATCAATAATATGCATAGCCCAAAGGACAAAATACAATAAATAACCGTTTTAATCAATGAACTTGAATGGGATTGCAGAGGAATGTGCCTGTAAATTCTCTATAAGCAAAATGATTATTTAGAGTGGAAAAAAAATGAGAGAACTCCGGCAAAATGTGCAGCGGCTAGACACAAACATAGACACATTTGGCCTTCATGTTGATATCAAGTTAGGAATTAAATATAACTTATCTTGAGAAAGATGAACTATGAATCCAGATAATTAAACCCCGATAATAGCATAATATTTACATAGCATTTTAGTCATTTAGCAGACGCTCTTATCCAGAGCCACTTTCACTACCTCTCCTTCAAGTTACAGTAATTGTTTATGCTGTTAGGACACTCTCTTCAAGTTACAGTAATTGTTTATGCTGTTAGGACACACTCTTTAAGTTACAGTAATTGTTTATGCTGTTAGGACACTCTCTTCAAGTTACAGTAATTGTTTATGCTGTTAGGGCACTCTCTTCAAGTTACAGTAATTGTTTATACTGTTAGGACACTCTCTTCAAGTTACAGTAATTGTTTATGCTGTTAGGACACTCTCTTCAAGTTACAGTAATTGTTTATACTGTTAGGACACTCTCTTCAAGTTACAGTAATTGTTTATGCTGTTAGGACACTCTCTTCAAGTTACAGTAATTGTTTATGCTGTTAGGACACTCTTCAAGTTACAGTAATTGTTTATGCTGTTAGGACACTCTATTGCATAACCACTGTTCAGGATGTCAATGCACATTCAGCCTTGAGTTTGTAAGAAATGTGTGTTTCAACCTTGTGCTCAGATGTTCATTATAGAGTATTCCTGTAATCCAAAGTCGTACACAGACAAGGACCCAAATGTGTCATGTAATATGTTACTATTGTGTTTTGTAACCATGGCCAGAGAACCAATTGATATAAGACTACGCCATAAATTACAAACCAAGTCACATTGACACAAAAACTTTATTACCTCATGTAGTTTCACTATGAAAACCATGAGAAACATATAGTATCAGCTTTATAGATGTGTACACTCCATATGGACAGATCAGCTCTTGGATCCACTCCAATCTACCAGTGCTGACTGACTAACACTACATGGGGTGGCTCTATGGTTTCCGCTTCTCTTTTCTAGCCCTGTCTTGCTGTGCTCAATGCAGCGAGATGCTCTAATACCACTGGATCCCCTATGAGAGCACTAAAGCATAGGTGTCACTCCACAAATCTAGTAGTGTTTCAGACAGGGGGGTTAATGCTGCGAGTAAACCTCTACAAAGTTGTGAAAGTTTAGGAGTCAGGGCTCAGGGATGGATTTGGAGGGTACTAGGGAAGGTGAGGGTGAAAGGCTAGGGGGTGTTGAGGGGGGTTTGTGCTGGCTTCTGATTCAGTCGATGTCATGGAAGCATAAAGGCGGGTGAGAAGCTGTCAGTTCCTTTGAGATGATAATCTGATAGATCTTTGCCAGTGACAAATGGGGCGATGGAACCTGCCATCTTTACATTACAGAGAGAAATGGGCAACTTCACCTGACAGCAACAAATGAGGTTTGTGCCTGGGCTCCCCATCTGACGCCCTAATCTGCTTGAAATAACCCCACTGTGAATATCAGACAGACTCCACACACACTGTCTGAGAATGTGTGTATAAGAGAAGAATGTGTGTGTGTGTGTGTGTGTGTGTGTGTGTGTGTGTGTGTGTGTGTGTGTGTGCAAGTATGTGCTCAGTGAACTCTGTCTGACATTGTAGTGGTGATGGGAGAGGTGGCATTGAAATATGACAGTTCTCACTTCGATTGAAGTCTGCCCTTAGCCTGAGCGCTGGGAGACATAGAGAACAGAACAGGAGACGCTTACGGACGGAGCTCTGTTCAAATGTGATTAGAGTGACTATCAGAAGTACTCAGCTCTCCAAAGGTTCAGCTCACAGGGAGGTCAGAGGTGACTGCCTGAGTGAGGCTGAAGGATTGTGGAGTGTGGAGTGTTACCACCAAGTTACCACTTTGCTGGAGTTGGTCAGGCGCAGGCAACTTGTTCTCCACTGCCTTGAGAAACACCAAAGACGACTAGATCGATGCTCAATACGAAAGAAAGAAAAAGTCGTCTTTCAGCTTCAAATCGAAACACACAAACGGTGACAGACCCATTTGGATGCTGACAGAGTATATAACGAGATACAGTACCATGTTCTTTGGGATTAATCATCTCTACAGTGTATTTCTAAACAGCCAAAGAGTGCACTGTAACGCTGTATGTGAGCAGTGTTGTGAGTGTTTGGGGAGGATGGGGGGTGGAGAGAGTGTGCTGCTGATCATGGAGGAAACAAAGGGGGCTGGTATGCACAGGATCATGACAAAGCATACATCCCCCCATGAACTGAGGGAAGAATATAGCCAAAAAACCTCCACCTCCCAGCCACATCACAACCCCTGAAAATCTACAAAATGGCTTCACTGATCCGTTAGGTGTTTATAATTCACCCTGCCATGCCTGCCTCTCAGTAGCGCAGTAAGCATGCAGTGGAAATGATGGGGGATTCCTGCCGACATGATTCACGTTAGCTTGAGAGAAACGTGTTGATTAAATCCAATCATCCCTCCCGCCGAGTGTGGCACAAAAGTGTTAGGAGCATCGGAGAGGCAAGGGGGAATAAATCTGGTCATAGTTTTTATTATAAACCTTTGAGAAAAAGTATTAAATATTACAATGATCATGCTCTCTGCTACAAGTGCCTTCCCTCTCAACCAATAGTGTTCTGTATCTCAGATCCAATGAAACGGTAATAAATTAGACACTTTTTTCTGTCTTTTTAGGTGAAAAGACAATAGAGTATACAAGAACTGTACAGGACATAGAAAATAACAAGAACAACACATATAGAAATATGATTGATGGAAGGCTGATGAAAAACACATATAATCAAATATCCCCCGCGCCCATGTCCTCCTACAGTCCAACGTGACATTTGAACGTCTATAAGTTCAACACCATAAACCAGGGCTAATTCACCCAGAAAATTCACAGGGAACGGAGACTAATTGAGGGGTTTCGTAATACAGAGTACCATTCCTGGTAGAAACCAGCTCAAAACCAATAGAACAAACAAACAAAAACATCAAATGATCATGCAAGTATGACAAGAAAGGAGGAAGGAACAGTCAACAGTCCATCTTGACCCATTGTGAGCGTAGGATGCCTGGATGCTGCCGAGGCCTGGTGAAGGCAGAGGAGGACGCTGTGGTATTGGGAGGAACGGTAGCCTGCCATGATAATGACAGTGTTAGAGAGCCCCGCCCAGTACTGCCCCCGATCAAGCCTGTCTTTCTCGCTCTGAGGAGGGAACAAAATAAGTCCATGGTCATCAGTGACCTGACCTGACCTGACCTATGACCTTTATGATCTACAGCAGCAACATCCTATACTCTAGCCGTGCTCTTCCTGTTTATCTCCCTGCTGTCTGGAAGTAGGATGCCTTTGCCGCCTGTACAATTGGCTGTCCCATTGCCTTCCACACGGCCACTAGTGCAAATGGGATTTACTGGAATGTAGCTGAGATCTACGGTATTTCATAGCACTGACTGATGCTAAAAAAGAGGTGGGGCTCACCAGAGAGGGCGTGGGGGAGTGGAGGGATGCTGACATTTTCTCAAACAAACCAAACAGAGCTGGTCTGGATGGTGAGAGCAGAGGCAGAGCAAACAGATTGAAGTATGCAGCAGCCCTCTTCAGAGGCCTCCGTTGGTCTGCTCCCCCCCTAAAGCTGTCCGCTCCCACAACTCCAGGCTCTGTGACTAATTAGCATTCTGAAAAAGTATGTCTAGAGCAAGTCGACAACCTCAACCCTGGCTACCCCCTGCCTCCCTCCCAACTATGCCGCCAACTCTCACCCACCACTTCTCTCCACATCTCCCACCTGGCCAGGCAGAGGGAATAAAGCACGTTCTTTGACCCCGGCCCCATCCACAGCTCCCTTTACTAGCCTGCAGACATTGATTTTCATTAATGACTGGTGGAAGTCTGGGGGATCCTCTGTGGCTGTACCCAGCGCTAGTTAATGATTTGGCATCATATCTCCCCCGTCTGAGCGGACCTAGGTTCAGTGCTGCTGGCCCAATAGACAGAGGACGTTTCCTCATCATTATGATCGATGGGGGAAAGAACATACGGTATCCCGGCAGCTGTCAAAATATTCCAATATGGGTAAACAAATGTTATTTTCTCATACACAAGATAGGCATGTATTCACAACAGGAAGATGCATGGAATGTACACATGTACTGTAAGTACTGTATCTTGTTACACAACAAAGCACCAATTATCAACCAAAACACATAGAGGGACCAGGCCTGATAAGTGCTTAACTTAAAAATGCATTTTAAAGTTTTAGATGTATAATGTACAGTATAATTATTGAATCTGCTGAGTTTTTGTGATAGGCATACCGCTACATGTAAAGAGCTTGAAACTTGGTACACATGGAGCACAGAAAGCTCATGGTACACCTGACAAATGCTGAATAACATCTGCGCCATAATAACTTAAAATCTCGTCTGAAACCAGATGCCTTTAAATATACAAAACATGAGTGAGCTAAAATGCAGATATTCTTAGAGCTCTCTTGGAGTTGGATGTTGACAATATTGTGACATACAACACGTATATTTACACAGAGAATGTCCTGCAATGATTTGTTGCACTGTATTTCCAGTTATGAGAAGATGCTGCTTTAGCATAATTGCCTTTGCCCACATTGGCTTCTTTAGCACAACGTATCCAGAAACATGGAGATTATTCTCTTTTATTTTGCTAATTACTGTTAGTCAAGTACTCCAGGAACAAAGACTGAGCCTCAGTTCTCTTGTGCATTACAGCGCAAAATGTGTTTTCGACCACAGTGTCCTTTAGAATTGTAGTGCAGATTATGCAATTTCCCTCCGATTTCCAGCTAGAGGCTCATGGGAAAAGGAATCTTATAGCTTTTTTCCATCGCAGGACTTGCAGCACTGTTGTCCGTAGAACTTGTGATTGCACACACTGTGCTGAGGAACCAGGTGACACCAGCTGAAGAAGTCAACACAAGACCGCTCGTCTAATGGAGAGAAGATCAGGGGGACGGTGTTAAAAAACGCACGGAAACCAAAATGTTACACAGAACATTACAACCGTTTCTATGAGTTGTTGTGTAGTGGTTCACCTTTGAGTGTTGGAGCAGGAGCAGGAACGTGGGCAGGTACGTGAACAGGAGGAGGAGGAGGAGCAGGACAGAAGTGTGTGTTGCAGGCCCGGGAGGTTATGGGTCTATGGTGGTTCAGGCATCCGGCCGCAGGACGCCCCTGTCTCAGACACTGGATAGAACGGGACTGTACCCCTCCCCCACAGGATACAGAACACTGAGAGAGAGAGAGAGAGAGAGAGAGAGAGAGAGAGAGAGAGAGAGAGAGAGAGAGAGAGAGAGAGAGAGAGAGAGAGAGAGAGAGAGAGAGAGAGAGAGAGAGAGAGAGAGAGAGAGAGAGAGAGAGAGAGAGAGAGAGAGAGAGAGAGAGAAAAGTATTGAAGACTGTAAATAGACTAGATTACGAATGCATACACCATGTCCTTTACCTCCAAGTTATGTCTAGGGAGAAGAGAGAGAGAGCCTACAGACATCACAGGCCCCCTGATCAAGGGGAAGTCAGATGTCAGACTGTAAGAGGTTGCCTTGATAGATACTACATACATATACATGAATACCACCCCCTTTGGGCCTGACAACAGAGAGAGAACGAGAGAGAGAGTGAGAGAGAGAGAGGATGTTTCACTAAATCCACATCCATTCAACATGAATCCCCATCATGTCTGGGAGAACAGGCAGGGTGGATGGAGAGTGGATATACATACCTGCTGCCAAGGAGAAGAGTACCAGCCCAGGACCACTGCACTGGCTGTCCTTCCTGGGACGACAGGTCGAGGCTCTGGGCACGGCCCCCTGCTGCAGGTCTGCTGGAGCTCCACAGAGGGTTTGGGAAGGTTCCTGCACCTCCTCATAGGGAACTCTGTGTAGCCCCCCTGTGACTCCCTCTCCCCACAACGCAGCTCTCTCCTTCTGACACCTGGGCCACAGGATGTGGAGCACTGTGGAGAGAATGGCCAGAGGAGAAAAAGAGAATAGAGAGAATAACACAATGTGAGAAATACAGCTGGTCCCACATCACCATAGCAACAGTGCTTAACTTATAAAGTGAATGTCTGAACGTCTGTAATGATTGCATTTGGTATTCAGGCTTTTTTTCTTTGTTCTGACGAGGGCACACAGCATCAGCTCTCTGGATGTGTGTGTTTGTCGCAAATGCATTCCTGTCTAGACCTCTTCAATGCATGTATGGGTTTCTTTGTGCGTCGGTGTGTACAAGGTTATACAAAGTGTGTGTGGGTGTGTTTGTACAGCATGTGCGTCTCGTCTGTCTGACTGTCTGTCTCCGTGAGTCCCTACCTCGCCCCAGGGTGTTGTGGACCACTGCAGACGGTCATTCTTGGGGCAGCGGCGCAGGACACAGGTCTCCTGGGCCTTGGGTTTGTGGTGTGGCTTACACATACTGTCCGGCACCACCACAGCCTTTGCTCCGGGGTCAGTGCTTCTGCAGAACACGCCACGCTTCCTCATCCCACGCCCACACGACTTGGAACACTGAGAGGAGAGCAGAGGGACAGAGGGTCTGGTAAACTCATACTGGGAGGCACGCTCAGAATGAATTGCGTCTGAACCCTGTGAAGGATGCAGTCAATAAAGGATTAAGCCAGTGCACTGTAAAGTGCACTCTGTCTGCAGTCCGACTGTCTAAAAAATATATTTTTATTTAACTAGGCGAGTCAGTTAAGAACAAATTCTTATTTACAATGACAACCTTTCTAGAGGGTCAGCCCTTGGAGCAGATTAGGGTTAAGTGCCTTGCTCAAGGATAGACAGGTTTTTCACCTTGTCGGCTCGGGTATTTGAAACAGCGACCTTTCGGTTACTGGCCCAACGCTCTAACCTCAAGCTACCTGACGCCCAAATCACTCTGGGCTCTCTCTGCAAAGAGGCACACTCAACTTGAGAACTCTGAAAAACAGTATAACGTAACAGCGTAGAACGGGTATGTTTGAAGTATTGAATAAGAAGTGACCTGGAATTAAAGTTATTTGTACCATATACTGTGCACTGCTTAATACAAGCATATACATCAGACAATGCAGTGAAGAGAATCACTGACAGACAGGCTTTTACAGAAACAGCAGGTGGAGATCCCTGTCACTACTGACTTTTTTTAAAAACTAGGCAAAACTTGGAGGTATCATAGCCTCTATAAATCTGGCCATGTCAGTTTTGCCTAGCCAACCCTAAATTGAGCGACTCACAATAATGGTGTGTGATTAATGATGATATTATGATTTAAATAGTTCCCTGTTCTCAGGCCAGTGAGTATGCAATTAACCATGTGTCCAGCAGAGGGCAGAGAAGTGTTTTACACATGCAAAAGGCCACCACAAATGCTTATTAATTGCAGCGTTAGCTGACATATCCCAAAGTCCTATAGAATCCCAAAATACCTTTTTTCGAAATTGTAATGCCAGTACATGCAGTGTGTCCTACCTGTGACCAGGCCCCAGAGCTCCACTCAGGTGGGCAAGCCTGGGTATGGCAGGGCTGCACCTGGGCTGGGGCGATGACGGGGCACAGGGAGTGAGCCACCACCTCCTCCCGCTGGTACGTCACCTTACGCAAGCACTGGATGTGACGTGTCTGTTGCCCGCCACCACAAGACCGACTGCAGGGCACCCAGTCCCCTGTCGTCCAGCTGAGGGGAGAAATGGATAGAGAGATGTGTCAGCCCAAGTACCAAATCAACAAAATACTCCTCGAAAAAGAGTGACTGAATTATGAGAACCATAATGGCGGTATACCTCTTGGAATTAACCTGCACATAATTTCACAGTCACACTCACAAACACGCACTCTGCAGAATAACTTCTGTACTCAGCACAGTCAGCAGGGAACCTATCCAAACCGATGATTCGACTGTATACTTTCCCCTCCTAACCTCTGTCATAAGCGTGTCAACCACATGACGCAGATACCTAATCACGGCAAGGAACCACAGATTTCCTAAATCTGTATCATTTATGTTGGATCTAAACACACCCATCACTCTCTCCCCTGTGCCCACGGGACAGACAGAGATAAACACACACACACACACACACACACACACAGGCATATACACATGTACCCACACTCACACAAACATACTGCACTGTGTGCTGTAATAACATCAGTGTCCACCTCTGCACGCAGCACACACGAGAATCTAAACATGTCAGAGGAAGGCCCTAAAAATGGTCAAAGACTCCGGCCACCCTAGTCATAGACTGTTCTCTCTGTTACCGCACGGCAAGCGGTACAGATGCACCAAGTCTGGAACCAACAGGACCCTGAACAGCTTCTACCCCCAAGCCATAAAACTCCTCAATAACTAGCCAAATATCTACCCAGACTATCTGCATTCTTCCTTTTCGCACTAACTTTTTGACTCGTCACAGACGCTGCTGCTACTGTTTACAATCTGTCTCTTTATTCCTAGTTATATGTACATATTTACCTCCATTAACTCGTACTTCTCCACATTGAACTGGTACCTCTTCTATAGAGCCAAGTTATCGCTACTCATTGTGTTCTATTGTTATTATTGTCTATCTCTGCGTTGTTGGGAAGGGCCCGTATGGAAGCATTTCACTGTTAGTCCACACCTGTTGTTTACGAAGTGTGTGATTAATACAATTTTGGTTTGATTTGTATACAACACACTAAAACAGAGCAAGGTTTCCACCATACAGTGTAATGCCCTCAGGTTTACCAGATGCCCGACTCTCACCTTCAGTTAACCCCATATCTCCCCTTAGAGCTCCCCTTAGCCCAACTCTCCTCTCCCCTGGCATGGTCTGGTCTGGCTGTAGGGTGGGACAGGATCCTACACTCAGCGTCTCCACTAGTTGTGGCCTTCTGGTATCTCTGGATCATTCTCAGCCTCTGATGAAAGCAGCCTGCCTCTAAAATAGACTGTGTCTTGGCATTTGAGGTGAAGGGAGATTAGTGCAAATGACTGCTCTGACAACCACATGACCAGGGGCATGGAGGATGGACAGCTGACTCAGTCGAGTTCTGAGGCTCCGGTGCCGACCAGCCACTCCTACTGCCCTTCTGTCAGACCTTTCATTTCCCTTCAAACCCAGCTCTGATAAATGAGGGAGAAGGCTAAACTGCAATTATGAGGGGAGGAACACGACCCGTCTAGCAAAAACAACGGTTCAGATTTCTCTTCCCTCTTTTATCACTGCAATATAAATAACAATATGTGATCGGAATGAGGTTAAACTACTTGCTTCACTGCAAACCAATGTTGGCTTAGCTGTCATTTGTATTTCTGGAATCTTTCAATAACTCGCATATTTCCAGCCGTACAATTTCACTAGAAAAATGTTGGGAATATTGATAAATGCTGGATGGCTTTACATTCATGCAGTGGTTACATTTTACTGTCATGGTATGTGCTGCATTTTCACTGTCCAACGTTGACTTTCCATCTGATGCATAATCTGATAGAGAAGTTACTATACTAACAATCTATTCGAGTGAAAGAGCTTGCACTGCAACTAAAAGCACCTCAGGTTAGAACTTCAAGCACCACTCTAAACAGCACCTCCTCCTCCTCCTCCTCCTCCTCCTCCTCCTCCTCCTCCTCCTCCTCCCTGCTCTAGGCCTGCCTGCTGATGTCTCCCAGTTCCTCTCATAGTTTGGTGCATGTGCCACAACTACCCAGGAAGAGCCAGGTAAGTAACTCTACAGCTGCAGCCTGCCTACAGGAACCTTCTTCAGAGCACTAAATAAACTATAAACAAAATAAATAATCAAGTCCAATAAATAAAAAGGGATTGCAAAAGTAACATTGAGAGAGAGACAGACAGAAGAAATGAGAGAGAGAGAGAGAGAGAGAGAGAGAGAGAGAGAGAGAGAGAGAGAGAGAGAGAGAGAGAGAGAGAGAGAGAGAGAGAGAGAGAGAGAGAGAGAGAGAGAGAGAGAGTAAAAACGGATGCACCAGGGGAACTGCAAAACTCTTTACTGCATTAACATTTATCTTTCCGGTGACAGCCTGGGCTGGCAGATAATGTTGGCTGCTAGCGGGCCTCGTGGTGTTTGATCTCGCCATGCCCCACACTGCACAGAAGCCAGTGGCACTTGCAGGCAAGCCTGCATCGTCTGGTTGAGGCTGGGGCCCGAGACCGGTGCTGGGGATGAGGTTGGCGCAATAGGGATGGGACTGAGTGCTGGATTCCTGGCTGGCTAGACTGATCTGGCCCTGTGGGGATCCAGACTCTCTCTCTATAATAAAACATGGACAGACCTGTCAGCACTGCAGATAGTCGCTGGAAAGAGGCCTCTTTTACGCTCCTCCTTTTCTGTTTTTGATAGCATGCACATACAGTTTGGAAGTATTTGTAAAAGGTATCCCATAAATCGTGACACTTAATCAGCGGGAAACAGGGTCCACTGATTCAGGAGTCTGGTACTGATGAACAGGACTCATGTTGATGATATCATTCACCTGGACGGCACAATTCCTCTCCAACTCACACGGGGGGAGGTCATTAGTGGTCTGGTCCATTTAAAATTTTCCCCTAGATAACAGTTATAGTCTGACCATATTACCCACTCTCAAATGGTGGGAATCTCACTCAAAAACAGTGGCAGCATGTTTAAGTTGTAACTGATAGCGCCCTGGCTGGTTATTAACCCTCTCAGAGGCAGGCGGGCAGCACAGTCTCGGGTCTTAGCCTTCTATACAGTGCCGGAGCCGCCAGTGGAAATGTGACGTCGTAAAAATTGGGCAGCAGCACATAGCACAGAAGGAGAGCAGGTAATCTCTGTGGTATGTGCTGCTGTCACATTTTTTACGACGTTAGTCCCCTGAGCACAGAAGAAAGTGACTGGTTTCTTTCAATTTGTCTGAGAAGTAATGATGTAGAATACAGTGATGTACCAACTCACTCCACAAGATGCTACAGTAATGTACTGACACAACAACAGGCACACCAAAGGCACTCACTGACTCCCACCAGGCTTAGAGTTGTTTCAATTACCCACTGTTATTGAACGATTTGTCAAGATTTGGACAGGGAAAGCTACACTGGTTATTATTGTTTCTTTAAGGAAACAGTCATATGGTCCTGATTACTCCCTCACCCACCATCACTCATATACGCTGTACTGTAACGCTAGTTTAGGCGTGGAACTGACAACACAGGTAGACGACAACAAGGGGAGGATGACAGGCGGGTGGCGAGGGAGAGACGTCTGTCATCTCTTTGTCAGTGTGTCAGGCTCAAAGAGTCTCTCTACTGACGGGTTCATGGCTGTTCCTTTGAAGCAGGAGCATCGTAAATCGAGCCAGTCCCATAGGAGCCGAATGGATTGTCGCTGGAGTGGAGCTCAAAGTCCATTCAATATCCCAACTTTTATTTACAAAGTTGAAAATACCATCCAGTTTCTGAAGAAAATGGTTGATGTCTGAAATAAATGCCCCAAAGGATGAGATCAACCAAAACGTCTGAAAGGATTCCTGGTGCTCAGTAAGTGTCTGGAAATTACTTTAACTGGTCTGTCGTGGTTGTAGAAAATGGTTGACAATCCCAATTTCACAGACAGTCGTTATAATGGGCTAATAATTGTATCTGTGATCTCTGTCTGGCTTTTTCTAGCATCTTCATTCTTTCTCACCGGTGGTGAAGACCAGTCATTGAGGAGAAATGAGAGTCTGCGGTGGCTTCTCCAGAGCTGTCTTTATCTGAACCTTATCAGTGCGAGCAGTACTCAGACGGCTAGGCAGAGTGAAACAGAGTATGAGTGGGGCTGGGGCGGCACTCTCCTGTGGCCTGGCCCAGAAGCTGTGGCTTTGAGCGGGGGCCAGCGCTGGGAATACCAGGCCGGCCTGCCCCTGTCTGGAGGGTATGTTAATCCTGTTTGGTTTGGGAGCCGGAGCCTTGGGTAGGGAATGTACGGCGCTCTCCAGCAGGACGGGACAGGGAGAGAAGGCTGAGTGGTCCCTGCCCACAGCAAAGAGACCACACCAGCATCCCAGACCAAGCCACAGCAGCTCGCCTATGGAACTACAGCACAGAAAGTAGGCTGAGGTTGTGGTGTGTGTCTGTCAGAAAGAGAGAGAGAGAGAGAGAGAGAGAGAGAGAGAGAGAGAGAGAGAGAGAGAGAGAGAGAGAGAGAGAGAGAGAGAGAGAGAGAGAGAGAGAGAGAGAGAGACAGAGACAGAGACAGAGACAGAGACAGAGAGAGTTACTTACTAGGCTGGGCAGGGCTGTGTGTTACACAGGTGAGAGCCGAGAACTGGTCTGGTCTGAGGGTTGCACTGTGTCGAGTTGACTTGGGTCTGCTGATCTTGCAAACAGATGGCTTTTGTTGAGATCCGACCTGAAAGGGAGAAAAAGAGATAGAAAGAGAGAGATGCAGACAGACATAATTCTTATCAGTTTTCCTTGTCTTTTACAACCAGTGAAAAGGTCACACAAAGCCCACACTCTTCTCCTGTCTGAGCAACACGGGAGGGCTTGACAAACTAAAGTAAAGTATGAACTAAATAGTGACAGGGTGCAGATAGCGATCTCTGCTCTTAAGCTTGTCTAGAGCTCTCTGTCTGCTCTGTCTGCTGTCACCCTCCCTACTGGGATAGAGTGAATAGAGCAAGGGAGCCACTGATCCAGGCTCACATTTAAAACACACACAAACACACACATTCGCTGACATACATTGATGAGTGAATAGGATAGAGTGCTCAGGGAGGTCTCTAAAGGACCAATGGAGACTGTGCAACCTTTTCACTGTCGCTTACAAAGATACTTTTGATAAGCCAGAACGCACTTCCTGCCACCCAAATGCACAACACACACACACACACACTCATGGACTTCTCTCATCCGGTGCTCACCACCAGCACATGGGGCAGAGCAGTCGGAGCGAACCACTCCCCATGTGTAGTTGGGTTTCCTCTCACTGCGGGGCAAGGTGTACTCCCACACCACGCCCGGGTTCTTACCCTGGAGCAGGATCTGAGGGAGAGGGAGAGAGGGAGAATATGACAGTGAGGTATTGGATCCGTCTTAGCACCTCCACAAGTAATTCCCCTCCCTGCCAAAATAGACAAGTCTAAGGAAACCCTGAAGTGGTTCCAAGTAGAATGGTGACTTGGAAACTGGTGACTTGGTGACAATGGCATTGCGGAACTGTGCATTTGTGTATGTGTGCGTGTGTGCGTGCATGTCTGTGTGTGTCTGTGTGTCTGTGTGTGTGTGGCCCTTGTAAGAGTCCAATAGACAAAGCTCTGTGACAACTGAAAAGTGACCACTCGGCAGACCTAGATGTTGGGTCATGGAGCACAGGCTGGGGTTGCGTCTAATGGAGTGGAAAGCTCTCTCTCAAAATGAAGGGCTGCTTTGTTCCCCATAGACTTTGCCAAACCTTTTTGGGGTCAATATTCAAATTGTCAAACTGAGGGAATTGTTGACAATGCCCAGCAGCAGTGACACTGAATTAATAGATTTAGGCATGCAATCTAATAGCAAATTATTTACCTATGACAAGTAATTGTCTTTCATATCAAACTAACATTTGTCTCAAATGTTGTTGTATATGTAAACCAGTAAGATATACAGTACACACAAATGCTTTAATTACTACAGTAGGTTCAGAGTTTTACCAGCTAAATGTGCTAACAGCCTCAGCCCTCACCGTAGATTGTCCCTATTGTAGCCAACTAGAGTACAGACAGGGGGTTTACACATGGAAAAGACATCTGTTGTGTCAAATTAACAAGGTTATAGTCTGAAGGTAAAATCCTCCTGTTCAATGTACTGGGATCAGATAAAATGACTGTACATCTGTACATCTGTCCCGTGGGCACGGTCAGCGATATGAACTTTATGTGCATGCATATAGATGTTGAAACGTGCTCTCCAAAGCTCAGTGAAGCAGGACATGAGAACATGAGACTGCTCTGTACTTGTATGGGCTCCAAATGCACTCTCCAGTGAGTCCACAACAGGTAACAGAAACCAAGAACCTCAGCAGTAGGCATGGTGAGAACCAAATTAAAGCCTTATCAGAGGATTTGGGGGAAGGAGAAAGTGAGGTAGAAAATATTGGGTTAGCTATAAACTTAATATAGCTGTAAGCTAACCCCCAGAGCTTCCAGGCTAAATATATTGCCCTGGAGTTGTGCCATTGGACCCTTCGCTAGCCTGTCCAGGACCGGTCCAAATTTACAGCTGGCACTGCACTACAAACACAAGTAGCAGAACGCAGCCCCAGGGGCTCCCCTGTCCATCTGGAGCCCAGAAAGCCACCTGACATCAGACACAACACGAGACAGCGGTCCCTGACCCTGCCTGCCTGGGATAGTCCACAGCCCTAACTATCCTCTCCCCACCTCCACCTCCATCCAAGCCTCAACCTAATTCATTGTGCATGACTGCACTCTGATAGGCCACAGTGGTTTCAAATAGAGAAAAAACAACAATCTAACAACATCTCAACTTGCCAATCTCACATAATTAGAGTAGATGAATGCCTATGTAAATAATCATTAATACTCTGTCCCAAGGTATACTAGTGATTTCACTGTAGCTCTCATTAGGCTAAGGGGGAAAATTATGAAGAATTACAGTGAGGCAGACATGGCTACAACTCCCCAGCATCACCTGCTGCCTGCCTGCTGCCCAGGTCCACAATCCTCTGGCGTGACCCCACCAAACACTTTGCCACAAGAATGTCAATACAGAGAATAATCCCTATTCTGTTTCAAATAAGATCCCTAGAGCTCACCATATGTTATGTCTCATTTCTCACTGTCTTTCTACTTCATTCTCCTGTCTGATTAGGCTATATACAGTGGGGAGAACAAGTATTTGATACACTGCCGATTTTGCAGGTTTTCCCACTTACAAAGCATGTAGAAGTCATAGGTACTCTTCAACTAAAACAAAAATCCAGAAAATCACATTGTATGATTTTTAAGTAATTAATTTGCATTTTATTGCATGACATAAGTATTTGATACATCAGAAAAGCAGAACTTAATATTTGGTACAGAAACCTTTGTTTGCAATTACAGAGATCATACGTTTCCTGTAGTTCTTGACCAGGTTTGCACACACTGCAGCAGGGATTGTGGCCCACTCCTCCATACAGACCTTCTCCAGATCCTTCAGGTTTCGGGGCTGTCGCTGGGCAATACAGACTTTCAGCTCCCTCCAAAGATTTTCTATTGGGTTCAGGTCTGGAGACTGGCTAGGCCACTCCAGGACCTTGAGATGCTTCTTACGGAGCCACTCCTTAGTTGCCCTGGCTGTGTGTTTCGGGTCGTTGTCATGCTGGAAGACCCAGCCACGACCCATCTTCAATGCTCTTACTGAGGGAAGGAGGTTGTTGGCCAAGATCTCGCGATACATGGCCCCATCCATCCTCCCCTCAATATGGTGCAGTCGTCCTGTCCCCTTTGCAGAAAAGCATCCCCAAAGAATGATGTTCCCACCTCCATGCTTCACGGTTGGGATGGTGTTCTTGGGGTTGTACTCATCCTTCTTCTTCCTCCAAACACGGCAAGTGGAGTTTAGACCAAAAAGCTCTATTTTTGTCTCATCAGACCATATGACCTTCTCCCATTCTCTGGATCATCCAGATGGTCATTGGCAAACTTCAGACGGGCCTGGACATGCGCTGGCTTGAGCAGGGGGACCTTGCGTGCGCTGCAGCATTTTAATCCATGACGGCGTAGTGTGTTACTAATGGTTTTCTTTGAGACTGTGGTCCCAGCTCTCTTCAGTTCATTGACCAGGTCCTGCCGTGTAGTTCTGGGCTGATCCCTCACCTTCCTCATGATCATTGATGCCCCACGAGGTGGGATCTTGCATGGTGCCCCAGACCGATGGAGATTGACCGTCATCTTGAACTTCTTCCATTTTCTAATAATTGCGCCAACAGTTGTTGCCTTCTCACCAAGCTGCTTGCCTATTGTCCTGTAGCCCATCCCAGCCTTGTGCAGGTCTACAATTTTATCCCTGATGTTCTTACACAGCTCTCTGGTCTTGGCCATTATGAGAGGTTGGAGTCTGTTTGATTGAGTGTGTGGACAGGTGTCTTTTATACAGGTAACGAGTTCAAACAGGTGCAGTTAATACAGGTAATGAGTGGAGAACAGGAGGGCTTCTTAAAGAAAAACTAACAGGTCTGTGAGAGCCGGAATTCTTACTGGTTGTTAGGTGATCAAATACTTATGTCATGCAATAAAATGCTAATTAATTATTTAAAAATCATACAATGTGATTTTCTGGATTTTTGTTTTAGATTCCGTCTCTCACAGTTGAAGTGTACCTATGATAAAAATTACAGACCTCTACATGCTTTGTAAGTAGGAAAACCTGCAAAATCGGCAGTGTATCAAATACTTGTTCTCCCCACTGTACATACCCTCACTACTCTTCAACATTTGTTTTCATAAATTGTTTCTAGCCGAGTCAGGGTTCTAGTTTTCCACAACAGCATAAAAAATCTGCCAGGCTCAGAGGAACCCAGTTTCCTTCCACTTCTGTTGCCTTTTTAATTTGGAATGTATTTAAGCCTCTCTCTGTGCCCTGACCCAAGCTCTTCAGATCTATACAGTTCAATTGCAGAATTATTTAAATCTTTTAATCTGGGTCCCTCTCTCTTCTTTTTGTAATTACAGAACATACTTAGAGAGATTAATGCCATCTCATCTGCTAACCCTGCTAGTGGACACATGACTCTCAGGCTACATGGGAGAAACCATGTCAGTGCAGTGAGCAGCATGCTGTTACCACGCTGAGAATGGAGAACTAAGCACTTTAAAGTCAATCAAATCAGGTTAGTTCAACTGTGTGTGGTGATGTAAAGCTAACAAATACAGTACATATGTCTACGTTGTAACTACATCGTCAAATCCCCCCTTTCTGCAAAATGACAAAAATTACTAAAATAAATTCCAGGGATTTCACTAAGGCATTTCTCGTATATTTATAGGATTTCACTATGGCGTTTCTCATATATTTATAGGATTTCACTATGGCATTTCTCATATATATTTATAGGATTTCACTATGGCGTTTCTCATATATTTATAGGATTTCACTATGGCATTTCTCATATATATTTATAGGATTTCACTATGGCATTTCTCATATATATTTATAGGATTTCACTATGGCATTTCTCATATATATTTATAGGATTTCACTATGGCATTTCTCATATATATTTATAGGATTTCACTATGGCATTTCTCATATATATTAATAGGATTTCACTATGGCATTTCTCATATATTTATAGGCGGCGTTTAAACTTCAGCTCTCAGTTCACTGGTAGCCCGAGGCCGAGGGCTCTGTCCAAACTAGCTTTTACATGACTTTCACCTTGCCTTTGGTTGACGGATAACAAACCAAACTTTCCAAATTCACCTGGTTTTCCCCCTCTGTTTCTAAGAAGAGTTCAAAGGGCATGTGAAAAAAGCATGCCACTGTTTACATAGCTATCTGAGGAATATATCCTCTGCCTCTCAACACTCTAACTCTTAAATATACAAACTAAAGCATATTCTCCAAGGACAATCAATAACACTTATTTTCATTTGACTGTCAGGAGCTTAATTTCTATTCTTTTCGACCATCAGTTGTGTCAATGTGTGACGACAAGTAATGGCTTGCTTTTACCTCAGAGCTTAGGCCTCCACTCTGACAGATAAAGGCAATACATAAAAATGTGCTTGGGGTGTGTAAACTGTGCAGTGTCTGTGTCCAACCAACGTTTTAAAAGGAAAACACTATATCATAGGATCACATACTAAGGCCTGTGACACATAAGGTGAGGTGTCCACTTTGACCTGGATGGTGAATACGGAGGCATGATGGCCCGTTTAGCCTAATTGACTACTTTTTCTCCCTCTCTCGCGCTCTGTCGGTCTCTCTCTCTATCTATCTCTCTCTCTCTCTCCGTTGGCCACCGCTTTGAGATGCTTGACACCTCTCCCTGCCACTCTATTGAAGTTAAAGCCGCTGGCCTGGTTTCAGATAAATCTTGCGGAATGTACAGAATCTTTTTTTTCTTTTGCGTGAAGAGCACGAATCTGGAAGTTCAAAGCGCATGGCGAGCTGTTTGAACCCCAGACCTCTTGATTATAGAGATGAAAGCGCATGGCGAGTTGTTTGAACCCCAGACCTCTTGATTATAGAGATGAAAGCCCAGACGAAATCAGAATCATAACACAATTAATGCTGAACAGTAGCGTTACTTCCTGTACCACTCCTTGTTGTTGGGAGTTTAATGCTGAACAGTAGTGTTACTTCCTGTACCACTCATTGCTTTTGGAAGTTTAATGTGAACAGTAGCGTTACTTCCTGTACCACTCGTTGCAGTTGGGAGTTTAAGGCTGAACAGTAGTGTTACTTCCTGTACCACTCATTGTTGTTGGGAGTTTAATGCTGAACAGTAGCGTTACTTCCTGTACCACTCGTTGTTGTTGAGAGTTTTATATTTTTTCCCGCCCACCTGGAGCAGAGCCAGCATTCGCTTACAGCTACGTGAATGTGTGTGTGTTGGTGGTTTGTGTGCATGCTTGTGTGTTCACACATGGTGAACAGTGTGTTGTTAAATGAGAAGGAAAGTCTTCCATGATTCACTCGAGTAAGTGAGTAATACATGTTCATTTCAAAAGCCCTGGGTAGATGTATGTGTATTAGTAGACAGTCTGGGTTCAAATGCCAACCAAATAGATACAAATAGACAACAGTCATCATAGTCACCCAGACAAGCTCTGGGAAATATTCTTACATTTCATTGCCAAGATCAAATATGTAAGCTAACACAACAACATCAGCCCAGACACTAAACAGCAAAGCAAAATACAACTTATAAAAACACTATTTGTTTTAAAGCCTACAACCCGGCCTTGTTTTTATCTGAGTGAGCGTCCGAGCGCTGTGCCAAGGCCCTGTCACCGCTAATTCGCTAACGGACGTCAGGGCAGACGGGGACAGAGGGGCAGCTTACTTCAAAGACCAGGGTCTCATTAGTGGGTCCAGCCGCGTACAGGCTCTCTGGGCGGTTGAAAGAGCGCTGATAGTCAAACACCGTCCCACCGAACTGGAACTTTCCAGGCCAGTCCACCGTCCAGTCCCCTGTCAGATAGTACTTCCTCTTCAGGGTGCGCACAGCCAGGTAGCTTGTGGAGATCTCCAACTCTTGAACACGGATGCTCCGTGCTCCAGGTGGGATGGTCACCATGGCGTAGTATTCTGAACAGGGAGAGAAAGAGCTAATTTACCTTCTGAAAGTCAGGAACACTCATTACAGTGGATATACATAACACATTTTGTATACTGATCCTATACAAGCAACAGACTGTACTGGGTATTTTCAAGTATTTTATTGGGATTAATTCTCATCAAGACCTACCCCAAAAGTAGATTACCAGTGAAAAAAACTACAAACTAAAAACTTTCCCTGGTTTTAATCTTACCTTTGTACATTGAATTACAAAGTGTTTTATATAACCTGATCATATGGTGCCGTGTTTTCAGTAAAGAGGTGAGACAGTAAGCTTAATTCGCTGAGACAGCATAAACCATTATAACTCTCTGAAAGTATACGGCTGCCCTGGTGTAACGACGCATGCAAGCTGCCACATACATAGCTTTCCACTCTATTAGAAGCAAACCCAGCATGACCCAACATCTAGGTCTGCCAAGCGGTCACTTTTCGGTTCAGTCAGAGAGCTTTGTCTATTGGACCCTTAAAGGGCCACACACACACAGTGATCTGGAAAGATTGCTCTTAGGCAGTTGTGAGACTATATTATGAGCCCTGGAGGAAGGGACTGTTTGACGTACCGTTAGCTCGGTGCTGGAGGACATACTGGCCTTTGAAGAACTTGCAGGTGGAGTTGTCCCCTCTACAAACTCCACAGGCATCCAGAGTTGCCTTAGAGCCCAGGACCTGGTCACAACCCACCGGCTGCAGGATGGAAGAAACAGAAGGAACTTAGATAACCCAGACAGCATCCTGTGTTCTACATCACATTCAATAGACTTAGGTGTGGTTAATGTGTTGCTGCACATCGTGTTCCTCAAATCTGCACTTTACCTCACAGACTCCTTCGATGCACACGTCCCCTTTGTGGTCTGAGCAGGACGTCCCATCCTTGACTTTGCTGGCCATCGCAAAGAAGAAGTCAAAATCCTCAGCGATGCAGTACAGCTTGCAGATATCCTCAGCTACGTAGAGAAGATTTAACATGTGTTATAAACCAGATCCCGGAGGTAATTCTGCACCTGTGCATTAACCAATCCCTCCGTCCCAGGTGTGAGTCTCCAGGACTATATACAGTAGAGAGCCCCTCTTTATGGCCTCTCTCTCTGTCACTGGTACACTCCATACTACAATGTGAGGCAAAGGACAGGCACATGGTTATGAAGGAACCGTACTCGCCAATTGATGAGGCAAGATAAGAGCCAATCGATGGGAGTAATGGTGAAGCGTGTATTCAGGGTTCTATTGTGTTAACGATGGATGTCCACTGCAGTGCAATGTGTGGAAAGTCTGGGGACTGAAGGAGTAGCATACCTCTGGCACAGTTCCCATACATCAGACCTGAAAGGCTGTTACAAATGGGCCCATAAAACAGGGAATGTGGAGAGGGCAGCTTCAGTTTTGGGACTGTCTCTGGCTATTCAGATTCCTTCTATCTTTTCTTAATGTCAATCTCTTACATTACTGAGGATGTGAACCACTGAATGCATTCCAGAAGCATCTTATACATTTCTATTTGACATTTCATGTTAGTAATTCACATCCGTAGGCCAAGGCACTTGATTTCATAAAGTCTATTGGATCGGATGCTTAGAGCCCAGTAAGACTGCCTTTACCTCCTGGTATCTCGGCTTGTCCACTAAAATGATGCCAAGGTTAGACACCACAGGCTGCCCTGGGAGCTGGGCCTTAGGGAGTGTCCCTCCACAGGGAGAGAGAGAGAAGAGGGAGAGCGGTGTGGAACCACTCTACAATCAGCCTTTAATAAACAGAGGCGACCGTTCCCCTCAGGCCCCAGGAAGCTTTTCCCTTCTCTCTCACTCATACAGCATGTATGCTGTAGACACAGGTAAAACCACCCTTAAGGGCTTCCTTTATTCCTTCGCCCTAAGAGAGAGCAGGTGGTTACATGTTTCCCATGTAGATTAGACTGACATTTTTGGCATTCCAGCATTCAAATTAGTAAACAAGGTTTGTCACAAAATATACAATATTTGTATTTTCCAAGTGATCCAACATATAGCCTAATTTGAGAGTTTTACGTGTATAAACAAGACATAAAGTTCTGATTAAGCTGCAGTGTTAATTAAATCCACTTTTAACAAGCTTGCACTGTACACTCTGAACCCTTTTGAAGAACGCCTTTTGGTTCCAGGTAGAAACCTTTTGGTTCCAGGTCGAACCCTTTCCACAGAGGGTTCTACAGGGAACCAAACAGGGTTCTACAGGGAACCAAAAAGGGTTCTCCTATGGGGACAGCCAAAGAACCCCTTTGGAACCCTTTTGTCTAAGAGTGTATTAACTTGAATGTGTTTTCTTACATCTCTTGATTTGTACTTTGGAATGTCCTATAAATATCCCTCACGGCAAGTGTATAACAGCTGGCTGAATGAGGTACATTCTAGATCTAATCTATTTGCTCATTGAACATTTACCCTGTTCCTAATTACAGGGGGAATTGAGCAAATAGTTGTCATACCTTCCACCTTGGTGTAGGGCTTCCATTTGTAGTACCAGCCCCTAAAGGGTTTGCTGTTGTACTCGGCACACTGCTGGGCACGGAAGTCCACTCCGCTTGGCTGACACGGCTTTGTGTTACACAGCTGGTTAAGACGACTGGAGCCCTGGCAAAACTTCCCGTTGTGTTGTGGCCTAAAACAACAGACAATTAACACATGTAGACCCAACACAGATGTAACATAGGTCAGGGCAGCCATTCTCTTATTCTCATGTTCAACACATGGGGAGAAGGGATTCAAGCCAACATTTCTAGGGCCCTGTTTTGACAGTTTCAAAGCAGAATTAAATAAATCACAGTCAAGACTCTGCAAGATCAAGTCAAGACCAAGTATACAATGACAGCCTCAAAATAACACAACTACTCAGGTTAATGGGTTTCATCCAGGTTCCCAACCACTCCTGTGAAGACAGCTGCCACAAGTATCTCCACTCAGCCACATGAATAGAAAAGGCCTCTGTTCTTAGGAACAACCTACCAGTGGAGGCTGCTGAGGGGAGGACGGCTCATAATAATGTCTGGAACGGAGGGAATGGAATGGCATGAAATGTGTTGGATATTTGATACAATTCCGCTCCAGCCATTACCACGAGCCCCTCCTCCCTAATTAAGGTGCCACCAACCTCCTGTGGAACCGACTCACACCGTCTCCCTGTTGTGAGCCTGACAGGCTTTTTTTTAAGTGGAGCAGTGCACTTCTTGGGCAGGCTTCCACTGCCTAACCTCAAAGCAAATGAATCTCCGTTAGGCTCTTCCTGCTGGAGCAGAGCCAGCATTCGCTTACAGCTACGTGAATGTGTGTGTGTTGGTGGTTTGTGTGCATGCTTGTGTGTTCACACATGGTGAACAGTGTGTTGTTAAATGAGAAGGAAAGTCTTCCATGATTCGCTCAAGTAAGTGAGTAATACATCTTCATTTCAAAAGCCCTGGGTAGATGTATGTGTATTAGTAGACAGCGTGGGTTAGAATGCCAACCAAATAGATACAAATAGACAACAGTCATCATAGTCACCCAGACAAGCTCTGGGAAATATTCTTAGATTTCATTGCCAAGATCAAATATATAAGCTAACACAACAACATCAGCCCAGACACTAAACAGCAAAGCAAAATACAACTTATAAAAACACTATTTGTTTTAAAGCCTAACACCTCATACCACTAATTCCTATCAAACCACACACAGCGATAACTTATGATATGTGTATTATGTTCAGCATCAAAGCAGCACACGTTCCATTAATATATTTTACTGTCAACACTCATCTGAGCAGAGCTTACACAGAGAAATGCAGGTGCTGATGACAGTGGATTGTCACATGGCAAACCCTGGATGGCAAACCTCTTTCTGGTGGCTCCCAGAGCTGCCAGAAAGGCCCAGAGTGACAGGCTCTATTAAAAGTGTCTGTGTAAACCTCCTGTTTGCAGAGCACCTCTTATTTTGTGCGCAGAGATTTGGGTCTGAGCTCCCAGTCTGATCCTATTAGGGCTTAGGCATGGAGACATAGGCCCATATGTTAGACTGCTTATGATGGGCTGCAGACAACCAGACGTTGTCGGTTTCTAACAGGGGTTTGGGTGCTACTTGTTTAATTCAGGGAGATGAGATGCAGTAAAGGATCATTAACCACATTCAGCAGCAGGCAAATGTTTTCTTGAGTGGATGGTCAGGGGGGCGGAACATAATTACAAATCATTTGTAGACTACAAATTGACCGCAAGAAGCTCCAAACAAATATAATATTTGACTAAAACATAATCATTTCAAACCTTGCTTACATTTGTATACGATCACATATATCTCTATTATGCGTGGGAATACTTGGGAACAGATTTCCTAAATTAAAATCACTTGGAGCTGCTGTTTTTATAGTCTTTTGTGTCCAACAATTCATTTTTTATAAATATAAACAAAATCACCCTCAGGCCAAATTTAGTTGGTGAACCCTGCAGTACAGTATCTGATCCATGGGTAAAAATGTTTTAAACTTTTGGGATAGCTGACTACTCACTCACATGAATAAGGGGGGTACCAGACTACAAAAGAAACCAGACAAGTTGAACTTCTTGTTATAGCCTTTTCTTTTCTTATCTCTAAACAGATCCTGTTCCTCCAGCATCCCAGAGGGACGTTCAATCTCCCGGCGACAGCAATGACTCCAAACTTCAATGGACTAGAGGTCATCCTATCTGGCTAGTCATCACCTGCTCTCTCCCTTCCACCTCCTTGTCCGTGTCCCTCACACAGCAACCACCACTGCACAGGGTCATCTCTCTCAGGCTCCTGACCACCCCTAACCACCACAGGAGCTCCACCTCTGCTGCCCTGCTTCCTCCCCAGTCACTCCGCACCAGTACTCCCACCTGAATCAAAGGCCTGCTGGGACCTGGGCCTCCCTGCTGGATCACACTCCAATCTGTGCGGTGCGGAGCCCCCAGTGAGCCCTACTGACCTCTCCCCTCAGGCTGGGATTGACCCAGGGGTCTGCAACCTGATAGCATCATAGGCTGCACACAGTGCCAATAACTGCTGTGTTTTAACCTTTATAAAGCATCTTTAAAACCCTGTCAGATGCTGTCATGAAACAGGCAATCTGATCATCTCCGGTCCCATGGACAGTGTCTTTAAGATGATTTGAAACTTTTTAAACTGTTTTAAAGGTCTTTAAAATATTTACTGAATATAATTGCATAATACATTATATAATATGTACTGTGATTTTTGAGGAGAGGACATATTCTCCCCTAATCTGTAAACTACATGGGGATGTTACAGTCTGTGGGCAGATTGACGGTAATCCATCTTCAGAACCACAGATTATACCAAGAGGGGGCTGCCAAAATAATCTGACATATTACTTAAAATACACTCTCCTGTTCTCACGGATCAGAGCTAAAATGTGATTTAAGGGAACAAACAGATCCAACAGTCCAATGGAGTTATAGATTCTAATACAGTAATTAACCACAAGCTGTCAGAAACCCAGAAAGTAGTCAGCAGACAAGTAAAGATTCATAAATACCATTGTTCCATACTGTACAGATGTAGCATCTTAATTTGAGCAAGGTTGCTACAGCAGGAAAATAATCCTGCAGCAAGAGGAAATGTAAACTATTATGTGGATTATTATTAATGGCCATTGTTGTAGGGTTTGATGCACTTTTCATAAGGGAAAATCTAGTATGACATTAAATACACTACAAGTTTAAAATGTCCTGCATTGCAGGAAAGTTGCAACAGGGTGATCAAATTAAGATCCTGCAGGTAAACTGACTCGTGACATTTTTACGTCATGCTTTTTCCACTGACGCCATGATTCCCAATTTGCAACATCAACCAAGATTTAGTGGCTGCTTCTTACGAAAAATACTTCTTTAATGCCCCAAAATGTTCAATCATTATGACCCTTAAAGTGGCTCTATAGCTCCATGTATGGTCTGTCTGCTAATCACTGACTGTGTAACGTGCATCATATGAGGCCGGTCCAGGCTGGATTAAGTGAACAATCAGGTACAGTAGAGAGGGCAGCACCTCACCAACGTCAGTCCCCCAACACATATGGCCTGTTGACTGGACAGTGTTGGGGTAGAGGGAGAAGTAGTTTCCAACTCTTTGCTGAGCCAATACATCTAATCCAATCGAGGGTTTTTTTTTTGCTTTTGTCTGCATGTGTTGATTTGATGTACCAGTAAAAGCCATCGAGACGTTACGCCATTAACGAAGAGAGACGTACGTAAGTGAGGAAGGTTAGGTAGACTTCACAGGCCACATAGTTTCCACACAGGGACAGCATAGGGACACCTGTGCCTGGGAAGGTTACTCGATCCTGCCTGTGCTGAGAGGAGAGATCCTCCATCAACCTGCTGCAACTGCTGGGAGAAAACACCTGGGCTTACACCATCAAACACACACACTAAACTGTCCTGGAAATCATATCTGCCATTACATTTCTAGATCATAGTCTTATTAAATTACATTTCTCGATCATAGTCTAATTGGTTTGACTAACAGATCATCTTATTCATCAACATTACGGAAAAAAGAAATCAGTGTTCTCAACACACTGGAAAGGTTTGAGTTGATGCAATCAAAGTGGCTGAGTGCCTGGATGTTATCCAAAAGGCATGATCACATCTAATCCTGCAAGACACAAACCTGAGAACAAGCCAGATGCTAAGATATCTAAGCCACCTGTCCATCAAAAATGTCCCTCCTTCTTCTTTCAGCTCCTTGTCCTTTTCTGAAGCAGCCAAGCCCTCCAAAGCCAAACCTGCCCCAAGAGGGACCCGTAATCTCTAATTAATCCAGAAGCCAAAGGTCAGATGCAATCTGGCTCTTCTTGAGCTTTCACATCAATCTGACTACTAGTGGGAGTAGCAGGCAACAAGCACACAAAGCCTGACATCAATCAGACGTATTATGAGAACAAAACAGCAAACAGACATATAGTGCACAGAAGATCTAACTGACAAACTAATATGAACCTGAGAATTGTATCCAGTGTTGGGGCATTTATGTGTTATGCCTCTATATTTACGTGTGTGTGTGTGTGTGTGTGTGTGTGTGTGTGTGTGTGTGTGTGTGTGTGCGCGCGCGTGTGTGTGTGTGTGTGTGTGTGTCCTCGGCTGTGAACGCTTGAAGAAGAAAAGGTTTGTGTTGCCTAGGGAAGTCAGAAGATTGGACGAGTAGCTTGAGGCAGAGCATTGAGCAGCGCTGTGGGCTGAGCAGGTTAAACTGGCATGAGAGAGAACCCTTTAATCTGGCCTGCTGTCTGTTTGTAGACTGACAGATAATAGTGTTTAATGGGCTGACAGCCAACTGTCAGGCAGCTAGCCAGGCAGGCCACGCTCTCAGGTGCTCAGTTAGTAAGTCAGGGGGAGCTGACTGGGAGGAAGGCCATGTTAACCTGTCTGAATCCAACCCTGTTCTGTTTGCACAGAGCAGACACACTGTCGGTGGAGCTTTGCATGTGTTCTACGGTAGTGCTGGTTAGAGACTTAGCGAGGACAAGCAACAGTTGAGGTAAAATATGGCTAATCATGCCTCAAGCTCATCTATCCATGAGCCGTCTTGTATGGAGCGTTACTTCTGCTAGACAAGGTAAAGTGCCTCAAAAGGGGGAGGAGTAACTGTGACATTTAGAATCCTCTCTGGGGTATTACCAGGAGTTATTGAGTTCACCCAGTGCAAATCTAGGCTTGTTATGTGTTGTAGTCTCAGGTAGGGGAGAGTGGGGTAAGTTGAGCAACCCTTGTTTCTAAGAAACCATACACAAAAAGTATAATTCAACCAAATATTTAGAAAGATGTCATAATTAGCAAGTCAGGTCCAAAAAACAGATTTTCACCAAGTCAAATTAATTTAGTGAGTTAGGCGTCGATTTAAAAGATTGTTCTATACACCAGTTGGGGTCTCTATAAGTGTGAATATGAAGTCCTAAACCTAGCATGAACGTGCATCCTAGTAGCTGTGTGGGCCAATATACTCAAAATGTTTGCCTTGGGGTAAATAAAGCCCATGGCCATTGGGTAAATTGAGCCAATGGGACAGGTGTAATGCAGGGCATTATCGCTGGGATATGAGGTTAATTTGTAGACAGCTTAACTTACCCTGTCCCACGGCTCAACTTACCCCATAACTGGGGTAATTTCTGCCAAGATACCACTTCATTTGACATGAATTCTGATTATTTCCAGGGATACACAACATCCTGAAATATATGTAGATATCTTTGTTAAAAATAATACTATATTTCCCTTGACAGAGTGAAACTAAATGTAAAAAATGTCTCAACTTACCCCACTCTCCCCTAGTAGGCTATACATGAAAACAGCCCATAGTGAGATTCTAAATCAGAGGTGAACTCTTATGAACCCACCTGACCCCCTAGTATGGCTAACAGTACTATACCTGGGGCTGGTGCATGATCGTTCCCTGTACATCACCCCTCCCCCACAGGTCCTGGAACAGTCCGACCACTCCGACCATTCTGACCACTGACCGTTGACAGCTCTCGGACCGTGGTCACCATACTTCACACACTGGCCTCGCCGACACCACTGTTGAAAGAGGAGAGAGAGAGATTGAGAGAGAGAGAGAGAGAGGAGGAGAGAAAGAGAAAGAGAGAGCGAGAGAGAGACCCCACACAGCCCCAGCACAATTAGACCCAACCAAATCAAGAGAAAACAAAAAGATAATTACTTGCCACATTGGAAAGAATTACCAAAAAACTGAGCAAACTAGAATGCTATTTGGCCCTAAACAGAGAGTACACAGTGGCAGAATACCTGACCACTGTGACTGCCCCAAATTTAAGGAAAGCTTTGACTATGTACAGACTCAGTGAGCATAGCCTTTCTTTTGAGAAAGGCAGCCGTAGGCAGACCTGGCTCTCAAGAGAAGACAAGCTATGTACACACTGCCCACAAAATGAGGTGGAAACTGAGCTGCACTTCCTAACTTGCTGCCAAATGTATGACTATATTAGAGACACATATTTCCTTCAGATTACACAGACCCACCAAGAACTCGAAAAAAACTCAATTTTGATCAATTTAAATACCACAGTGTGCCATCACAGCAGCAATATGTTTTGCCTGAAAAAGGCAACCAGTGAAAAACAAACACCATATTTATGTTTATTTATTTTCCCTTTTGTACTTGAACTTCCTGCACATAATATGACATTTGAAATGTCTTTATTATTTTGGAACTTTTCTGAGTGTAATGTTACCTGTACATTTTTATTGTTGTTTCATTTTCCCATGCCAATAAAACCCTTACATTTTAATTGAATTGAGAGAGAGATAGAGAGAGAGAGAGAGAGAGAGAGAGAGAGAGAGAGAGAGAAATAAAGAGAGAGAGAGAGAGAGAAAGAGAGAGAGATGAGGGGGAGGATGAGGGCGGGGTGGAGAGTTAAAATGAAAAAGTTTAGTTAGTATCGGTGGTAGGATCTTTGGCTTGCCCCAGTGCTGAGGTTCCAGGCTTGGGTGAATGCCCAGCACCACACCTGGAGACCTAGGCCTATCTGAGCCAAACCACACACTCACACACATCACCACCTTCCTCTCTCTCCCACTATCATCTTTCACTGCGGAAAAAGAATAGGAGCCTTGTGTCCTTATGGGACATTTAACAATGCACAAAACGCTCCTGCAGGTGTGCGCATATGTGGATTTGTGAGTGAACCTGTCTTTTGTGCATGTGCTTGGGCATTTGTGTATGCATCCCTGTGTGTTTTTACGTCTGTGTGTGTTTGAAAGTGTGTTACCCTGTAGTGTGTTACCCTGAGTGATAATGTTAAGAGGGAAATCCCCGTCTCATCCCATCCCATTCACGATGGGCAACATTGCCATGGAAACAGATGGTACACTTACCATGTCAGTCCCACAGCTGGTCCCCTCGGCAGCGGGCATGAACTTGGTCTCACACCGGTGACCTGTCCTGTGGCACCACAGTGATTTACAGATGTCCTGCAGAGTGACCAGACACACCAAACAGTGAGTCCAGCATCTACCTCCCCTCATCAGAACGCCACCACTACACCACCAACACCCCACTGCCATGGTTACAAGCAAAAGGTTTTCCCAAAAAACTATCAAAACCAATCATTGTATACCCTGAAACACGCTATTCATGTATCTTTTATTTATTCCCACAATGCAGCAGTAAGTATGTAGAGATGAGACCTTGGGAGCCAGGCGGTGGACCTGTGCCACGCTGGCGTGCCGCCTGATTGCATCTGGCAGACAGCTAGAGAGACCGGGGTTGTGAGAGAGCTGGTCCCCCCTCTGCAGCAGCCTGACTGGGCTAGTGTGCCATGGCCGAGACATAAGAGCAGAGCACGCGGCTAATTAGCTCTCCTCTGCACCATGCGAAACGACCGCAGAATCCCAACAGGGGGAAGAAACACGGGGAGGCAAACATCCCACCTACGTCGAGGTTCAGGAGATGGATTCAAACTAAGGGCTGGGGTTCAGGAGAACACAAAAGGTTGTATGGGGGATATACAATGGATCAGGCTATACCATGAGCACTAATCCTGCAGATGGACTGGCGTGGATGTTGATTTCCCACACACAACCTCCTTTTCTTGACCCGTTCATTATTCATGCTGTATTTGCATGTCAATGCATGTCTTGTTGAATGTAGTATAGTGTAAGCTTATAGAGGCCCAATCCCTTAGGGTTGTGTTCAAGTCTGTTGGACCCGTTTTGAATACTGTAATGGGAAATACGGCTGTTTTGGACATAGAATGGTTTGTCCCACAAAGATCATGCAAATTAAATTATACTGGTTAAACCCTGCCTAGTTTTCCCAGTAGCACACTTGTCAGACAGTTTCATACAACTAACTAACAAATGTGACTGTCAGTCTCAGGTACCTTAATAAAGTCCAGGTTGCACAGTTTAGCCTTGGAGCCAAACTGCCACTTGCACTGTGTGTCAGCATCATAGAGCTGGCCTGGGAGCTGCTCTGGGTATTTATACTGGCCAATCTGCCTGGGCTCATCCACCAGACACGACGCTTGAGCTGTTCTGTGGAATAAAACCAAGAAACACTGAACAATCAGACAGGGACCTATCATTAATGTCTCCTAAACACAGATAGGTGCATGAGAACCACACTGCATCATTACATGCATGGCAGCCATATCAGAGGTCAATAGGCTTACCCGAGGAAGCGGGTGAGGTACTGCCGACTGCAGGCAGACCAGGAGAAGACCCCGTTCTTTCCTGCCAGGGTTGGAGACATGATGTTTCCTTCCGCTATCCGACAAGGATTCCCCTCTCCATCGTGGATCATCCCAAAACTGCCAGACAGAGAGAGAGAGAGAGAGAGAGAGAGAGAGAGAGAGAGAGAGAGAGAGAGAGAGAGAGAGAGAGAGAGAGAGAGAGAGAGAGAGAGAGAGAGAGAGAGAGAGAGAGAGAGAGAGAGAGAGAGAGAGAGAGAGAGAGAGAGAGAGAGAGAGAGAGAGAGAGAGAGAGAGAGAGAGAGAGAGAGAGATAGATAGATAGATAGATAGATAGATAGATAGATAGATAGATAGATAGATAGATAGATAGATAGATAGATAGATAGATAGATAGATAGATAGATAGATAGATAGATAGATAGATAGATAGATAGATAGATAGATAGATAGATAGATAGATAGATAGATAGATAGATAGATAGATAGATAGATAGATAGATAGATAGATAGATAGATAGATAGATAGATAGATAGATAGATAGATAGATAGATAGATAGAGAGAGAGAGAGAGAGAGAGAGAGAGAGAGAGAGAGAGAGAGAGAGAGAGAGAGAGAGAGAGAGAGAGAGAGAGAGAGCAGGAGAGAGAGAGAGAGAGAGAGAGAGAGAGAGAGAGAGAGAGAGAGAGAGAGAGAGAGAGAGAGAGAGAGAAATAGAGCGAGAAAGAGAGTCCAGCCTCAGGTCAGAACTCTACTGGTCAGGTTGGTACTTGGTCAGGTTGGAACCCTAGTAACCTTACAACATTTTATTTTGATTTAAAAGATCTAAGGAGTGTGATGGGTCACACGTTTCTAACATAGCCTCACGCTTGGTTTAGAAACATACACTACCGTTCAAAAGTTTGGGGTCACTTAGAAATGCACATTTCTTGTCCATTAAAATAACATAAAATTGATCAGAAATACAGTGTAGACATTGTTAATGTTGTAAATGACTATTGTAGCTGGAAACGCCTGATTTTTAATAGAATATCTACATAGGCGTACAGAGGCCCATTATCAGCAACCATCACTCCTGTGTTCCAATGGCACGTTGTGTTAGCAAATCCAAGTTTATCATTTTAAAAGGCTAATTGATCATTAGAAAACCCTTTTGCAATTATGTTAGCACAGCTGAAAACTGTTGTGCTGATTAAAGAAGCAATAAAACTGGCCTTCTTTAGACTAGTTGAGTATCTGGAGCATCAGCATTTGTGGGTTTGATTACAGGCTCAAAATGGACAGAAACAAAGAACTTTCTTCTGAAACTTGTCAGTCTATTCTTGTTCTGTGAAATTAAGGCTATTCCATGCGAGAAATTGCCAAGAAACTGAAAATCTCGTACAATGCTGTGTACTACTCCCTTCACAGAACAGCGCAAACTGTCTCTAACCAGAATAGAAAGAGTGGGAGGCCCCGGTGCACAATTGAGCAAGAGGACAACTACATTACAGTCTAGTTTGAGAAACAAACGCCTCACAAGTCCTCAACTGGCAGCTTCATTAAATAGTATGCGCAAAACACCAGTCTCAACGTCAACAGTGAAGAGGCGACTCCGGGATGCTGGCCTTCTAGACAGAGTTGCAAAGAAAAAGCCATTTCTTCCTCTGTCCAGTGTCTGTGTTCTTTTGCCTTTAATCTTTTCTTTTTATTGGCCAGTCTGATATATGGCTTTTTCTTTGCAACTCTGCCATAGCTGAGGTTCAGCAGTCTGTAAAAGACGATGTCATCTACTCTCCCAATTTGTCAGTGATTAATGGTTTTTGTCCTGGAAGTGGTTTTCATCTGAACAATGTGCAAATTCTGGGAAGGATTCCTATTAATTTGACCCAAGTAATTAAGCCATTGAAAATTACAGGAATTCAGGCATGTTACCTGCCTGGTGTATCGAAGGAACAGGTTCTTTCCAGTTTGTGTTGAGAGAATGCCAAGCAGACAAAGGGCTTTACCATAATAATTGAATCTCAAATGTCAAATATGAACTGCCTCTTATCTCGATGGAAACGTGTAAACACAAACAGAGCATACCCATCGTCTGTGGCACTTCATTTGGTTTCACACATTGTCATGGAGCAAATTAAGTAGTTGCTTGCGTAATGTTATTGTTTCAGTCTGTAATTATTTCTTCAACTGGACCCATCCCTGTTTGATGTAGCACTGTAGATTAAAGCCATCACATTGCAACTAAGCATGGCTTTCTATAAAAAACGAAGCTTAAATGCATTTGTTAGGACTAACGTCCCACGAATACACTGTTAAATAGTAACAGGTTCACCACCTGCACTAGGTGTTCTCCTGTTCTCCTAAAACTCATGGGGGTCTATTCTGCTGCATGTGAAGGTAAAGCTAATGGCTAGTCCTAATAGGGAGGGCATTGATGGACTTACTTGTGGCCTGATTCATGAGCGATGGTGAAAGCTAAGCCCAGTCCAGTGTCTTCATTAATCGTACAGCTCCGGTATTTACTACACATTCCGCTTATAGGAGCAAAACCTGCAGAGATTAGCAGAAGAAGAGGGAGAAGGAGAGGAGGATAGGCGCAAAGTTAGTAGTACAAAGCTACTGTACTGTGTCTATCTACAAAAACCATCAGACAACATAACTGTTCTGGGAGAAGAAAGGCCGTAAGCAGTGTTACAAGGCAAACTTATTTTCAATACAGGCATTACTATCTCCAACCTCAAAAATGCAAATCCTGCTTTTAGAGTGAGCCAAGACTGCTGTTACCTGGCAATAAAAATAAAAATAAATATAAATAAATAAATGCAGTCTTTACGGTTTAAATGGTCCACAGAGAGCATGAATGCTATGGATTGTAGCATGAAAGTGCATACTTGTGGTTTGGAGCCTTTGAGTTGAATTAATTATAGTTGGCTGATGCTTCAGTTTTAACTGATCTGACAATAGTGCCAATTCACACTATCGCTCACTGAGAAGGAGAGAGCGGAATGGGTGTTAGATATGCATGGGTGTGTGCATGTGTGTGCATGTGAGTGTGTGCGTGTGTGCGTGCATGCATGCATGTACGCATGGCCATACTTGTGTATGTGTGTGTTTGTGAGTTTATACAAGGGTGCATTTAGTGCAGGTGAAATCCCCTGCCGGAGGGAGTCCAGGCAGAGCATGCAGGATCCCGCCCACCCTGGAAGTGACCCCATGAGCTCTGGTACCGTCTAATCCCCCAGCAGCACCATGACTAAGGGCTCTAATCTCCAACAGTCACCTCAGGGGCCCTGGCTGACCTACATCCCCCACCTTACCCAGGGTGTCACATGGCTCGTTCTTCCAAGAGCAGATGTCCAGGCCGGTGAGGAGCACGGCATGGTCGTGGTGCTTCCCAATCAGGCCCGACTGCCACTGGCAGAAACTGTTGAGAGACTGGTCAGCGTGGTGGTTGATGGACAGGCCGAGCTGGGGAGGAGACAGAGAAGAATAGATCATAAGAGGCGACTGGAGAACTCATGACCTTTGGGAGGCTGGTGATTTTATTGTCAGGCACTCAGATCGATGCGACTCACTGGATCTTGCTCTAGAAGAAGCAGGCTGACCACCACAATGTTGATATCAGTTCCGATGGTGCCGTCTTTGAAAAGGCTGGAGACCTAAAACAAAACAAGCCCAGATTGCCGGTTTTAGATTAGGCCAGGGTTTTACTTTAGGATAAAGTCTACCTTGGGATATGTTACATTACTGACTGACTGACTGACTGACTGGTGTCCTTCCCCTGCTCACCATGTTCATGACAGTGAGGACGTAGGTGGTGACGTTCTCTCTGCCGTGTTTCTCCAGCATCTTCCTGTCTGCCACCACCAGCGTTTCCACATTCAGGCCCCCCACCTTGTTAGACGTGATGGGCGATCGCTTCGCCCTGCCTGGTAGCTCAAACTCATCAGGCATGGTGAGACGATCCTCAGCAGGGGGCTTGGGAGTGTCTGCAGAGATATGGAAGAGGGATAGAGGGCAGGTAGGGAGGGATAGAGATAGGGGGAGAGAGAAATGCTTTGGAAAGGAGCTCAAATAACAGCTTTTTCCTGGACCTTTCCCTGATAAGAGCACGGGGCAGGCAGAGCGTTGAAAGAGAAGGAAATATTCACAGTCATTCACTCCCCATGCTGCTTCCGAGTATTCATTTCAATAAAGCCCAGCTACTTTGTACCCCTACACTATCTGAGCCCTATTAATTACAAAGTACATTATAGACATTACATCATAAACACTCAGTAGTGGAACATTTGGACATTTTGACCTTCATTTTTTGATGTTATTGCCCTGTAATCGTTCTGTTTCAGTGATAAAACTACAAAGCATGTTTCTCTACCATCTCTACTACCACTGTCCTGTACACACAGTCCCACGTGACTGTAATGTGTTTTTCTCATGTGAGCGGATCAAAGGCAGTCATGATAATAAGGAAGTTCCCTTACATACATTGCTTGCGGCGTCCACAGAAGTGTTGTCTCTGCAGATTCCCATGCGGGTAGTCGTGGTGATGCTGGTGATGGTGCTGTAGATATGGGTTGTCAGGTTGGGAGCTGTGGATAGACTTCTGGCCACCATGGACTTTGTGTTCAGCTGAGCGTTTGTAGACCACGTGCGGGTGGTGTCCACTCGGCGAGCTGTAGTTGTGCTCTGCAGCTAGGTGCTGGGGCAAGGGGGCGATGAAGTACTCATCGTCAGACATCCGGATCAGACCTGACTGAAGAGCACAGATACCCGTGGGCATTAGATTTATTCATCAACATTAAACATTCATCATGGGGGATGAAAATGAGAGTCTGATCAGCAATAAGTCATGTAGATTGACATGTGTTATGGAATGATGTAAGTAAGAGGTCTGTCAGCAGTTCTTAGATAAGGCCTGAAGGGACATAGAAATAGGGAGATTTCGTCTCAAACCAGACACAAGAAACCCATGAACAACAATTCTATGCACCCAAAAGGTTTTTGTGTTCCAAAGATACAGTACCCAAAAGTGAAAACTTGGAAAATAAATACATAAATACATAATGTTTTTACACTTGTATTGTCCCGGCCCTAGTATTCTAGGAACAGTACCATTCTAAATACAGACATTTTTCCAACAATGCACCATCATTTGAAGTAAGCTGCAGTAAAACGTTTCAGAGTATTTTACTGTTGATAATACCCCACATAATACCCCACATTACTGTATAAATTACAGTTTTCAGTGTAGTTTACCTCTCAAACACTGCCGTAAACAAAACTGCTGTGCACAACCTAAGTACTCGCAGTCGCCATGGAAACAGCTTTCAGATACAGTGAAAAAAATATATAGTAGCATGATGCAAGAAAGCTTTGTAGATGATATTGCAGTCAGAGTGTAACTGGTAAAAGGTTGTCAGAGAAATTCCTAACTAGTAGTGTCTAAAATGTTTGCAGGTCAACAATGTGAAAAAAGTCCCTTTGAACAGACCTCTTCCAGAAACTGCTCTTTAATTAACCAGCTCTTCATGTAAAGAATTCCAATACACTCCAAAGAAAGGAATAAAGTGTTGAGACAACCTCTCGGAGACTGCCTGTAAAAACACATTAAGGCGGGAGGCCATTCATCTTCAAGCATCAGCATGGTCCTGTCATCGGAGCTAGCACTGGAGGGGACTGAATCAATTTGATTAGCGAAAAGAGCCGAAACACAGTGGTATTCACTTTCCATTGACATGTTAGAGGAGGGCTACGATTGGCTCTTTGTCATCCTCCGAGGAAGATAGCTAGGCTTTACTTTAACACCCTTTGTTCCCCATGGTGTGTGTGTGTGTGTGTGTGGGTGTGTGTGTGTGTGTGTGTGTGTGTGTATGTGTGTGTGTGTGTGTGTCTGTGTGTGTGTGTGTGTGTGTGTAGTTTGATGATTACATGGAGCAATAGGTAGGGGAGAGAGGGGTTGAGGTTCAAGTCAAAAGTAATAATATCCTTTCATAAATTAGGCATAATGCCAAAGTAAAATCAAGAACAGAATATTAGACACCAAGCTACTGTAACAAGCATTTGACTTACTCACTAGTCAGCTTTCTGTCTATGGGCCATGTCCAACTGCCTCAGCACCAAGTCTTACATTTGGCAATCCATAGCAATATTAATCATCTTTGAGAGTTTTACTTATTGATACAGAATACCTTTCCAATTAATAAAACATTTATAGCACATCAATGTACAGTAGATTCCTTATTTATACCATTACATTATATGGAGGTGTCAAATATTATTTAAAACATAACTACAGGCTGACAGTTTTATTTATACTGAAAAAATATATAAACGCAACATGCAACAATTTCAAAGATTTTAAGGAAATCAGTCAAGTTAAATAAATTCAATAGGCCCTAATCTATGGATGTCACATGACTGGGAATACAGATATACATCTGTTGGTCACAGATCCATTCAAAAAAAAGGTAGAGGCGTGGATCTGAAAACCAGTCCGTATCTGGAGTGACCACCATTTGCCTCATGCAGTGCGACACATCACTTTTGCATAGAGTTGATCAGGCTGTTGATTGTGGCCTGTGGAATGTCGTCCCACTCCTCTTCAATGGCTGTGAAGTTGCTGGATATTGGCGGGAACTGGAACACGCTGTCGTACACGTTGATCCAGAGCATCCTAAACATGCTCAATGGGTGACATGTCTGGTGAGTATGCAGGCCATGGAATAACTGGGACATTTTCAGCTTCCAGGAATGGTGTACAGATCCTTGCGACATGGGGCCGTGCATTATCATGCTGAAACATGAGGTGATGGTGGTGGATGAATGGCACAACAATGGGCCTCAGGATCTTGTCACGGTATCTCTGTGCATTAAAATTGACCGATAAAATTAAATTGTGTTCGTTGTCTGTAGCTTATGCCTGCACATACCATAACCCCACCGCCACCATGGGGCACTGTTCACGACGTTGACATCAGCAAACCGCTAGTCCACATTACGTCATAGATGTGGTCTGCGGTTGTGAGGCCGGTTTTATGTTCTGCCAAGTTCTCTAAATGCCGTTGGAGGCGGCTTATGGTAGAGAAATTAACATTAAATTATCTGCCAACAGCTCTAGTGGGCATTCCTGCAGTCAGCATGCCAATTGCACGCTCCCTCAAAACTTGAGACATCTGTGGCATTGTGTTGTGTGACAAAACTGCACATTTTAGAGTGGCCTTTTATTGTCCCCAGCACAAGGTGCACCTGTGTAATGCTGTTTAATAGTCAGCTTCTTGATATGCCACACCTGTCAGGTGGATGGATTATCTTGGCAAAGGAGAAATGCTCACTAACAGGGATATAAATAATACGCTTTTTGTGAGTATGGAACATTCCTGGGATATTTTATTTCAGCTCATGAAACATAGGACCAACACTTTACATGTTGCGTTTATATTTTTGGTCAGTGTAGTTTTGGATGAGTTAAAGTGGAGCATTTGTAATGCATTTGCAACAGCCCTCCAGCTTTAGGGTTGCAAAATAAGACCAGAACACAAGTTAACATTAATCTGGCAGCAACAACCGCATCCAAGACCTTCTGGAAAGGTTTGCTGTGCTGTGCTAGCTGAGCGTGCATTTATCTCAGTCCGTGAAATGTGTCATGTTGCTGTAGAACGAAGAGGCAGTGGTTTGGTTTATTCCGCCTGGCAGAGCTACCAGACAGACAGACAGGCTGATAAACACCCTGGCCTCTGACAGACCATCGGTTCACTGCTGTGGATGTTCATGTCAGCAGGGTTAGACAGCGCTGGGGAGCAGAGTGTATCCACCTGGCTTCATCCACAGTCAGTTACAGAGGGATAATGATGAATTAGCTCTGTAAGCATTTTTTTTTAAGTATTTTCTTTTGGTCAACACTACTACATTACTATGTATTGCCTAGTAATTTGTATATGTGATGATGTGATTGCATGAGACAGAGAAAGACCTGAGTGAAGAAAGCTGAATGCAGACATTTCATTTTTGTTTGGTTTCCCCAAACCTCTGTCCTTTCTCTCCTTTGATGACCAAGTTAAGCAGTTCATTCCACTCTCTGACCATGTCTGAGATCGTTGACTAGAGTGCTGAACCTCACACATTCCGTCTGGCCATGGAATGCCACCTAATCTCACCTCCTATTCTCCAAATCCAACCCAAATAGCTGTGCATTGTCATCCACACCCCCCAAACCCCTCACACCCCATGTCCATTCTCTATGTGTGACACCCACCTCCCCCTTCACCCTCCTGATCCACATTTCCCCAGACTAGCAGGTGGCAAAGTAAACATAGGCCGCACAAAGGGAGAGCCATGCAGAAGCTCTTGTTGTGAAAACAGTGGTCGGGCCATGGCAGACTGCCACCATGCACAGGCATCCGCTCCCAGACACCCACCTCCCGGGACAACGGGACAACGGGGGCACTCTGGGGAGGCCAAGTCCACCATAACCCCATCCATCTCTCTTCCCCCAGGACCTGACAGAACCACCAAACCACCTCGTATCGCTCATTCCTCCCCTATGAGGATCAAAAGGCCCTGTGAGTAACCCAGGGGCTCTTGTCAAACTTGGTTCTATTTCTCCCGTGATAGTAATGGTCAGTAATGGCTTCGGGCGTCCGTCGATGTCTGTCAGCCTCGTTCTCTGTGTTGCTCCGGTGCTTTGTTGAGGGAGAGTGATTTCTCTTTCCGACTGATGGGTTTCAATCAAAAGGGGGTTTACACTCAATGCAGTGACGTCTATTTTGGCCGAGCCACAGGGTACCTCGTGTGCCTTGCCTTCCTGTGTCACATTGTCCTCCTCGTTCTCTAACGTGACCTCGGCAGAGACCCACAGGCCTTCGAACACCCTCCAGACAGAGAGAAGAACCGTACGGTATGTCTTTAGCACAGCTGGGCAGCCAGAACAGCCAGGACCCCTCCCTATTAGCCAAACCTATCTAACACAGGCCATAAATTAGGAGTAAACTGCGGTGAGGACAGAGGGCAGGTAGACACAGACAAACATGGGGAGGATACACAGTGCTATACTGGACTTAGAAACCATTCCGCTGACTTAATAGCCACAAGACTTGAGTGTAACCCTCACTGTCTTTTCATTACACTTTTCCACTGCACTGTAAAGATCTGGCAGCCTGGTCGGTCTGGTGACTGCTCCAGCCCTTTGAATTGACGAGTTTAGGCATCTCAACAACTAACTCTCAGCAAACTGTCAAGCAACATAGGCCTATGCATGAATATATGGATGCCATTTGTATAACTCTCTGCCATGCTTTAAATCAATAAAGATATATATTTTCTGCTCATTTTTGCAGTGGTGATAGTAGTACTTAATCCCAGAGGTGCCCATTTTTAACATTTGCATATGTTTTGTAAAGCTACCCTGAACTAAGCCTGTGGCATTAACAAATCAGTCAGCAACAGAATTACTCACACAGACTGAAACTGTAAAAGAGACAAAGATTGAGGAGACAAAGAATCTCTTACAGGTTCTAACCTCTATCTGTGTTACTCTGTTAGCAGATTAGCCTGGGATTTCGCTAGCCACTTCCTGTTGTGATGTGCCCTCTCCCTTTTAACCCACAACAAACGTTAACCAACACTCTGGAGGAAATCCACTGTTAGCTAGCTAGCCATTCCCATTGTCTGCCAACCCCCCCACACCACCTCACACTCAATTATCACACATGTATTCAATTTGTCTCAGAAACATACCAAACTTTACTGTAAAATATCTAACAACATCTTCCTGCAGTTAGCAGATGGAGGTGCCTATGCTTGATAATCGGAGGAAATTGATTCCATCTGTCGGGATATGGTGCGGCTCTATTCTTGTTCTGCCTGAACTGTATGTCAGTGAGAGTCCTCAGAAGACTAGCAGAACTGCAAGATAAAATGTAAAAGCAGAACACTGGAGGGACAACATGCAAAGAAAACATAAACATACTAGTAGCCATTAATATCAGATACTAATACCTAAATGTACTGTATGACTTTTGGCATTACATGTAATACATTTTTTGCTATTTATAGTAACATGCTGTTAAATGGATGTTATTCATGACAAAATATATAATCTAAAAAGTACTTGAGATGTATGGAATTTCACTGGGAGTAAAGAGACACCAGGTCCTCAGACTTCAGGGAAAGCTGGCATATTGATGTGGCAGACCTCTTGTGATCTCCTTAAAGGTACACTGGTAAGAGTTACACTGATTAGAGGGAGATGTCCTCTGTTAAACACCAGTCTATTTCTCCTCAGACCTGCAGACATCAGACGACCCCCCACCCCCCACCACCATTCTCAGTTCCCAGGATAACATGCGCATGGTTACTCTGAGTCGACAGTTTTCCGAACCCAACAGTCTACATGTTGGGAATGAGCTAATACACCAATGGTCTCAGAGGACTTTCCTATGGAAGCTATTACAACATGACTTTGCTTTTGCTTTCATGTGGGTTTTTCTGAGGCCTGTGACTACATACTGTAGCCTTACACATTTCGACCATGCATGTCTTCAGTGTAAGTACGGGACACAATTTAAAGCTTGTTCTTTAGAATTAGCTTGTCTTTGTGTAAACTGTAGCTGCTTTTAAAGGCTCCCAACCATGACATTATATTTTAAATGAGTATGCGCTTACATGCTGTTAAAGACTGGGAGAGATGTGTGAGAAACCCAAAGCCAGTGATTATAAAGCTCTTAAACACATCTGTACTCCGGCTCAGCGTTACATGTGACCACAGTGTCGGCGAACGCAGACCAGAGCATCCACGTCACGCAGCTTCTGTCAGCCATGGTAAAAGGAGACGGGCCATTATCAGTCAAAAATGCAGCCCACTTCTGTGTGAGCTGTCTATGTCTCCATGTTTATCAAATCGACCTGGCCGATAATGATTTTGAGTTTCCCTCAGCATTAGCCTAGAGCATTCCACAGAGTATGTGGCGTCACTAATTGCCTTTAAAGAGCATAGACACCCACTGAGCAGCCCTTGTTCTCCAAATAACGCAGAGGTGGGCCTGGAAACGCCATGGCTAATGATGTTATACAGCCCCCTTATCAGCTGAATCGAATGGGCAAGGTTCACCTTATTTTCCTGTCAGCCCAGTTGGGACTAAGCAACTTCCTCTGACAGTGGATGATGACTCTACAGGTGTCTAAGTTGGGAAGTCCACTATTTCTGGCACTCAGTCACTCCCAAACTCACCAGAGGTCAGAAATAGAGAGACAGAGAGGATATGAGGGGAAAAGAGAAATTGATAGAATATGGGATATCATTTATACGGTTCTGTGTTTAATTTAAGCTAACACCTTTACTGTCTCCATTGCTTTCAGTACCCTGCCCTGAACCTCAGACACTGTCACTAGCCGGCTACCACCCGGTACTCTACTCTGCACCTTAAAGACCACTACTCTATGTACACAGACATTGAACACTGGTCACTTTAATAATGTTTACATACTGTTTTATCCACTTCATATGTATATACTGTATTCTAGTCAAGGCTCATCCTATATAGCTGATTGAGGAACTGATTACTGATAAATGTGTATGTTCTGGTGCCTCTTGGGTAATTCAGAAAGCTGATTGAGGATCTGATTAGTGATTAATGTGATTGTTCTGGTGCCTCTTGGGTAATTCAGAAAGCTGATTGAGGATCTGATTAGTGATGAATGTGGTTGTTCTGGTGCCTCTTGGGTAATTCAGAAAGCTGATTGAGGATCTGATTAGTGATGAATGTGGTTGTTCTGGTGCCTCTAGGGTAATTCAGAAAGCTGATTGAGGATCTGATTACTGATGAATGTGGTTGTTCTGGTGCCTCTTGGGTAATTCAGAAAGCTGATTGAGGATCTGATTACTGATGAATGTGGTTGTTCTGGTGCCTCTTGGGTAATTCAGAAAGCTGATTGAAGATCTGATTACTGATGAATGTTTTTATGTCCCTGAAATAAGTATTGAACACATCACCATTTTTCTCAGTAAATATATTTCCAAAGGTGCTATTGACATGACATTTTCACCAGATGTTGGTAACAACCCAAGTAATCCATACATACAAAGAAACCAAAACAAATAAGTTCAGAAATTAAGTTATGTGTAATAATGTGAAATGACACAGGGAAAAAGTATTGAACACACTTACTGATATTTATTTAATACTTTGTACAAAGCCTTTGTTGGTAATGACAGCTTCAAGACGCCTCCTGTATGGAGAAACTAGTCGCATGCATTGCTCTGGTGTGATTTTGGCCCATTCTTCCACACAAACAGTCTTCAAATCTTGAAGGTTCCGTGGGCCTCTTCTATGAATCTTGATCTTCAGTTCTTTCCATAGATTTTCAATGGGATTTAAGTCAGGTGATTGGCTGGGCCATTCTAGCAGCTTTATTTTATTTCTTTGAAACCAATTGAGAGTTTCCTTGGCTGTGTGTTTGGGATCATTGTCTTGCTGAAATGTCCACCCTTGTTTCATCTTCATCATCCTGGTAGATGGCAGCAGATTTTTGTCAAGAATGTCTCGGTAAATTTGCCCATTCATCCTTCCTTCAATTATGTGAAGTTTGCCAGTACCATTTGCTGAAAAACAGCCCCACACCATGATGTTCCCACCTCCATACTTCACTGTTGGTATGGTGTTTTTAGGGTGATGTGCAGTGCCATTTCTCCTCCAAACATGGTGTGTATTATGACATCCAAACAGTTCAATTTTGCTCTCATCTGACCACACTATATTCTCCCAGTATTTCACTGGCTTTTCCAAATGTTGTGCAGCAAACTTTAAACGAGCTTCAACATGCTTTTTTTTCAGTCTTGCGTGGTGAGCGTGCATACAGGCCATGGCGGTGGAGTGCATTACTTACTGTTTTCTTTGAGACAACAGTACCTGCTAATTGCAGGTCTTTTTTAAGCTCTCCACAAGTGGTCCTTGGCTCTTGGACAACTCTTCTGAATATTCTTTTCACTCCTCTGTCAGAAATCTTGCGAGGAGCACCTGGTCGAGGCAAATTTATGGTGAAATTATTGTCTTTCCACTTCCGTATTATGGCCCCAACAGTGCTCACTGGAACATTCAGAAGCTTAGAAATTCGCCTATAACCAATGCCATAATTATGTTTTGCAACAATTAGGTTCGAAGGTCTTGAGACAGCTCTTTGCTTTTACCCATCATGATATGTGTCTTGTGTGACACCTTGGCAATGAGACCTTTTTGTAGGCCATCAGTTGGGACTGAACCAGCTGATATAAATTTGCACTGACAGGGGGCTGGATTGCTTTTTAATTACTGATAGTTTTCAGCTGTAGTCTTGGCTTTCCATGCCTTTTTGCACCTCCCTTCCTTCATGTGTTCAATACTTTTTCCCTGTGTCATTTCACATTATTACACATAACTTAATTTCTGAACTTATTTGTTTTGGTTTCTTTGTATGTATGGATTACTTGGGTTGTTACCAACATCTGGTGAAAATGTCATGTCAATAGCACCTTCGGAAATATATTTACTGAGAAAAATGGTGACGTGTTCAATACTTATTTCACCCGCTGTATATATATATATATCTATCTATCCGGAAGCTAATTTCCTGCAATTCTATCCATTTTGCTATGGGGTTTTGTAACGTGTATTTAAATACTGTATTCTCGAACATATCTCATTCTAATAGATCTATTGCTGTACATATGATTCCTAGTATATCTTGTGTAAATTCATCTGGTGTAGATAAGTATAGATTGCATTTGGATTGCTGTTACAGTGCTATTTGGGTTGTTAATTGGATTCGTTCTGACATTTCTTTATTTATTTATTTTTACTTTTTGGATTATGTGTGTATTGTTTTGTATTGCTAAGTATTGCTGCACTGTTCAAATCAAATTTTATTGGTCACATACACATGGTTAGCAGATGTTATTGCGAGGGTAGTGAAATGCTTGTGCTTCTAGCTCCGACAGTGCAGTACAATCTAACAGTAACGTCTAACAGTTTCACAACATATAACACACATAAATCTAAGTAAGAAAGGTTTGAGAATATTTACATATGACAGGGCAGCATTGGACTAAGATCCAGTGGAATAGTAAGCTTTAAAGTATACAATATACACATAAGAGATTGGTGATGCAGTATGTAAACATGATTAGGTGACTAAGATACCGAGAATATTATAGCGTACAGTTAGACATATGAGATGAGTAGTGCAAGACACCAGAAACATTATTAAAGTGACTAGTGTTTCATTCCTTAAGTGGCCGGTGATTTCTAATCTCAAATCAAATCAAATGTTATTGGTCACATACACATGTTTAGCAGATGTTAATGCGGGTGTCGCGAAATGCTTGTGCTTCTAGTTCCGACAGTGCAGTATATCTAACAGTAGGAATGAATTAGGCCTATATACAGTTAAAATCGGAAGTTTACATACACTTAGGTTGAAGTCATTAAAACTCATTTTTCCACCACTCCACAGATTTCATGTTAACAAACTATAGTTTTGGCAAGTCGGTTAGGACATCTACTTTGTGCATGACACAAGTAATTCTTCCAACAATTGTTTACAGACAGATTATTTCACTTATAATTCACTATATCACAATTCCAGTGGGTCAGAAGTTTACATACACTACAAGTCCAATAAAGTTCTTTGAGGTCCGAAGTGGTATCAGCATGAGGGGGGATATATACGGCTGTAGCAATGATGGCCGAGAATTCCCTCGGGAGGAAGAACAGTCGGCATTTGATTGTGAGATATTCTAAGTCGGGTGAACAGAAGGACTTGAGTTCCTGTATGTTATCACATTTACACCATAAATCCTTAATCATAAAACATACACCTCCACCCTTCTGCTTCCTGGAGAGATGTTTATTCCTGTTGGCGCGATGTACTGAAAACCCAACTGGCTTTACAGAGTCGGACAGAACATTTCCAGAAAGCCATGTTTCTGTGAAGCAGAGTATTTTGCAGTCCCTAGTGTCTCGCTGAAAAGCGACTCTCGCCCTGAGATCATCAACCTTATTATCCAGAGATTGGACATTAGCGAGTAAAATACTCGGGAGCGGTGGGTGGTGTGCACGCTTCCTGAGTCGGACCAGGAGGCCGCCACGAGTACCTCTTCTCCGCCGCCGGCGTTGTTGATGTTTTGGGTCGGCATCTGGGATAAGTTCAATTGCCATGTGGAGCCCGAACAAAGGGTCTGCTCTGGGAAAGTCGTAATCCTGATCGTAGTGTTACCGCCCCTCTACTAAACAATAGTTCTTCCCAGCTGTATGTAATGGCACAAAACAATTTCTGAGCTAATAACGTGAAAAAAAGTACATAAACAAACAAAATACTGCATTGTTTCTTAGGAGCTAGTCGCGAAGCAGCCATCTTGGTCGGCGCTCAGAATGTTGGAGCTAGAAACACCAGCATTTAGCTGCACCTGCGATACCATCTGCAAAATCTGTGTACGTGACCAATAAACTTTGATTTGATTTGTTCTGCAACCGTGTTTGTGCACATGTCTTACATTTTCACTAAAGCAGCCATACAGGTCAAAACGCTATCCTCATTTGACAACAAGCCAGAACCACTGATGGAAAATAACATATTGTCTAACAAAAGGGGTACTGCATCTACTGTGTGACACATACGGGTCGAGGAATATGTATGGATTCTGCTTTGTGACGACCACTTCAACGCTCCTCATTCGTCTTGTCTGAGAAACCCGAGCACAATGCCTGTGACAAGAGCAGAATGCAGAGGGCCTGGCTCCCTCTCTTACTGGCATCTAGCGGTGGGCACTACATCACTGTCACCACGGAGACCACCAGGGAATCGCCCTCGGCAGCGCTCACAACACAACCGGCTCACGTCGTATGTGGCATAACAGCCTATGAGTTATGGTAGGGACGACGGAGCCATTGTAAATACAGAGGTCCAACAGACGTTCCAATTTGTCCAATCCTCTTATGAAAATGGACAAGTACAAATGCCCAAAGCCCTACCTGAGAATCCCTCAACATGTATCAGGCTCAGCCCTACTCCCTGTATGCCCGGCATCCATATGGAGCCCATTGTGGGGAGATGGAGCCCATGGGACACTGAGCAGACATAGTTGTGGTTTACAGTAGGTCATATGAGGTGCTGAGAAATAACTGATCTGCAGCCATCTTGTTTATTTCAGGCCTGTACACAACATTTAAATATGATACTCTCCAGAGAAAAGTAATTCTGATAAAAGAATCCCACTAAATCAGTTATATGACCAATACCACACCACGGGAAGAGAATGAGTTGTTTTTTTTCACACAGTGGAACATCCTACGATTTACACCTTGTTGAGACAGACAAATGTGCATGTCTACTGACACGTTTCCTTTCCTCAGATCATTGTTAATGGATATCACAACTGTCTCTGAGCGGTATTCCACACGTTAGGGTGTCAACGACAGCAATAAAGCACTACGCAAAATATAAACAACTTGCTTTGAGGTGTCTGAGAGCAACAAGCTGGGGAATGAGAGAAAGAAAGAGAAAGAGGAGGTTTGTTTTCACACTCATCCTCTGGTACCTGGGGGTCATTTAAAAGACCCCTAGTACACATCCAAACACACTTAATTACCCCCCTAATTAGAACCGGTCTACAACTCTACAGGGGTTGTGGGAAAAGAATACAACTGGCCCTCTCAGCCTCATTTTTAAAACAAGGAACAACAAAAACTTGTTCTCAGAGTATATGTGGTTGCCTAAGGGAGTAACCTGCTTTAAAACACTGAAAGGAGAGATGTCACACAGTGTCCACGTTTACATGCGCAGAGTATTCTCGATGGTAGCTCATAACCCGTGTTTGGTCTTGGGATAAGCTGTTTACATGCACCTTAGATATGCCGCTCACGAGTATCCCCATATCTGTAAATAAGCCGAATATTCCTCATTTAAGTTCATATGGGTTAAATGGAATATTAACTGAAATATGGACACTGACTGTAGACCTATAACCTCTCACATATAGCGTAATATAATATGAACTCTTGCAGTAAAATTATTATACAACAAATGTTAATTTTGTCTCGGGAACAGGAGTGGAGAAATATGATTTATTTATTTCAGCATCTGAGAAACGAGTTTCATCGTTTTTCTCAGCTTACAATTGAAAAGGTGTGGCTCTAACTGTTATAGACTAGAGAGACACGCATCCTAACGTGGAAGAGGTGGCTTGGGAAAGGTCATGGCCGAGTTTGTCATGGTCGGACACGCTTAGCCAGAGAGACGGAATCCGCTGAAGGGGCAATCTAATAGTTCAACAGCCAAACAATATATCTGGCCCACACACCAATGCTCCCGCCGTCCAATAAGATAATAAATGACATATTAATGAAGGTCTCAGAGAGTGCATCCAAGCCTACTGGTAGTGGGCTGGAACAGTTCTTGTTGAGTTCAGTTCAGCTCTTGGGGACTGGTCCTTGTGAGGAAAGGCTGTCTCTGTCACCCAATGTGCGGAGTGGTGACCTGGGGAGGACAGCAGAGCTCTAATGACCCTGAAAGTGGGAGTGACTGAGGTCAACCACCGTGACCTCTCGACTAGAGAATGCAGGCAGAGAACTCCTGTGTGCAACCAGCAATAGCTGTACTAGTTTAAAAAAAAACTGGTGTCTTTAAGTCATTTGAGGTCAGCAGAAAAGACAAAAAGAGAAAATACTATCGACACACAAAGGAAGTACATGTCCTTCTCATGAGGAGTGTAATTAAAAACACCATGTTAAATTATTCAGGATTTACTGAGCAAATCCCCGATCCCCGGTCTTAATACAGAGTCTGCCTGTTCTTGATTTAAAAACAGAATCCCCCTCCATCTGCTAGGGCATGATGCTGTCAAACAGTAGTTAAAGAGGACCGGCGTGGGCGGACTGTGGAGGCCGGGGCTTCTCTGACCGACCATGAGCCTGTCTGCGTGCCAGCAATGGAGACCTACACTACCACAAAGAGGGCCTCCATAGGCCCATAGAGAGAGCAACCATCCTCCTCGGAGCGCCACTCCAAACTCCGAATTAACATTCTTCTTGCACAAAAAAATGTAGCTCTCGCCCAAACAGACTGCCAGTTATCCTCTGTTCCAAGGCAAAAGAGGCTGCTGAGGATCAGGGAGGATGAATGGGTTCTCATTTGTACTTAATCCAAAGCTCCTCGTGAAGGGGAGATGACGTGGGGTTAAACTCCTCCAGGCTATGCACTCTTTCAGTCCAACAGACAGACCTTCTTTCCGGTGCTTTTTTCTCTCTTTCCCTTTTTTCAGTTTTAATGTACTACTGTAAAAGTAGGTCTTTTAATGTAGCTCACCCTCCTTTCCATCTGAAATCTAAAAGTAGAAGCACATTTTAAGAAACGATGGACTGGGTAAATTGCTGATGGCCCTCAGGTCATCCTTGGGGGAAAAAAAAGAAAAAGGGAACTGGGGAGGAGAAAAACAAATCAAAGAGGAAACTGGGGAGGAGAAAAACAGATCAGAGAGGAAGCTGGGGAGGAGAAAACAGATCAAAGATTAAACTAGGGAGGAGAAAAACAGATCAGAGAGGAAGCTGGGAAGGAGAAAAACTGATCAAAGAGGAAACTGCGGAGGAGAAAAACAGATCAGAGAGTCCTTCCAGTCTATTCAAATGCAACTGCTCCCAAATTACATTGTGTCCTTGCACAGTTTCAAAAGAATGGGTCACTGCTGTTTTATTGTGGAGAAGCTACTACTAATGAAAGGGACAATACAAAGATTAGCACTGCCAGCCAAGCGGCTGAAACTTCACCCTGGGTTTAATTGCACTGAACAAGGGAGATGGGGAAGCAGGGCAAACAAGGGATAAAAGAGTAGGGAGCAGAGCAGGTAGAGGCTACTGGCCAAAACAACGGTATGTTTTATGGAGGCCTAGTGTCCGGGGTGGGACGTGATCTGCATGTGACATGTGATGTGTGATCTGAGGGAGGAAATAGTGAGAGAGGCACTAAGCCCAGCAACTTAAAAAACAGAACTGTCTCTTCTCTACTCTCCTCGCTTCTTCTCCCCACTCCCCCCTCCCTCTCTCTCTCTCTCTCCCACACAGCTCTCTCTCTCCCACACAGCTCTCTCTCCCTCCCACACACCTCTCTCTCTCTCTCTCCCTCCCACTCACACACCCCTCCTCTCTCTCTCTCTCCCACTCACACACACCTCTCTCTCTCTCTCTCCCTCCCACTCACACACCCCCCTCTCTCTCTCTCTCTCCCACTCACCTCTCTCTCTCTCTCTTCCTCACACACACCCCTCTCTCTCTCTCTCCCACTCACACACACCCCTCTCTCTCTCTCTCTCTCCCACTCACACACACCCCTATCTCTCTCTCTCTCCCTCACACACACAAACACACACACACTCTTTTTCTCTTTCATTGCATATTATAAAGGTGGTTTGACACAAGGTGTAATCCATGAAAAATCTAAAATCACAAGAAAAAAACAGGTGTATGTTTCCTGACGCAGGACAAAGTGTAAAGACTCCAGGGGAGACTCACCAAGCCAGAACATGTAGATATGGCTGCAGTGGAAGCTGTGAGGTTGCGTATAAATCCCTGATACAAGCAGTCCTGATGGGCTGGATCCTGTGCCAATGTGGTGATGCCCTCTGTCCCCAGTACCTGTACTGTGAAGCCCTCTGCCACTACCATGGAAGGCTGTAAGTCCAGGTGCATGTCCCTCCCGAAGGCAGATAGTCTGTAGTGTACAGGGCCCCCCATGGACGGCAGGGACCTCTTATTCCGGCCTCGCCGCAGCATATCGTGGGACACATACCCACCCTGAGCATCCACCTCAATTGGCGTCACAAACACGTAATCTGGGGGAGAACCACAGAGAAGAACACCACCAAACCTAAATCCAATGGGTTCATCTTATTGGCACAAAGCATTTGCACACAGTTCAACTCCCTCTAGTCTAATTATACTGATCACAGTATAATTTATCAAACAGTGTTATAATATTTAAGTGACTTATGAGGGGAGCATTATATATCATACTTGCTTGTGTATTCAAGCATTTCATAATCAAACCACGTTTCAGATCCAAAAATTGTAAACGTTATCATAGCCTATATTAATCTAATAAACAGTTATTCAATAAGATCAGGAAGACACCCATCATTTAGGAACAGTATCGGACGCCACGTAGGCCTAATAGGAACGCCCAGAAACAAATCCAGATTGTTTTTTACAGTCACATCCACTCTCACTGGTAAATCAAAGAATGTAAATCATCTAAACTCGACCCGCCCCGTCCCCGGCTGCTCAAGTAGGAAACTGACGCTTCTGCAGGGAATTCCTTCACCGGCATTACGCGCGTGGCTAAAGTTTACCAGCCAAGAAGATAAGAGGCAGTGTGCGCGCAAGGCACCTGGTGACTCATAGGTAAACATGACAGACCAAATACAAGTAATGCGTTTTATTCTTTCTGAACAGTAGCCACGTTATTGTTTCATTCTAAATGATTGTGAAAGTTACAGACTGTTGCAGACTACACTGCTGTTAGTAACCATTTTATTATCAGTTATGGAGAGAAGTATACAACCGGCCGGGTGCAAAATACGAACCGTGATTCAGTCCACTGGTGTCACTGGCAAAAGTGGCCGAAACAGAGTAAATGGAATGTGAGCAGTAGATATGCAGCGTCTGCAAAACGACAGGTAGCAACAAGTTAATGGCACAACAAGCGAAACAGTGTACTGTAACAAGCAGCCTACTGAAATGTAAAAGTATATCTGATTATACAGTTAATTGTCACCTGCCTTCAATGTGTTCCAGAGCCACAGAGTGGATAAAATCTTCACTGATTTGCAGTTGACAAATGGGATAGGCAAAGTCCATATCAAAAGAAAAAGGCAATCCATGTTGGCATGCAAAACCTCCTCTGTTACCTCCTAAAAAAACGCAGAAGTAATAACCTGCGGCAGCGCATAATGCAACTGTAAGACATTGCACATTTCTTTAGGTGCCTTTTACATATAATCACGTTAAGTGCACCGGGTCCATTTGGCTGTGCCTGGAGAGGTAAAGCGCACTCGTGCGTCTTACTGAAACAGGTAGCAAATTGCCGGAGTGCTGACTGTGCTCTCAATAGTGAACAGTGACAGTCAGCTCCTGCAGACGATAAAGCAGCAGTAGCACCCGCGTGTGGAAACGGAGCGTGGCCAATCAGCAAAGAGCATCATCTTCTCTGAGATGAGTAGCCTACTGTTGTGTAGGAAAATTTACCCAGTTTTGAAACTAAATCCAATGACATGGTGATTTTTTGTTGTTGAATTGACTTTAGTTGACAACTAACCAAATGTAAATCAAAACAAGAAGTCGAACTGACGTCTATGCCCAGTTGGAAAAAATATAGAGCTTCTAAATAAATATTTCAGGTCGAAGCAACTTTCCACATCAAATCAAATCAAATTTCAAATGTATTGGTCACACACGTGGTTAGCAGATATTATTGCGGGTGTGGCGAAATGCATGTAAAGAAGATACACAAAGTATTTGTTTGGATGAAAATTGTGTAATTTATAGTTCAAGGTCAGATTTTAATTCATTTTCTGGAGTTTTAGAAATTGACCTTTGTATGAAATTTAGCCAGAGTATGGAGATTAATAGGCTAAGTAATCGTTATTATAGGCAGACTTTTCTATTCCTTTACAGGTCATTCACACAAATAAACATATAGGGATACTTTTTTGCACATTTGGGGTTAGTTTTTCAGTTGTGCAGTCTAGTATGTTTTTTCTCTTAGTAGACGTGTCAGTGGCTTGGTCACTATCCCACCTTTGTCAAGGGTATAGGCTAGTGGCCAATCCTCAAGAGTATAGGCTAGTGGCCAATCCTAGCGGCCGGGGGATCCTAAACGACCGTTTAAGTCGCTTATGCCTGAAACCAGCACTGTTTAGCCCTTACTCTTGAAATGTTGTTATGGGCAATGTAGACCTACTAAACTAAACTGCGCGTGTGCATCTCACCCGGGACTGCCGCGCAGAAGAAATACAGTATCAACCCATGGAGAGAAGCTCGAGATTGAATTTAACTCAATTTTCTAGAGTTTTCCCTGTTAATTAACACACTATCAACGTTTCCCTTTACTGTGGAAATTGTGATCGAATCAACGCAATATTAGCCATTTTCAATGCAACATACCGAAACAAAACGAACTATGCAAGACTTAGTATTAGAAATGTTGTTGTAGGCAAAACGCATCGGAGTAGGATTATATTGAATTGACACACCCGACTCAGCCGTAATGTACACAGAGCGGTGCTGTATAACCAATCAGAGCTGCAGTAGGCCTATATGCAAATAGACCATTGCCATAATATGGATCTGTGAAATTTACTTTGAACTGGACTGTTTACAGCATGAGGGGTCATGAGTAGTTTTTTTAAGCTCAAAGCGAGACCTGCATGTAGCCACACGCGCACATTTTGTCCTACAAAAGCACAAAACGTGTACATTTCTAGACATATTTGAAAAGCAAGTCAGGTAAAGAACATTTTTTTATCTTAAAGGGGCAGTGGTGTATTTTGAGACAGGCTTGAATAAGCTAAGTAGCCAATAGGCAGAGTGTATCATAATTTGTCTGATTCTCTGTAATAATGGTATGGGAATAATAATGTGCTTTATTCTGTTAAGTGGTTTCTTGCATCAAACAATACATCAACAGACCTGAAATTTGCCCACTGCCCCCCAAAATTTGAGGGAACGTTGGTTAAGGGGCCCCTAGATTTGATCCCAAATCCAATATGGCGTCCTGTGTAATAATTCCAACAAGGACATATGCCATTTATGGCATATATGTGATCATTTATGGTGGATGGGGATTGACTGTGAGATAGTGGCCTTTGTGCATCATGGTTGATCCTCTGCAACCATTTTAATGTCCATCAAAGCCCAGGAATCATCTTCAAATGTATATGTGTGTGGAGTTGTTTGTGACAGCCCTTTCACAGACTTCCCTTCACAACCAGACAACCAACCATTCCACTACTGGAGTATCCCCAGCATCATTCTGGCTGGGATAACATTCCAGTTAGTCAATGGGCCTCTTTGGTACGCAAGCTGCATCTGCTGAATGCCTATAGCTAACTGTAGAAATGGAAACTGATCATCCCACAGCCCCAATACCCTGCCAGTCATACAGGTAGGATATTACCCTTGTTGCTGCATCTTGCCCTGAATGACCTGTTAGCTGTGCAAGCTGGTCAGGCCCCAGAACTACAACCACCACTGGCTACTTTGTCTCCTCGCCCTTTTGAGGACATGTCCTGTTCACCTCAAAGACTTTGAATCAACCTTGCACACTTAGTTCTAATGGGGAAAATAGGGCTGTACATACGTATACACTACTGTTGTATAATGGTTTCTTTCCTGTAACTTGGTTACGCTACTGTGTGCTTGTGTTGTGAAACACTTGTTGTTATATTGTGTGGAATTGCCCATTGTTGATGTGCTGAGATGAAAACATGAACACACATTAAAAAAAAACTAGTTGGCTTCAGCTATTCAAACACAGCAGGGGCATGGCATAGTCCTAGATATACCAAGAGCCATATGAAACCATTTTAAAGACAGAATAACACAATGCAAAATGAACAAGGGCTACTTATATGCCAGGCAAAGGTGTTTTAGTGTAATAATATTGGGCATAAATATAAAGATAATCTGTGATGGCCCCCGGGTGCAAGACTAGGGGTTAAAGATACAAAATCCTTTAAGGAACCTTGGACCCCAGAAAATGTCATTTCGATGTCTGAGCCCACTTGTTTTCCTTAGAGCCGATTACAATAGCCACAACATCAACAAAAGTGTAACTGTATGTATTTTTGTCAGGTAGGACCATACTGCACTGAATGAGAGCACATTTAACTTGGAAAGGTTGGTATTTCCACCTATTGTATCTGTGTGTTTACAGGTCTTTATTTCCAAAATGCTTATTTCCAAAATGGTTGTTTACCAGATGGTTCTTGTTTTCCAATGTTTCTCTTTCTTCTCTCTTTTCAGTCCTGACAATGCAGGATAGAGTGGCCACATATGGCCCCAAACGGAACAAGGCCACACCACACCACTGTGTTCACAGATGAGTTTATATATGGTACGCTTGACCAACTGTCCAAAATGTCCCAAAAGTAAAGAAGTTCACCCAAGCCTCTCTGTTCATTGGAGCCTGTCAGACAGCTAAGTTGTTTGTTTCAGGAGAGCAATGCAAGATATCACATTACAAATACATGTAACCAGTGTGGTTCTCGTGGGGACGGATATAAAATCCCAGAAACCACCACAACAGGACATAACATCTGATAACAAAAGACATGATTAGCAACTGTGAACCGAGAACTCTCTCTTGCTGTCATTTCAATATGCAAAGCTTATGAGCAACCAGTTTCCTCAGCATTTGTTCTGGGAACTGACAAAGATAATGAGTGAATTCTGTTTTGAATCAAATTATTTACCCAATAATACAAATACTCAATGAGGTCATAACCAAAGGGTAACCTTAAAGACTTTTTTAGCACTTTTTCCCGTTCTCGTTTCCTACATTAGTTTTGTTTGTTTTTAATTAGTTTGTTTTCTTATTGTGTGGCCGTCCCTTTTCCAGCCGTGGCTTGAGTTCAGATTCTTGTGCCAGCATCCGTGTACAGCTCCCTGTATCTGCTCCCCATTTACAGTCCTCATTCCCTTGTAATTTCATTGCTGGTCATATCTTCCAGCGTTTTGGGGGGAAGATTTCTGCCATTTCTGCTAGATTTTATTTTGGGTGCTTTTTAGTGGTTGCAACTGTGGCAGCCATATGTTTGCCTGTTACTCAGTCAGTGTTCGTCCTTTGCCCATGTCATCGTCCCTAACTGAGTAGAAATAACCCTGTTTTGTCTGGACGATATACCACCGATGCCATATGCTTTCTGTCACTGAGCATGCATGGAATACTTTCAATTACTTTTGATGTACTGTTGAGGAGTGATATTCGATTTAGATGAATCACTGTTCGTTTGTAATTTTCAGTGTCTCTCTAAGTCAGGATTCAGTCATTTTCGGGAGATTCACTGAAGACCACACGTTAGCCGAAGTGGAATGATATACTGTATATACGTATCATAATTGGATACTCTGTACTTAACACTCCCAGCAACCACACTTGGGTTATGGGGTCATCAACCAGAAGATGTGACATGAGCACACACTGAAAGGAGGGGTACGGTGGGGGGGGGGGGGTCTCTCACACTGTTTATTTTTCTCTGTCATTGAGAGCCCAAACAGTCTACAGGACTGGGTAATAGCCTTTCAAGACTGACCTCCAGGCTTAACCCTTTATCCTTGCGATCATCCCAGTTATCGCCTATCCCAGTTACCCCAGTCCTAATGGCTGCTGAAGACCACAGTCTGACTGTTATCTCATCCAAAACGAAAGATCAAATGTTCTAGGGGAGACAAGACTCACCCTTAATGTCAAATGGTCGATGTTATGCTTAACATTATTCATTTAAAAGCACAGACTCTCATAGACCATTGTTCAATGTGATTATCTGGAGAGCTGAGTGAAGCTAGGATGATGTTTAGTTTTAAGGTGATACATGGCAGGTATTGTTTGCTTTTTGCTGAATAAACAATTTGACAAACTTTTGTCCGAAGAAATTGTGTCAAGTATCACAACCAAACAAGCAGCAATGTTATGGCATAGTTACATCTCTGTGGGTTTATTACTGCAAAGCAGTAGAGACCCTTTTTACATAGAGTGGGTGGTGGGGTTTTCCCCGTTTTACTTGGATCTTGAGGAGATTACAGGTTTTAAAATATGTTGTCACTTTTAAGCCAGATGTGAGGAAAATGAAATCGCCCATTTCCTGTGAATCAGCACTTGTATTTTTTTCTCGCCATTTTTTATGTCCTCAAACAAATCGAAGTGCTAACAGTCTGACATGTTTCATTGAGCAGTTTGTCACATAGCAAATACATCATAGCTGACTGAACCAAAACATTTAAGTTACACGACGATGGAGTAAATCACACAGCCAGCAGCACCACAGCTAGTGGGCGGCAGTTAGCCTAGCGGTTAGAGCGTTGGGCCAGTAACTGAAAAGTCGCTCGTTCGAATACCTGTTGATGTGAAAAAGGTGAAGAAAAAAAACCTGTCGATGTGTCCTTGAGCAACCTAATTTGCTCCAGGGGCTGACCCTGTAGGTAGGCCGTCATTGTAAATAAGAATTTGTTCTCAACTGACTTGCCTAGTTAAATAAAGGTTAAATAAAAAATAAAAAAATGTAAAAGGTACAATACAGCCATGTCTTTTTCACAGGCCTACTTACTGAAAGAGGGTTAAAGGACAGGTTGCATGATATATTTCCACAAATCTACCAACATAGATTGATGATATTCCATCTAAATGGTCTTTATGAAAAAGTTTATAAAAAATTAAATAATGATACACTTCTATTTTTGACATCGAGAGAAACGCCCTGGTGGTGGCAGCAGTTCACTGTTTGCTGGCATACATGTTTGGTGAAGATGGGAAGAAAGTCGTACCGCTTCAGGCAGACTGGGTCATGGGAACCCATTATGTCCCATTATGTCTGGTGAAAACCAAACACTGCATTCCACAGTAAGAACCTCATACCAAGCATGGTGGTGGTAGTGTGATGGTTTGGGGATGCTCTGCTGCCTCAGGATTCTGCTCTGTATCAGAGAATTCTACAGGAGAATGTCAGGCCGTCCGTCTGTGAGCTGAAGCTAAAGCTCAGCTTGGTCATACAGCAAGACAATGAACCAAAACACACAATCAAGTCTACATGAAAATGGCTAAAAAGCAACAAATTTGAAGTTTTGGAATGGCCTAGTCAAAGTCCAGACCTAATTAGAAGTTTTGTGTCAGGATTTGAAACGAGCAAATTACTTTTTCATACAGGGGTTTTGGGGATGCATAGCATTGTTAATTAGATACATTTAAAAAGTATACTTTTTTGTTGTTATTTGTAAACTCAGGTTCCCTTTATCTAATATTAGGTTTTGGTTGAAGATCTGATAACATTCAGTATCAAAATTATGCAAAAGTAGAGAAAATCATAAAGGGGCAAATACTTTTTCACAGCACTGTATGTGGACGGTGGCTTCACTCCTGCTCTGGTAGTGCTCCTCTGTATGCCACTTTTACAAAAATGTTTCCAACATGACTTCAGTCAAATTCAGATAAAATATAAATCTCCCAAAATACAAATGTAAAGTAATATGTCGTATTGGGACTTTTAGTTGGAAGGACAAAACGAATCAGAATGTTTCACAGCAACAGACTTCTACAATCTTCCCTTTAAACATCAACACAAATGAAACGAATAAAACAAGTCACTGTCACAAATAATATCCAGTTGAATGATTTAGTGAGAAGAGTGCCAAACCACGTTTTTACCAACTCGCTTGGGTTCCAACACATGTGATCAGAAGGCATACCATCTGGCCCTGTTCTAAACCATCTGGGAATCTTTGGTAATAGGCACTAGAAGTAGAACCCAGAGAGAGAGTAGAGCAGTATCAGGCCCCAGACTGTACCTGGCGCTGTAGGTGGGCCCAAGGCCTGCGGGAGGTGGGGGGGAGTTTACACCAGCCAAGCCACCTGGCCTCCACCTGGCTCATAGACAGACAACCTCTCAAGTGCATCTCACACTTTGATGCAAACAGATTCACAAACACACACACACACACACCCATGCTGATTCACTAATTTTTCAGTTTGTCATAGGAAACACATATAGAAACATACACTATACAGCAAACACACATAGAAACCCATGATCAAATGAATGAGAAATGCACTTTCATGTATTCTTGTTTTTCCATTTCAATGTAAAATGCACCAGTATGACTGAGTCATGTACTGTATCCAGCTCTATTGATCCAACATCTGAAGGACAAGTCCCTGTGTTTGATAAGTGTCTGTGAATGCATTCATAGAGAAACTTTATAGGAACCACAATTAAAACCCATATTACTAAACAACCCACTAAAAAACATAGAGTTAATAATACATGTAATAAAGCAATAGCCATATTCTTCAATTACTCACTACAGTAAAGCTGTACATTAGATCATATCACAGCATATGGTGGAGTCTGACTGACCCAACATGTCCGATTTTAGTGTATGTATCGACTGGTCTCCCTCAGGATTTATGTCCAGCTGTACATTTGACCTTCTAGGTACCTATAAACCCTTTAGATCTGTAACCTATTCCCCTCTGGGTGGATAAGGCCATCTTTGATCACACGCTGGGGGAGAGAGGAGGGGAGGGGATCTGATTTAGGAGTGTTGAGGAGATCTCTAATGTATCTATACTGTTATTCTTTTTTTTATGGATATAGTCAAATAAATTGATAAAGAACGCATGTCACTTAAAGTACAAGTGCAGCCAGTTTGGGTCTACAGACTCCCAATATCTATAGTAAGAATTAATCTCTCCGTACACTGTAAGAGAACTGACCACTCTCCGTCTCACTGGACTATGGCTTAAAGTCCTCATAGCTCAGCTTAACATTTTTCCAGCTGCTATGGTGGACAGAAACATGACTGCACAAAATGTTAATACATTGTTTAATTCCCATTAGCCACGGTCTGGTGGCGGAGTCGTGCCCTGAAATGTACTGTTTGTATGGCTCACATCCCACCCACTGCACCACCGAATGACCGACTGTCTTATCCTGAAAACATTACTCACATCTAATCAGCCCAACCTGTTCGAACCAGGCTCCACCCATGCAGATATATCGACGTTACAGTGAAACCCTGCTATTTTACAACCTGGATCTTTTCCTCATTGATAGATAGTGAGGTGACAGGGAAATAGTCTAATCATTAGCAACATGGACAATAGAGAGAGACCTCTCCACTCATAATATTCCATGGAGTTTGTGATATTCTATTTCTGACAAATGAATAAGGCCACACTCCGTGCTAAAATTGGATACATTTTGAGCTTTGAGGACTTTATTTTTTTTTCTCCTTTTCTTTATTTTGTTAATCTCCATGTTCTTTCGGGAATGGGATTTGGGTTCCATCTTTCCTGAGTCTAGAATGAGAAATTGCAGCCAATGTGGGTGTTTATTTATTCTAAAAATGAAGATAAAGTATAGGTTTTGGCCTTTGAAAGGCTGTGTTTTGTGGATTTGAGGTCGGATTCGGAAAGACTGATTTAACCACTTCAGTGAGTGGTGAGAGATACATTATAGAACCTGTGTCCATTAGTGTATGGAAGGCAGTTTGGCTAAAAACTGTTAACGCATGTTTAAGTGTGTGTGTGACTGGAATGGCACGATGAGTTTGAGCAAGGCCTTTCCTTCAGTCCCTATGAATTCATAGGATTATTATTTATTGTTTTATTAAGAGGAATAATGTCTGTCTATAAACTGAATTTATATGATAAGCAATCCTGCCAATGGCGCTGTGGTACGTATGAATTCTGTTTTATGCATTGCGAGAAATGGTTAACATCTTTTAATTTAATTTAGACTTATTCGAAGGCTGTGTACTTCTAACTATTTTAGGTCACTCCTAAAATAGTACACTTTTCATACCTTGTAAAATGGAACCAGGCGCATTTGAAGTTCAGTATTTTCTCTATAAGCGTCTCAGTGAATTCATAGGATAGGGTGAGGTGGTTTGGGGACAGATGTCCTCAGTTGATTCCCCAGGTTAACAGACATTCAGATATAGGCGAACAAGACATCCGTCATGAGTTTCATTGCTAATCCTGTCACATTCAGAATATACATACCAAGGTGGCATTTACATGGCTCTGAAACATAATACTACTTCCAATACCCTTTGGCCCAGCCCTTCATTCAAATGTTCGCAGGCACACACACACACACACACACACACACACACGCACACACACACACTCAAACACACACACACACACTTAGTTTTTTTGAAAGAAAAGCACATTTCTTGTCCATTAAAATAACATCAAATTGATCAGAAATACAGTGTAGACATTGTTAATGTTGTAAATGACTATTGTAGCTGTAAACGCCTGATTTTTAATGGAATATCTACATAGGCGTACAGAGGCCCATTATCAGCAACCATCACTCCTGTGTTCCAATGGCGCGTTGTGTTAGCTAATCCAAGTTTTAAAAGGCTAATTTATCATTAGAAAACACTTTTGCAATTATTTTAGCACAACTGAGCTGATTAAAGAAGCAATAAAACTGGCCTTCTTTAGACTAGTTGAGTATCTGGAGCATCAGCATTTGTGCGTTCGATTACAGGCTCAAAATGGACAGAAACAAAGAACTTTCTTCTGAAACTTGTCAGTCTATTCTTGTTCTGAGAAATTAAGGCTTCCTATTAACTTTGCAACTCATTTCATGTATGTTTTCACGGAAAACAAGGACATTTCTAAGTGACCCCAAACCTTTGAACGTAGTGTATATTCCTAACTAAAGTCCCAATGGCCAATGTAAATAAGGAAGTCCAAAATCCAAGAAGAGTCCTAGATCCAAAAGTAAATCTCAAAGCAAAGATACGCAAAATGAAAAAAAAATATCTACATCCAAAAGCGTGTTTGCATGCCTTCTTAAAGAGATGCCCTACCAAAATGGCAATGGCAGACATATTTTTAAATGAAAATACATCAATATTTAACCTTGCAAGGATTGTACAGTATAACTTTAAACCAGTCACATGTATGTATGAATCACCTCACACATCACAATGGTGAACATTTGGGCAGATTAAAATTGGGTACCAGTTTTCTTGTGTGAAAAACATTCTCTCTCTTTGTTTCTCTATGACAAAATGAATTTGTACAGTACTTAAACCTCAATTACCTTTGGGTAAGCCAGCATGTGCACAACTCAAATACTGCAATAATGTTGAATGGCAAAAGAGACACACAGAAACAAGGGTGAGAGAGTTTAGATATGGAATTCACAGTAGGGGGAAACAACCCCACTGTCTGCCCCACGGCCATTCATGTTTTTGTTTTGTTGACAAAGCGGAGGTGAGGAGCGCCAGGGAGCAACCCGGTAAAAAAAATTGCAGTACATATTCTACTGTTCTATCGCGCGTGCAATGATGTCAGAGACAAAAAACAGTGTTTGTTGTTTGCAGTAACTTCTTTGTTGTTATAATATCCCAAACGGACATGGCAGTTTCACCATTAAGGATTTCATGTAGACAAAGAGATGCATAAGAAGAATGGAGGAGAGAGAGAAAGGGTAGAGGGAGAAATGAAGAGTGTTGGCTGTGTGGGTTTGAATAGGGTTTAGCTGGATGAGGAGCTGAGGGAGGATCGTCATGACACTGAGCACCCTATTGACCGGCTTGGGTCTGAGTCCCAGCGGGCCTTTGGGGTGCCCACTGTGGCCTCCTGCTGGTGCCCACTGTGGGCCTTTCACTGCTCTGAATACACCGCTGCCTCTCTGTTCCCTCTCCTCTGGCATCTAACTAACTAACACACACACACATACACACACGCACTGTGTGAAAGCTGCTTGGAAGAACTTTGCTAAATTCACACTCCTCTTTCTTCAAAAGAGACAGAATCCTTACCTCATAGCTCAATGTGATCACCATGCAGGACAATACTGACTATATGGCTTTCTTCTTCCAGGAGAGAAGGTAGAAAAGTTGGCCCTCAGATTGTGTGGCTTATTCAGACCACTATGTTGCAGGAGGAAATAATTTCAATGTCTGAGTGGAAATTAGTTGGCTGTTGCACTGTGCTCTCTCTATCACACTGTTGAGAATGGGCACGGGTGAGGAGATCTCGTCTATATTTGCTTCCTGAGCTAAAGGTTATAGCAGTGGAAAGAATACAGAGGAGAGTGTGGTGAGATGAGGTGACAAGAGCAGTCTTGAAGGGACACCTTAGTCTGCACCATTAGACCAACCTGTGTGAATATGGCTTAATAATGGTATAAGCCCACACATTAACAATAATAACTGAACAATGTGATGAAGACCCTCCCACTACTGTTGTAAGAGTGAACTGTATAAGAACCCCTTAAATAAATACACCATTGTCCCATGATGGGTTTTAAAGAATAAATGTTTAACTTTCATTCATGTGCAATGCAATGTGAAAACATGAGAGGACTCGTCCCATTGAGGTCGCCACAGATAAGAGAAGACATTAAGCCGGGCACTGTCATTACCAGGGCCACCAGTGTTAACTACAGCTAGCCATTCAAGAATAGTTTTTTTGAAGAGGAAGTTGGCAGGCACATGGTTGTGCGAGCAGCTCTAATTACCCATCCCACAATGGAAGTTCATGACCCACTTTTTTTGTTGAGCACCTGTTTTATTTGTGAATGGAGAAGCGTTACCTCATTGGGTGCCGGGGGGAACAGCAGAATGACAGAGTGTGTTTGTTGCTGTCAAATGGCGCTCTGGTGCCCTGAGATACTAGCTTAATAGGTTAGATGAGACAAAGACGTGGAGGCATCAGGTGACAGGTGGCAGGAGGATATAAGGATGCTAAGGTCCGGAGAAAAAAAAAAGCATCATTCCATTCTTACCATCTTTAGTAGACCCTATACTTTACAGCAAAGTGTTTGCTTTGATCTGCCTTTTTAACGAGTCAGGTACTTTCCTCAGTTACACAACAGAAGCATTTGTCATACGTAGCTCTCTCCGAGCATAACTCAACCTGTCACTGCATGTCTCCTTGTTCTCCAGACAGTTCAATTACCTAATTCAGTCCTTGCTGTTAATTTTTTTAACTCAATCATCTAAATGGTTCTCAGTTAAAACAATCATGTTCTGTTCAAATGCATGAAAAAACAAATGGCTGGTAATTTATCCTACAAGAGTACAGCTTTAGTGGGACTTTGCTTAAACGCTTAATACCTTGTTGCATCACACCAGACGTATGGTCCTCGGGCTCCATAGATGGACTCAGAGATGGGAAGAGTTTGCATGTTTGAATAATGAAGAAAAGCAAAGTGAGAGCTTCCTATCCGTCACTGTCAGCAGGACTGCACACAAGCACTCTTGAGTGCCAGATCACGATCCACTGCTATATTTGTAATACCATAAATTATGCTTTAGCCATCTAAATTGGTTTACTTTGTTCTGTTGTGTTATTTTTTTACTTGCTCCCGGTTGATCTATGAAGAAAATTAGAGTGGCGAGACTTTCGTGGTATGTAAATGGAGACGTTGGTTTGGGGGGGAAGGGGAGGAGGCCATGGAGGATGGTTAGTAGTATACGCCTCTCCTCTCAACCAGCCATTTGAGAACTATTCCCCAAATCAAAGTTTTACTGAGAATAAGGCTGCTCCTCCCTGCACTAGGTCACTACATTTTACAGCCTCTTCTGAGACCATCAAACTAAGTGGACACTGTGGAAATCCAGTACATAAAACATTACAGTGCAGTAATCCACACAAAACAAACTTTTTGACCTGTCTTGCGAAAGTCTTAAAGTCTAGCTCTGAGTCAGAGCTGGTCAACGCTATATTAGCCAGTGTTAAGACAGGCGCAATAAAAAAAATACTTGACTTTCTAAATACCTTTGTGTCAGTCTCTATTTTTTTATGAACCATCGCACATAAAGCCACATGGGCGTGGGAATTCATCAGAAGTTGAAATCAGGAGGGAAGGTTTGATGAATATTATCAGATCCAGAGAGAATATTTGTCAGGGATTACCAAAATGAGTTTGGATTTATGCCTTGTAAGAGGATAAGAGAGGCATTGTTTTGGGGACCAGCTGTCACTCATTTGTGCAAATGAGACTCAGATCTTCAAAAAGGCTGCAACAAAGGAAATGTGTATTTACTCAAACTCTCATGCTCTTCACTCCCTGTGGAGCATAAAGCTGGCATCATTATCTATATAAAATATTAATTGCATGATAGTTTTTAATCTCATGTGATGAATACATGAATAGAGTTTATCTTCCCCATGCATTACTTAGACATCAGTGGCTATCAGTTTTGTTTAAGATGAGGGAGGACAATTCCTTTTTTTTATGAGCATGGCCTTGTTTCTATTACAGCATATTGGATGACAGTCACTCGTATTCCATTCACCCAGTTCAGTGTAACATCGCTAGGTTTAGGCTACTACATGATACTTGAATTTACCCTATACAAATAAAGAGGTTGCTACAACCTAGCCTATGAATGAAATATTACAACATAGGTTGAGAGGAAATGTTGAGGTGACAGACAGTGACACATGGACAGACAGCGACACATTCAATACCACCTTTCACACTCTTGCCTGCATCTAGCTGATCTAGATTGTAATCATTAAAAAAAGCTTTCCAAGCCAACCATATCATGACCGCTATACACAGCCTACATCGTTGTCACCATATTAGCTAAAGTAACATCATAGTCAACGTAGCTAAAAGAACTAACGCGTTAGTAAACCTGCTACAATCATTCAGTAATTTACAGTGTATAGTCAGTTAGCAGTTTAGCAGTTACACCGGCAGGATCCGTTGGCAATAAATTAGTAAAACCAAAAGCCTTGACTTGGAAGAGTTCCAGTTTTGTGTTGGACAGTCATAGCCAGATAGCTAACATAGCATCCCTCTGTTTGAGCAGGGTGTTTTGAGTAGGCTAAACTAGCTAGCTGCATTCGCTAGCTAAGTAAGTGAAACTTCTCCTTCATTTTTGAAAAAATGAATTTGTTCAAAACTGTTAAACTATTGTCTTTCTCTCTCTTTGAGTCGACTGCTCACCACATGTTATGAACAGCAGTGCTAGCTAGCTGTAGCTTATGCTTCCAATACTACATTCATTCTCTGATCCTTTGATTGGGTGGATGGACAACATGTCAGTTCCTGCTGCAAGAGCTCTGAAAGGTAGGAGGACGTCCTCCGGAAGTTGTCATAATTACTGTGTAAGTCTATGGAAGGGACTGAGAACCATGAGTCTCCTAGGTTTTGTATTGAAGTCAATTAACCCAGAGGAGGACGGAAGCTAGCTGTCCTACACCATGGTGCTAGCCTACAGAGTGCTGTTGAGGCTACTGTAGACCTTCATTGCAAAACAGTGGGTTTTAATAAATTATTTGGTGACGTGAATATATTTCGTATAGTATAATTATTTTATGAAATTCACTGAGGAGGATGGTCCTCCTCATCCTCCTCTGAGGAGCCTCCACTTTTAGAACATCCATTTTGAAACAGGATTCTGTACTTCGATATATTCAGGCAGTTTTGTCTGGTTTCAGATTAGTCTAACAGAAATAATAATATATTATACAACTTCACATAAATGTTGTATGTTGTAATGCATTTGGAGTTAAATCTAACAGAAGGATAAACAAAATTAAGGCAACATATTTTAATCCTCGCAAACTATGCAAGCGGATTCCAGCCGTGCGTGCTGGAAAAACTTGTCAGTATATCAGTAAACTTTTTACCTCCATCAGCTTACACTACATTCATCCCAGTCTAATTGACAGTTTAAACATGTGGTACTTAGATCAAATTAAATGGAAGTTGCATTAATGGTGATGTCATTCCCAGATTGTTAAAGTGTATCTTTTACCCAAATGGAACATTAGTGTTGGTTAATGCATGTCTGGATCATAATCATGTTTTAACCTTGAAGAAAATCTGGAGAGACAGAAACATAAATAACTCAAACACACACACACACACACACACACACACACACACACACACACACACACACACACACACACACACACACACACACACACACACACACACACACACACACACACACACACACACACACACACACACACACACACACACACACACATAGTGACAGAGACACAGAGAGAGAGAGAGAGAGAGAGAAGGGACAGAGAGAGAGAGAGAGAGAAGGGGTAGAGGAAGTTTCCCTGAGTGAGTCACTTCAGAGCAAATTGAATAATGAGGATTGTGAGATCCAGGATGGGCCATGCTCCGCAACGATGTGCCAACATGCAGCTCTCACCCATGAGGGAGCCAACTGTGCCACATGGCATGGCCTGCTGGTCCCACAGGCCCGGCCCACAACACTTGCTGCCTAGGGCAGTGCCCAGGGCCCTGGGGACGTGACTGCGCTCAGGCCCCTCTGGAGTTGGAGTCCTGGACACTGAGGTATCCACTGCACAGCACGTGCTATAAGCAGGACAGTAGGAGCCTAGCGGTCAGTGGCCACAGCCTCCTCTCTCTCCCCAAAGCCACTCTGGATGGCCCAAATTACAGATCACTCAAAGTTCCTGGGTAAACATCTCCTGTAAAAATAAATCAGGAGAGGAAAACACAACCTTCCAGAGCAAGCAGGCAGCAAAGTGGAAGACATGTTGGCATGTTGTATTTTTAGTCTGTCTTTCCAAGAGATCGTCTCATCCTTGATTTTGGAGACAGTTAATTCCCAATTTGTGGCTTTCCCTGACTGAGGGTATAATGGTTGCTTTTGATATATTTTTAAATATGTATTGCTTGTTTGTAAAACGCACCACAAAATAGAAGGGGTTAGAAAGCACAAGTGATATTTGGGAACTGGGATGTAATCTTTTATGTTAAATTGCGTCCTGCTGAAGACATTGAAGACTGAACATTGAGACATATGGTGTTTTATAAGACATTAGATTTAAGTCAAGACATTTGGGCAACTGAAAGGAGAGGGTACATAAGGCCACAGTCAGGCAGTTACATTTTCCAGTGGCTTCTGAAGAGCCTTTGATGGTCAGTATCAAAGTCTAGCTATGAGGTGTGAAGTTCATTGACCTCATCTCCATTCCTGCCCTCTCCCTCTCTTCCATCTCTTCCCTTGGGGGCCCTCCTGCTGTTTGTCAGTGCTCGCCGCTCCTGGGCCTATTGTCTGGGGTCAGTGCCAGCCTTGTCTTTGGGCTCCAGGGCCATACAACGGAGGGAGACAAACTCCTGGCCCCATCTCAAAGAGAGCACCACATTGGATTATTGTATTGTTGATTTTTTGGATTGTGATAAGTGTGTGTGCTTGTGTGTGTATGCAGGGCCGGCCCTAGCCTTTTGGGGAGAAAATGTTGCAATTTTATAACTCAGAATTCATGCAATTCTACTCGTTTTGCCAATGTGCAGTTTTAAAGCAAATTTGCTGAAATTCTACACATTTTGTCATGACTTGTGCCATGTTAATATGATATCTCAGTGAGAGTGACTAACAAAAACAATAGGGTCCACTGGAGGCCAGGACACCTGGGCACATGCCTGGTCGGTAATTCGGCCATTAGACAGCTGGGTTGACTAATTATTATTTTTTAGTTGAGTGACTGTCAGAGGAAAACTGCTGAAGCACAGACAAATTTAGAAATTGCACATTGTGTATTCTACTATCATAACCCTCAACAGTAAATTGGGGAGTCGGGGGCCCCCTAGCGGCTTGGGGCCCTAGCAGCCGGGGGCCCTAGACGACCGCCTATGTTTCTTATGTCCAGGGCCAGGCCCTGTGTGTATGTCCCTGCATCCAAAATTTGTTCTAAAACGGATACTGAGAGATTCTGGCAATACGATGTGCAAGTGACGTCGTACTACATCATACTTCCGGATCCTGTCCCCTAATCTTTAGAATGGGCTTGACAGTCATCAAATTCATGAAAACACGTTAATTTAAAAGATTTATACAATTATAATTGTGTTTGTGGATTACGTCGCTTCTGCCAGATGCCTTTTATGAAGTTTTTGAGCTGAAGACCATTGCACTACGTTTTTGTCCATTGAATACCATTCAAAAAGCCTACAAAAGTTCCAGAACTACAAGGCTACTTCCTGAAAAACAACACGTCACTTTCATGCCGTATTGAACCCTTTTTCTACTTACCCAGAGTCAGATGAACCATTTTATGTCTCTGTGTGCAGTATGAAGGAAGTTAGAGGTTGTTTTGTGAGCCAACTCTACAGTACAGGTATGCTAGTGTAGACTTAATTGCCAGAATCTTGCAGTATCCCTTTTAATGAAACACAGTGACTATCCTGAAGCACAAAAAAAGCAGCAGGGCCTCATTGATAAAGTGACCTGAGGAGTGGCACAAGTTCACAGTCCCTGACCCCAGTCAATCTATACAATGGAGACAGGATATTACAGCAACATGCAGCCCTTCAGAGTATGAACATGGATGGCATTTCAAATCTTATCAGCACTGGGGGGTAATTATACATTTATTTGGATGCCCTGAAAGATCTAGTGCAAAGAAGGTGAACGTCTGTCTCCCTTGTAGGGTGATAGTATAGACGGGAGGTTAGATAGGAACTGGAGTCATTCCACCTAGTGCTTTTTGTTGCATGTTTGGACTTATGACTGTAACCTTGGAATGAAGCAGTATGGCATGAGAATTTATTTAACTAACAATAACAGGTTTTACATGCGCTGAGAGGGATATTATGCCCCGTAATCTAATAATACTGTCTTCATACTTTGTAAAACAAAAGTTAGAATAAAAAAAAAAGTGTATTATTGAATTCAAGTGGATTTGTAACTCCCGTCTCTGAGCTTGAAATGTAGGAGTGTGAAAATAAGACGGGTTCTGTCTGCATGCCGGCCAGCTCCGAATGACTAGGAGTCCCTTCCAAGTTCAACAGGTTTTCAGAATGAAGTGCTTTGACCCCAAAGCCCACAGGAGGCAGAGTGCTGGCTGCACTGTGTGTTGATTGGTTAGGGTCTGGCTGGGTTTAGGTGCGGCCTTCTGTTGAGATCCAGTTTCATAATATAACAACCCAGAATGGGCACCTGCACACATGCACTGGGACTTTCTAAACAATAAAAAGTCCTTTATTTCTGATTGGAAACAGCGGCTCTTCGTTAAGCACACCCAAGAGCATGCCAGAAGACTGCATGATGCCCCCCTTAGCACAACACATACTCTAGATGGCTTCTATGTTCTTTACTGGAAAACCCAGGGGCAGGTCTGTACTGCTCATTAGATACAAAACTATATCAGCGGTAACACATGTTATTGTCTGTATTGTTCCTAGGAAGAAGAGCAGAAACTACATTTCCAAAGTAAAGGTCTGGTTTATCCATCTATTTTGTAGTTATCCTATAACTACGGAGTGAATAGGTTGATCAGCTGTAATTGCAGGGGGGGTTGATGCACTGATTATTCCAGAAGTAACAAATACTGAGTATAATTAAGGCTTTTCAGGGCAGTGAGCTTGTTAAGTTAAACTCTGTTAGTGAGAAGGAAAGCCTTGTGCACGTTACCCATGCTACAGACATCCTAAAGGCTTATTCAGGGCCTGCAAAAGTGGGACACACTCACCTGTCTTGCAGAGCCCATACGTTCCTTCAACACCATGCGAGTACTGCTGACACTTAGGTCACATGGGCCAATAATGACACCCCTGACTGCATCTTCTCTGCCAGGACACGTCCGCCTAAAACACCCACGTGCATGCATCGGGATAATGAATCGAAGGGATAATGAATCAAACAGATCGAAGTAGAAAGGGATACCCATTGAGACAGCTTTGGCTTTCTGTGTTGTACAATTATTTGTGTTATAAATTAGAGAGTTTTTTTTTTTTTTTTGTTGTGTGCCAGAGGGATGGTGTATTTTATTTTTTATAAAATGTGTAGATATCAAACAATGAATAATTCATACTTTTGCACTATTACAGAGGGTAGTGATCTGGCCATGTAGAAAGAGGTTATCAATAACGAGGTCAAACCATATTTATAAGACTTATACCATCTTCATTAGTAATGTTCATGGGTTTCTCAACCATCTGAGCATACTGTCCATTTATACAAAGAAAATGAAAAAACGCCTCGCTTCAAAAGTCCAACCAAGTCAAGTCTCATTTCTCTTCAGACAATTTCACATATAAATCAGATTACTCTGGGCTAAAATAGCAGCAAAACTATATTTAAGTAAATAGACGAGTCATCATTTAAATTCCGCAGCCAATTTGATCTCATTTTAAACCAGGACCACTGCATGACCAAAAAGCATCATAAAATTCAGTCGTCTATCTCGTTATGTTGACATTCGCATGCAGTAATTAAATCTCCATCATCTCAGTAACGTCGTTGAACAAAATCACATTAGTACTAATCAAGAATTCATTTTCTGGAAGGCACGCTCTAAATGTTTTGGGGAGAAAACAGTTGAAAAGTATGGATTTATGTGTTTTGGGAAGACTTTTTCATTCGTTTCTACGTGCCAAAGACATTTGACCCTGATATTAGAGTGCGGAGACCTTGTTACATTAAGATGTACATCAGCCAAATTCACACCCAAAGAAAACAACAACTGGTGCTTTTCATGTGTTGGTGTAATGAATCAAATGAATATACTGCATGAACACAACACAACTGCTCCATTAAATGCTGACCCAGCAGAACATTCTCTCTGTCAGATTTAGTACCACAAATCCTGTAACAAGTAGATTTAACCTCAGGCAGTAAGCACAATACTGTATTCGGATATTCTGATATTATCCATTGTTAAAAAAAACTGTTGAAGAAAAACAAATTATTCTGACATTTGTAGTCTCAAAATCACTAACGTGAAAATTCCACCCAGAATGCCATAAATATTAATACATTATCCGCCCTGAGTCAAAACATGATAAATGGTGAACCGTCAGGAACATTATATTCTAGGAAAAGCCTTTATGTCTTAATAAGACGGAGTTGAAGTCTGTCTGTCTGTCTGTCTGTCTGTCTGTCTGTCTGTCTGTCTGTCTGTCTGTCTGTCTGTCTGTCTCTCCACACACACACAAACACACACACACACACACACACACACACACACACACACACACACACACACACACACACACACACACACACACACACACACACACACACACACACACACACACACACACACACACACACACACACACACGCTCTCTCCTTCCCTCTCTCTGTCTTTCCCTCTTCCAGTTGCCTACTCTTCTCTGATACTGTGGGGCTGGGGGCTGCTGGGAACTGCTGGGGGCTGCTGGGGGCTGCTGGGGGCTGCTGGGAGCTGCTGGGAGCTGAACCCACAGAGTCCCCGGCCTGTGTGAGGACCTACAAGTCGACACGATAAAAAATGGTAATTACCTCATCACGCCCTCCCTCTAGCATGAGTAATTACACATTTCAAAGAAATTACAATTGTTTCCCAATGATCTGTTACAATAGGGATTGTTTTGTCTGATCTGCGAGGGCCCTTTGAAAGGCTTCCAAGGCAGAGAGGAGGCATTTTGCCATTGTCAGTGGCGCACTGGTCGAGCACTGGAAGTCCAGGGAAAGGCTCTTGTCTCCGATTTTCCGCCCTGATTGGTGAGAGTGAGCAGCTACTCTATTTGGATACGTCAGCTGAACTGAGCACTCCCCTCTCTCTGGGCGTCACTGAAGTTTGCAGTGGAGACAGTTCATATTGTGCACAACTAATTGTATACCTGACAACATTGTTTACATGCTAAGGACACGCATTAAGTTTTGTTTGTAATATCTAGGAATTCTGTCAGACATTAAGCAATAGGGTTATGCTTTGAGGGATTTGTACAGTATGCCAATATAATTATATAACTGTAATATGTCAATAGAGAGCTTTTTGATTTTTATTTTAAAAATATAAATACAATTACAAGGAATCCCCCGTAAACATGCAAGGTACATACTTTTAGGAGTATAAATGTAAAAAGCACTTACTGCCGTTGGAGCTCGTGTCTTCAAGTCCATCAGCCTAAGGCCATGGGAGATCCCAGTTTACATGAGGTAGTTCACATGTTCTCAATTCCAAAGTGAATGAGATACATAATGGGATGTTACCAACAGAGAAGGAAATTAAATAACTCCGTAATGGGCGTCTATACACAGCGTTGAACTGCCAGCCTCAGCTGGTGGGGCCACCATAAGCCATACAAGCTACACTACATGAAATCACATTTCCAAGAGTCTCTGTCTTGGCTGAGCAAACATTTTACTCAAGAAGGGACATTTTCTTTACCATACCATTATGATGCGTCATCCGATGCGTCAAACACATTTATTACAGCAACAACTACTGTATCCTACAATTAAATATGGAACACATAATGTGCAGGTGAAATGTGTGTGTGCAGTAATTCTTAGAAATGTAGGGAGAAGACAGATGTGGGTAAATCATGTTATAGCTGCTATTTAGATCTATGTGGGTTCGGCACACTGCAGGCAGGGGAGCCTGAGCGGTAAAGCTGATTTACATGGGATGAAGAAGAGCCCAGAGGGACTGGCCCTATAAGAAATGGATCTGAGAATAGATGGAGATGGAGTGAAGGATCTCTGGGATCTCTGGGAGTCCTGTAAGGGGAAGCTCCACCAACACTAACATCCGCAACACGTGACACCCTTCTTTTTGTCCATAATGGCAAACACATATATAACTTACATTTAAATTGGTAATAATTGTGACATATTACTAAAAGCATGAGTAAATTCAAACAACACACTCTAGATGGCAGTATGCACCCTTTCAGTTTGTTTGCTAACTCATAGAAGTAGTAGGAGAAGAAACTGGACTTCAACATGGAGATTACCTCAAGGGCGCTGCCTATGCGCTCACAGATGCCATAATTTGACATTATTGAGATGATATCTCTATCATTCTCTGTGTTTACGACATTAGAGTGGAACATTTTTTTATTTGAACGGCCCTCCAACTGGTAATTACTAGATGGAAACTCTCTGACGTCTCTCTTTTCGGCAGTTAAATCAAACTACATACCATTACTTTAAAAAAATCTGTCTATTAATATGGTTTTCAAACACTGTAATTTGTTTACCAGTCTGATAACTGTACTTTTAGTTTATGGTTGACAAAGCTTATAATAGATGAGTTTCCCACTAGTAATTACCAGTTGGAGGGCCGCTCAAATAGATATTTCCCAGTCGTATGTGGTAAACACAGAGAATTATAGAGATATCCTCTTTATATATGTCTCATTATGGCGTCTGTGAGCGCATGGGCAGCACCATTGATGCCATCTCCATTTTGAAGTAGTCAATTTTCTTCTACTGCGTCTATAAGTTGGCAAACTGAAAAGGTGCATACTGCCATCTAGAGTGCATACTGCCATGTTTTCTCACGAGTATAATTCATTGCATTTTTACAGTGGTCAGAAACTTCTGAAACTGTAATTAATTACACTTTAACTGTAAAATTTGATGGCGATAAATAAAAGGGAAAAAAAGGTGTTGTCTTGAACAAAATGTAAAAAATATTTTGTTTTTTACATTTTAATATGCTTAATATTGTTAAGCATGAGGCCAGTGCTTCATGGTCCTCACAATACACAATTACTGTGAATCTTACTCAACATTTAATGGGAAGACACTTAGTTATAATCATTATGCAAGGAAATTGTATTTTCCAATTGAAATTCCAGAATATAATTACTGATTTAAAAACCGAATCAAATAATAATGAGCAAAAGTGAGAATCATGGCACTAATGCATGAAATGGTTCATTAAATTGAATAAAAATGTAAAATCGAAGGTGGCCAAATAACATTTTGAATGTTTATATGTTTTAGAATTATTTTTCTTCTCCACTTTTGTTTTGACCATATGACAACAGCCCTCTTACCTCTCGACCCACTGCCAAAACTACCTCTAGGAATCACATGAGACGCAACCGTGATCTTATTGGTAGTTTTCTGTTTCTGTGAAACAGATTGTTAGGTCAACCTTACATTGAAGGTTAGATCGAAAAAAAAAATGATGGTGAAAAAATTCACACCTATGCCCTGACTGAACCACCAGCCGAAATACAGTACTACAGTACCTTATCACAGCTTTGCTTAGCATTGCCCCTTGGTTACCAACTAGCAATGCCCCTTGGTTACCAACTAGATAGATAGGTACTTTATTGCTCCCCCGGGGGGGAAATTTCATAAGCATTGCCCCTTGGTTACTAACTAGCATTGCCCCTTGGTTACCAACTAAGTAATTTTTCACAGCACAATACAGTGAGTTTGATGCACGGTAGAGCTTTTCTGAAGTGTGCATGGCCTTGAAACACAATGCACATCAGTCCAAAAGAGCAGAGCAAATGGCAACAGATTTCAACGATTAAAGGCTACTAAGTGGCGCAGCGGTCTAAGGCACTGCATCTCAGTGCAAGAGGTGTCACTACAGTCCCTGGTTCAAATCCAGGCCGTATCACATTTGGCCGTGATTGGAAGTCCCATAGGGCGGCGCACAACCGGGGTAGGCCGTCATTGTAAATAAGAATGTGTTCTTAACTGACTAGTTAAATAAAAAATAAACTCAATAAATAATTAAAAAGGCTGTTCTGTTCCTCAGGCTCAACACACCTTCCCTTCCACCCCTGATCAAACAATATGCATCCTCACACATACACACCATACCAACCTACCACACGCATGCACGTACACACACACACATCATGGGGGAAAAGAAGTCCATTTCCTCTCAGACATCATAAATAAAGTTGAAAAAAAAGGTTCTATTGTTTGGTGTCTAATCTGCATCATTTCATGAATGAGAAACTTGAACTCCAAAAACCATCCATTACGTGTGTGAATTTCTATGCCTGTCAGATTCCCTTTGATAAGAGAAATCCCCTCACATGTCTTCTATAGTCTCTCTACAGTTCTATAGTGTTTTGTATAAACACCGTTATGGAAAATCTCACAATTCCCATCCAAGACTTCCTATGTTTGGCAGGATTTCAACTCTGAGTGAAGTCTTGTCTCTGGGTTAAAGTTCAAGTACATCATTCTATTTAGGGCCAAAACACCAACAACACAAACAGTGGCGTCATCATAATGTTTGACTAACACTGGGATAATGTTTGACTAACAATGGTATAATGTTTGACTAACAATGGGATAGGCACACATGAAGGTAAGCAGATGTGATGATGTCATACAGGTACACTGTACAGACACTAAGGACACAGGATCCTTTTTTTGTTTTTGTTTTTGTTTAACAAAGATCTTTTAAACTGTGCTATGATCTATTTGTCCTGAAAATGGCATTGTACTCATATTAAGAAATAGCTACTGGTTTATGTTTATCCCTCAACCACACACACAGAACGAATGATTGCCTCTCTAATGGTGAGTCCAGATTGGGATCAATGAAACTGCATGCTGTTGTAGCACCGCAGCAAATGACTGTCTGATAAAAAAGAATGAGCTTTTGATTTATTACCAGACTATACCAGCTCACTGAATTAGATCACATTATCCACTTTCAGCCAACATAGAAAATCTTTCAATCCAAGTAGATTGGGTTGGAGGCATTTTCAGCAGGACAGCAATACTGCTACGCTTAAAGTTCTAATACGTGTTTGAAAGAGGAAATGCACAAATAAGATACCAGGATCACTCACACAATACTGTATATTATTAGTTTTGTATACTATTAGTACTACTGATAGTAATATACTGCGGTACACTGACTTCACATTGAGGAAGGGTAACAAGAACCTCTCTGAAATACATATGTTTACATCAAAGCTGGCAGCAAAGCATCAAGGTCAGCAAGTTTACTAAATGCACAGTCCATTTACTGTATAAACAGTATAGACCAGATATTTACCCTACAGAAAAATCTAACTGAAGTGTTTTATGAGTAATTTAAGTATCATGTTAGACGCTCAAATCCTGACTCATTTTATAATCCTGTGCCAGTTTCCTCTCAAATGCTTGGAGTTCTAAGAAGTATTTGAGAGAGATCGTGTATACATGAGATAGTGGTCAAATACCTGGGTCACTCACATCTAATACACTCACTTAAAGGGGTACAAACACTTGTCACTGTTGTGGTGCCATGCAAGGTACGTCCATTGTATCGTTAGTTATAGGTACATAATTGTACACTTAAAAAGAGCCAAAATGTACAGATGTGCCTTTTTAGGGTACAGCCACATTGACAAAGCCATTTGTTCCTTTCAAGTGGCAAAATATATATCTCTTATCTACACCAAGTCCCTCACGTGTAGACGCCTCTCCGCCGTTCCACTTTTGACACCAATGTAGCGAGTTTGGGGGGGCTAGTCCCATGCAGGACTTGAACCTGGGACGAGCAACTGTCAAGCCAACACCTTCACCATTACACCAAGAGGTCTGTTCATCTTGACAAGGTCACTCAGTGTTGTGTTAAGGTGGCTACAATATTAATTACAGCTCTTTACTGTCACATGCTCTTAGAGGAGTATGTAAGCCTTTATAAAGACATGCTCAAACTGTAATTAACATAACCATAGACCAATTCAATTGGTACAACCCTTCCAATCATGGGTGGTTGTCACTAGTTACCACAGCCACAACGTCAAAAATGGCTATATCGTAAAAATGTATGAAAACAAAAATGCTTTAAGGTTAAGGTTAGGCATAAGGTTAGCAGTGTTGTTAAGGTTGGGGTTAAGGTTAAGGTTAGGTTTAAAATCAGATTTTAAGAAGAGAAATTGTAGAAATAGGCAGGGTTTAGCCATAATTATGACTAGTGATGACCCTCATGGGTGGCCAAAAATAACAAACTCAAAGCCTTCGCCTTCACTAAGCTATGCCTCCAACGATTGTATCTTTATATTCAAAATATTGGGTCCAAAAATGTACCATTATACTAGATTTTCCACACATGTACCTTACAGTACCATCTGAGATCATATGTCAAGGTACTGTACATAATGTGTATTTTTATCTTTGTGTACCCGAGGGAACAATACAGAGATTGTATAGTGCTGTGTATCCTTCATCATGGTATAGTATACCCATACCAGACCTGGGTTCAAATACTATTCAGGGTATTTCAATTATTTAAATTTCAAGAAATTTCAATATACACTGTGTGTACAAAACATTAGGAATACCTGCTCTTTCCATGACATAGACTGGCCAGGTGAATCCAGCTGAAAGCTATGATCCCTTATTGATGTCACCTGGTAAATCCACTTCAATTAGTGTAGATGAAGGGGAGGAGACAGGTTAAAGAAGGATTTTTAAGCCTTGAGACAATTTGATTGTGAATTTGTGCTATTCAATGGGGGAGTGGGCAAGACAAAATATTTAAGTACCTTTAAATGGGGTTTGGGTTTTTCACGCTCAACAGTTTCCCGCATGTATCATGACTGGTCCGCAACCCAAAGGACATCCAGCCAATTTGACACAACTGTGGGCAGCGTTGGAGTCAACGTGGGCCAGCATCCCTGTGGAACGAATTGAGGCTGTTCTGACGGCAAAATGGGGGAGGGAGGGGCTGCAACTCAATATTAGGAAGGTGTTCCCGTTTTTTTTTCCCTCAGTGTATACACACCCATGTAGACAGATGTGGAAAGTGAGCAGGATTATCTGAAATGGTCAATGTTAGACAACCTTCAGCAAACATTTACGGACTAAATGATTCACGCAAAATCATTACCCATAATTCTCAACCACAGTGCTGTCAAGCAGCAGGTTGTCTAACATTGATCATTTCAGATAATCCTGCTCTTACAGACCACCCTCCACACACGTGTATGGAACGACATCAGAGAGGGATTTGGCTTTTGTGGAGAAAGAAAGATTAAATCAAGTATTTAAAAGGAGTGATCCTCTAAGCCTCCGGCTGGCCACTGAGCCAACGAAACGGGGACAGATTTGGGGATGGGTTCTTCCCCCTAGAGATTGTGCCGTCTGAGGATATGACCTCGTCCGTGCCACACATACCGGCTTGGTCAGACAACGTTCACGGAGAGGCTGTCACTGTTGAGAAAGGGATGCTAGAGACCTACATTCTCTAGCTCCTCATACATTGGAACCACTAATGTACGACCGTAGGTATTCGTTTAACATATGCATGTTTTTTTTTCTTCCTCATCACAGCCAAACCCCATCGCCCAAATTTCTTCTAGCCGTTATCTTTACAGACCGTATGGAAGGTGATACTCATGAAGGGGAAAGCAGCCTAGAAGGATGGGGTTTTTAGACCATCCTGGCGCAGCGGTCTAAGACACTGCATCTCAGTGCTAGAGGCGTCACTACAGACATCCTGGTTTGAATCCAGACTGTATCACAACTGTCCGTGATTGGGAGTCCCATAGGGCGGCGCACAAGTTTGGCCGGTGTAGGCCGTCATTGTAAATAAGAATTTGTTCTTAACTGACTTGCCTGGTTAAATAAATAATTCCCTGAAATGACATATATGGATGGACAGACAAACCAATGGGGCGGACAAACATGGTGGTTTGGTACAGTGGTAGACAGATCAGTTGTTGAGCTGCACTGGCCAGGTAAAAGGAAACAGGAAGTGTTATATGATATGTACATCACAATCCATATATGTCTGTCTAAACACGGTTATGATACATACCATAGTCTGCTCAACAGATTTGTCTTGGATGTAGGGGCTCCTTGATATTGCTTCTGAGTCTGTGCTGATGTCATCAGTGTGGTTTTTGAACATGAAACATCATGGGTAAAATAATTGAAAACGCATTAAATGTGACTACTTTCCTGTAATTTACTCTTATTATTGTCCTTACAATAATTACAATTATAGGTTTATGGAAATGCATACACTAGCTCTGATTAAAAAGGAGAGGCACCGTAATCCTGTACCTGTGTGAGACTAGGCTGCTATTTCTTTCAGATAGCTCTCTCGAATCAATTCTGACCATCTCCATCTTGTGGCAGTCAGTAGTACTGTAAGATGGATGTTAAATGCTCCAAGCAAATGTCTCGCATTATTCAGTTCATTCAAAACAGCCATGTTCGATTTACCGGAGCGCATAATGCATTTGCTGTTAATCTCAACGTGGAGCAGTGAGTTCACAGTCAGCTTGGCTGCTTCCTCATGCTATCATGCCATGTAGCAGAGCAACAACACCCTAAAGGTTTTAGATATGAACAACCAGGGGCTATTCTTCATTCTTTCTTGGTGACTGTATCCAAATCACTGGTGTTCAGTGGGACTGCAGTCTATTCTTTCTCAGAAAGCATGAGTATAGTTCTGGGCAGACCCAGGCTAGTTCTGACAGGGAATCCCCCTCTACACTCCCCTGCCTGACCCTCCTGTACACGTTACACTATAAATTACTTAGCCCACCACAGGGAGAGCCCGTCTGTGTTTTAGACTGGTCGACTCCCACTTGGATGGTAAGAATGTTCTTCAAAGAGCATAACATCTGCAGCATGAGAAGGTCACCCTGGCGCCTTATTCATATTTGGTGTCAGCTGATACCCCCAGCCCCCCCCCACCCCCCTTTTCATTTTCTCTTACTCCCTCTCTCTGTTACTCTCTCTGTTTGAACAGGACTGCATACGGTTAACAATGGCTCCATATTCAAAGCTAAGACAAGAGATAAGAGTCTCAGAGCTACTGGGCATGTCAGCACCTGACCGAAGTAGCCTTGTCACTGGCAAAGGTGAAAGACTAACCTTTGCCACTTCAGGCAAGGTGTGGATTGGAGAAATTGTCAGGCCTGCTGCCTTGGTTTTGTTATGTTCACTGTATTTAAAAGTACAGCAGAGACGCTAGGCTTACAACATTCCATAAAATCAATCCTCCCTGTCTCACGTTCCCTCCCCTCGCTGGTCCACTTCCTCTCACCCTGAAAGTAGGGTACCAGGTTTCCTCTCCAGTGTTCTATCTGGCCTGAGTTTGCCCCTGTCACTCCATTTTCCCCTCCCATCCCTGCTGTGAGAGGGGGGTTCTCTCTGACAAGCCAGGGCTGGGAATCTTCCGCGAGCTCCCGCAGCTTTCCAGCTCCAAACACCACAGGATGCTGGGGACGAAAATCTACATTCTCCTCCTCCTCCTCTACCTCAGTCTGCACATGTGCAGAAAGCATTACTGACATTTTCCACCTCAAGGGCCCTTTTTAGACAAGTAAAGGATTGTGTTACCTTAGAAAGTTAGTACTATTTGGGACAGGTCCAAAAAAGGTGTTGGAAACGTTCAGGATGCATGATGTTCATGTTTATTGACATCTAATCCTAACATCCTGGCCCGGGGAGTGAGAATGAAAGTATCTGTTAACCCACTCGTTAATCTCTACACACTCATTTTTCTCACACTGACTCCGCTCCCCAGTCCCACTTCTCCTGCGAATGCCACTAGCTCCTAGTTTCCTTTAGACTTGGATCAGTGCAATTCTAATTCAAAAAGACAATTGAGGAACTGCAGTCACAATCTGGAATGGCTGCCTGAAATCAAATATTGTTGCAGTGAGGAAGTGTATCAAGAACTCCTCTGAAATGTGTTGACATCAAAGCTGTCAGCAAAGCATCAGGGTCATCATGTTTGAGCAAATGTACTGATTGCTCAGTTTATAGACTAGCTATTTACCCAACAGAAATAACAAACTGTGTTGCTTTATGAGCGTTCTGTGTGACATGTTAGACGTTCACATCCTGACTTGTTTTCTCTCTAATGTGTCATCAAGCAACATTATCATGCAACAAGGTTATCAAATGACATCATTTACTGAGCCTGTGGGTATTATTTTTTTTACACATTCAATATTTATTTAACCGTTATTTTACCAGGTAAGTTGACTGAGAACACATTATCGTTGACAGCAACAACCTGGGGAACAGTTACAGGGGAGAGGAGGGGGGATGAATGAGCCAATTGGAGGCTGGGGATGATTAGGTGGCCATGATGGTATGAGGGCCAGATTGGGGATTTAGCCAGGACACCAGGGTTAACACCCATACTCTTACGATAAGTGCCATGAGATTTTTAATGACCACAGAGAGTCAGGGCAACGTTTTAATGTCCCATCTGAAAGACGACACCCTACACAAGGCAATATCCCCAATCACTTTCCTGGGACATCAGCAGAATAATTTCACACTCAATGAACTAATTTGGTTTTATACTGATATTCCAGGGTACTTCTTCTTAAGAATCTCTGGGAATGTATTACAATAAATAATATTAATATTTTATTTCCTATTGAGCATAGATTCTAGCAGTGATAGTTTTAAGACATTGGAACTGGAAATTATTAATTTCCAAACAAATTCCATTCCCCTTTCCATTCCATGGGGCCATTTACCAAGGCCGGCCTTAGCTATTTGGGGGCCCTAAGCGAGATTTGGTTTTCGGGCTCCCCACCTCGCGGGTAAAACCTTTGGTGGTCGACCTCTTGATGGTAGAGAGATTTTTTTTGTACATTTCCTGTAATTCTCTCCATTTTGCCATGAGGCATAGAGAAAATGTTGTGGTTTTAAAGCAAATTGGGGGGGGTTGGGGGCCCGCTAGTGGCTGGGGGCCCTAAGCGACCCCTTATATCGCTTAAGCCCAGGGCCGGCCCTGCCATTTACTGTTGTTGATCTACAAATATACATATTTTATCGTCTCTACCTGATGATTTATTGTTTACAATAGCTTTATTGTCTTGTGTTTGTTTGCTGACGGTCTTGAATGAACGGAGGTTCTGTCATGAAAAAGAGTAAACTGTGAGAAGACGCCACCTCAAAGTGATCGCTATCTCGAACCCTGCGACTCAAAGTCCTTTGTAGTATTTTGTGTACGCCTGCTCAGCCTGCGGTTAGCATTGCTTAACGTTGGAGCGACAGGCATGAACATACCAGCACCAGCAGAGTCTCTGAGGGAAATGAGCGCAAGAGGCAGCACTGTGTAACATTAGCGGTATAATGGGGGTATAATGTGCTTTGTGAAAGGCTTCCCATGGCAAATCGCCACCCAAACCCAAAGCCTGTCCACACTCCTTTATCCCTGGAACCATCAGAGCTGGACACGAGACTTTCCTTCTCCAATATGAGTGTCAGTCCTCCTCTGGCTGAAGGCTCTAGAGCTGTCTTGTTTGTTTGGAGATGAAACAGGAGATAGAACAATGCAACATTTGCCAGCCGAGCGGATGATTTATGCAGAGGTGGAAATGGAGGAAAATGCTTAACATTGTGAAAGCTCCATCTGTTGGAGAGTAGACTACATTCTCTTTGATAGGGTCATGGAGTCATGAATACAAAAAAGTACATACATAAATGATGGTATATATTACAGTATGTGTATGTCCTACAACAGTAGCCAACTAAGCACAGCAACGTATTATTGAGACTGAAACTATCCATAATTATACAACAGCAGTCAATATAGTCAATGTTTGATGCGTCATAAAAAAAGAAAAGAGAAATCGTACGTTGGGGATAAATCAGTCACACATTGTGCATTGTTGTTTTTCAAGAGGAAAGAGCAACGTCGAGAGTAAAGTGTTGAGGGTAAATTGAACGTTAAGACTAAGTGATGAGTGAACGTGTGATACAGAGAGCGTTGCCTATGCCATGCCTTGGAATCCACCAGCCTTTAGCTGAGTTATGACTTGCACAGGCTGCCACTGCTGATACACTTCCTCCCCATTTTGGTTTTAGCTCATGGTTGTGAAAATCAAAAACGTATGCACAAATAGCAACGGTGTTATTTTTTCCCCCTTGTTGCCACAACACACACAGGCTCTGCCAGCCGAGACATGGCAAGGGGTAGCAAGCACAATACTGCACTTAAAAAATCAAACCCTGCTAACTGATGGATGTTAGCATTTTATCCCATTTCCTGCATGTTTTCCTCAATGGTGGGTGTGTTAGATACTAAATATGTTTATAATTTGTTCTCTTTTTGTATTAATCTGCAACAGTTTTGCAACAGCAGTGTGACATCTAAATGCTGAAACAATACAGTCAGTAGGATTTGGATGCTTTTATTATTTAAATCTATGAATAATCCTTATTTGCACTTAAACCCTCAATAAATGCTTAAAGTGAGACTGCTAAAAAAGGTTGTGTATACTGCAGATCACAGGAGGCCGGTGGAACCTTAATTGGGGAGGACGGGCTCATAGTAATGGCTGGAACGGAATCAACAGATTTACTCCGTTCCAGTCCTTATTATGAGCCCTCCTCCCCTCAGCAGCCTCCTGTGCTCCAGATGCTTTGTATGATACTATAACACATGTTTCCAGGCATCAACCATGCTCTCAGATCATCCACTCTGGTTATCTCTGAAGTTCTCTGTGTTGGGCAGGACGTAGATCTCTGACATGAGGCATGTGCTGATGGGTGTATGTCATCATGTCCCTCTCCTTATTCTACTGCCAGCACATGAGGGACGGGGTCACTGTAGGGCCTATTGCATGTCACAGGGTCTTCCTAATTCATTCTTTCTGCCCTGACACACTGCACAGATGAGAAGAGAGTCTCAGAACTGCCCCTGGATGTAAAATGTTGTGTTACTAACATCATGAACTGTAATCTAAGCGGAGCAGTACCATAGTCTTTGCAGTGATTTCATGGCTATCATCAATCTTAGATAAAGAGAAAGCTCAATGTGTTTTACTACAAGACACAGCACTGCTTTGCACAGATAGTGTATCTGGGAGCACGATGGAAAAGGTGTGTGATAAGGCCAAACACCAAATTCAAGAAATGCAAGATACAATATGACCTCTATTTGACATCCAGTCATTTACAGCAGAGAAATGGGTCTCATTTATCCTCATTTTAACTTTTTCATCTATTTGCTTTGCACAAGAAATAAGTAAAATAAACATGCTTCATAAACCATTATGGATAAGGTTGTGATGTTTTGTTTTTCGCATTAGAAATAAATTGAAACACACGGGAAGTTATTTTTAAAGGGATTAGCTCTGGCAGTCTAGGCGAGTACATCAGAGACACCTTATGTATCAGATATAATCTAACTTTTATGATATCTCTATGTTGACATATCATATTCCATGGGAAAATGCTGATTACACTGCCATGTGAATACTTAGATTCAGGGAGTGAGTGAGAGAGAGAGTTGTGTAGTCCCACATCCACAGCTCAACTGTCTGCACAACAATACATCACCCAGAATTCCCTTTCTCCCCAGCTCAGCAGCTCTGGGCTTGCTCTCTGAGGCCAGGCCAAGCCAAGCAGTGGCTGCTGCTGCCAGCTCCCTCACATTGTCACGTTGTATTGTTCCTAGCGAGATTATCTGGTGGAAAAGCTAACTCTGTCTGGCCAGTGTGCTAAAACAGTACATTTGTTTATCTTAACAGTTTACAGTCTGTCATTCTTTCCCCCTCTTTTGTTGTGCAGAGAAGAAACAATGTCATGTTTAAGATGCTGTCTTAACAATGGAAGGTTTGATTGTGAAACTGATACAGACATTGTTTTTGCTCATTGTTCTCAGATTTGATTTGAGAATTCTGACATCTTGGATTAGTCATCATTATAAGTGAATTCTGCTGTCCCCTGTTGGACAGATATAGGTATTTCCGCTTATTCACATCTTTCCAAGGGGATGTCCACCAGGTGGTAGCAAAGGGTTGTGGAGACTCAATCTCCACAACATGGCTATCCAAATCCAGGAAATTTTTAATTTAACCTTTATTTAACTAGGCAAGTCAGTAAAGAACAAATTGTTATTTACAATGATGGCCTACCTACAGGGTCATCCCCTGGAGCAAATTAGGGTTAAGTGCCTTGCTCAAGGACACATTGACATGTTTTTCACCTTGTCGGCTCAGGTATTCAAACCAGCAACTTTTTGGTTACTGGCCCGACGCTCTAACCGCTAGTAAACTGCCGTTTACTAATGACCTGCCACTAGCATTAAACAAAGCCTGATGAGTCAACCCTATACACATTAATGTTCTGTATTATGCCCCCCCACACCCTATTCCCTTCTTTGACCAATTCCCATGGCCTTACATTTTCTCCATTTATGAATTTCCATGTCTATCGTTCATACTCCACAGTACAAAGAAATACTACTGCTGTTCAGGGCTGTGTATTCTACATGCCTGGCTTGGTTTGCCTGTAATATCATTAGTTTATAAGGATGACTTACATCCCATCAGCCTGCTTTGCGTAGACCATCTCAGAGAGCCTTGGCAATATATGTACACCCTGATGCCACACATTCATAATCAAAAAGAGTACATTAGGGCTCATCTGTTGAGCTAATCATTCACCTCATTCATCTCCTTGCAAGATAGTCCAGTGCATATATATCTAACTCTTAGCCTACGAGGTCCGGAATCTGCTGTTTTTCTGTTCTACCTGATGATTAATTTCACCAATCCGATGTCAGGTCTAAATCAGTCCCTGATTAGAGGGAAGCCATAAAAAAACGCAGTGGAACAGGCTTCGGGGTCCAGAGTTGAGTTTGAGGGGTCTAGCGTATTGTACTGATGAATGCCGTGTTTGATTCAAGTGCATGGTCACCACTTCCCCTTTCCATTGTAGTCTGCCCTTTCAGAGAGGCACACATAAAACATACTACAGTATACTATGATCTAAATACTAGTATTACTACAGTATATGTACAGTATATACTATAGTATTCATTGCAGTGTTTTTGTGGATTGTAATATAGTATTCACTGTAGTGTTTTTGCAGACATGACTGTAGTATAATGTAGTATTTACTGTAGTGTTTTTTTCAGACATGACTGTCGTATACTGTACTATTCACAGTCCCTGATTAGCTGGCTTCGAGGTCCAGAATTGAGTTTGAGTGGTCTAGAGCATCTACAGATGGACTATCCAAATTAAGTGTTAACCTACAATATACCACAGTCATGTCCGCAAATACACTATAGTATACTAGTCATGTATGTGAAAACACTAGTAAACACAGTAAATATTACAGTAAATACTACAGTAAAGTCAGCAAAAACACTAGTGAATACTATAGTATATAAATATAGTAATACTACAGTATTTAGACTATAGTATACTATAGTAGTTGTTCATGTGGATTAGCTATAAATGTGTAACATGTTTGATGTTTGAATTAGGACCTTAATGGAAATATATATTTTTTTTTATTGTGTTATTCTCAACACATTTCTAAATGCCTTGTATCCATATTTGTGGTTGTATTGTATTTTTAAATAGTCAAATAAAATCAACCAATCAATCAAGGGATACTACAGTGTGGAGTATAGTATTTGCAAAAATGTCTAAAAACATGTTTTCAATGGCATTATGGGATATTGTGTGTAGCAATAAAGGAGGAAGTGCCGTCTCGTGTCTTTCAGTTTGTTTATTTGTTTGCGAATGTTTATCGCTATATTCACTCAAAACAAATTGCCCTCTACAGCCATCTAGTTACTTGGCAATAATATGTCATATCTAAACTAACGGATTAAAAATCTCTCTCTGCTCCAGCGTTCTTCCTCCTGTGCTTGTTTACTGCCCGTAAAAGGCTTCTTTCAAGTGGATGAACCCCTACTGCTGGTCTCCCTCTGCCTGCTTCTACTGTGTTTGGTGCAAGTACCCGCGTCACACTCCCTTCCCTTGACCGCTTCACTGGCCTGCTGCACGCACATATCCACAAACATACACACACTCCGCTGGCTTTTAAACTGAATCTTGTTCTTAAAAATATTTCATTTCTTACCACTCAGCATTATATTGTCTCCGTTTTAGACTGGATTTTTTTTTATACAATAGCCAGCCCCAATAATCATCATGTATAATCATAAATAATGTATTATTTCCTTTTGCTTTGTGCTATCTGCTCCATAAACAAACAATGCGCGTCTTATTGACTATAAACCATCAGGTTTATCCGAACGCGGGACAGCCAATGTTTGTTTCCACTATCGAGACTCTGACTCTTTCCAGGTTACTCAGACTCTCGGCCTCCCACATCAATCCATCTATCTCTCACAATGGTTATATTCATGCTACATAATGACATTGCTTTCTAAGGTGATCATAATGTAATCGGATGCCCATACCAATATCAACAAAATGAAAAATAACTAAACTGTAAATTGTTCCATGTGATTTCCCGTGCACTGATGTGCATGTGCGTCCAGGCCGCTTACTGTGAATAGTTTAAACCCTGACCTGTGTTGTAGTCCAAAAACAAACAACAAAGTTTTCTGACGCTATAAACCTGAAGTTCCGATCCTGATGTGTTCCTTATTACAGAGACGTGGTTGAGAAAAAGTGGCTTGAATGTTGACATTAGTATTTCTGTCTATAGTCTTTTTAGACAGGACAGATCCTCTAACTGGGGTGGAGTGGCAATCTACACAAAGGAACACCTTCAATGTTCTGTTGTCTCCTCCAAGTCTGTCCCCAAACAATTTGATTTGTTGGTTTTAAACGTTAACTTCTCAAAAAAGTATTTGCTGACTGTTGCTGGGTGTTGTCGTCCTCCTTCAGCATCTGCCTGCACTTCCCGCCATAAGCTCTCTACTGGCCACTTACACTAAAGCAGACATTGTGCTGTTAGGTGACCTAAACTGGAACATGCTTAAACCACCTGCCCAGGTTCTAACACAATGGGAATCCCTTAATCTCACTCAGATCATAACCAAACCAACACGGTATGATTCTAAACACTCTGAAAATGCTACGCTCCTTGATATAATCCTCACAAATTACCCAGATAGGTATAGGGCTGGTGTTTTCTGCAATGACCTTAGTGATCACTGTTTTATTGCTTGTGTGCGTAATGGCTGCTCAGTCAAACGACCTGTCCTGATCTGCTATAGACGTTTGATGAAAAACCTAAGTGAACAAGCCTTCCTTTATGACCTGGCCTCTGTAAACTGGGTCAGAATCAGCTTGATCCCCTCTGTCGAAGATGCCTGGCTCTTCCTTTATGACCTTTTCAGTAGTATTGTCAATAAGCACGCCCCCATTATAAGAAAATTAGAATTAAAAACATATTTTTGCCCGTGGTTTGATCGTGACATGGCAGAGTTGCCCCACTTTAAGAACACTATTTGGCGCAAAGCTTGGCACAACAATAATCAGGCTGATTGGTTATCATTCCGGCAGATGAGAAATAATGGTTTTATTGATCATCACAGTATTCAAACTACCTATCACTCAAGTTGTCCATCAGGCTAAAATAAATTGCTTTAAGGAACAGTTTGTGGGTCTTACCCCAATAGGTTTTGGAAAATAATGAAAGGCATGGAAAATAAAACCTCCTCACAGCTGCTGCCTTAACATTGATGATGTGGTGGTTACAGACAAGAACCGTATGGTAGAGCTCTTCAATCACCATTTAATTAAATCTGGATCCCTATTTCACTCAGTAACACCTAGTCCATCCAAATTTATCAAGTCCCTCCCTCTTTTCATCAATACCCATTACATAGTTTCTTGAATGAGTTAGTGGGGCTTCATGAGCTTCTTAAACTAGACCCCCCTTCCTTCTTTAAGGTAGCTGCCCCAATCATAGCCGAGCCTCTTACCTTTTTAACTTGTCATTTCACTCTGCGTAAATCCCAAAAGCTTGGAAGGCTACAGTTCGTCCTTTATTTAAATGGGATGATCCAGCTGATCCTGACTGTTACAGGCCAATTTCAATCTTGCCATGTATTTCTAAGTTACTGGAAAAACTTAAGCAACTGACTGGTTTTCTTGATCATCACAATATTCTGTCAGGTATGCAATCCGGTTTCTGTTCTGGTTTTGGTTGTGTCACTGCAACTCTAAAGATTTTAAATTATGTTCCCGCTGCCCTTGATGCAAAGCAATGTTGTGCCGCTGTTTTTATTGACCTTGCAAAAGCCTTTGATACGGTAGACCATTCCATTCTTGTTGCTCGGCAAAGGAGTATTGGTGTTTCTGAGCTGTCCTTATCATGGTTTTCAAACTACCTATCTAAAAGAATTCAATGTGTAAAGTCAGAACACCAGCCTTCTCAACCACTAGGCCCCACACTTTTTTCAATATATATAAATAATATAGCACAGGCAGTAGGAAGCTCTCATATTCACTTCTAAGTAGATGATACAGTGTTATACTCAGTTGGTCCCTCCCCAGAATCTGTGCTAATGACTCAACATCTAAGTTTTATTCAGATTCTGCAAGCCTTTTCTGCCCTTAACCTTGTATTAAATACATCCAAAACAAAACTCATGTGGTTTGGTAGGAAGAACAGCCCAGTATTTAGGAGTTTGGCTCGACAGCACACTCTCTTTCTCAAATCACATCACTATGCTACAGGCCAAGGTTAAGGGTAGACTTGGCTTTCTCTACCGTAATCGTTCATCTTTCACCCAATCAGCTAAACTCACCTTGGTTCAGATGACAGTCCTACCCATCCTAGATTTTGGAGATGTAGTTTACAGGTCCGTGGGTAAGGGAGCTCTTGAGCAGCTTGATGTTCTCTACCATTCAGCCATCAGATTTGCCACCAATGCCCCTTACCGGACACATCACTGCACTCTGTATAGCACCATAAACTGGCCATCATTACATACCCAACGCAAAATACACTGGCTTACTCTTATTTACAAAACCCTCTTAGGCCTCTCTCCCCCCTATCTGATGTCTGCTACATCCCTCCACCTCTACATACAGCACCCATTCTGCTAAACATATTCAGTTAAAAAATCTCAAAAGCCAGAACATCCTTGGGTCGGGCCTCCTTTCAGTTTGCAGCACCTACTGATTGGAATCAACTACAAAAAACAACTAAACTATCAACATAGTTGAGTGTTGTTTTTATTGCGATGGTTTTAATGTTTCTTGTTAGCTGCTTCATAGTTTATTGGTGTTCTTATGTGGTTTGTCGCTTGTTTTCTGTCTGTTGTCTATCCTTTTGATTTAATCCCTACACTCTTTCCCTACAGGAGGCCTTTTCCCTACAGGAGGCCTTTTGATTTAATCCCTACACCCTTTCCCTACAGGAGGCCTTTTGATTTAATCCCTACACTCTTTCCCTACAGGAGGCCTTTTGATTTAATCCCTACACTCTTTCCCTACAGGAGGCTTTTTGATTTAATCCCTACACCCTTTCCCTACAGGAGGCCTTTTCCCTACAGGAGGCCTTTTGATTTAATCCCTACACCCTTTCCCTACAGGAGGCCTTTTGATTTAATCCCTACACCCTTTCCCTACAGGAGGCCTTTTGATTTAATCCCTACACTCTTTCCCTACAGGAGGCCTTTTGATTTAATCCCTACACTCTTTCCCTACAGGAGGCCTTTTTTACCTCCTCCCAGGCCGTCGTTGTAAATAACAATTTGTTCTTAACTGACTTGCCTGGTAAAATAAAGGTAAATTAAAAAAATTATTGAATCAATTTTGAATTCAGGCTGTAACACAACACATAACAAAATGTGGAATACGTCAAAGGTTACGAATACTTTATGAAGGCATTGTATGTGGTTAAAAATAGAGTGTGAAGTGTGAAGAACAGTGAGCTTCCTGACTTCACACCACTCTGATCATCACACCAATCTCTCTCAAGTCATGACCATGGATCAGCTCAACATCTCCCACATCACCTCTGTGAATCCTGGCAACATCGTCTCCAGTACACTGATGGGACTGTGCTACCTAGTGGGCCTCCCTGCAAATATAGCTGCCTAGTGGGCCTCCCTGCAAATATAGCTGCCTAGTGGGCCTCCCTGCGAATATAGCTGTCTTGGTGGTCAAATATAGCAATATTGGTGGTCATTCTGCACCAGGTAAAAATAGATCAATGTCACCCTGAAACTGATGCTGAATCTGGCTTGATCTGACATCCTGTGTCTGGCCTCCCTCCGTGTGGTTGGAATCTTGGCCGTGGGGTCTACAAGTTCTTCTCCTTCATGCTCTATTGCAGCCTATATGTCAATATCATGACTGTGACTATGATGAGCGTGCAGCGCTACATGTCAGTTCTCTACCCCCACCAGTGGGCCAGGATGGGAAGGAGAGGTGAGAAGGTATTGCTACTTGCACTATGGGAACTTGCATGCATCATAACCGGGCCTGCTGTTGCGACAAGGAATACAGTAGTTACTGGTACTGGTCTAAGATGTCAAAGACACACTGAATCAGACTGGGAAAGAGTGGCTGTTTTTTTATTTGAGACTTTGGTGGGTTTTGTTCTGGGTTCTGTTCTGGTCACCGTTTATTTCTTCCTTCACAAGCGAGTGAACCAGACGGCCCTCTTCAGCACACAAAGGATGATCAGATTGGTCACTGGAATTACTGTGACCTTCATCATTCTCTGGGTTCCTGGTCATGTTGTTAACATTGTGGATTCACACCCTGTTACTTCTGCTAAACTGAAGACCTTTAGGGAGTTGACAAGCAACTTTTGTTAAGTGCCTTACCTTTGTTGTATGGACACCTCTCTGTATGCGTTTGCTTTTCAGAGAATTTGGCAGAGAAGTCCAGAGAAGCGGGAGAGAGCAGACACCGCTATTCAGACCTCTGTGTAATATTTGGGTGAATCATTTATGCTTTGTTGGTGATTATTTGTTATTTTTTGCCTTTTTGAGCTGTGCATGTAAATCAGAGGGTGGGGGGGGCACTACGACTTTGAAGCAGAGGTTACCTATATTGCGATAAAGTTTTTTAGAACACTGATAGTAGAATGTAAACACTGTCCAAAAATTGCTTCGTCATGATTGACCAAACAAAGCAGAAACAGAATGGAATCTCTATAAAATGATCACAAAGCAGCTTGAAGCTATCTTCAATTTCTCCTTTCAAACCATGCAAACATGGTCAGTGCTTAAATGCATCAAGGCATTCTATTGAAATAGTGAGTGCAAAATTGAAAGCGAAATTATCAACTCGCTTTGCAGGAAGTGGGAGATGGAGTAGGAGAGTATCAGTATCTGCAACATGACAGTTAGTGACAGAAACATACTTTGACATATTGTGATGTAGAAACATACTTTGTGAAAAATGATCTCCCCTACAGCCACTATCATCTAACATGAAACAAACAAAAACTGTAGCAGAGGTATAATATATGTTCACACACTTTACATAAAAATATTTGCTCCAGGGGCTGACCCTGTAGATAGGCCATCATTGTAAATAAGAATTTGTTCTTAACTGACTTGTCTAAAGGTTAAATAAAACAATAAATCAACTTTCATTATTTATTCAACACTTTGGTTCCTAAGACCATAAAGTCACCATAATAATGTATAATAAAACCTGAAACATTGGCTTGGAAATCTTCAAGTGGCTGCCTTTGATGCCCTTCATGGTACAGTGTGTTGATGTAGAAGGAGCAGGAAAGATAGCTCTGGCTGTCAGGCCCAAACGCTTGAGACAGATTGGCAAATAAAATATGCTATTACTGCTGCCAGCAAAAGACAGTTTGACTTTAATGCACAGTTAACTTTTATGGTGTTCTTTAAGAGAAAACATTACACCTTTTACGGGGATGAGGAGGGTATGCGGCCTTACTCAGTAAATATGAAAGATTGTTCTGCTCTGCAGATTCGAATTGAACTGTGAATTGATGAGTCCGGTCATAAAGTATCAAGTATGTGTAACATATACAACCAGCATGTTAGCTTTTCCTATGAAACGCTTTCTTAATTTTTTTGCAGCATCAGCCAATGGTGTACAATAAGTAAGGGTATCACATGAATAAATTGCTCTCTAAAAATGCTATTGCTACTGTCATTCCATACAGCGGCCTACTTTAGATTGCAGACTATATACTCGGCTCTAACTAACAATAACTAAAGCATACATGTATTGTATGTATGATGAGCATACTTCGCATGGCTTGAATATCATCCTTTTTTATGAAGTTCCTTGCTTCAGAACACTCAACACTGAAAAAACCCTTTCCTACAACCATGACCTTTTAAGCTTTTCCTCGATCTATCAACCCCATCCTGCAGTCCAAGTGATGGAGCAGCTTTAGAACAGATTCTGAAGTAAATATAATGTATTGAGTACTACGCAGAAATAATTCCTCTGCTTTTCTCAGTGTCTAACCCTCCTTTTTAATGTCAAATTATGTTATTTTCCAGCTCCAGCGGTGATTGTTATGACTGCAGTTATGCTGACATGAGTGGGAGTTTATTTATTTTGATTTAACTTGGCAAGTCAGTCAAGAACACATTGTTATTTACAATGGCGGCCTACCTACAGGGACAGCCACAGTAGTACGGCGCCCAGGGGCGTCACTAGAGATTCATGAACAGGGGGGCTAAGCTTCTTTTAGGTGGGTCTGGGATTTTTTTTTGAAAGCCCCCAAAATGTATTTTCATCATTTATTTTTAGAGTAACAACGGGTGTAAAATCTATCAAAATAAGGTTATTTTTGGTCAAGGTTGGCTAAAAGTATACCTGTCTCATAGCTTGTGTTAGACACTGATCTAATATGACTTAAAGAAATTAAAAGTCCACTCTGTCCCCATCCATCCAACACCAACAAAAGGCACAAAAATGGCTGTACTATGTAGCCAAAATAATTTGTAATAAAATCTGATAAAAAAAAAAAAGTAAGATCCCAAACAAATATTACAACCTATGTTACAGAACTTCTCCACCTGCTGATCTGTTTTGATGCTTATTTTGTAGGTGGACGCATCAAAGTGTACCTCCTATTTTTAAAGGTGGCAAAGTGGTCAATGACACTATTGTGGCTTAGTGGCCCAAGCACTTCACCCTCAATGGACATGGCTGCAAGACTTGCAAGCCTTTTCTGACCCATTGTCTTACGCAACCAGGAGTGCAGCCGGCGCAGTGCACTAAAGAAGCTTTCACAGGAGCAGCTGCTTACAGGAATTGTGATTGCAACATCATCCAGGAGGTTATGCACAGCAAGCATATCTTTGGGAGGACATCCAGCCTCTCTCTTCCGGGCAAGAAAGTTTCTGGCCACCAACATCTCTTCTATTTTAACATCAATAACGTAGTGCTTGGCAAACTTGTATCTAGGACGTTTTTGGAGTTGAGGCTTTATGCCTGTATGCCTTTGAGCAGACCTGCATCTACAGTCGAGAATCGTTGGTCAAGCTCACAAACCTATCTACCTATCTATCAAACCATCCTGTCCAAGCAGGGTAGCAACACCTCTGTTTTCATGGTTTGGGAACATGACAATTCTGTGCCTAAAGCCAAGGAGGTCTCCACCACAACGTCTCCCATTTCCCTTTCTTACAGCACCTGCCTCTGGAATATTGTGAACATAATTTATTTATGCCTAACAAAAGTAAGACATATGCTGTACAAATTTAACTGAAAGCTTAAAACATCTTCTCGTTTTTTTTTTTAATCACTAACCTTCATCAGACATGCTCCCTCAGCCCTGTCAGCCTCCAGCTTCTTTCCCTCATTCTTGTCTGCTGTGTTTCGACATGTATTGTTATTAAACTCATATTTACAATAACGCAAGACTTAATAGGTGATTAATCAGTTTAAGTATTAATTTGTTTGTTTGAACTGGTAGAGTCTTCATTTCTCACCGGATTGGCCTTCGGCAGAGCTGCTGGCACTGCCTCTCTTGAAGAATTTCCGTATATCCATCTGACGTTAGTCGTTAGCTAGCCTAAAGTTGAGAAATTGAGGTTAATACAATGACATTGTGGCCAACACTGTCACCTTTTCTACACATGTTTTGCAATGGCCTACTGAATTAAAGAAATTGAGTATGAACAGATATGTGCATGATGTTACGTCATCGGTCTCATTTATAGCCTGGCACAGATAGCAAAACTACATTAAATACAACGTTAATTAGATATCATCACCACATATGTGGTGAATTTAAAAGACACTGTTAACGTTACCGTAACTTACAGGCAGCCTCACATTAAAACGTATTGGTTAACAAAGCTTTGATTATGACCAAAGTCTATAGTAGTGAATACTATCTCTCTCTCTTTCGGTTAACTTACCACAAATTCACATCGTAGCCTATCTGCATGAATCCTTCCAGCCTTTTGGTTACTGGCCCAACGCTCTATCCACTAGGCTACCTGCCACCGTTGTAGCCTAGTGGTGGGATCCAATACAATACACTGTACCCCTAGGCACAGACACGCTTGAAAAATAATTATGTTACACCATGTTGTGATTATAAGGCCTTTTATACATTTAGCTTATCTTCAATGATAATGAAGGTAAATCGTCTATAGTAGGGGTAATGTTGCGCTGATCCAAATTCTAATAAATCAACAGGATGTCACAGATTACTCTAGTTTATTTTTGAAACTAGTATTGAGCTTACAAAATACCCTTGATAGAATGACGGTACACATTGGCAAACATCAAGCACATTGAAAAAGTTCAATTCAGATTCACTAAACGGGAAAGGCACACTCAAACTACGTGCAAACACAACAATATAATCAACTTAATCTATCATTTTAATAGAGTGAAGGAACTAAAAAAAATTACTGTATATCGACCAGGTTCACAAAAATACAGCGATCAAGCTTTCAAAAAGACCTGGACTTCATAATACTTACACAAGTGTGCACTGGGATGCAACTCTAAATTTGCATATCATGCCATAGACTAACTACAATCAACAATGCTAATGCTATACGGAAAAATCTACGTGCAAGGATTTCAGGGGGTAACAGGAGTCCTTTAGTTTTTTGCAACGTTAACAGTAGTAACGGTGTTAATAGGATCTGATACATCCTGTACTAATAGCTTGAAGCTAACAGAACAAGGAGGGTATTGCTGGTGGAACAACAGTCAGTGCTGCTGACTAATTTAGCATGTTGTTAGTAGTTCGACAAAGTACAGTAGCGGTGGATTCCTCTACTCTGCTGAATGGGTTTAGTTTAGCTGACCGAGCAGGGGTCATCCTTGGAGGGCTTCACGTCTCCCTGAAGCAGCTGAATCATCACAGCCTTTGTCAGGTAACTGGAGGTGCCTCTCCTCCCCATCGGAGGTGTTTTATAGAACTCCTCCATGTCATCCTGGGGACAAGAATGTTTTTTTCATTGCAAACTAGCAGTACTGTTATACACAATGCAAACGGTCAAAAGTTGTTTAACAAAGCAAAGCTTTTCAGCAACGACACGCAGTAAACAACTATTCAGATTGGAAATATCTGATATGAATAACAAGTAAACAAGTATTCCCATCCTTATCTGTTAATTAATTAAGTCGAGACCAGAATTACACAAGATTTCCTTCCCTTGAATATGAGGTCTGCTTCTGCTTAGCTGCCCTGGACCAGAGCTAACTTGTACTGTACAACGTTGTGGGCGTACAACTGCTAAGCTTGCATCCTACACAAACTCCAAGGAGCTTGTATGACAGTGGTCCTGTGAGCCCAGTTGACAGGTTAGGGCAGAGCATAGCACCTACCTGTTTCTTCATCCCCTCCCGACTCCTGTCCTTCTGGAAGTCATGGAAGGCCTCCTTCACCAGAACATCCAGGTCCACCTTCTCCGAGAACTCCAGCTCCGGGTTTCTCTCCAAAACTATGGACACCACCATCAGCAGCTGCAACCATGGATTGGGACATGTAAGATAATAGAGCACATGGGAAAATTGTGTGTACAATTAGGATGTTTGTATTGTAAACCCAACGTGTAGTGGAAATGTTACTAGATGAAATACGCGGGTAAGACAGTCAATGGAGCTTCCTGTTTGACCAATAGCAGTGTATGGAAAACATGCAGCTGTAAATTACAGTGAAATCTGATTGGCCCTTACCTCAACTACTATCTGCCTGTACTCAGGCAGCACAATGTCCTTCAGTGTGTCTTCCACCAGCAGAGAAAAGTTCATCTCATACATGGTCATGTCAGACAGAGTAGGTTGCTGCAATGGAAGGGAAGTGGGAGATTTTAACAGGAACGCTTTAGGCAAGAAAAACCTGATGACCAATTATTACCAAAAAGACTAACTCACATACTCAAATAAACAGACATTTATTTGATATTGGGTATATTTCGCTGCATTGAGGATCTCCTGTATTCAAACCATCATTTTGAATCAACTGCTGTGCCAAGCAGCCTACTGTACTTTGGGCATTTCAACAATGTCAAAGGGGGCCTATATTGTGGTCCTTCAGAGATGTGATTAAATGTGGCGTTTGAGGATGTAAATACAGAAAGATTATAATGTCACCGTTGCAATAACCAACACTACCTGTGGGAGATGGATCCCAGCCACTACGATGCCATTAGAAGTTCTCTCCAAAATCTGCCACACTCGGTCATAGAAGCCATGGGGAGTCCTGTTGAGGGATCCATCGATTTGACGCCTGTTGATCCAGGACCTGGGACGGGTAACGAATATGGAAATTAATAAAATAGAATTTTAAAAAATGTGTGTGTTGAGGCATGTGCGTGTGCGTGTGTTTACCTGCCGTGCTGTTGAGGCTGAAGGACGTCCAGCAGCAGCTGTTTAACGTCGCTGGGGGACATCTGGTAAATGTCCTGGGGTGGCATGTCACCTGCTCGGATCTCCAACTCATGCTTCATGGCCTGGACGATCCACCTACATCAACACCAGAAGAATACTAAGCAAAAACAATGCATCTCATAACCACAGATGGCCATCCTCAAACAGACAGATTGAGAGACAAACAGAATCGCAACCACCCAGCTGTAGGATCAGAACGGCCATGGCTACAGCCTAACCAGCTATATTCCTCCCGGGCTCTTTTCGTACCCGACGCGGATCTTGAGCATGCCGCTGAACAGCTCGGGGGTGTTGGAGATGATCCAGCCGATGTGGATGACCAGCTCCTGCTGCAGCACGGCCTCAGTCTCCCCGTAGCACTTGCTGTAGAGAATGCCCTTGATCACTCCAGGTGAGAGGGGGTTGGAGATCACCTCCTCCTCATGCCCAAACAGTCCCAGCGTTACCTGGCAACAGAGCACAGCCCAGCCAGCATCAGAGCAATGTCTGCAGTTCTAGTATTGTTTTGTGGGGCTTCTTTTACTTAGAGGACAGCGTGATGAACCAGAAAGATAGAGGTTTTTACATCATGGATAACAAGGCGCAAATAGTCTAAAAAGGTTAACATAAAACCTTAGATTATATTAAATTTTCTATTAAATATAATACCTATAAGCTTTTCGACTGAACAGATAGTGTGCAATGATATTATATGTCTCCATGTCCCTTCGTTAAAACTCTCTCCATCTCGCCACTGTAAAACTGCCTTACTTAACACATTCAAACAGTATATTATCTAAACTCTAGAGTCCTCATATACAAAATCAAGGAGTATTTTACGTAGATCATGTAAGCAGACACCTGACTCCATTTCAAAATCAGCTTTCTCATCTTGTCCAGAATACATTTTCCTCTAACGATGCAATCTATATGAAGAGTCACACCTTGGAGGTACTTGATAGTAATGAACCGCCCAAAACTCTTGGGTGGGAAAATTAGACCAGAAGTGGGGAATGCTAGGAAGCAACTCATCTCTGTGTAATATTTTTGAAAAAAAGTACAATGATAAAACACTGACCAAGGTAGCTCACTTCATATAAATCCAAGGGAAAGGGGAGTTTATATTAGGTCAGGTCAAAGCATACATAGAGCTTGTTAAACGCAGGAATGCACTTTTAGCAGGTTACTATACGGAACACAATAGCAGCCTTGCTACGGGGCTAAAGTACAGCGAGTTAGCTGGGAAATACGAAGCGTGCAACTGCAATAACACTAAGCATTTCCTATAGGTCAATATGTGGAGCTCATTGTCAACGGAATGCTCCTAATACTTTCAAAATGGACACAATTTCATCCAATTCATTAATAAATCAGTGAACATTAAGATTGTGTTCGAAATATGGTTCAATTGTTAAATTTGTCCCCATTTTCAAACGTCCACTTACCTGCTTACCATGCACTAAAACACTAGTAATACTTGGGGCAATGCTGTCCACTAGCTTAGTTATCACACTGGCTGCGATTCGTACAACCCCCCTGGTGAACAAAAACACAAGTAGATCCTTAATAGGGTCAACGTTACGCGTGTCAATACGCTAACTCTACAGTAGGAGCAGTTCATAATGTAGTCTGATGTGTTTTCTATCATAAAGAACCATACATACAGTGTAACCATGACATTAAGGCTGATGTGCTGTAACGTGATTTGGAGGCACATTACTGAAGGAGCAATTAACGTAATGAAGTTCTAAAACAAAAGCAAGGTGTAAAATCATGTGTTTGCTAAGCAATGAAAAACAAATCTAAAAATCGACTCTGGATTTCATCTCCAGATTGTCAAATAAATCATCATCATCATCGCAATTCTGCACATGTAAAACCACAAATCTACAAAATGTCCTTTCCTGCAACAGGACTTTTGTATAAATAACTAAATGGCGGACTGATCAAAACGCAAGATGTCGTCCCCATGGAATGGAAAGCTATTAGCATGGTGGGTGCTTCCATCTGGGACAGCTAGCCTAGCCTAGCCTAGCCTAGCAGAACAGGCAGTGGTTCCAAATGAAGATTCCACTGCATGAAATCAGCTCTGGCTACTTCCATTGTTTCCTGACTCAGACTATTAATTTTCACTATTAGATCAAAAAATATATGGGGGGGGCAGACATATTTTAATGTTCACTAATTTACGATTGCATCACGTCTCCTCCTGCTTGCTGGGTTCCTGTGAGGAAAAAGCAACAGGCATTGGGCTGTAGTTATGGTACATAAGGTCCCCTCCATTTTAATGTGGACAGTAAGCTAAAACTAAAATGGTGTCTCTATACCCCAGCATTTCGGATTTGATATCAAATATTTTGTATGAGGCGACAGTACAGAATGCCACCTTTTATTTGAGGGTATTTTCATAGAAATCCATTTTACCGTTTAGAAATGAAAGCACTTTATGTATCCAGTCACCCCCATTTGGCACTCACTAAACACAAATGCTTTGTTTGTAAATTGTGTGACCTTGGCTATACGTAAAATAAAATAAAATAACATTTTGCCGTCTGGTTTGCTTAATATAAGGAATTACTTTTGATACTTAAGTATATTTTAGCAACTACATTTACTTTTGATACTTAAGTATAATTAAAACCAAATACTATAGTAGTATTTTACTGGATTAACTTTCACTTTTGCTTGAGTCATTTTCTATTTAGGTATCTTTACTTTAACTCAAGTATGACAATTTAGTACTTTTTCCACCACTGCAAGCGTCGGCTGAAGTGGTGTGAAGCTCGCAGCCATTGGACTCTGGTGCGTTCTCTGGAGTGATGAATCACACTCCACCATCTGGCAGTCCAGAGGACGAATCTGGGTTTTTGCGGATGCCAGGAGAACGCTACCTGCCCCAAAGCATAGTGGCAACTGTAAAGTTTGGTGGAGGAGGAATAATGGTCTGGGGCTGTTTTTCATGGTTCGGGCTAGGCCCCTTAGTTCCAGTGAAGGGAAATCTAAACGCTACAGCATACAATGATATTCTAGACGATTCTGTGCTTCCAACTTTGTGGCAACAGTTTGGGGAAGGCCTTTTCCTGTTCCAGCATGACAATGCCCCTGTTTACAAAGCGAGGTCCATACAGGAATGGTTTGTTGAGATCGGTGTGAAAGAACTTGACTGACCTACACAGAGTCCTGATCTCAACCCCACCGAACACCTTTGGGATGAATTTGAACACCGACTGCGAGCCAGGCCTTATCGCCCAACATCAGTGCCCGATCTCCCTAATGCTCATGGCTGAATGGAAGCAAGTCTCCACAGCAATGTTCCAACATCTAGTGGAAAGCCTTCCCAGAAGAGTGGAGGCTGTTATAGCAGCAAAGTGGGGACCAACTCCATATTAATGCCCATGATTTTGGAATGAGATGCTTGACAAGCAGGTGTACACATACTGTGGGTCATGTATTGTACATAGTGCTTTTATTTTTAAACGGTAACAGATGTGTATGAAAATACCCTCAAATAAAATGTGACATTCTGTACTGTTGCCTCATTTAAACATATTGATCTCACATCCAAAATTCTGGAGTATAGAGAAAAATTTAATAATTTACATGGCATGGCAGCATGCAGGGTTACTTAGCCATACACATCAACTTAAAAAAATAGCAGTCAAAATAACATTTAGAAAATACAGTGCTTTAAACTTCAGGTGGATTGTAGGTTTTAGTAAAACCAAGATTTCCTAAAAAAGGTGTACTTTCATCAGATTTACAATATTCACCTCGCATTTATCACTCAAATTCAGCCTTCTATCATTTTACTTATTGTAAATTGTGCTCATATCGTTTTAGCACTGATATGGTCTAAGGCTTATACTTCTACATATTTTGTCCAGGAAATGTCAGGCTAAATGCTCAAAGGGCATGTTGTGATGTTAAACCATTGATGCTGTGTAATATAAAATGAACTTATTTCAAAGCTCCAATTACTAACCCGTGTTAAATAAATGAGAAAGGAAATTGGACCAAGTATTGATGTGGTTCCAGAGCAAGATGGGAGCCTGGACTATGGGCTGTTCCACTCTGACTCTCAGGTCCCTCTGCAATTATGTTCAATCTTAGCGCTGAACAATATGAAAACTCACAACCAGCTCCCCTGACACAACTGAACAATCACAACAAAAAGACCAACGGAGCATGTGGACGTGAAATTGATTGTCCATAGAGAGCTAGTGGACAGTGCCGCAGAGGGAAGTAGTGCATGAGTGAAGCATAGCACTCATAGTTAATGCTACACGCTGTGCACAGTGACTGACTGGCTAGTTGAGCTAATACTGTACACATGCTACACATCAACTCTACTCCATTACCTGCTTGCCATGGACCACCAGTGTGGTGATATGAGGGGCTATAGAACTGGCAAACTTCCTGATAACAGCCGCAGCGTAACGCACCGCCAGCCTACACCCATAGAAATGTGTATCATTGTTTACAACAGTTTGTAATTCAGTGGAGAAATGTACAATTCTGATGAAGACAGACATAGGAGAGAACAGAAATTGAAATGTTTACTTAAAATCTTGAAACGACAGTAAAATCATCTGAAAGGAAAAGAGTTGCTGTACAAAATGGAAGGATATTACCTGCCACATAAAATACAATACAAACTATTCTTTCAGGTTGAATGGAAAGGGAATTACATGCTAGAGAAATAAGGAAATCTGACCAAAGCTTTCTGGTCCCAGCTCTTCTGTAGAGTCTCTCCATGTCTTCCATTAGGGTCTCTGGAAACAGTTAAAAGGCCTCTGTAAGTGAACTGAGCAATGCAAATCACTGTATATATTCTATAAATTATGTAAAACAAACAATGTAAACTGTAGATGATTGGGTCTGAAAACAGTGTTTGCCAAGACACTGCTATTCTTGACACTAGCTGAATAGGCTATGCCTTGGTAGAACTGACCTAATTTGTTCTTTCCATTATTTGTAACACAGGAGGAGGCGCTGATCCAAACTAAACCCGTTAGTCATGGGGTGCTAAATTGATTAGGCTCCGCACATTTTATTTACAGTGATGCACTGATTCCCACCCTGGGGCTAGTTAGCCTGGTAGTCTGGCTCTGATGAATAGTGTTAAAGTATCTGTTCAGTGTTTCCAATTTTTTTAAGAAAATATTACATCCACTTAATTACAATATGAATTAAATAGATGTCCTTCCAAAACATTATAATTAAGGATGTTAAAAAGCAGCTTTTCTCTGTGCCCCTGCTTGGCCTGTTAGGAAACAACAGAGTGGTCTCAGTCACCAAATCTCAACCCAATTGAACACTTATGGGAGATTCTGAGCCAGTGTTTTACACCACCATCAACAAAACATCAAATGGAAGAATGGTGTCGCATACCTCCAATTGAGTTCCAGACACTTGTAGAATCTATGCCATGTTGCATTGAAGCTGTTCTGGCTTGTGGTGGCCCAACGCCCTATTAAGACACTTTATTTTGGTGTTTCCTTTATTTTGGCAGTTACCTGTATATCAGTCAACAACAGCTAACTGGGTTTCCTCTTGACATAAAACTTTTAGCTACAAACCACAGGATTTAAAATAGAAGGGAATGGTGAGATGGTTGTTGTGTGGAGGATCTGCATTGACTTGCTTTCTTGTTTGCTAGCTAGTTAGCCGCGATAGGTAACGTTAGCACGCTAGTTAGCTAACTGCTTCTGAACAGCGAGCAGGCCAACTCTTACAAACCACATAATTTGAAATATAAGTGACTGGCGAGATAGTTGTTGCATAGGCTTTGTCCTTTTTGATAACAGCAACTGTGAATTGTTGGCTTGCTAGCTAGCTTGCTTGTGTGCAATGAGTGTGCACTCCTGAGCCTGTGTCTCCACTGGTCTCGAGGAGGATCCTTCTCCCCAGTTGATAATTGGGGCAAAAAAAGAAGCAGCTGCTGAGATTGTGTTTAACAGACAGGTTTTTCTCAAATTTATGCGTTGGCCACAACTACAAGTAAAGGACGAGTCAACAACAATATTTGGGTATGAGCAAACAGAATATTACTTTAAAAAAAAATATTTTGTACGTGTGTTTTTGTGTCTGTACCTACCATCCTTGACAAAGAAGTCAGGACCCTCTTTCTTCATGAGAATACTGGCAAGCTGTGCTTGACTGGCCAGGCAGTCAGAGTCCTGAGTAAGACAAAAACACAGGAAGAGGTCAAAGGTCATGCCATGGGATGTAAAGACAGCTTAGAGTCAGATCTAGGGTCCTACATTAAAACACACTTCTTAATATCGGCATCGTACTCCTGGACTCACATTGAACTTCTGTAAGATCTCGTTGGTGGATTTGTGTTTCCACTCCTCAATGTCGATCTCAGGCTGCTGCTCCAGGTCTGAGGCATTGGGCGTGCTCGTCTGCCTCTTCACCTTGGAGTGCTTGGGCATCTCCAGCTCCTGAAAGTTTTTAAACTCTGGGATTCTAGACCATGGAAAGTTACAGGAGTATTTTCAGGTTTACAGGCAAGTTAAATCCTTTACACGCTGATTCCTCTATAAAGATTGCCACAAAACACAAAGACGGAGCGACAGGAACAAGCTCTTACTCTGCTTCATTGACACGAAGGAAGTCCAACTGCTCCACAATAGCTCCTGATATCAGGGTCTGGAAGGATCATTTAATAGTCACATCAAGGAATCTCATTTACAGATATGGACAGTTCAGGTGATTTACAGGGGATATGGCCAGTTGAGGTGATTTACAGGGGATATGGCCAGTTGAGGTGATTTACAGGGGATATGGCCAGTTGAGGTGATTTACAGGGGATATGGCCAGTTGAGGTGATTTACAGGGGATATGGCCAGTTGAGGTGATTTACAGGGGATATGGCCAGTTGAGGTGATTTACAGGGGATATGGCCAGTTGAGGTGATTTACAGGGGATATGGCCAGTTGAGGTGATTTACAGGGGATATGGCCAGTTGAGGTGATTTACAGGGGATATGGCCAGTTGAGGTGATTTACAGGGGATATGGCCAGTTGAGGTGATTTACAGGGGATATGGCCAGTTGAGGTGATTTACAGGGGATATGGCCAGTTGAGGTGATTTACAGGGGATATGGCCAGTTGAGGTGATTTACAGGGGATATGGCCAGTTGAGGTGATTTACAGGGGATATGGCCAGTTGAGGTGATTTACAGGGGATATGGACAGTTGAGGTGATTTACAGGGGATATGGCCAGTTGAGGTGATTTACAGGGGATATGGCCAGTTGAGGTGATTTACAGGGGATATGGCCAGTTGAGGTGATTTACAGGGGATATGGCCAGTTGAGGTGATTTACAGGGGATATGGCCAGTTGAGGTGATTTACAGGGGATATGGCCAGTTGAGGTGATTTACAGGGGATATGGCCAGTTGAGGTGATTTACAGGGGATATGGCCAGTTGAGGTGATTTACAGGGGATATGGCCAGTTGAGGTGATTTACAGGGGATATGGACAGTTGAGGTGATTTACAGGGGATATGGCCAGTTGAGGTGATTTACAGGGGATATGGCCAGTTGAGGTGATTTACAGGGGATATGGCCAGTTGAGGTGATTTACAGGGGATATGGCCAGTTCAGGTGATTTACAGGGGATATGGACAGTTGAGGTGATTTACAGGGGATATGGCCAGTTGAGGTGATTTACAGGGGATATGGCCAGTTGAGGTCATTTCAAACATTCCGACTGAAGTCACATCAAAATGAAGGTAGCCAGTTAGAAGTACAAAGGGGAATTATGTTTCCAGAAGAATGAGATGATAAAAGAGATTGACTATGAGGGACGGAGCCCATTGTATGCTCCTAGAGTTAGGTATGAGGGGAATATTGAGTGTCCTTCTTAAAAGACATCAAAACATCTAAAGAACTCTAGAGACACTGAAAGTCATTGTAACATTAGGAAATAGAACTCAGTGAAGGCAATTCAAAGGCATTGGATTTGCAAATATACAGTGCATTCGGAAAGTAAGGCTGTAACGTAACAAAATGTGGGAAAAGGGGTCTGAATACTTTCCGAATGCACAGTACATATTCACTATTTCGAATAGCATTTCAAAACGAAAGGAGAATTGACAATAGTATTGCGAGGGTAGATATCACAATGCCTCAAAGAAGTGTGAGTAGACTGAATTAAGTAAGTGTTGAGAACCTGAAGTCTGTCCGCGTGAACTTTGACCCCACCGACGCTCCCCTTCTTGAACGATGCCAACATGTCCAGGACTGGGTTGAAACGGCTCCCCCTGATGGACAGAAACAAAGGATATTCTGCTGTTACCATTTCCAACGGCCATCGTTCTTCTCCATGTTAACCTAATGAGTATTGAGCCGTTTTATATGCTATTCCACTGCCTCCTAGAGAACAACCTAAACTGTGAACAGCTAAGCAATTTTATTACAAAGGTGCTCTTTGGATAATGATCAATACTGCTGTGAATAGCATAACGCCCAAACTAAAGAGACTAGAGAAATTACTATAATGAAACTAATACAGGCACAACTCCTGTGCTGGATTCCAATACACTCTGAAGCAGTAACCCTTACAGTACAGAAGGAAACACAAAAGTCGATCTTACTTGATGTTGTCCTCTTTGATGAGGACCAGGAAGAGTGGGCGACCTTTCATTTTCCAGCTATGCTTGATGAACTGCAATGCATTCTACATACAAAGAGACGTAAACGCGTTAAATTTGCATTGACCAAAACAGAGACACAGTTAGGGACACAATGTGGTGAGTGTGCAGGCCCCAGAACAAGGATTAAACCGGACGAGTGGCTAAAAAGCAGTGTGTATGAGGCGAGTTCAACCCCAGCTCACCTTGATGTCATCAATCAGCAGCATGACGTCCTGGGATAAGTAGAAGTCACTGAGGTCAAAGACGATAGGGTAGCATACCACAGTCTTCCCCAGGATACGATAAATCTGTGGGGAGGGGAGCAGACACGTTATATTACCTGATCCTGTAGGCTAAGATGGATGGCTCGGAGGTACCGACATATATACGTTACTCTGGACAGGATGTAAAACAACCCATCGATCTTGAGGAAAGAATACACAGAAGCTAGAAAACATAGACGTTACAGTTATGCGCGCACAGACACTTTCTAAAACTAACACACAAATATGCACAGGGACACTCGCTCTCCCTGTCCGTCTCTAAAACACAAGTGAGCGCCATTGTACACAAACAAAGAGTTGATCATAATGCCCTCTGGCAGGCCGCCCTATTCCATCAGAACACATAAATGTTCCATTAAAATATTGTCTTAGTAATAGGTTTGGACCTGTGATTGATTCATTTGGCAATTCAGCTGTGTAAACTTATTTTCGACGACCTTCACTGGGGACAACTAGAAGGAATACCAACAAAAAGTTATGACAGCAGCTCACAATATAAAAGTGCATTACGAAATTGAAAACCAAATATCTTCATCATGCATTGCATGGGAGCAGTACTTTGTACAATGTTAGGAGTAAGGCAAAACATATGTACAGTGCCCTCCACTAATATTGGCACCCTAAATATGAGAAAAAATATATATTGTCTTTCATTCAAAATATTCACAAACATCTAACCTTTAACTAAAGTTAAATAATTGAAAGAAAAACATTTATTCTTATAATAAAACAAATATTTTTCCGTAATGAGGTTGGAGAACACATGGCAAGGGATCTGAGACCATTCCTCCATTATTTCTCCAGATCCTTCAGATTCCGAGGTCCTACTGTAGCTTGTGGACTCTCCACTTCAGCTCATCCCACAGGTTTTCTGATGTGGTTTAGGTCAGGGGACTGGGATGGCCATGGCAAAACCTTGATTCTGTGGTCACTGAACCATTTGTGTTGATTTTGAGGTGTGCTTTGGATCATTGTCCTGCTGGAAGATCAAACCACAGCCCAGTTCAAGCTTCCTAGCAGAGGCAGTCAGGTTTTGATTTGCTGGTACTTGGAGTCCATTATACCATGTATTCTAACAAGTTGTCCAGGGCCTTTGGAAGAAAAACAGCCCCACAACATCAAAGATCCAACCCCATACTACACAGTGGGGATGAGGTACTTTTCTGCATAGCTATCTTTCTGTCTACGCCAAACCCACCTCTGGTGTTTGTTTCCAGAAAGCTCTATTTTGGTCTCATCTGACCATAGAACCCGGTCCCATTGAAAGTTCCAGGAACGTTTGGCGAAGTGTAGGCACTTGAGTTTGTTGTTTGATGACAGCAAAGGTTTTTTTATGCCAACCCTCCCAAACAACTTGTGGTTACGTAGGTGGCGTCTGATCGTAGTTGGAGACTTTCTGACCCCAAGACCCACGCCAAACCCACTGTCTCGCCAAACCCACTGGCTCCAGGTCATCTAGAAGTCTTTATTAGGTAAATCCCCGCCTTATCTCAGCTTGCTGGTCACCATAGCAACACCTACCCGTAGTATGTGCTCCAGCAGGTATATTTCACTGGCCATCCCCAAAGCCAACACCTCCTTTGGCCGCCATTCCTTCCAGTTCTCTGCTGCCAATGACTGGAACGAATTGCAAAAATCCTTGAAGCTAGAGGTTCCTATCTCCCTCACTAACTTTAAGCATCAGCTGTCAAAGCTGCTTATCGATCACTGCACCTGTATACAGCCCTTCTGTAAATAGCCCACCCTACTACCTCATCCCCATATATTTTTTTATTATTTTCGCTCATTTGCACCCCAGTATCTCTATTTGCACATCATCATTTGCACATCCATCATTCCAGTGTTAATGCTAATCTGTAATTTATTTCGCCACTATGGCCTATTTATTGTCCTACCTTCCTAACCTTACTGCATTTTGCACTCTGTATATAGATTTTCTATTGTGTTATTGACTGTACGTTTGTTTATTTCCCATGTGTAACTCTGTGTTGTTTTTTTTGTCCCACTGCTTTGCTTTGTCTTGGCCAGGTCGCAGTTGTAAATGACAACTTGTTCTCAACTGACCTACCTGGTTAAATAAAGGTGAAATAAACTAACGTCTGCAATTCTCCAGCTGTGATCCTAGGAGATTTGTTGACCACTCCTCCTCACTGTGCGTGGGGTAAATATAGACACAGGTCCTCTTCCAGGCCGATTGTTAAGATCTCCAGTTGCTTTAAACATCTTAATTATTGCCCTGATAGTGGAAATGGTCATTTTCAACCGTTGAGCTATTTTCTTATAGCCATTTCCTGATTTGTGCTCAACAACCTTTTGTCGCCCATCATTACTGTATTCTCGGGTCTTCTCCATAGTGATGGATGACGATGGGAACTTGGCCTGTGTGTCACCTCATATTTATACCCCAGTGAAACAGGAAGTCATGGCTTACCACTTAAGTGTTCCTAATCACTCAGGTGAATTTAAAAACGTAAAATATGAATGGGAATATACTTCAGTTCGATTTTACACATTATAATTCCTAGGGGTGCCAATAATTGTGACACACATGTTTCTGAGAAAAATATTTAATTAATTTATTTCACATTTATTTTTTTCAATCATTTTACTTCAATTAAAAGGTTTGATTTTTGTGAATATTTTGAATGAAAGACCAAGAGGATAAACAGACATTTGTTTCACAGCCCGTTTTGCTCATATTTATTGCCAATATTAGTGTAGGGCACTGTATAATATCTATGTACATTATATCTGTACATGTAACTAAATATTATTCAGTTTCTGAGCTGTGGTTGCACACTGAGAAGTGCTGGTTTATGTTAAATCAGTGAGGTGTTGGTGGTACGCCCATGACCTCTGAGTACGTGGTAGTATTGAGTGGTGAACACTCACCTTGCACGTCCCCATGCAGCCTACTGGCCTTTCTGGACGCCCACTAAGCCCCAGCTTCTTATTGATGGCCAAGAAGCGGTACGCCTGGGGGAGAAAGATAGAAATACATACATATTTCAGATTCGTTTTTAAAAGCCTAGTTTTAAAATTACACAAACTCTTGGACCATGGCCTATTGACCAACGACATTTACATTACAACTGACACTGACAGAACAGAACACAACAACATAGCTTACCTTCCTTCTATCCCTCAGGCAAGTCACAGATCCATCGAGAACTGCTATCATATAGCTAGCTACCTTCCTTTCCTCTCTTACACATATCTAGCCTTCAGATCTGAAAACACACTCAGCTAGATATGACAGAGATCATTTTTATTGCACCTCCAAAGATCAATCATCCTCAAATCCCTGAGGGATTTTATTTTGTTGCGATCCATTATCTAAAATTGACTCCCTCTAAAGTTATGAGACGTGTCAGTAGTTAATGGCCCCTGCAGAGCCTGCCTATGACGGCTCTGTTGTGGAGCCGAACACCACTATGGGTCTGTTTAGTGTCATGGTGCAGGTGGGTTTAATGGAGAGTTGTCAGAGGGCAGAGATATACAGGTCCCCTGCAGGCCCGGACTGTAAAACTCAACATCTAGTAGCTCAGCTAGTTAGTAGGCTCTGTCAGTCAGGATTGGCACTCACTGTTCCCCATTCTCTGTGTCATACTGTCACTGTACGAGAGATGGGATGTACTCTGCCCTTATCTTTCTACACCAGGAAATAAATGCCAATTATTCCTCCAAATCAATCCAATCAGAGGCTCCCGGTTGATAACATTGACTGCATACTTCAATGGCGCTGCAGGAAATGTAGCTACCAAGCTTTAATAGACAGCGATCACCAGTCTTACCAAAGAGCAATGTGTTCATACTACCACTAGATGGAGCTCTGGCACTCCTGCTTTTCCCATATTCAAATGAGTTGGAAACAAATAATACATGGATGAAAGTATGAAAGATAATATTATGATAATAGAAAAAAAAGCAGAGTTCACAAAGACCGGAAACATTTACTCAGAATTAAGTCACATAACAAATTCCCAGCGCCCCTGGCCACGCGGCCTGTTTGAGGAGAGGCGTTGTGTGAACCTTAGTCTGCACCCACGGCTCCCTGTCCCTGCCTGAGGAATACCAATGAACACAGCACAGCACACGGCTCACATCACAAAGCCCTCTCATTCAGACACTTAAAAGCAACCAAAACTGCTAATGTGATTGCTGCTAATGCCATCAAGATGGCTACATTCTGAGCGGGTCATTAGGTTGGGTGACAGGTTGGTTGACTGTTTTAAGAGAAGGATAGTTGTAGCTGTAGAGTCTATTTATCAAATCGAAAAACCTGCTCTCGTCTCTCCCAGAAATCTGTGTCTTTTTCTTTGCCTACCTTTGATAGTTAAAGTAGACATTGTCCACCAATATTGAATTTGTTATATGACATTTAGTGCCCTTTAACATAGACCACATGGAGAATTCAATAACTTGTATTTTCAATGGAATAAAGGCTTGCTAAAGTGCCAGAATTCCCTCGGTCAACCCTGTCACCTCTAGGAAGATTTCACCATCATTAGAAAGCTCTACTTATTTTGATGCTTAGACAAAGTCATTTCTGAAGATTATAATGTATTTCAAGTGATCTGTGATTCATTTAAATCTGTCCATCATTTTAAGGTTTAACAAGAAATCGTAAACCTCATGATATGACCGAATTTTTTAAATCAGGTGACCTGTCAGCTTTTATAGACATGATCGCTGGGAGATGGGTCAAAAGACATGTGGAGCGGGGTTGGGGAGGCGTCACCGAGGCAAATGGAAGCTATTTTGGCAGAGCGGTTGCTGTGACACCTGGGTTGAGATAAATAACATGCTGCTGGATGTAATTGGCGCTCTCATGTCGTCAAGCAGCTGTTGTAAACACAATCGAACGGCAGAGAGAGATGAAGCGAGCGACGCAGTGCAGAGCGTTGCCCCAGCCTTTAAACAGATTCAAAACGCATGGGAGTTTATATTTAACATGCTGCTCATCCTGGCTCGTGACACCCACTCAATCCATTGCTGCATAACTACATGCCCAACAACAGGGACGAAGGGCAGAGGCAGACCTTTCTAAGATGAATTGATATGTTGGGAAAGGCCGTGGGCTTTTCTATACAAATTACAAACTGTACAGTGATACTTTTAGACTTGATGCCCTGGATACTATAGACATTCCACAGCAAGAATCTATCTGCTGCTTGCCTGAATGACATATTGATCAAGTCACGGGTCAACTGATCAATCACGTTTAACCGATCTCCAGCCTCACTCTGACTGATTGACAAACCAAGAGGGATATCTTAACAGAACTTGGATGCAAGATTGACGGTCAGATGAACTGACTAAGCCCATGCCGGCTGACATATTGATAGATGGACATCTAGGTAATTGACTGATTGATTTGTGTATTGCTTTCTAAAACCAGGTGTGTTATCTACCTTCAGAAAATGTACATGAACGTTGCACATTCTTCTCTCCTTGCAGTGAGCATTTTACGACCAATGTTTGGGCTCGCAGCAGGTCTTGGTCAGGACATGGTATCACCCATAGTGATGAATATCACTCATATTTAATTATGTGGTATAACTCACATTGACCAGCTCCTTCTGGGCCCAGATCTGAATGGGCTCCACCTGCTGGGGGGTCTGAGTCTGGATACCATAGGTGTTCAGGAACACCTGCAGTCTGCAACACACCACAACACACTGTTAGGCTACACAGCTGGGACTGTTTGGGAAGCCCAACATTAGCTATGAAAAAGAGCGCCACCAACTGGTGTTGGAGTCCGATAGAGGTGCCGAATAGAGGACGTAAATTACCAGTTGGAGACAGATCTACAGAACACACGTTTATTACCAAACAGAACACGCGTTTATTACCAAACAGAACACGCGTTTATTACCAAACAGAACACGCGTTTATTACCAAACAGAACACGCGCGTTTATTACCAAACAGAACGCGCGTTTATTACCAAACAGAACACGCGTTTATTACCAAACAGAACACGCGTTTATTACCAAACAGAACACGCGTTTATTACCAAACAGAACACGCGTTTATTACCAAACAGAACACGCGCGTTTATTACCAAACAGAACACGCGTTTATTACCAAACAGAACACGCGTTTATTACCAAACAGAACACGCGTTTATTACCAAACAGAACACGCGTTTATTACCAAACAGAACGCGCGCGTTTATTACCAAACAGAACGCGCGTTTATTACCAAACAGAACACGCGCGTTTATTACCAAACAGAACACGCGTTTATTACCAAACAGAACACGCGTTTATTACCAAACAGAACACGCGTTTATTACCAAACAGAACACGCGTTTATTACCAAACAGAACACGCGTTTATTACCAAACAGAACACGCGTTTATTACCAAACAGAACACGCGTTTATTACCAAACAGAACACGCGTTTATTACCAAACAGAACACGCGTTTATTACCAAACAGAACACGCGTTTATTACCAAACAGAACACGCGTTTATTACCAAACAGAACACGCGCGTTTATTACCAAACAGAACACGCGCGTTTATTACCAAACAGAACGCGCGTTTATTACCAAACAGAACACGCGCGTTTATTACCAAACAGAACACGCGCGTTTATTACCAAACAGAACGCGCGTGTTTATTACCAAACAGAACACGCGTTTATTACCAAACAGAACACGCGTTTATTACCAAACAGAACACGCGTTTATTACCAAACAGAACACGCGTTTATTACCAAACAGAACACGCGTTTATTACCAAACAGAACACGCGTTTATTACCAAACAGAACACGCGTTTATTACCAAACAGAACACGCGTTTATTACCAAACAGAACACGCGCGTTTATTACCAAACAGAAGGATAGACTACTGGAAGTGCTGTATTTAATAATTTTATATATACATATAAGAATTTGTTGTTAACTGACTTGCCTAGTTAAATAAAGGTGAAAAAAAAAATATATACATATATAAACAATTTTTTTACCTTTAATTAACTAGTCAGTTAAGAACAAATTCTTATTTACAATGACAGCCTACACCGGCCAAACTCGGATGACACCCTATGGGCCGGTTGATACACGTCCTAGCCAGAGAGAGGGTTCAGTAAGGGTAGAATGATTTAAAGGTATTGCGTTTTGTACAAGCTACATCTTGAGATACCCTCTGAAACAAACGCAGCATTAGGTACTGACTGAATAGACAGAGTGTCAGGTTAACTGCTGAGGAAGACCTGCCGTCTGACTAGAAGAGCAGGACAGGTTAACAGGCTTCAGCTGGCCAGCCGAACTCTTTAACCTCGCTCTTTCATGACCCCACAGCTAAATGAGGGCGCTAATAGATGAAGACTGAGCACTGGCCAAGCGCTTAATGTGCACAGTGCAATAACACCACAGACGAGTGAAGGAGAGGGGGAGGAAAAACAACCAGCTTTATGAACTTCCACTCTCTCGCACACACACACAATTCTCTCTTCTCAGAGACACATAGCTACCGCACACAGTGTCCCAGTCATCTTTCCCATCACATACCTCTGGCTCTCAGCAATCAGGGCCACGTGGACCACTGTGTCATTATCAATAGGACCCTGGAACACAGAGAGAAGGGGGAAATAGGAATTCCGTTAATAGTATATAACAAAATCACAATAATAATAATAATCACAGTAATCTTGTACAATACATTGCAGTGAAAATTGCGCCACTTGCAAAGAAAAGCTGTGAACAGGAGATGAAGGGTGATGAGGGAAGAGAGAGACGAGGGAGAGGTGAACCATGAACCACACCTCACCGTACCTGGTCATTACAGAAGTTTGAATAGTGGTAATCTTTAGAGTGGTTATAAAAGGTTATCAGGTTTATCAGTGACCATATGCGTACAGTATTCCAGATAGTAGCTCATATCACGCTTAAGGTCTTATTTCGGGATAAGCTGTTTACATGCACCTTTGATATCCCGCTTTACGAGTATAATCTGAATAAAGAGACTATTCCTAATTTAAGTTCATATGGGTTAAATGGAATATTAACTGAAATATGGACACTGACTGTAGACCTATAACCTCTAACACATAGTGTAATATAATATGAAGTCCTGCAGAATGATACATCTCTTGCAGTAATTTTATACACAACAAATGTTAATTTTTGTCTCGGGAACAGGAGTGGAGAAATACGATTTCTTTCTTTCGGCATCTCTTGAGAAAATGCGAATGAGTGTGTAATGCGTCATCTTTGGCACCGTTATGCAAGCGGACTATTATATGCACCCAAGACGAACTGAAGTCTTATAAAGAAACGTTTCACCGTTTTCTCAGCTAAAATGTGCCTAATTAAAAACGGGTTAAAACTGATGACATTGTCCATTTTGCAAAGGACCAATCTTTACCAGTTATTTCTCTAGGTCCCTAAACAAAGACAACTTGATTAACGCACACATTCTAGATGTAAGACATTAGTCTGGTGAGCACGACTTTATTTCGTCTTCTAGGGCAACAAGTTATGACAGAAGTGAAGCTACCTATATCTAAATATTAAGCAGAAGCTTGTCTAAATTATGGGTGAAAGTAGCCAGTATGCTATAAGGTCCAGTACGGAGTATTAGCAAAATAAATGATTATGGAATTATTATGGTGGATCAAACTGCGCAGGTAGCCTCATTTTTTAAGTGATTTGCTTGACAGTCGGATGAAAACATCACACAACACCCATGATATGCGCAACGGAGCCTGTGCAGACCGAGAAAAACAACAGTAAACGGGATAAGATGTTTACATGCCACAGTATCCCATCTAAAATCAGCATATTCCAGGCACTCTATCCTGGTTTCACATAACCGGGATACAAGCCTTTTCGGGTTATTGTAAATGGGATATGAAGTTCATATAGGTCAACTCAAAAACAGAATACTTAAGTATCCCGAATAATAACGGGATATTGGTGTGCATGTAAACATGGTTACAGATGCATCGGAGAAGTAGTGCCTCTGCTTCAGAAGTATGTCACATGAATAAAGTTCAACTATGAACAAGGTGAAAGGTTTGGATAATGATACAACTGCCTGTCAAACACCGGAGAATCTTTCAAGGAGTTATCTTCGAGAAAATAACTAATGACCATGCTTATTTTCTCTTCTATTCAGTTGCATTTCCGCCTCCCTCCACTGAGTCCAGGGAGATGTATTCAGACATAAGTGATGTGTAAACAGAGTGAATCATATCACTGGAGTTCAATGACTAAAATCCCAGAGCCATTAGAAAATAACATCTTGTGATTCGCAGGAGGGCTGTTCATCAGAGGCAATGCTCCTTTAGATGGCCCGGCAGGAAGCCTGACGAAGGCATAGAAGAGAAGGCTGGGAGCCATTTTGTTTGGGCGCGGAAAGAGCAGGTTTTTCCCTCAACACCCTCGTTATCATTAATCAGAGGAATCCGGGAGGGGGGGGGGGGGGGGGAAACAGGAAGGGAGAGAGAGTGAAAGAGGTTCACAGAAATCTCTTCTGATTAATTGTGAGCAGCAGCTTCCAAAACACTGCAATGGAAATCATCTCTCATTAGCATTCTGCTTCAAAACACAAAGGAACCATTTGAGGAGAGTAAGAAATAAAGTAAATAAAATAATGCAGGAAATATCTTCTCTCTCTCTCCAGCTCACCACTATACCTCCCTGACGCTTCGATTGGACAGTAGGATGTACTGGTGTTGCAGAGATCTTGTTACGTCTCAGGAAAATCCTGGATAAGACCTGTCAAGCTTCAATTAGCGCCTCATGTTCCCGCCTGCTGGCACCCTGGCTCTGGGCCCTAGGTCCTGGGCCAGGGGCCCCCCCAGCTCCTGAGGTAACCGGTGCCAGAGCAGATGGATGGACAACACACTGAGGACACTACAGCCAGGCAACACTGACCAAGCAGTCTCTCATAATGCCACCTCAACGCTCAGTAAATGTGTGAACAGAAACATACTGTATAAACAAACAAAGAAAATACTTCACATTTTGACCGGGGTTAGAGGCAGACGTGTATTGTTTGCAGAGGAAGAGATGTATGGAGAGTAGTCTTTGTTCTGTATTTGTTTTCTTCTAGAGTAATGACGGTCTTATTTAATAGAGCAGTACATGTAGGAGGCTCTTCTGTCTGAAGGAGAGCTGAAATGTCAATATTTACGTCCTCAGACACATTCTCCCTATGCTGCTACTAAAGTAAGAACAGAAACGGCTGTCAGAAAAATCTCATTAATTGGAATAAATGCTCTTCTACAACTTGTCTAGCTACGTCTCTCACATATCAGGCTGTTGAAAAGAATGAGTGCAATAAATTGCTCCTGAATTATTTTATTTTTTTATCCCTGGAAGTAAAACTCCTACAATTTAGGTAAGCAATTTGCGTCAACTGTAACTTGAGTCTCAGCATGATAAATTTGACAAACTAGAAGAAACCCAATTGCAAAACAAGCTGAGTCAGGAGTCCCAATCGGCAAATTTTAACTATTTTCATCTCTGCTTCATTTGAGATTTTCCCAAATTAAAAGCATTGAAATGTGACACAGTGGTTCAGATGGAGGGAAAAGGCCGCTTCAGGCTTCTTCTCATACTGCACCGTGTCTAACACGTGAACTGTATGTACTCCAATACATGGTTCCATAGCCTGAAAAAAAACACCACTTCAAAAGAATAGCCACTACGTAAATGATGACTAAGACTGAATCATTTCAATCTAAACTGTCAAAGTAATTGTAATGTTATCAGATTTCACTCATCTTAGATGTAAACTACAAACTACAAAAACAGCAACTTAAAGATGCGTTACATAGGTTTTGTATCATTTCAGCCAGTATTGTTCACAAGCAAAAAACGTCATTCATTTATGTTCAGTCCTGCAAATCGTACAATAATGTTATGAATTTTCCAGTTCAATCTCTTTAAATACCATAGTATGGAATAACATAAAATTCTATATTGTATTTGGTAGAAAACCGCCAGTCGGGAGGGGGAGGTTATTTACGTATAGTAGCCTGTGTTTCCATCTTAGTGGTCCTTTGTAGCTCAGTTGGTAGAGCATGGTGCTTGTAACACTAGAGTATTGGGTTTGATTCCCATAAGTATAATGTATGCAAGCAGGACTAAATCACTTTGGATAAAAGCATCTGCTAAATTACATACATTACAGTATGTTATATTACAGTTTGTCGTTTTCTGACACAGCTTGTAAAGACAACAATCTCTCCCAGTCCCATCCCTCCTCTCCCAGTCCCATTCCTCTCAATGTGTCTACAGTGATGCAGTGCTAGGGCCTACTGAGCCCTTCTGTCCACTGACCCAAGCTAACCAGATCAAGGTTACACAGCCCCACAGGGACTGGCCATGGGCCTTCACAGCATCAGTTTAGCACACAGTTTGTATAGACACACACAATCCTATGCATACACATGAATATACACATGAATGTAACCATTTCTGTGCACTCACTCACTCTCTCACTCGCTCACTCGCTCACTCTCAAGCCTCCTTGAGCCTGGGTTTGTCAAACCTGCTATATTTTATGTAATTCCCATTGAGATTCTGCTGGGGAGACTGGGAGAGATAAGGAGACCTGATTACCAAAGACTATGAACTGCTCCGTATGAGTGCTGCAACAGCCCAGACACTCCTGAACATGCACTTGCCATGTCAATGCCGTCGTCTCTCCCCAATACAATAAAGCCCTCTAAGCTGACACGTTCAGCCCATATTCAAGTACCGTTTTGCCATAAAGTCCTATTAAAATGGGGATGGAAGATGGGACTGCGTCACATGTCAAAGCCCTTTTCCAGCTCGCCAACCACAAGCTGTTTCTTTGGGGGGGGTTTTGCACCGAGCATGGCGTGCAATAACATTGGCATGGCAACTGCAGCAGCACGGGCGAGTTAGGAGACCCATATGACTTTGCCATCTAAATGGGCTCTGCTCTGGCGCATGGGACTGACCTGGCTCTAACCTCAGCACAGTGCTCACCATGCCAGATAATTGATATGCCCAGACAGGGATAATGACACAACTTTACCCAAATAGACCTTTCTGATAGAGGACACTGGGAGAGAGGGAGAGCACACGATTGTACAGTCGTGGTCAAAGTTTTGAGAATTACAAGTATTCCATAAGTGTCAAAGGCTTTCATTGACAATGACATCAATATTTGCAGTGTTGACCCTTCTTTTTCAAGACCTCTGCAATCAGGCCTGGCATGCTGTCAATTAACTTCTGGGCCACATCCTGACTGATGGCAGGCCATTCTTGCATAATCAATGCTTGGAGTTTGTCAGAAGTTGTGGGTTTTTGTTTGTCCACCGCCTCTTGAGGATCGACCACAAGTTCTCAATGGGATTAAGGTCTGGGGAGTTTCCTGGCCATGGACCCAAAATGTAGATGTTTTGTTCCCCGAGCCACTTCGTTATCACTTTTGCCTTATGGCAAGGTGCTCCATCATGCTGGAAAAGGCATTGGTCGTCACCAAACTGTTCTTGGATGGTTGGGAGAAGTTGCTCTCGGAGGATGTGTTGGTACCATTCTTTATTCACGGCTGTGTTCTTAGGCTATTGTGAGTGAGCCCACTCAATTGGCTGAAAAGCAACCCCACACATGAATGGTCTTAGGATGCTTTACTGTTGGCATGACACAGGACTGGTAGCGCTCATCTTGTCTTCTCCGGACAAGGTGTTTTCCAGATGGCCCAAACAATCAGAAAGGGGATTCATCAGAGAAAATTACTCTACCCCAGTCCTCAGCAGTCCAATCCCTGTACCTTTTGTAGAATATCAGTCTGTCCCTGATGTTTTTCCTGGAGAGAAGAGGCTTCTTTGCTGCCCTTCTTGACACCAGGCCATCCTCCAAAAGTCTTCGCCTCACTGTGCGTGCAGATGCACTCACACCTGCCTGCTGCCATTCCTGAGCAAGCTCTGCACTGATGGTGCCCCGATCCCGCAGCTGAATCAACTTTAGGAGAGGGTCCTGCCTCTTGCTAGACTTTCTTGGGCGCCCTGACGCCTTCTTCACAACAATTGAACCTCTCTCCTTGAAGTTCTTGATGATCCGATAAATGTTTGATTTAGGTGCAATCTTACTAGCAGCAATATCCTTGCCTGTGAAGCCCTTTTTATGCAAAGCAATGATGACTCCACGTGTTTCCTTGCAGGTAACCATGGTTGACAGTGGAAGAACAATGATTTCAAGCACCACCCTCCTTTTAAAGCTTCCAGTCTGTTATTCTGACTCAATCAGCATGACAGAGTGATCTCCAGCCTTGTCCTCATCAACACTCTCACCTGTGTTAACGAGACAATCACTGACATGATGGCAGCTGGTCCTTTTGTGGCAGGGCTGAAATGCAGTGGAAATGTTTTCATGGCAAAGAGGGACTTTGCAATTAATTGCAATTCATCTGATTACTCTTCATGACATTCTGGAGTATATGCAAGTTGCCATCATCAACACTGAGGCAGCAAACTTTGTGGGGACCAATACATGTGTCATTCTCAAAACTTTTGACCACGACTGTACTGTACATTACTGCTGTGAGATTGGCCATATTCAGCGAGACTCACAGAAAGAATCCCGTTCAGCACCATGGAACCCCATGATGAAAGATCAAACTGAGGTGGTCAACTTTGTAGATGCTTGCCTTTGGAAAGACAATGAAAGCCAAAATGGAAGTTCTCCTGCTCACAGGTCACTTCCCATTATGTATGAGAGGCAGGGAGAGCTACTTTAGTCAGAGAGCTGGGAAAAACCCACTGGGCCCAATGTAAAAAAAAAACAACAACATTAATGTTGCTTTGACTTGGGACCGGGGCCTTGTAAAGTTGCTAAAGCAGACGCTGTGATCCACTTTTGCTGTCACATTATGTGAGAGATGGCCTATTCCCTGCAGGCTCAGGTCACTGGCAATCTCTCCTGGGCTCTTGCTGTCAGAGGGGGGCCCAGCCCTGCTCTACTGTGCTGTCAGCGTGCCATTTGGCAGCCTTCCCCTCCTAATGAATATTATTTATCTTTGGATGCAAGGGAGAAAATAACATCCATCTGTTCACAACCATTCAGGGTGACACATCAAAACAGGGAAGAAACATTGTCTGGATTATGAATCTAAAATGGTGTCCTCAGAACTGCCTGATCCATGGTGAATTGAAATCCCTCTAATGTTTGTTTGTTTTACTATGTTAAAACATGCTAATTCTTGTATTTCTTACACAATCAATCACAATACATTTTCCTTTGTTCTGCAATGGATCTAAGAAGCCTTTCCCTTCATATGGTGATACAAAACAAACCTGTAGCATGGAACCCTGAATGCAGAAAAGGTATGAGCAAGGGGTTTAGAGTTTGACTTTCAAAAGCTTGGAAAGTTGGAAAAAGACATTCTGGGTTACTGTCAGGACTGTAAAACAAATTCCCGAACAACAAAATATAAATCGACAACATCAAACGCCTTCCGTGTTGCGCCTCTCTTTCTCTGAAGGGGCTTGTTTGTGCCTCATACTGTGATGGCCAATTGATGCCCTCTCACCTTCAGACCTTATCACAGACGCAGGGCTGAGTGACAGCCCCCGGGACGCGCTGTGCTTTGGAAGTTTTCCATTAACCTTGTTCTGTGGCTCACAGAAATCACTCAGTTCACTACATATTCGTCGCCAAACCCACTGGCTCCAGGTCATCTATAAGTCTTTTCTAGGTAAATCCCCGCCTTATCTTAGCACACTGGTCACCATAGCAACACCCACCCGTAGCATGCGCTCCAGCAGGTATATTTCACTGGTCATCCCCAAAGCCAACACCTGCTTTGGCCGCCATTCCTTCCAGTTCTCTGCTGCAAATGATTGGAACGAATTGCAAAAAAATCCTTGAAGCTGGAGATTCCTATCTCCCTCACTAACTTTAAGCATCAGCTGTCAGAGTTGCTTACCGATCACTGCACCTGTATACAGCCCTTCTGTAAACAGCCCACCCTACTACCTCATCCCCATACTGTTATTTATTTTGCTCATTTGCACCCCAGTATCTCTATTTGCACATCGTCATCTCCACATCTATCACTTCAGTGTTAATGCTAACTACGGCCTACTTATTGTCTTACCTCCCTAATCTTACTACATTTGCACACACTGTACATAGATTTTTTTTATTGTATTATTGACTGTACGTTTGTTTATCCCATGTGAAACTGTGTTGTTATTTTGTTGTCGCACTGCTTTGCTTTGTCTTGGCCAGGTCGCAGTTGTAAATGAGAACTTGTTCTCAACTGACTTACCTGGTTAAATAAAGGTGAAATAAATAAAATAAATACAGTTAAAAAGAGAGCTGTTTCTGTTGTGGGGACTAGAGCAACTGTACAGTACACATACCCGATACTGTGACTAGGTGTGTGTGTTATGAGAGTATGTGTATGCACGTAGAAAGACAGTGAATGAAGAAAGAAAATACTAGCATTTGCTCATTTCATTGGTGGTGGATGAGGCGAGTTCCCCCACAAAGTAAAGCCCTTTCATTGAGTGTTACATTAAAATACAATTAATTATTATGTGTTTAAAATGTGTCTTTGCGTGTCCTTCTTTGACTCCGTATTACAGTAGTGAACATTTGTTTCATGCGTCTGACTAGCTAATCTGGTGTATACCTGTATTACGTGTGTGTTGTGCGTGTGCATGGGCTTCGATGGTGTGTTTGTGAGTGGGTGTATATTTTAAAGGCATATGGCTTAATGATATCTCCTCTCTGGCTTTTGTTCTGTGTTTATTTGGTGAGTGTTTCCTGAAACTCCCTGGGGTGTGTTTGATCTGACTCAACCTCTGAGCCTAGCAAACGCATCGCTTCTCATGTGGAACAAAACCACAGACAAGGAGAATTCACTTCACATTCTCCTAATGCTTTCTAAATACTAAACCATCCTGATCTGGGTCTAATGTTTACTGGGCCTGACATTCTGGGAAGTGCATAAAATATATGACTATCATAGTGTAGTTGTGTACTATTTGTATGGGTTAATAACAATTTAACATACAGTATACAGGCTCTGGGAGTTTGATGACGTTTCAATTCAGAGCTGCTCAGCATACAAAATTGCCCTATATTCTTCATAATATGTAGAACACTAACATTACATAAATAACACGTGTAATATGTGAATCCCAAGTTCTCAGGGCGTCACTTAGAATTGTTGTGACAGAACACATTTAACACATAAACATCAAGAATGGTCTTATGTAGAGAGTATGCCTTAAAGTTCATTGCAGACATGATGATGCTAAGAGTGTGTCAGAGAAACGGGAACAGAAAATCAACCGTAGATTCCATGTGAAAGCTCGGCGCGCCCACGCACACAGGCACCGCCCCCACAGACCAAAGGGCTAGTGATGTGAAGGCAACGAGACAGCCGCGCCACGCGCTCGTGTACATTACGCAATCCCCTCCCGTCGTGCTTTCCCAACGACGCAAACCTTAGCCCCGATCTCGCGTGAAAGGCTTGAGAAGGTACCGTGACTCTGACCTCTGCTCCAGAGGGAGCTGCTTAGCTGAGCATTTGCGTCATGCATAAAACAACAACCTGTTTTTCCACTGAGGTGAGAGACCGTAGATTCATGCAGGAGGAAAGATAAACTGAATATAAATTATGTAGACTCCTGATCTCGCTCCCTCCCCATTGATTTTTACCCCTCGTTTGAGCATTGTGGCCCCCACATATCAAGACAGGTTTAGAATAATACATCAAAGTTTGATCTAGCAAGTAAGATGACATCTGAATCAATGATATATAGAATTATGCAGACTTGTGTATCCATGCAGAGGGTGTCTAGTAGTCTGCAGTAGTGCTGTTATAGCAGGGTAACTATTTAAGCAATAAGGCCCAAGGAGGTGTGGTATATGGCCAATATACCACAGCTAAGGACTGCTTTTACGCACAACGCAATGCCTGGATACAGCCCATAGCCATGGTATATTGGCCATATATCACAAACTCCTGAGGTGCCATATTGCTATTATAAACTGGTCACCAACATCATTAGAACAGTAAACAAGTTATTTTGAGTCATACACTTGGTATATTGTCTACACATGGCTGGAATGCGGTTTCAGACAATCAGCATCTTGTAATTATATCTAGCATCTCTGATTATAGTGATGGCCAAACATGGATGAACATAGGATGTTCACATAGGATGTTCACATGGAAATGGGAGTCTAACCTGATTGGAGTATCTCATGCTGACGTTCCTCTGATCCTGGCGGGGTACGTAGCGTTTGATGGGGTCGATGTCTTGGGGGCTGATCAGCTCATCCACTGGAAGAGAGACATGGCAGAGTGGAGGGGTGAACACACAAAGAACACACTAAAAGGTTCCAACTGATATACTGGACATAACCCCATAAAATGACCTTTCCTTACAAAAATAATGTATTGGTAATGAGAACCCATTAACCTGTGAGCACGTTCACAAACATGCAGCAAATACATCTGTTGAACTTAATATATGAACTCTGTGACCTCTGCAGTCTGACGTAACAGCATAGTGAACGCCCCAGCGAGCATGCTCTATAGAGAATACCTCTCCAGTGAGAGGTCAGAGAATTGTAGGTATTTGACAGTGAGGTGAGGTCAGTGAAGAGAAGACAGACAGAGAGACTGACCCAGCAGCCTGGCGATGTTGAAGAGGGCCTGGCCCCACAGGAACAGCATGCCATCTTTGCCTGAGTTGGCAGGGAAACGCTTCTGGCTGCCGTGCTCCTTCTGCTCTGCCTCCACAAAGTCGGCAGGTACGTGGTAGTACTTCGGGATGACAGCATGGCCTGATACATGGCACACAGGACGGAAGATAGATACACTTTACTTTGCTGGGTGATTACAAAAATGTCGAATAGAGGGTACTAATGGAATTTCCAAGAGGTTGATACATTGAAAGGAGTGCAGTTTGTGTCTGCTGTTCAGGAGAATGGAGTGGGAGTTATCTATTCAAAAGGTATCTCAACAGACACACGTGACAAAATGTCACATTTCCAAGACGGAATGCACTGTGAGTAGAATATTTCTCTGCATAACAAATGCAGACACCACTAAGCCAAAGGAGGTGACAACTCTGTCTGCAACCACTGAGAACTATTCTAAAAGCAGCATGCATCCTTCAGAGGCTATTGGTTCCTGAAACTCTCTTTTAATGTGGTTTCTTTACTGTGGAAAAATACAGCTTTGTGTGAAGGCTGATATATAAGCCCGCTTCCTGAAATATGAGAACAGCTTTCGTGCACTCAGCATGTGGGAGATGAATATGGATGGATATTCTAATAAGTGTAATATGAAAATAACAATCTTTGCCAGCTTGAATGTGTATGTGAGAGGGACTAATAAGTGTTTCCCCTATATTCATTTAGCAGCGGTGGCCCACCACTGCTGAATTGTTGCCAACGCTGCAAAAAATCTGCTGTCATTATTTACAATATAAATATTCCTTCTGATACACGCTGTTAAATGGGTAGTTGTCTCAAACAGCTTGCATGTCATTGTGTTAACGATAGTAGCAATGCAACCCCTCCCCCAGTAACAAAGAACCCCACCCCCAGTAACAATGCACCTCCCCACCCCTGCTACCACTGCTGAAAAAAAATCCTAGGGGGAAACACTGTTAGAGTAATTGAGTGTGTCTGTGTGCATGTGTACAGTAGTTCCATAAGAAAACACATCAGTAAAGGGAGGAGAAAAACTCACCTTCAAAAGATTGAAAAATGATTGGTGTTAACAGGTCTTGGTATTCTTTGACTTGGGCTTTGTTCCCCCTGAAGACCCCTGGAAATCAAATACAGGTGGGTAGATGAGACAATAAAATGGCTAAAAAAAAAGTGTCAGAGATTCTAAGTTCTATGTAACCCAATACTCACAACACTTTCAAGACAATATTAACATCAAAACCATTGTACTGTTTTACTGCGTAAGACTTACCATCAATCATCATAAAGATGAAAAATATGGGAAACTCGCATTCAATTCCATCAAAAAGCTGAAAGAGAAAAGAACATTAGATTTTCATAAAAACATCTGAGCCATAACACAGAGAAGGTCACTAGCTTCCTAACATGAAAGAGAAAAAAACATGGTACACAAGTGCATTAATGTCTAAATACTGTATTTTGCTTTGTGTCAGTGGTTGCATATCGAATACAATAAAACTGCTCAGACACCAACAATCCTTTTTAGTCAGCAACTAGCAAGTGATGGCCTGTACCAAAACACATACATAAAAACATGTGATGTTCGTTGTTGTCCAATTCTAAACAGTTTAACAGACACAAAAACAATTACATCTAAGATGTTATCCCAGCCAACCAGAAACTCCATTAAACAGCTTTAGACTTGTCCCCTCACCACCCATACCTCTGCCGATACCAGAAATCATCTGGAGTTGAAAAATGAGCCAAAGGTAGAGATGTTTGTAAAGCGAAATAGCAATTTATTGATTTCAATAATTCCAAGGAGAAACTTCAACAGTAACTGTGAGGATGTAATAAGTCTCAAGTCCTTTTTTTGGTATTGATCATTTGTCAGTTAGTGTCCTTGGTTTCTCTTCTGTATTCATGTAGCATTCACAAACCAAAGGTAACATAAATAATTTAAACTTAGTGGATCAATTACCTGAGGACACACTAAAAGAACACTGAATGAAACAGACCAAAGGATAGATCTGCATTATCTAACAACCCTTCTTCAAATTGACTAGCTCTCAGACGGTCACCTAAGGAATCTTTTTGGGACCAAAGCAGCAGCTCACTTTCGTCGTATGCTTGTCTTCCTTGCCTTCTGAGAGAGGAGCATAATGATGAGATATGTTGGCACGACTTCCATATTGGATCTCCGCTCCAAAAGCCCTTGCTTGGAAGTGTACTTCGTCAGACTGCCAAGAACCTTGCCCTCATCAAGGCCAAGGTGGCGAGACACGGTAGTGATGACACCATAGGCCTTGATGATCTCTGCACCAGACAGGATGCTCTTGCTAGCATAGTTGTGGTGCAACATGTACACTGCGGCGTGTATGGGCTTCAGGCAGAAGTCTTCACACTTGTTGATGTATTTCAGAACTGCAGTTTATTCTGCTTGGAGCAACAGTGAAGTGGGCAGGGCAGTACAGCTCTCTTCTCTTACATCTGCAAGCAGAGTCTGAACACCAGACAGGATGGAATACTCTACCTCAATCTGTGCAATGGCTACTGCTATAGGTTTCAGGAGTTGCAGGCTGCTTACCACTCTCTCCCAAAATACATCATCCAGGAGGATCCTTTTCATGGGGCTGTCCATATCGGCAGACTGTGATATGGCCATTTCTTGGAGAGACTCCTTCCCCTCCAGGAGACTGTCAAACATGATGACAACACCACCCCAACGGGTGTTGCTGGGCAGCTTCAATATGCTCTTATTCTTCTCACCTTGCTTGGTGAGGTAGGTTGCTGCTATAAGTTGATGACCCTTCACATACTTAACCATTACCTTTGCTCTCTTGTGGAGTGTATCCATTGTTTTCAGTGCCATGATGTCCTTGAGGAGCAGATTCAATGCATGAGCAGCACAGCCAATGGGTGTGATGTGAGGGTAGGACTCCTCCAAGCAGCCACAATGTTCGCAGCACTGTCTGTCACCAGTGCAAATACCTTCTATGGTCCAAGGTCATTGATGGCTGCCTTCAGATCATCTGTAATGTAGAGAACAGTGTGTCTGTGCTGTTGTAGAATACTGGTTGAGGGGTGGAGATGATGTAGTTAATTATTCCTTGCCCACAAATATTCGACCACCCATCAGAGATTATTGTAATACAATCTGCTTTCTCTTTGATTTGCTTGACCTTCACTTGAATTCTGTTGAACTCTGCATCCAGCAAATGAGTTGATAGGGCATATCTGGTTGGAGAGGTGTATGCTGGGCAAAGAACATTCAGAAATCTCTTCCAACACACATTGCCTGTGAGCTTCAGAGGTGAACCAGTTGCATACACAGCTTGAGCAAGACATTCATGAGCATTTCTCTGACTACGTTCCTCCATTGAGTCAAAAAAACTTCAGATTCCAGGAGGACCATGAGCTGTTGCTATCGATAAGGTGTCTGATTCATCATTTTCACCTCGAATAGAAGTAGAGGGACTTTTGTCAGAGGTTGCTTGTTATGAGCGCTGAGGGAACTTTATGCACTTGGCCAGATGATTCTGCATCTTTGTTGCATTCTTCACATATGATTTGGCAGAGTATTTGCAAATGTACACAGCTTTTCCTTCTACATTAGCTACAATGAAACGTCTCCACAAATCAGATAGTTCAAGTGGCATTTTCCTGCAAAGATTAGGAAAAAATGAATAAAAAAAATAAATACAATTCCATGTACAGATAAAGTTAGATTAAACAACTCATTTGTAAGATAAATGTTTTTAAATGAAACATGTATGGAAACAGGTGAATTAAAGCTCAGTTAGCTGGCTCAAGCAAGCTGAAACTAACTAGCAGAAATTGTTAACAAGTTAGAAATGATTTAAACACACTTTGCTGTAGGCTACTATTTACTAGTTAACCAAAATATTATTTACACCTCCGTTTAAAAGTTTGGGGTCACTTAGAAATGTCCTTGTTTTTGAAAGATTTTTTGTCCATTAAAATAACATCAAATTGATTAGAAATACAGTGTAGACATTGTTAATGTTGTAAATGACTATTGTAGCTGGAAACTGGATTTTTTTATGGAATATCTACATAGGCGTACAGAGGCCCATTATCAGCAACCATCACTCCTGAGTTCCAATGGCACGTTGTGTTAGCTAATCCAAGTTTATAATTTTAAAAGGCTAATTGATCATTAGAAAACCCTTTTGCAATTATGTTAGTACAGCTGAAAACTGTTGTGCTGATTAAAGAAGCAATAAAACTGGCCTTTTTAAGCTAGCATCAGCATTTGTGTGTTCGATTACAGGCTCAAAATGGCCATAAACAAAGAACTTTCTTCTGAAAGTTCTATTCTTGTTCTGAGAAATGAAGGCTATTCCATGCAAGAAATTGCCAAGACACTGAAGATCTTGTACAACGCAGTGTACTACTCCTGTCACAGAACAGCGCAAACTGTCTCAAACCAGAATAGAAAGAGGAGTGGGAGGCCCCGGTGCACAACTGAGCAAGAGGACAAGTACATTAGAGTGTCTAGTTTGAGAAACAGACGCCTCACAAGTCCTCAACTAGCAGCTTCATTAAATAGTACCCGCAAAATACCAGTCTCAACGTCAACAGTGAAGAGGCGACTCCGGGATGCTGGCCTTCTACGCAGAGTTGCAAAGAAAAAGCCATATCTCAGACTGGCCAATAAAAAGAAACGATTAAGATGGGCAAAAGAACAGACATTGGACAGAGGAAGTTTGGAAAAAAGTGTTATGGACTGACGAATCAAAGTTTGAGGTGTTCGGATCACAAAGAATAACATTCGTGAGACGCAGACCAAATGAAAAGATTCTGTCAAGCATGGTGGAGGCAATGTGATGGTCCGGGGGTGCTTTGGTGGTGGTAAAATGGGACATTTGAACAGGGTAAAAGGGATCTTGAAGAAGGAAGGCTATCACTCCATTTTGCAACGCCATGCCATACCCTGTGGACGGCGCTTAATTGGAGCCAATTTCCTCCTACAACAGGACAATGACCCAAAGCACAGCTCCAAACTATGCAAGAACTATTTAGGGAAGAAGCAGTCAGCTGGTATTCTGTCTATAATGGATTGGCCAGCACTGTCACTGGATCTCAACCCTATTGAGCTGTAGTGGGAGCAGCTTGACCGTATGGTACGTAAGATGTGCCCATCAAGCCAATCCAACTTGTGGGAGGTGCTTCAGGAAGCATGGGGTGAAATCTCTTCAGATTACCTCAACAAATTGACAACTAGAATGCCTAAGGTCTGCAAGGTTGTAAATTCCTGCAAATGGAGGATTCTTTGAAGGACACAATTATTATTTCAATTAAAAATAATGATTTATAACCTTGTCAACTTCTTGACTATATTTCCTATTAATTTTGGAACTCATTTCATGTATGTTTTCATGGAAAACAAGACTAAGTGACCCCAAACTTTTGAACGGTAGTGTATGTCATAAAATATATTCACCCCACCCAATATTGTAATCACAACTTACCAGAAAGCATGTAGTCCTTGGCTCAGACAGTGTAGTAGTGTGGGCTCAATAGCATTTCATTAGTGTGCAAGATCTTGAGAATCAGCAGCACATGTGATGGAAGAATGCACTGTGTATGCAGAGGGTTGCAAATCCATTGAATTGGGGATAGTTTAACCAAATATGCCACAATAACTAGAATTGCCGTATGTGTATCCCACAAAAAAGGTTCACTCTTATAAGCTAACTTTTTGGATGAATTTAAGCAAAATTCCCAAAATTCCAGGGCTTAACTTTTTCGGAAAAAGATCTGGAAATGTACAGCAAAGTCTCCGACCCTTTGCAACCCTAGAGGTCATACATCATTGCCCAGCCTGTAGTTTGGCTGTTATAGCAGAGATAACAGGGACTGCTTCAGCCATCAGTCCAGAAAATCAAAAAAATCTTCCCCCGGCCATCTAGATTCTCCATTCTTGTATTTTGTTGTCAGCTTTACCAAAAGCTATGTTGCATACCATATTGTGAGTTGTTCGTCATTGCTCAAGGGTTAGGCTGACACAGCTGGGTCATGCTAGTGTGTGTGTGTGTGTGTGTGTGTGTGTGTGTGCGTGCTTGCTTGCTTGTGTGTCTGTGCCAGTAGAGATAAGGTATAAAATGGAGGAGATATTTAATAAAATGCTAGAGGGGTGGAGAGAGCAGTCACAGAGTCCTACTTCTGCAGTAAACACCAGCTATCCCAAAAGCTTTCTGCCTCAGCTATTCCACAGATTGTAGAACTCGATATTGCACAACAAGATGCACTCCTACACTTGAAAACAGGTAATGTTACAGACTTTAGGAAATCTAACAAAAATATGTGTTTCAAATCGAATAAACCTGCAATCAATGCCCTCCTACCTGAAACAGCATATTTCAGCTATAAAATATGATGTACAGTCATGGCCAAAGGTTTTGAGAACGACACAAGTATTGGTCTCCACAAAGTTTGCGTATGAGTGCTGCAACAGCCCAGACACTCCTGAACATGCACTTGCCATGTCAATGACGTCGTCTCTCCCCAATACAATAAAGCCCTCTAAGCTGACACATTCAGCCCATATTCAAGTACCGTTTTGCCATAAAGTCCTATTAAAATGGGGATGGAAGATGGGACTGCGTCACATGGAGGAATGGGAGGGCAGTAATTGCTCATATAATGTCAAAGCCCTTTTCCAGCTCGCCAACCACAAGCTGTTTCTTTGGGGGGGGGGGGGGGGGGGGGGGTGGTTTGCACCGAGCCTGGTGTGCAATAACATTGGCATGGCAACTGCAGCAGCATGGGCGAGATAGGAGACCCATATGACTGTGCCATCTAAATGGGCTCTGCTCTGGCGCATGGGACTGACCTGGCTCTAACCTCAGCACAGTGCTCACCATGCCAGATAATTGATATGCCCAGACAGGGATAATGACACAACTTTACCCAAATAGACCTTTCTGATAGAGGACACTGGGAGAGAGGGAGAGCACACGATTGTGCAGTCGTGGTCAAAGTTTTGAGAATGACACAAGTATTGGTCTCCACAAAGTTTGCTGCTTCAGTGTTCTTAGATCTTTATGTCAGTAGTTACTATGGTACACTGAAGTATAATTACAAGTATTCCATAAGTGTCAAAGGCTTTCATTGACAATGACATTCAGTTTATGCAAAGAGTCAATATTTGCAGTGTTGACCCTTTTTCAAGACCTCTGCAATCAGCCCTGGCATGCTGTCAATTTACTTCTGGGCCACATCCTGACTGATGGCAGGCCATTCTTGCATAATCAATGCTTGGAGTTTGTCAGAAGTTGTGGGTTTTTGTTTGTCCACCGCCTCTTGAGGATCGACCACAAGTTCTCAATGGGATTAAGGTCTGGGGAGTTTCCTGGCCATGGACACAAAATGTCGATGTTTTGTTCCCCGAGCCACTTAGTTATCACTTTTGCCTTATGGCAAGGTGCTCCATCATGCTGGAAAAGGCATTGGTCGTCACCAAACTGTTCTTGGATGGTTGGGAGAAGTTGCTCTCGGAGGATGTGTTGGTACCATTCTTTATTCACGGCTGTGTTCTTAGGCTATTGTGAGTGAGCCCACTCACTTGGCTGAAAAGCAACCCCACACACGAATGGTCTCAGGATGCTTTACTGAGACAGGACTGATGGTAGCGCTCACCTTGTCTTCTCCGGACAAGGTGTTTTCCGGATGGCCCAAACAATCAGAAAGGGGATTCATCAGAGAAAATGACTCTACCCCAGTCCTCAGCAGTCCAATCCCTGTACCTTTTGCAGAATATCAGTCTGTCCCTGATGTTTTTCCTGGAGAGAAGTGGCTTCTTTGCTGCCCTTCTTGACACCAGGCCATCCTCCAAAAGTCTTTGCCTCACTGTGCGTGCAGATGCACTCACACCTGCCTGCTGCCGTTCCTGAGCAAGCTCTGCACTAGTGGTGCCCCGATCCCGCAGCTGAATCAACTTTAGGAGACGGTCCTGGCGCTTGCTGGACTTTCTTGGGCGCCCTGATGCCTTCTTCACAACAATTGAACCTCTCTCCTTGAAGTTCTTGATGATCCGATAAATGGTTGATTTAGGTGAAATCTTACCAGCAGCAATATCCTTGCCTGTGAAGCGCTTTTTGTGCAAAGCAATGATGACGGCACGTGTTTCCTTGCAGGTAACCATGGTTGACAGAGGAAGAACAGCACCACCCTCCTTTTAAAGCTTCCAGTCTGTTATTCCAGCCTTTTCCTCGTCAACACTCTCACCTCACGAGACAATCACTGACATGATGGCAGCTGGTCCTTTTGTGGCAGGGCTAAAATGCAGTGGAAATGTTTTTGGTGGATTAAATTCATTTTCATGGCAAAGAGGGACTTTGCAATTAATTGCAATTCATCTGATCACTCATGACATTCTGGAGTATATGCAAATTGCCATCATCAACACTGAGGCAGCAAACTCTGTGGAGAACAATACTTGTGTCATTTTCACTCACATGTGACTTCTAGCTATTTGAGTGGGCCGCAAGAAGAGGTTGTGCATGTGCAGAGAACCATACCATATATAAATGTTATGCAATGGCCTACTACATGAGAGATGATTATTCACGAGGAATTGAATAGTGTATTTTACCAAAATGGGCTGACTGGGACCTGTTGATTGCACCGAGTCCAAATCTTATAACAAAACTTTAAAGTTTAGTGGCTCAGATCATTCCCATATTTTGGTATCAATGTGCCTTTTGAGCTGAGGCTTTGTGTTTCACCCTGTTGAATCCAAGCTCATTAATTCTGGGAGGTCAGTGCTGCAGCTAATGCTAATGATTTGCTCGGTGTTAAGTAGCTGCCCTGCTCCAAATTCACACTCTGCAGGGCACAGCAGCTAATCCTGAAGTTAATATGCCTTCAGTTGGGATTTATCAACGGCAGAGCAGACACATTTGCGTGGCTTCTGTCGTAAAACTGAATTAACCCTTTACACTCGTAGCCGTGTACGGGTTGAAAATGGAAGATTTGGGCTCTGATAAGTGCCTAAATTGGCAGTACAGTAAAAAGCTATACATTACGACGGAGCTCAGTGTCTCGTCGCTGTATAGGTTTTGAATGACAGCCTTTCTGAACTTAAGCACCACGTGTGACAAGTAGTTGCCCCCATCACTCTTGGTAATTTGGCAACTTTTGCAAAAAGAAATGTCTGAATGTGGGAAATGCTGTAAATTAGGAGGACTCTATGCATTTTGAAAGATGAAACGTTGAGGATTATAATGAATACCGCTTTGATGTCGTACAAGCAAGCCAAACACCCGTGAGTCCAAATGTGCACGTCACATTTCCATATCATAAAACTCATGTAATATGCAGTGTCAACATTTATAAATCACAATGTTTGATGTACAGTTACAAGATGACATGGCATTATATCCGGGGTTGTCCTGAACAGAATGAGCCTGTTTGTTGTAATGTGAAACATTTTTGCCACGGACCACACATCTGAATGCAGTCGTGATTCCATTCTATGCACACCAAAATTACAATCTGCTTCTCTGAATTCCCTTGTGAAAGCCTAAGATTGTAAGGTCCTTCCTGCCGGCGGCTATTAGACTATATAATGCCTCACCGGGGTGCTGTGCCGTCGGCAACATAGATCTGGAACTGTTGGGGTGTTAGTTTAATTGTTAGTTTAACAATTATGCATCCATCCGTGAGTAACTCTGGTCCGTAATCACTCATTCACTCAGGACCTATTTATTAATGCAGGTCTGTATATACATACTCATGTACAGTTGTTATATCATATCACGTGCAATATTGCAAGTAATTCTTGGACCTAACTTACGTAGTGATTCACTCAGGAATGCATATTAGTATCCTGTCAGTTGCACCTTTTCTCATTGCTTTTAGTATATCGAATGTGCAATACGTGCAGTTATCTGTAATTCAACCCTGCGCACTAAAGACTGTATTTTAAGGAAATTACTATTATTACCCCAAATTATATCATACACACATTTAGCTATTTAAGTTTCTCTTCCTGTCATTTACCTGTACAGTTTATGTAACCATGCAAGTATTCACTTATCTGTAAATATAACTGTATATTTACCTGTACAGCTAATTTAACCAGGCAAAATATTCACTTACCTGTTCATTTGGCCAGTCTGTCTATTAAGTAAACTATTATTACCCTCGGTCATATCATATGCATTTTTTTTAGCTACTGAAGTATTTCTCTGCCATCGACCATATAGTATAGTTAACTATCCAACATCCACCAATGTATAGTGTACATATTCAGCCAACCACCCATACTATGCAATGTCTTTTATAGCTCTTTTTGCACTCCAGATATCTTGTATTTCTATACTTTTTCATACTGCCGCTCTATGTATCGTGTATCTGTCTTTTGTGTACCTTCGTTGTGGCATTTTGCACCTGCCCTGTGTTTTGTTGTAGCTGCTTGACAAAGAAGCTACAATAAAGTATCCATCCATCCATCCATCCATCCATCCATCCATCCATCTATCTTTATAATTTAGCTGGATGGTAATTCTGTAAATTATGTCCTCCAGACCCAGATTGTTATTTATAATGGATGGTAATTGTGTAAATGCAGGTTTGTGTTACAAAGAAAACAACTACTTGTATTTGCTCTAGTTCCTCAACGGCACAGCTAGGAGAGCTCACAATAGCACCTTGGGAACTGTGTACACTTTGGAGAGACGTGTGGCCACTTGGAAGCACCAGTTAGACCTCTCACTCAAACCCTTTTCAAATTTGCCAAGATTCTTCATGTTTTTTAATGTATCCAGAGTATTTGCAGATCTTGTTATAAACAAATGCGGCAAAATGTACAGTAAATGTCAAATGCACATAAAATCAAATTGGATTCACTCGTGTCAGGTGAACTGTTGTGTCCTCACGTTTTGTCTAATACATTTTCCCATAATGTCCAAACTGTTCACTTTTAATTGCTACCATGGTTATGCATATGCTTTCCATATTTCTTACGTAAGAAACATTTAAAATTAGCCCTTTCAGTATAGGCCAATACCCACGAGCGTAAGGGGTTTTAAGAGCTGAAATGGAAAAGGGTCAAGTTAAGGTCGTCACAATCCATCTGAACGGGTTGGCTTTTAAACCTAACCACAGACCACAGACCTTCATCTCAGCCGGTTTGTAGTGTCTCCTGTTCTTGTCCTCATTGGCGGTCCTGTAGCCATCACGCAGGAAGCGCTTGAAGCCGTACTTCCCCTTTAGCTTGCGCACCACCTTGTCCAGGGTCTGACTGTAGAGGGCGTCGTCATCCACGGCGAACGCAGGGTAGCTGATGCAGGGCAGGAGGGCAGCGTCCGTATTCTGTATTGGGGTTCAAACAAGGTTTAAAATGGGTAACATTTAAAACACAGATACCTGCTTTTGATCATTTCTTAAGTAAACTCTTCACCCCCATGTGCCAGCTGTCTCCAGTTAGTTAGTGAAGGGTTATGCAACTAAAGGACCCAACTCTCTCTCTCTCTCTCTGATAATGCCCACTTTCCGAAATGAAAGAGGCTGACATTTAATAACATATTAGTAAGAAACTCATATATAATTAAGATGCTTAACATTTGACTTGCATAAGCCTTGAACAGCCCTTCCCTCACCCCTTCCTCTCCAGCCCTCACTCACTCCAACCTCTCTCTCCCATTAGCCCATGTTATAGATGTAGCTCCAATGCATTTCTTCAATCTCCCCTAATTAAACCAATTCATTTACAGGAACACGTTTCTGTCTAGTTGCTCTTTATTACCGGAGGAAAATGATTATTTCCCTCTTTACTTGTGAACTGGGAAACTGGACTGGTCACTGAGCCAATACATCATATCTGATACAGAGTGGTTTTTAGCAATGAGTGGTTTAATTATCTTTACTCACGTGGGATCTGGATTCTCTGGGCAGGAGGGAGGACAGTGTCTGTCTGTTCCTGTTGTGGGCATCCAGGTCCACGAAGATGACAGACCAAGAGCAACCCTGTAGAACAACAGATGACGAGTCATATTCACTGGTGGCTGTTAGGTTGACGTGGCTCAGACAAGGTCTGATACTGTTTCGCTGTGGATGAAAAATTGTAGTGCTTCCGTTTTGTCACTATGCAAGATTCAACGTAGCCTGCATGCTTACATGTTTGGACATAATGCACGGAGCAAACCTGGTCGAACAGACTTTCACAGCCAATCAGAACTCAAAACATGAAACATCTAGGACAGATTTGTATTTATTCCCTCTTTGAGCACCATTTGTTTCCGTCCGTGCCTTTGAACTGCGCCACTAGTGAGCCATGGGACTGCAGGGCATGGATGGCGGCTACTGGCTGTTCCCAGCATGACCTGATATAGGCCTGTCACACTGCAGCTGTCACCATCACTTCCACTAGCTCCCTGTAAAGAAGCCTTAATATGCAGGAAAGAACATCAAATGTCACAACCATGAACACAAGCATTTCGCTACACCCGCAATAACATCTGCTAAATATGTGTATGTGACCAATACAATTTAATTGACACTCGCTCACGCACGGCCATGCGTACAAACGTGTGTACACACACACACACACACACACACACACACACACACACACACACACTCTCTACAAAGCAGATTCTCTATATAGCAGAAGACCTGTTTGTTTATGTTACTGTGAGCTCTGAGGATGAAGTGCTGGACACTAAACATTTAAATGAAAGCCACACACTCAGAGCCACCAACATCTCACCTGCCGCCTCTGCAGAGCAAAACCAGCTTCGAAAGCAGCGATATTACAACCTTGCTCTTACAAAAGAGTCAGTATTGCACAACCACGTCATATTTTGGGGTACAAAGCTATAAAGCATTGTTTTTCTATGCTTTGAGCACAGTGCGGGGGCAGTCCAACCACGAAGGGCCATCCAATCATCTCGATACCACATCACGTTGTTAGACTGCACGGTATGATTACCTACCCACAAGCCCCTCTGTTGAGATGAGGGCCTGAGTGCTTTTTCTGGGTTAGTATAGTGTACAATTTTTTTGGATTAATGAAGGAACATTTCTGCTACAAATGTTCCTTCACTAATATACCTCAACAATGTTCATATTAAATTTTTTAAAAAATAAAAAAGTACTATCTAAGCAGTTTCTGCACAATGCATTATGTATGCCGCTTTCAAACAAGCCGACCAAAGCTTTTAGCCATGGAGAGCCATCAACAGGCCTGCTGTAGTGATTTACTGTACATACTGCAGGGTTCGGTGGAATGGGATGTAAATTATTGTGACAGCACAGTAATGTGGTCTCCACTGTGACCTACGCTTCTTAGTACCATGCCTTTATTGACAGCACTCCACACTTTGCTGTGAAGCAGGCAGTCACTTAATAAACTGATAAACAACACATAAAAGTTAGGTCAAGTTAGTGATTGGCTCCCTCTCGACCATAGAGCTCTGGCTAGTCAATGATTGGCTGATGCCTCTAAGGAACACAGCTGGGTGAGAGTCACTGATCAGGGCTTATTCTCAGTTGAAAATCTGGAAGAAGTCAGAGGGGCACTGAGAGCTGGTTATCATTAATATAATTAATGTGATGACTCATAGCCACTCCATCCCCACTGTGGGCCACACAGCAGACCCAGACACACCAGCCACTACTATAGCACTGGCTAATGACAGGAACCAAACCCAGTAGGGCACAGAGTTTAATCTAAAACTCTGATCATCATCAATGAGTCAATTTAACATCATTGGCAGTGGATTAATCAGTTGAAGGAGGCAGCTAAGGAGATGAGACCTCCATTAAATCACTGATTATGGTGGCAAAAGAGACTATAGCAATCATAAAGGTGCCTTCAGAAAGCATTCACACCGCTTGACTTTCTCCACATTTTGTTTTGTTACAAAGTAGGATTCAAATGGATTTAAATGGTCAACACAAAAACAATTATGAAAAATAAAACACTAATATATCTTGATTAGATAAGTATTCAAACCCCTGAGTCAATACATGTTAGAATCACCTTTGGCAGCGATTACAGCGGGAGTCTTTCTGGGTAAGTCTAAGATTTGGCCATTATTCTTTTTTTTAAACATTCTTCAAGCTCTTTCAAATTGGTTATTGATCATTGCTAGACAACCATTTTCAGGTCTTCCCATACATTTTCAAGTAGATTTAAGTCAAAACATTCACTGTTGTCTTGGTAAGGAACTCCAGTGTATATTTAGCCTTGTGTTGTAGGTTATTGTCCTGCTGAAAGGTGAATTCCACTTCCAGTGTCTGTTGGAAAGCAGACTGACAGGTTTTCCTCTAGGATTTTGCCTGTGCTTAGCTTCATTATGTTATATTTTTCATCCTGAAAAAACTCCCCAGTCCTTAATTTATTTATTTTTTATTTAACCTTTATTTAACTAGACAAGTCAGTTAAGAACAAATTCTTATTCACAATGATGGCCTACCTACAGGGACAGACCCTGGAGCAAAATAGGGTTAAGTGCCTTGCTCAAGGACACAGACAGGTTTCTCACCTTGTTGGCTCAGGTATTCGAACCAGCGACCTTTCGGTTACTGGCCCAACGCTCTAACCGCTAGGCTACCTGCCACTCAACTAATGATAACAAGCATGCACATAACATGATGCAGCCACCACTATGGTGGAAATTATGCACAGTGTTACTCAGCAATGTGTTCTATTGGATTTGACCAAAACATAACACTTTGTATTCAGTATTACTTTAGTGCCTTGTTGCAAACAGGATGCATGTTTTGGAAAAGGTTTATTCTGTCCAGGTTTCCTTCTTTTCACTCTGTCAATTAGGTTAGTATTGGGGAGTCACTTCAATGTTGTTGATCCATCCTCAGTTTTCTCCTATCACAGCCATTAAACTCTGTACATGTTTTAGTCACCATTGGCCTCATGATGAAATCCCTGTGTGGTTTCTTCCTCTCTGGCAACGGAGTTAGGAAGGACGCCTGTATCTTTGCAGTGACTGGGTATATTGTAAATTAATAACGTCACCTTACTCAAAGGGATATTTAAATGTCTTCTTTTTTTTCTTTTTTTTTTTACTCATCTACCAATAGGTGCACTTTATGAGGCCTTGGAAAACCTCCCTGGTCTTTGTGGTTGAATCTGTGTTTGAAATTCACTGCTCGACTGAGGGACCTTACAGATAATTGTGTGTGTGGGGTACAGAGATGAGGTAGTCATTAAATAATCATGTTACACACAATTTTGCAACTTACATGTTTACTGCTGAACCTATTTAGGCTTGCCATAACAAAGGGTTTGAATACTTATTTACTCAAGATATTTCAGCTTTTCATTTTTAAATAATTTGTAAAAAAAAAAAAAAAAAAAAAAAGGTATCAAAACAACATTCCACTTTGACATTATGGGGTATTGTGGGTAGGCCAGTGACAAAAACATATCAAGTTAATCCATTTTAAATTCAGGCTGTAACACAAAAAGTCAAGGGGTGTGAATACTTTCTGAAAGCACTGTATATCACTAAGGGTAGGATTTTCTCCTTCATGGGAGGTTCACATGGGACACAATGAAGTTGATGGAAATGGAAAAGGAAGAAACCTGTTTTGAGAAAAACAAAAATGCTAAGTGGAAGAATTTTCTATTTTCCAAACCATTAGCACATATAATGCATGTTCACATTACTGTCTTTACTACCTCTAGACACCAAAACAAATTAATCCTACAAAATGGCCGATCCAGAAAGGAGAAAGGATATCAAGGAAAACCAGTAATCTATCAAAGCGGTTGGTGCAGAGACATCTAGCTAGTCAGCCCTGAGTAAAACACAAGCCCACTCAATAAAACCCCTGAGGGTATAGTCTACATTCCACACAAATACATTATTATAATCAGGTCATTTGCGTCACATCACCGGCTTCAGATTAATTCCATATTTCTCTGAGAACTGTCGTGCTATGATCATCTATCTTGAACATGGATGGTGATGTAATGGGACTCCCGATTTGAAATATAAAATCAGTTACACACTATCTATAATGCAATCTTAATGCATCAGATGATGTTACACCAGAGCTGAACACACTGTTTGGTCATTCAAATCCTAAACTCATCTTCAGAGTAAGTGAGGACATGTCTGGGTCTCTTGACAGAACGTGGATGAAGTTGGAGAATAAATCAAATACCTGATTCCCAAACAGGTTGAAACCATTGATAGCCTCGAGAGCAGCTTTGGCCATCCCCACAGAACTGTAAAAGAAAGAGCATGTTTTAGAAACCCAATATAAACCTGAAATATCATAGGCTACACATTTCTCTTCTAGCTCCAGGTTACATGCAAAACTAACATGCACAGGTTCATTTATATAGATACATTATAAAAAAAGGGGGGTTTGTAATCATTGTCCACTTTACTATGAAAATAGCAGTCAATTTATCTGTCATTTCCTTTCCTTCGTAGTAGCTCTCGATAAAATGAAGAAGAAAACGCGTCAAGGATAGTTGCAAGATATGCTGACAAATAAAAAAGGGGTTCAATACCACAGACGGAGCACAAAAATCGATACAAAAATGCAGAAAATAAGAGAACATAGCTGAAACCAGCTCTTGGAAGCACACCTTCAGCTCCCTCTCTGACAAAATCATCAGCAATGATCACAATAAAGCAACATAAGGCTTTTTGAAAGTGTATTGATTTTCTGGCCAAACCTGCCTGGACATGTGCGTAACGGCTGTCAACAGTTCTGAGTGAGTGTGACGCCTTGGTCGAAAAAAAAATAAAAAAAATAAAATGAATGTGTACATGGTTCTGTAGTTTCAGGGAGCAGGTTGGCATTGGTTGACAATATTAACAAGTTCCAGACTACAAGCGCAACACAGTATCATGTAATACTATTTTCACAAAAGGGAGAAACATACATACAGTAACACTATTCTATGTTGCAGTTAATCCGGACTGATATTGACAGCTTCTGTCAACATGTCCCAATGAGTGAAGTCTGGATTAAACCTACTATAGAGTGGTCTTAAAATTAGAAACATAATGCAGTTGAACAAAGCAAACTATTACTACAGTATCTATAATTATCTTTTACTTGGTAAGAGATTGCCAAGGGGTAACCAAGAGCTCGATAGGACTACAGCTTAGCCATTTTTGCACAAACTGAATACCATCTAGGATTGATGGCATTAACATTGTTTTATAATGACTTCCATTTCCCTTTCAGCTGAGCTTGAATGTCATGATTTAAGTCTCTAGACGAAGGCATTTATCACAGCTATGACACTCAGCCACAAACACAGGCCTACCTACCCATCGGCAGTCTGGTGCACTGAGTTAATGGAACTGTTGTTTCCCCATTGTAACAGTGCCTGAGCGTTGGTGAATATCTCCACATTAAGATAATGAACTCTGCCCCTGCAATTCTTCTCCATTTACATTGTGGATATGAATGTGTATTATGGAAACTGAACTACAAAATCAGTCATTCTGAATTTGACTAACGAACATGGTATCGAATTATGGTCTGTGTAGAACGCAAAGTCTGTCATTTCTCTCGGAAACGGTGGCAAGTTGCAACCAATTTTCCTGCATTCTTTAGGTGAAAACAATGGTTTTCCAGAAATAAGGGACAGAGGAAATTAAATCATTATCGAGGTCTTGAGAGAGGGACAGGCAGATCTACTGCTCAAATCTTCCTACCCTAAAAACTCTTGATGTAAATATACTCTCTTTGTTTTATTGGAGAGATGAACACATTCCATGTGTGGAGACTGTGTCTAGCAGTGTATTCATATCTTTATAAAATCTATGTATTCACTAGAGGAGGAAGAGACATACCTGGAGTGCAGCTCAGTGCTTCCATTGTTGTACTTGCTCCCCCTCTCCCACATGCCAAAGTCAGGCACTCTGTACGCCCTCTCTACACAGAATACCAGGTTCTGGATGAAGGATACCTGCAGAGGTAGAACACACTACAATGTCACATGAATCGCTAACGAGATCTCTCAATCTCAACATAGAACGCTTTCTCCCTGGAATTATACTGTACTGTGTCATCATAGTCAAAAGAAGAGCTCACGCAACTTCTGACAAATGTATTCACATTTAAACGGAATAAACTAATCTCCAATAACTCCCATGTCATGCAAATATTCAGTAAGTTATTTATTCAACAAAACACATTAACATTTTGCCATTGATGTCATTAACATTTGTGTTCTCCATATTAACTAGACAAACATCATCCAGTCACATGGATAGTCAAAACCATGTCCTTAATTTCATCTGGAACAAGGAGGAATGGCTCTCCTCTTTGCGGCAGAACAACACTACGGGAGAGAAGGGAAACTCTTAAAAAAATATTTAAATGATGACTTCGAGGCCATGAAGGAAAAATGTGAAAGTACCGCGGGAGATGTGACTGACTACAGTATTAATTTAAAAACTGAGGGAAAGATAGCCTGAAGAGTACAAAACCTGGAGGGGCAAGGAGGGAAGACTGGGAACGAAACAGAGCCAATGAAAACCGGGACATTGTGCGTTATTTTATTTGGGCTTTAATAGAATGATAAACATAAAAATCTTTATGGCATTTAAAAAATATATATATACAAAAACATACAAAAGACAACATACAGACGCAAACAAGCATCAATGACATCACACCTGCTCAGTTCTCACCCCTTGATAGTATCTTAATGAATGTTACGGTCACAAATGGGCACATACACAAACACAAAGCATCTACTCTACCTGTATTAATACTGCAATGCAGATTCAATTGGATTGAACTTCAGGGTCGGAGAAACATACTGAACGACTGCTAAGAGCCAAAATTGGACTAATGAGAATACTAGAAAATGAATTTAAACGTGGTGCAGAAATAACACGCATTAAAAGCCTTATTTCCTGCTTATTTGTTCTGATGTAGATTAATAAAAGGATGCATGCTCATTGATTTCATGTTCTTTACTATTATGCAGCTCAATAAGCACTGTTTAAATGTGCAAATTAGGTCTGCTTTGCAAATAGGACTGGCTCCATTGAAGCTACACAGGCAAATTGCCTGTTTGTTTTTTTTTAGTGTTTTTATTGCAAGGGTTTCCTTTTCTGTGAACAAAGTGAATGTTCACTGTAATTGCTTCACAACATAATGTTCAAGAACAGATCTATTTTTGAAGATAAGCCAAACAGGTCTGGATTAAAAAAGCAATAATTTCACCCGTGCCTAAAAGCAAAGCTCCCAGTGAGCAGACAACTGAATTAAGAGATGGAATTTATGCATTTCAAATCTCCTAAAGGGCTATAAAAGCAGGAGACTGTGAATTAACAGCACTACTTCTGCAGCCACAGTAAAAGTACCACGGTTACAAATGAGTTACTATTACTTTAGCTGGCAGTTTTACTTTGCCTCCAACTCAATAACTTTCTCATTAATGAAAAGAGGTGCTGAATAAGTTAGCGTAGCTTGCTCATCATTTCGATGTACTGAATTTCAAAACTATTGTACAGTCATCAGATCATCACATTTAAATTGTTATGTTTCTAAAGATGCACCTTTAACAACTGCTTATTCAGCTGCAGTCTCTGCCATTACTGTTGAATGCATCACGAGCGTTCTTGGCTTGTTGTTTATAGTATGGTCTGTATGTTTGTTTCTGTTCCATGCTGACACAAAGTATTATCAACCTATCTAATAACTATGAAGAAGCCATGTTGTGCAAGAGTCATGCTCTGCAGACAGACGTGTTCTTTCTGAGAGAGCGTTCATGTGACTAGGCCGTACCTCGTCAGTGTTGTAGATTATCTGGAGGCCGGAGCAGATCATCTCCACCAAATAGAGCAGGAACAGGGACAAGGCGTCAATCTGACAGAGGGAGACAGGGAGGCGGAATATACTACGGTGAAGAACGTAAGACCGGAATCCGTTCCGACTTAATTAATTATCTACAGGGTGTTGCGCTGCACGGCATCAAAGCTGTCAACGTTTGTGAGAGCGTGTACCTGTAGGTGATGGTAGTCATTGTAGGACAGAATCTCATCTCCTGTGTCTACATTGAATATGGAGTGCAGGCACTTGGAGGGGCTCGGGTCCTGTTTGAATTGCTCCACCTGAAATAGAGAGAATGTGAAGAAAGAGAGAGAAAGTAAGAGAAAAATAGTGAAGGGGAAAATAAAAAAAGAGGAGTCAGTTCATAAAATATGTATCTTAGTCACCGGGCATCTTTCCATTATTTATCCTATCCTCACAAAAGGTAAGTGAGGTGAAAACCGGGAATGGGCTGGCTCATGGATATTCCAATGTGTCATCACTAGGATATATACTAGAATTTTCCTTAATGAACTGCTCTGAAGACATGCGCAAACCACTCCTAAAATGGTCACAGGACAGGTATGCATGAACGTATTCGTAAATATTTCAAACAGAAATACCATTTATTTCATCATGGTGAATTAAGCAATTCCTGAGTCATGTCAAATCTGTACACATATGACTTTCTTCCTCAAACCATCCCAGGTCAGATGTGTGATTCACATAGTGACACACTCTGGTTGAGTTTGCTTCACACAGCACGAGCGGATAATTTTGTGCCAACATTTGTCAATGACCGAACCAATCACCCCCTTCCGACACACTCAAAGCGTTATAAGCAAGTTCAACATTTTTACTTTTTCACCTCTGTAGGCTAGTTGTCAGGTCAACAGGGGCATACCTCTGTCCCAGATTTACACTGTTCAGTTCTACTGAGCAAGTCATAACAAGTCAGTTGGGAAGATGGCTGTAGTCTACAAGATGAACAAAGCAGGTAACGGTTGCATTCCAAAATAGCCTAACATTTGTATTGAAAGTTCATTTTCACAATATTCATAACTGCATTTTCACAATAGTGCAGTTATGAATGTTGTCAAATGTCAAATGTGTGTCAATGAGTGTGTGTGTGTGATATTAACTTAAAATATATGGTTCCAGAGTAAAATCTGTCAGAACACATTTGAGAAGCTTGCGTTGTGTGTCTAATCTGTTAAGACAGTGTTTAGATTCCTTGGTACATTGTGGTAAAATTTGATGCCCTCTCTTCAATGCCTTTTATGTGTCTGTAGTTTTTTTAAATATTATAACACTTGCTTCCTAGTCCCTCTGTATTGTGGGTTCATTAAAAATGGCCTGTTCTCTGTGAACGCAAGAGACAGATGTTACTGAGCGCTGCACTGTGTAATTATCTGAATAAACGGTGCATTATAATTAATTCCCATAAATTAGGTCGTCAAGGTCATGAGTAAATGAAACAAAACAATTTCAAAAGGCAACAGAGATGTGCAATTACAGACCAGAACATTAGAAAAAACACAGGGATTTAAGAATAGTGTTCTATTGTACTAAAGCTGTAATTATTCTTTCATAGAAGTCAATAAACAATATAAATGCTGCTATTTTGACTGAACGGTCTGCTCAATTACTTTAAACAAAAGTGTTCTGTTGAGGCAAAAAACATTTTTAAACTTCTATGTTATTCCATCCACAGAGATAAAACCGATCCAAGCGTGAGTTAGTAAACTGCTAAAGCATGAGAACAGAGAATATCAGGAAAAGAGAAAGGACAGAGATGTTCATCTTCCCCCCCATTAGTGACAGTTTCTGTGTTTACATACACTTAGGTTGAAGTCATTAAAACTCATTTTTCAACCACTCCACAGATTTCATGTTTACAAACTATAGTTTTGTCAAGTCAGTTAGGACTACATTGTGCATGACACAAGTAACTCTTCCAACAATTGTTTACAGACAGATTATTTCCCTTATAATTCACTATATCACAATTCCACTGGGTCAGAAGTTTACATACACTAAGTTGACTGTGCCTTTAAACAGCTTGGAAAATTCCAGAAAATTATGTCATGGCTTTAGAAGCTTCTGATAGGCTAATAGACATTATTTGAGTCAATTGGAGGTGGACCTGTGGATGTATTTCAAGGCCTACCATCAAAATCAGTGCCTCTTTGCTCGACAAGATGGTAAAATCAAAAGAAATCAGCCAAGACCTCAGAAAAAAAATTGTTCATCTGTACAAACAAAAGTACGCAAGTATAAACACCATGGGACCACGCAGCCGTCATCCCGCTCAGGAAGGAGATGCGTTCTGTCTCCTAGAGATGAAGCCAGACTACGGTTTGCAACTGCACATGGGGACAAAGATCGTACTTTTTGGAGAAATGTCCTCTGGTCTGATGAAACAAAAATAGAAAATAGAATAGTTATGTTTGGAGGAAAAAGGGACATGCTTGCAAGCTGAAGAACACCATCCCAACCGTGAAGCACGTGGGTGGCAGCATCATGTGGTGGGGGTGCTTTGCTGCAGGAGGGACTGGTGCACTTCACAAAATAGATGGCATCATGAGGAAGGAAAATCATGTGGATATATTGAAGCAAGACATCAGTCAGGAAGTTAAAGCTTGGTCGCAAATGGGTCTTCCAAATGGACAATGACACCAAGCATACTTCCAAAGTTGTGGCAAAATGGCTTAAGGACAGCAAAGTCAAGGTATTGGAGTGGCCATCACAAAGCCCTGACCTCAATCCTATAGAACATTTGACGGGCAGGACTGAAAAGGCGTACAAACCTGACTCAGTTACACCAAAATTCACCCAACTTATTTTGGGAAGCTTGTGGAAGTCTACCTGAAACGTTTGACCCAAGTTAAACAATTTAAAGGCAATGCTACCAAATACTAATTGAGTGTATGTAAACTTCTGACCCACTGGGAATGTGATGAAAGAAATAAAAGCTGAAATGGATCATTCTCTCTACTATTATTTTGACATTTCACATTCTTAAAATAAAGTGGTGATCCTAACTGACCTAAAACAGGGAATTATTACTAGGATTAAATGTCAGGAACTTATTTATTTAAATGTATTTGGCTAAGGTGTATGTAAACTTCCGACTTCAACTGTATATTCATTACTGGATAATGGCATTTGTTAAGATCACAAAGAATGAACTACAGTGTAAAAAATAACTTTCCCGTGGTCCTATGGTCTGACGTTTCGTTTGTGGACTCACCTTGTCAGACTGTCGCATGTAACAGTAGAGTATACCCCTCATGCACTTGATGGCTGAGTGCTCCAGCTCATGGGTGCGTCCCATGTCATCATCAATGCGTCTGCACGTCAGGGTTGATCGTCGCCATTTGCCACAACGAGACAGAGGAAAAACAGCCCAATGATCAGAAGAGCATGCAAAAATCAACCTAAATTATCCTACTTCACTGCACAAAATTACTAGGGTCTGGTTATCCTGTCTGTGCCTACAATAATGGTACATATTAAATGAGACAACTTATTTTATTTGTGCCCAGTCATAGACAGGTTTTAAATCATTAACAACAGTTGTTATGCCTTTGTCCTCCAAAAGCATAAAACAGGCATACTACATAGCGTAGGCCGCCATTGTAAATAAGAAACGGACTTAACTGCCTAGTTAAATAAAAAATAAACATTCCCTCATCAAATTCATATTTGAAAATCCCCCAAATGCTTCCAGTATACTATTGACATAAACAATGGAATCTACATTTCATATGTGAAGTATTCAGACACCTTCCCTTTTTCCACAGCCTTAATCTAAAACGGATAAAATAAATACATTTCCTTAATCTACACACAGTACCCCATAATGACAAGGCAAAAACAGGTTTAGACATTTTGAGCAAATTTGCTAAAAAAAATACACATGTACCTTATTTACATAAGTATTCAGACCCTTTGCTATGAGACTCGAAATTGAGCTCAGGTGCATCCTGTTTCCATTTATCATCCTTTAGATGTTTCTAGAACTTGATTGAAGTCCACCTGTGGTAAATTCAATTGATTGGACCTCATTTGGAAAGGCACACACCGGTCTATATAAAAAGGTCCCACAGTTGACAGTGCATGTCAGAGCACAAACCAAGCCATGAGGTCGAAGGAATTGTCCGTAGAGCACCAAGACAGGATTGTGTTGAGGAACAGATCTGGGGAAGGGTACCAAAACATTTCTGTAGAATTGAAAGTCTCCAAGAATACAGTGGCCTTCATGATTCTTAAATGGAATAAGTTTGGAACCACCAAGACTCTCCCTACAGCCAGGCCAAACTGAGCAATCGGGGGAGAAGGGCCTTGGTCAGTGACCAAGAAACCGATGGTCACTGACAGAGCTCCAGAGTTCCTCTGGAGATGGGAGAACCTTCCGGAACGACAACCATCTCTGCAGCACTCCACCAATCAGGCCTTTATGGTAGAGTGGCCAGACAGAAGCCACTCCTAAGTAAAAGGCACATGACAGCCCGCTTGGAGTTTGCCAAAAGGCACCGAAAGGACTCTCAGACGATGACAAACAAGATTGTTGCAACTATTTGGCCTAAATGCCAAGGGTAACGTCTGCAGGAAACCTGGCACCATCCCTACGGTGAAGCATGGTGGTGGAAGAATCATTCTGTGGGGATGTTTTTCAGCAGCAGGGACTGGGAGACTAGTAAGGATCGAAGGAAAGATGAACAGAGCAAAGTACAGAGAGATCCTTGATTGAAACCTGCTCCAGAGCACTCAGGACCTCAGACTGGGGCGAAGGTTCACCTTCCAACGGGACCACGACCCTAAGCACACAGCAAAGACAACGCAGGAATGGCTTCAGGACAAGTCTCTGAATGTCCTTGAGTGGCCCAGGCAGAGCCCGGACTTGAACCCGATCAAACATCATTTTGAGCATGTGTCCATTAGGCCTATGGATTTTGTTTATTAGAATTAGATTGAGCAATAAAAGCCCCACTTTTATTCCATAGGCTGGGATTTTGTAATCCCTTAGATGTAACAGATTACATGTAATCCGTTACTCCCCAACCCTGACTGTAGATTGATGAGGTGGGAAAAAAAAGTATTTAAATCCATTTTAGAATAAGGCTGTAACGTAACAAAAATGTGGAAAAAGTGAAGGGGTTTGAATACTTTCCGAATGCACTGTAAGTAGGCCTAGTGTATGTTTTCATGAATTACATTCATTTACTTTTAAACATACATTTCCACCTGTGCAGTAGACTTAAAAATGGACACACAGACATGGGCATCTGCCCACCAATTCACTCCAATCTAGTGCACCCACTCCCTTCACACTCCAGTCCTCTCTCTAGTCACACGGAGGGTAAGTAATGGCATGGGCCTGTGCTGTCAGATTGAAATCATCTTAATTAAAATCCAGTGACAATGCTAATGGGAAAAAACCATGACGGATGAGTAGGCACCTCTGGTCTACTCCAACACTCTATTTTTTACTTGTGTCCCCTGGGAGAAGAAAAACGCACACCAGAGAGTACTTTGTACCAGGTCTAGTGGAGAAAGTCTCAGACTATTTAGAGTATCTCAGATCTCCCCTTGAACTTGAGCCCCCTGTATATGAAGTGAAGGACACATTACTACAGAGAACAAAGTGACCCGTTTTATAAATCAACGATACAGAATGTACAGAACGTGAGAGAATGGTGCCTAGAGACTAGAGAAGAATTTGAAAGAAATATGGTGCTGTTGAGGTTTAAGTTCTGGTAGACAGAGCCCATACATCACTGAGTGCACTAAACATTAAGGACACCTTCCTAATATTGAGTTGTAGGTGCACCTGGCACCTAAAACCATACCCCCGTTCGAAGGCACTTAAAATCGCTTGTCTTGCCCATTCACACATACACAATCCATGTCTCAATTGTCTCAAGGCTTAACAATCCTTATTTATTCTGTCTCCTCCCCTTCATCTACACTGATTGAAGCAGATTTACCAGGTGACATCAATAAGGGATCATAGCTTTCAGCTGGATCTACCTGGTCAGCCTGTCATGGAAAGAGCAGTTCCTAATGTTTTGAGCACTCAGTGTAGTATGGATGCTCCATTAAATGGGCACTACAGCAGCAGCAGCGCAGGCCAACGCACATGACCCCCTTAGCATCACAAAAGCTGTCTGCTTTGATTAAGACTATTGGTCCCTGATGGAGCCCATTAATTAAGGTTGTACTAGATTAATTATTAAGATCAACTTTAAACGTACAGTGATCTAAGGTGGCTGTAGATACAATGTGTGTGTGTGTGTGTGTGTGTGTGTGTGTGTGTGTGTGTGTGTGTGTGTGTCACCTGTAAGCTAGAGCCAGGGCCCAGGAACTGGCTGCACAGTACAGGGAGTCCCGCACCTTGGCTTCCTTGCAGCTGGAGCATGTCTTGGTAGGAAAGAGGCCAGTGGTAGGGCTTTGGTAGTTCAGAATGGTGGTCTTCACTAGAGAGAGAGAGAGAGAGAGAGAGAAACAAGAGAAAGACAGGTGATCCCTCAGGCTTTAAAGGCTCAGTGCAGTCAAAAATATATTTTTCCTGTGTTTCGTATAATATTGTACAACAGCTGATGAAACATTGATCAGTGTTATTTCCTGATAGTTGCTGGTTGAAAATTAAATCTACACAGGACCTTCTAATCAGCCTGTTTGCATGGGTGGGAGTTTAGTCTTGCCTGGTCACCATGCGGTAATAATAAAGAGTTCCAAACCTATGCCAGTTTTATGTTGTTTTCTCCCCACTCAGACCACTCCCAGACAGTCCTAGCTAAATATGTGACGAATAAAATTTGATTTGAAATGATTGCTTGATAAATAGTTGTTTTTGTCTATTGTAGTGGAAAACTATTACAGTAAGGTACTTCATTCTTAACCAGAAATTAATTTATATCGAAATGGCTGTATTGGGCCTTTAACAAATTATGAGAAAATTGTGAAATGGAATGGAAAATAAATAAAGCTATGTTAAGCAGCGTAGTTATTGCTGTAAAACCAGACATTCTAATAAGGTGTGTTACTGCACATGTGAAGGTGGCATTAACTTTGGCTTCAGGTCACATCAATTCCAGTGACACATGTTCATCTTCATGGAAATCCTCAATGATATTTAGCTTAAATAAAGAAACACTCAAACAGAAGGCCATGGATCACAGGAATGGATCTGTCACCACACCACCCTTTCCCCTCCCCTCCCCTCCCCTCCCCTCCCTCCCTCACCGATGAATAATCTGTCTGAATAGGGTACTTCATTTTTCATCACCACATTATGCCAGAGCAAATGAAGGGGACGTCCATTCTGCCAGATCGTTTGCTACAGAGAGTCCGGTTCAATTCAAAGAGACAAAGTCAGCATAGCTGGGATAAAGAGGTGATGGAGGGAATTAAGCAGAATATTAATAAACCCTTCAGTAACTCGGCAGTGACATTTACTTTGACCCCAGAGGCTGCTTGGGAAAAAAAAAAAAAAACATTAAAAAGGACAGTGGTTAACATTTGAAACAGTCCGAGGCAGAGTTAAAAAGTAGCAACGTATTGGGGTTTAACCTGAAATGTTGAATGTAAAACGAAAGCTGATTAAAAAACAGTGAAATTGCTGTGTTATCTTCCTGCCATTTCTCCCCACATGCTCTGGACAATTTATTATTTTTTGTTTCCAACGATACTTCCTTGTTATACTATGATATTGCTAGTCCATTCAAATATGTGCTTGGTAACATAAAAAACAAAATGCCAGAGTTGGAAACACCAACCTGTTTCTCCTCACCACTGTCTCACCATGCTGTGAACTAGCTTCTAGTGAGCGCTCACCAGTAGATTTCACAGATTTTAGGCACACACCGGTTGTTCAAAACAGTGCAGTTTACATTATCTTTCTGAACCCAGCCCAGTTCAGATGTGTGAGATTACGGTTGTTTTTCTGAACCCGGCCCAGTTCAGATGTGTGAGATTACGGTTGTTTTTCTGAACCCGGCCCAGTTCCGATGTGTGAGATTACGGTTGTTTTTCTGAACCCGGCCCAGTTCAGATGTGTGAGATTACGGTTGTTTTTCTGAACCCGGCCCAGTTCAGATGTGTGAGATTACGGTTGTTTCGCCCTGTGTTTTTGCCTAGTTATTATAGTATTGGCCAATGCTGCTCCAAGCCCAACTAACTTGGCTGCCGGGTCCATAAATGTAACATACCTTGACTCACTTCAACCTTTGCTTTAGAAAGGCAACATAATGTAATTGAGGCACATGAAGGCACCTCAGTAAGACATCTGAATCAAAACCACAGTAAAATGTTATTATTCTCGAACTCCAAAGACACAACAGCACTCTAGATGCAAATAGACTGAGGTTGGAGTTGCTCAGTCTTATATCATCCATCAATTTAATGTCCCACTAAATCAATAGCTAATGCTTTAGACACAGTCTGTTTCTTATAATGGGCCATTCCTCTGCTCCTAGACAGTGAGTGAAAGACAGAAAGACAGAAAGACAGAAAGAAAGAAAGAAAGAAAGAAAGAAAGACAGCAAGAGAATGAAAGAGGTAAAAGAGACCTCAACAACAAAACATAAAGCTTGTTTTACCATTTGTTCATCTCCCCGAGCCAGTGTCAGATAGCTGCCCTATGCCTCCACTATAATCAAGTGGGGGAATAAAATAAGAGGCACTGGAGTGTGGCCACATTACTACTTAAATAAGGCCCACACAGGAGAAAAAGAAGACAAAACTGTGATGTCCCTAATATCGTTTGCTCAGAAATTATAGAGAATAAGTCCACTCTGCATCATATAATTTTTTTTTTTTTAATTAACCTTTATTTAACTAGTTAAGTCAGTTAAGAACAAATTCTTATTTACAATGACGGCCTACACCGGCCAAACTCGGACGACGCTGGGTCAATTGTGCTCCCAATCACGGCTGGTGTAGTGACGCCTCTAGCACTGAGATGCAGTGCCTTAGACTTTTTTTTGTTGTAGAAAACAGAAATAAAAAAAGATCTGAATCGTCATTTCATTACCCCGGAGGGGAAAGAAAAGGTATTCATCCACTGGCCTGTGAATTGGCGATAACAACTGCTGCTTTGCTCACTGCTAGAATTAAGCAAGCACATTCAACTGCTACGTACCAACCACAAAATTAAGCAAGAACATTTCAACCCTTTGTTATCTCACGGAGAACATTTCTAAGAGAGCAACAGGGGGCTTGATGCATGTTATTGTTACAGTACTCTTTCATACATTGCTAGTAGAACAAAATCACTCACAACCTCACCTAGAGCAATCTCAAGCTTTCAGAATGTGGACCAATCTGACTGAGCAGAAAAAGGAATGGAGAAAGCACTGTGTGAAATATCCCTATTATTGCAAAAGCTAAAATTGCATCCATTTACTGTGTAGAACAAAACCTGCACCAAACATATAAAAGCTACAGGGGTAACATGAATGCAATATTCAGGAGTAATGAGAGTGATTCACTTTCATCCGGGGAGCTCAGGTGGTGAGAAACACTGATATGTTGTTCTCTTCAGGGATGTCAGTCACCATGACTTCACACTGCAGGACTACTTTCAGATGAGGGACCAGTGGCTCCCCTAGTCTCTTTCGCGTGGCTGCTTTTCCTGTAGCATCCTCATTTCAACCTAGACAGCCTGTGAAATAACCCCTCACTTCTGGGAAACTTTTTTCATCAAAATTTCACAAGTATGCTGTCTTTTCTCTACTGTTGTCATATACTAGCCTATGGGGGGGTACAAAAATAATACAAACATGAAACCTTCCACCATCTTGATAAACTATTCTCCCCAAAAACATGGGCAATATGTTTGATAACTCAACACTCTAACATTGTTTTTTCCTTTCTTCAAATAGGCTCACAACATAATACATAATAGAAGCTGTACTGCCTTGAAAAGTAATTTGTCTTGAACATAGGTATTGCAATTTAGACCACAGCCCCAGGTCACAGCAAAGCACAGATCACAAAAGACTACATTCTATCCTTCATAAATTTACAATGTAATGCAATACACTTCCTCTGTTTCCACACTGAGCAAACGGAGTTCTGCCTTTAACGAAGAAAGCCATGAAATCTGTTGCCAAGCTGTACCCCCTGTCATCATCACAACTGACCAATTGTGTGTGACATGTCTGCCAATGACCTGTGAAAACGGTGTAGCCTGACTCAGACAGACTCAGATTAGAGCCTATGGGCTCTATTTCCGGCTGGTGTTAAGGCGGCGCTAGTGTCAAACGCATGTTAGTTTGAAAAGTCGTTATGTAAAAACTGCCGCACTGCCATTTTCCAGCCCTAATGCCAGGTTTGGCAATTTACCGGTCTTAAATATCAGATTGCTTGCGCTCAGATGGGTGGGGTGGAAATATTTGAGGTGTGTCCATAAAAACAAACCTGTCGATGTGTCCTTGAGAAAGGCACTTAACCCTAATTTGCTCCAGGGGCGCCGTACTACTATGGCTGTCCCTGTAGGTTAGACCATTGTAAATAAGAATTTGTTCTTAACTGACTTGCCTAGTTAAATAAAGGTAAATTAATCAATTGCAGGCATCGCTGATGGGGATATTTAAGACCAATCAAAAGCTGGTTTTGGCAGTAATGCAGTTGGTTATGGCATGAATATTTACAGCAGAAACGCAACCAATCCAGTCGTGACGCACACTGCCATATGCGCATGGAACAAGAGTAGCACAATGTGCTTTTGCCGCCTGTATACTTTGTATTTATTTCAAACATAAATACTGTAAAGCTACACCCCCTAGAAATAGAAATATAGGCTTGAAAGGACCTCACCTTTGAGGATGTCTTCAAAATAAGGATTTTAAATAGTAAATACTTTAAATCATAATCACAGTGCTTACCTGCATTGTAGTAGCGGTCAAGTTTCTCCCATAGTGGCTCATCTTCTCGGTGGAGAATGGAGAGCTTGAGAGGTTCATAGATGGAGCCTGAGGAGAGATACAAAAAACATGTATTTACAGAACATTCATTGCTGAGCCAGAGCTCAATTGGAGGTAATTTGTTCATGTCACAGGTGCCTCTATGGTACTTCCCCACACTCTCTGGAGACACACACTACAGTAACTACTGTATTATATGTCAGAGAGAGACCCCCATGAACACTTGGAGTAGTAGGCTGTAAGACTGATGCTACAAAGGTTTCTAGTTATCAGCAGTTCTATCTCACATCTTCAGAAACAAATGTATTTAGACCTAAATGCTAAATATTTTACAGACTGGTTTTAGATAATGCAAGTAATGAAGTTTAGCTACACATGGGACTGAAGAGCAACATCATAAACACATTGTCAAAATAATTCAGTATCAGTCATCTTTTGTGATTTCCGTCAGAATACAATGAACAGTCCAGGTCAGACAAAAATCACAATGTATTGACCCATGCAATCATGACACGGCCCCATTTCCAACTCACATTTAGTCACTGCAAATATCAAAACAAACCTCCAGCACGAAGTGTGATTTCATACGCTGAGCACAAATTTAAAATATAATGGAACTTGCCACCATTTCAAGCTTTCTTCAGAGCCAAGTGAATTTCAGGGGAACCCCATCTGCTGGACCACTATTTCAGACAAATTTTACTTTGGAATGATTTACATTTTAATGGGATCGACCTTGGGTCAATACCTCAGGTACTGAAAAATCCATATTTCCAGTCAAATTACCATAATTTCCATCAGCTTTTAAGTAGTAGGGACAAAGCCATCTCTTTTCAAGATAACTCAGCAAAGGCAGTGTGAGGCTAATATGCAAATAGAAGGATTTATTTAATTTCTACTGAATAGAAAAATGGATGAAAGTCTGTGGTTGCTTGGAAAATATTGTGTGATTAACTTCACTGAGAGAGTTCAATATTTGTTAATACTAGGCTTATGAATTTAATACTGGTTAGTATAACTTTCTATTTCAAAGGGAGAGCAAAAAAACTTGATTACCTGGATAATTTTTTAGATAGAGTAGTTTATCCCCAATTTTAGCTCATAAAATCTACCCCATGTATTGAACGTAGCCTATATCCAAAACTGGTATAGCATCCTGACCAAGCCACGTAGACAGCAGTAATAATAGTGTATCACAGCATTTTCAGCAGATCATACCATTAACCCGAAGAAAACTGAACACAGGAGGTTAGTGGCACTTTAAACGGGGAGGACATGCTCGTGGTAACGGCTGAAGAGGAATGGTATCCATGTGTTTGATGCCAATCCATTTTAGCCATTATTATGAGCCATCCTCCCCTCAGCAGCCAACACTGAAACTGACATGTGATACTAGGGCAGTAAAGTTAAAGCTAATTTCTTCATAGAATGATATACAGGCATTACACTCGATTGAATCTAGATTTAGTTCAACCCAATTTGAAAGGCTTTGGTTTGGGATGTGCTTACTACCTCTTTTTTTTTTGCACTTATTTTACCAGGTAAATTGACTGAGAACACATTCTCATTTACAGCAACGACCTTAGGAATAGTTACATAAGCTCAATTCACTACTTACCATATCTTTTAAGTTTCCGAGGAGCTTTGGAAATCTCACATTCCGAGCTGGCCATTTTCAAAAGGTGAGGTAAAGGGCAATCGTCACTGAGCTAATCTACAAAATCTACAGCAATTCACAGGAGGGTTAGTAGAGCGGATTAAGAAAAAATAAAATAATTAAATCACATAGCAAGTTAGGTGGCTACAAACAGACAATAAATGACAACACACAAATATGCCATGTAGCTTACAATGATCATTAGAAAATTTGCCTACATGGAAAATAGTTGTATGTTAGCATACGGTAGTTAAGATGAGTGAACTAGTAATGACTTTTTGAATTAGCCTGAATGTGTCTGTTTTCAAATACAGTCTAATGTTGTGCTATCCCATAATACGTTCATAAATGTGTATACCTATTTTCAAGCACTCATTTGTCAAACTATAATGTTTATATGAGTGATACTTAAATGAACTCTTATTATGAAATATTTATTAAATACCCTACAATTGCACGAGGCCTTTACTTGACAGCAGGCTTGATTAATCATTGATCATAATACAAATCTAAATCAGTATCCGAGTTATACGACTTCAGATTGAAAACATGGACATAGGCAAAGCCCGCAGAGCACATTAACAGATGTTTCACCTAGTCGGCTCGGGGATTCAAACTAGCAGCCTTTCGGTTACTGGACCAACTCTCTTAACTGCCATATTTGATCGTGTCTCAATGTAATCAAGGTATGAAATTGTATTTGAAAATAACAATCTCTTTCGGCCCCCGCGCAAACAAAAAACGGCCCGCGGCTGAATCTAGTTGCCTACCCATGCACTTTATCTATGTGAACAGGTTCGCTAATGTAAATGGCATCTAGCCTGATAAACGAGGAACATAGCTCCTCGGATGTAGGCTAGCTCATTGTAATGGCTGGAATGGTATTAACGGAATGGAGTCAAACACATCACACATATGGAAGTGCACGTTTGACTCGGTTACATTCATTCCATTTCAGCCATTACAATGAGCCCGTCCTCCTATAGCTGCCCCCCACCAGCCTTCTCTGGCCTACATGTACATTTATTCTCGTTCAGTATTATAACATTGCGGCTTCATGTAGCCCAACGCAAACGACGAGGGTAGAGAGGCAACACCTGTGAAGTTCTTAAAATAGGTTCAGTAGTTGCAAACTTATAAGCCTGACCTTTCATGCTCATGCATGCCCACTGCAGTGGGCTATGGTGGCTATATCAGGCAAGGAACGGACAGAATCGTTGTTTTTTCACACAGGGGAAATAATAAAAAAAAATAAAAAAAAGGCATGTACAATGTCAAGCAAGTGAATCTGTCAAACCTGAACGTTTTTGTCTGGCTTTGATTTCCAGGAGTTTCCTGCCGACATCTGCCAAGCTTGACATGTTGTTTGGTTGTCAGTGTTCACCAAGTGACAGCACGTTGCGACACTGCTGTAAACTAGGAAGCGCTGGCGGTGTGACGTCACGCAAAACCCTTTTATTAACGTGTCAATAGTCTTTCTCCCTCTGGTGCCATTGATGTTCTTTACTTTTACACATACGACTAATTAAGGCTGTCGACTGTGTTCTTTTTGACAGGTGTCAAACCCCACGCGTTTATGCTTGATGCATTGCTTACTGTCATTTCACCACCTGCCGTAAACCACACGCGCACTGCAGTATTCCAGTTTGTGTTGTTTGAGTTGAACAACTATGAGAATGTGGATATTGTTTATCAAGATTTGTACATTTACTGTGTATTTTGCTGGGCAGTATTCAGCATCTGCTCTTCAGGATGTAACAACTGACTTGTTCGGGTCTGAAAATCATGGCACTGTGGCTGCTTTTGGTGACTTCAACTCGGATAAACAGACAGATATTTTCATCATCAGAGAACGTGAGTAGCTAACGTTTGCTACCTAACTAGCTGGCTAGAATACTCTTCATGTTTTGTATTGCCTTTTCAATAGGATACAGTTAGCTAGATACTAAATTAGGCTTCTTGATTCAATGACATTTTCTGTGCATGTGTTCCAAAAACTCATAGTAGGATGCTAACTTAGCTAACTAGCTAAACCCAGCTATTATGTCAGTTCTGTCAAGCAGCTAATTAGAAAAGTTACCTAGTCATGTAGCTAACACAATTATTTACCGTTGTATTATTTTTGTGATGGATACAATTTGCTCTAGCATACATTGTTTAATAGGGATGGTACATCTCGGGTGCCACTGTCACCTGCCTTGGAAACAGAGACAGGAAATGCAGAGGAATGAAAACAGTGATGGCGTCGCAATCTATTTTCTTTGCTTGAAAAGTTTGGAATATTACTCATTCAAGGGTTTGTCTTTATTTTTTACATTGTACTGTATAATAGATGTGAAGACATCAACTCTGACATAACACATATGGAATCATGTAGTAACCAAAAAAGTGTTATTTGAGATTCTCCAAAGTAGCCACCTTTTGCCTTGATGACAGCTTTGCACACTTGGCATTCATGGCATTTGCTTACTACATGATTCCATATGTGTTATGTCATAGTTTTGATGTCTTCACTTTTATTCTACAAAAAAAATAGTGCAAATAAAGAAAAACCCTTGAATGAGTAATATTGCAAACCTTTGGCCCCCAGTGTACATTACAAGACAGTAGCCTAGTAACTAGATTGAAACAAAAATATAAAATGGGTCTAGCTCTCTCACCAATGAATGTCTTTCAGTGAATTTATCACTGCATTGTTGATATGGTTATGTAACTATGAAAGTAAGAATTATGTGCGTTTGTCTTTATTGTATATTTCATTGAACTTTCAGAATCTGAGTTGGTGATATTCTTGGCGGATCTGAAAGCCCCATACTTTAAACCAAAAGTACATATCACTAAAGATGCTTTGCCCACGTAAGTTTCTGATCTTATTCTCTCAATTGTACTAGTGCACACACCACGTCTCATCTTGAAGCATTAATAATTCCACATTGTCCCGTCAAACTCTATGGGTTAGGGTAGATTGACACAATATGATTTTAGCTGAGAAAAGCCCTGTGCTATTCTTTACTGGCTTATGTCAACAGCAGGCACTCAGTGAATGCCTTTCCTCTTTCAGCAATTGTATCATAACTGGTGTTGTTCCTGGAGACTACGATGGAGATTCTCAGATGGATGTGCTTCTTACAGCTCAGCTCAAGACCAAGGCCACCTCAGACACAATGGTTTTTGTATTCTGGGGAAACAACCAAACCCTGGGTAAATTGTTGCTCTATTAGGCCTAGATTCAGGCTTATGGAATACAAAGTTTGAGGCTTGTAGAAAAAATTCTGGACTCTAATACAGTCAGAAAGTTAGCTTCTGTTAACTTTTATTAAATAGCTAACTGATTAACATCTTTTAACTGGTTTTGCAGATGGGAAAGTTGAACTTAATAAGACATTTGTGGACCAACCTCTGATAATGGAGTAGGTTATACATTCACATTTTTTATTTAAAAAATCACCTGTAGCAGTTGTATTCTATGATGAGTTTCCATGTAAGCAATATTGTTTTCTTAAACTTTGTCCTATGATCTTGCTCATGAGTTGGGAGTTTTGACGGTTTTATCAATGAAATTCTCTTACGCAGCTTCAATGGGGACATGATTCCAGACATCTTTGGGGTTTCTGCTGATTCCTCCACTAACGTCTGCTATCTTACTGGAAGGTAAGATGGAGATTAGAAAAGTGACTCAATGCTTTGCATTCTGTTTTATTTTACATTATTCTCCATGTCTTGACAAAACTCAATTGCAATACATTGATGTAATGGGCGGCAGGTAGCCTAGCGGTTAGAGTGTTGGGCTAGTAACCGAAAGGTCACTGGTTCGAGTATCCTTGAGCAAGGCACTTAACCCTAATTTGCTCCAGGGGCTTACCCTGTAGGTAGGCCGTCATTGTGAACAAGAATTAACTGACATGCCTAGTTAAATGAATTAAAAAAAAATATATATATATATATATAATAATAATATTATATGCAGTGTTAAAAACAGCAAACTTTTGTTGGTTGGTTCTGTGTTTTTTCAGAATGTCTGGTTAGCACATGAATCATGATGTGTTGTTTTCTTTCCTCTCAGGAGTGCAGTGTGGCAGCCAGCTCTTAGTTCACCTGTCAAGATGCGTGTTCCTCATTCCAATGCTTTCATCGACCTAAACAAGGATTTTACCGCAGGTGAGTAGGCACAAATCCTAAATGCTTTATTGGAACCTTGCATTGCCAGACATGGTAATCTGGCATTAGAGACAGGCTGCATGGAACCTTACCAGATTAGATTAGTGTTCATGGTACATGTGTGTGGAGTGCTGGTGTGCAATAGACTCACTTTTTACAATTAAACATATGGACAGTGTGGCATGGCTGTGTGATCAGTCTCTTTAGCATTAGAGTCGAGAGTAGTGAGTTCATTCTGGGGAATTGGGCACTCTTCCGGCGCTTGGTAAGTAGATGCTTGTATAAATGGTCAAACTCAGTGTTTCCCATACTGTATACAAAAGCAGGGAAGTTGAGTCCTTTCTTGGCAGCCCATCCTCTTCTCTTCATATCTTTTTGAGTTGATATGATGTAGTAACTTGGTAGAGATTTCCCTTCTGTTTTGGGATCAGTTTGTAAGTTACCTTGTGCTTTTCAACTCTTGGAGAGAATGTAGGCCTATTAGGGCCGGTATCACAGACCAAACTCAAAGCACTCCAAACATTGTGTGTTATAGCTTGGAAAATAAATATGACTCTGGATGACAACATCCTGTTTGTTTCCAACATTAGGGTTGTTTTCCTAAAGAAGTGTAAATCCGCTTTGTGGTTTGTTTCCTTGCAACGACACTAATGAGTTTTGCGGTACTGGTATCGTCCCGGCCCTAGGGACTACTCCACAAGTTTCATGAGACAGCTGGGTAGATGATCTGTCAAGGCAATTATCACTTTTTATTTCTATTGTTTGGAACACAAACTTTCTCCTAAGAGTTCCTTAAGCTCCAAACAATTGGATTAAAATAAAATATAGTTAAACAATTTTCAAGTTGACTAAGAGAGAGGAATGCCCATTTTCCTCACCACTGAAGAAATAAATTGTCTTCTTCTTGATGTACTGGCTTTCTCTTGTTCCACAAAATGCCATCCGACAAACCTGTCACTTAGACTTAAGGTCCTGAAGTTTTATATTTCTTTTCTCCCAGGAAGTTAAATCTCATGTTAAGACAATCACAGAGAATGTTGTCATGTCTGACCTATGGATGGTATCTTTTTGGGGTATTTGCTTACTGAGCTGTGACAATTTAACCAGAGCATAATCATTCATATTTAAGCTGCTACGGAATTAGCAAGCATACTCCTTTGGACACGCCTGCCCACCTGGAGAGAGTATCTTAAAGGTTAGACGTCCTTGCTAAATCACAGACCGGCTATGTTATGGTTTGGTTTATGATTTTTTTTCTGTGCTGGGGTGAGGATTGGAACTATGGGGAATGTTACAACTCACAGCTTCAGTCAGTCAGTTTGAATGACTGCTCGCTGCCTGTTCATCATATTCATCTTGTGTAAGAGGCTGTAGACTTGAGCATCTGTCCTAGGGGGATTTTTGCCCAGGTCTACAGAGAAGCAGAGCCCTGAGCCCGGGACACACGTCACGCTGGCAGGAGCCTGGCACAATTGCCGCACCCAAACCAGGAGGCTGCCCTGTCGCCGTGGAAACGCTTTGCTGTTTCACTGATTGGCAGTAAAAAAAAAAAAAAATAATAATAACATTCCGAGCCTATACAGAGAAAATTGCTGCAGATTAAAAACAGCACAGAAATGTACAATTATATGGTCCTCTGCAACGGTTGTCTGGTGCAGCGCGTTTAGCTGTGAAGAGCTTAGTGTGGATGCTGATTTTCAGGAGAAAATGGCCTGGTGAATTAGAGCTCTGTCTTTCCGCTGCGTCTGCCTGCCTCTAAGCATGGGGAGGCAGGGACTGGGACATGACTGTATAGCCCGTACAGAGTGTGTTGTTCCCATGTTTTCCAATAGGATTCTTTTTTAACCTTTATTTAACTAGGCAAGTCAGTTAAGAACAAATTCTTATTTACAATGACAGCCTACCTAAAGGGTTAGCCATAGTGGTACGGCGCAAATTAGGTTTAAGTGCCTTGCTCAAGGACACATCAACAGGTTTCCGCCTTGTCGGCTCGGGGATTTTATCCAGCAACCTTCCGGTTACTGGCTGAACGCTCTGACCATTAGGCTACCTGCCGCCCACGTTAGATTTTGTTTTGTTTGAACATTTTAAGTGGACCTCATCTGGTTTGGACCACCACTTGCTATATTTGGCCCGTGAGCAGCAACACAGAGAGGTATTTTATTAGCATGCGTCCGCTTCAGGGATGATCAGAGGAGGGTCAGGTCCGGTGTCGCGACTCCAATTTTAAAGCCGTAAACATACATAGCCGAGCTGCATCCAGTGACCCTCTACCCACGACTCCTTTTAGGAGATCTGAAATGGCTTCCTGTTCAATGTCAAGGCCTCATTTAAGCTTTAAATTGGACTGTGGAGCAGCCGCTGTCCCCCTCTGCAGTATATATCACATGGCCAGTCTGTAGCAGGTCTCATCTCATTGGTGTTTTGTGTTCACTCTTCCTCATCCTTAATCTGATCTATGTTCTGGTAGTTTATTAAGATGAGCAGCTTGTGATTACCACAGATGGTTAAGTATCCCTGTAAAAATGCTCTTAATTGGCTAATTCCGGCACACTTGAGTGCTACCAGGATCACCAAGTCAGTACAAGCAGGGCTGACACAAAAAGACGAACAATAGATGCTTACCGTGACAACGAGCTCCAATATGCCTCTAGGTTTTATTTTGTTGACATTCCCTGGGGTCGGTATCACAGTTTTATATCTCGGAATGTGAGAACTCATTCGAAAAAGGTGATAATTGCCAAATAATTATAAATGTCATTAAGCACAAGGACACCGAACTGATACTATCATATGGCTTGTCGCTAGGCAACGTGGCCACAGATAGTATACAGATATTGCAATCATGAAAGGATGAAATTAGCCTGTATCTCATAATGATATTGTACCGACTCACCCTTAACATGGAACAGTACATTCTAATGTCATAAATTCTACACTTGCTTCCCAGTGTTCAGTACTAATTTGAATACTTACAGAATTAAAACGAGCACAGTGTCCTAGTGAGGGACCAGGATTTGAGGTGCAATGTTTACGGCGAGTCTCTTCCGGGAAAGCTGGCAGAGTATCAAACATACAGTACATCAGTTTGTATAAGTGAATACATGAATAAATAAAGCATCTCATTTCTCACTGATGTACTGTATACAGTATGTCTGTGGCCTCTGGTTGTGCTACTGTTTCCGTTCAATCCTCTAATGTGTAGTACTCTTACTCCTCCAGGCTTATAGTGGTATATTAGCATAATACCAAACAGGGTTCATCCATATAGACCAAACAAACAGCAGTATCTGCTTGAAGCTTAACACTAAATTGTTGGAATAAATAGTTAAGATTTGAAGATCTACTGTATGCACTCACTCAACATGGGAAGATGTTCTGATTAAGTACCTTGAGGGGTGTCTGGAGCAAAGCCATGTTTCACTACAGGAATCAAATAGGTTTGCAAGTACACACACACTCTCTCCGACATGAGCACAATAACATTGCTCACATAAGGCTAGGCTATACTTCACTGCAAGGATGGGCTTCCTAAGCTTGTTACAGGACTTCAGTGAGCAGTTACACTCCTGTATTTGCTCCCCAGAATCAAGTGGCAGCAAAATGGAATCCAGTGTATGAGGAGTTGGCGTAATCCCCCATAATGCACCTAAGTTGTTCGCTTAATGGTTTTATGAGATTATTTCTCCTCAGAATAGCATATTTCTATTTTCTGGTGCTGTTGTGTCATGTTTGTGAATGAGGTGCTTTGGGTTGAAGGCACACTGTGTATATTGACAGGAATTGGCTTATGGAGGATTTATTTATGGGATTTCACTTTTTTTCCTGCCTTGAATTTCATGCTCTTCACCATGCTCTTTTTTGCTTCATGTCGAAAACTCACTTTTGATGGATTCTTTTGGGTTTGTCTCTAACTCGTTTAATGTCAGTTACACAAACATGCTGAATGGGGGAAAACATTGATATAATTGCATGAGGAGTGTCTGCTCAGTCCAGCTCTCGTGCATTTTTCTCCAGTCTGTATAGTTGTTTTTTCATCCCTTGAAAGCTACATACAATATTGTACAAATGCCAACAATATGTTTTTGTGTCTCAATGCTGTCATTGCATCTTTTAATGTCATGCTTAAATCCTCCTTTGGGCTTTGGCAAGTTTTTAAATTGGTAGTTTCACGGTCTGATCACCTCCTCCCAGGAGAAGACGGAGCCACATTTCATTCAAGCTGGCCAGGCAGTCTGTATCTCCCTTCCCATCTTCCTAAATGGGACAATGGGCTGAGTGTTGGGTTACTGTCCTGTCCTCCCTAAAGCAGTACTTATTGGAGCACAGAAATTATTCCTTTTAAATGATTCAAGTAAATGTCCATTTTTCATTTATCCAGTTTTGCTGGCTGCATATTGTCTGCGGCTGTCATCAGAATGGTTATTTGGCTGTCATCGATTCAGCACGGCTGACGTTTCACTCGTTGCCCGCCTGGTGTTCAGCAGGTCTGAAATTAAAGTGATTTGTTTTACCCGGCACCTGTGAAATAATAGATTTGAGCACTCCGCTGTGAGATTAAGGTTTCTTTCTAGTCCCTTACAGATGTACCCTGGATCGTCGTGTCACACAGGGATCTACTCTGGGGATATATGCCTAGCTATTTTGCCTGTTTCTCTCCGGGGATCCTGAATTCTGTCTACACCACTACTTTTCTCCAAGGATTTTGTGTCTGTGCGGGGATTCAGTAGCTTGAAGCTACAACCCCTGCTCATCTCCCTTGCTTTAACACTGGAAGGCCCTCTATGTCTGGTGGTTGGGCGTATCCATTTCACTGAAGACTGACATGACATTTCCTTTATAATGTCAAAGGCTTCTTTCTCCTGTGCAACATCAGAAACGTGGACTGGAGTAAGGAGGCTCTGAATATTTACCAACTTCACACAAACACAATTGACTTTATTTTTGCCTCATTATGGGCTGCCTCATACGTATTTCTCTTCCTCATACGTCCTGACTCGTACACAAATTGACATCCGGCCTCCAACCCCCTGGACAGAGAAATGAGATCAAACTGACTTGACCCTGCATGATCCCATCTACTCTTCGTCCTGATCGGTGAAGCGCTCGCCCCCCTCTCTGTTCCCCTCCGTCTGTCACTGAGCAAGGAATTGGAGTCACAGCCTGTTTGCTGAGTAAGAGTCTAACAAATATGGTGCTCAGGGGCATTAAAGCCTATGGAGAGGGGGAGCCTAAAAGCAACCCTCTATCTCAGCTAATGGGAGCGGGTGCAGCAGGGATACCTGCAGACAGGTGGGGCTTGGGAGGTGTCTGGATTCATCGGACACTAATGCAGAGGGGAGCCGAGGAATGTCATGTTTGGTTTACAGCGTTGCTGGCACAGGGGCTGAGGAGGCTCTGGGCTTCAGGGAATAACCACTTTTTAAAAGCAGGCAGGGTAGAGATATCCTTACTCTTAATATGTTTTAACTAGCTCTAAATGCATATTCTGAAATGGGATGCTGTCCTAATCTTGTAGATTGGTTATTGGTTATTACTGACTTATGTTTTGTTTTTTCATACAACATTGTAGTATTACTCTCATACCTTACCTTCATGTAACTATCTTTGTCAAGAAAACCCATTAACTGTTTCCCCATTGGCTAAACAAAGAAATAACAATATGTCCCAACAAAGTCCTGCTTAATTTGACATATTTCTGTTGGGAGACTGTCAAGCCTCCTCATTAGGCCTTGTTCCCTCTGTGAATGTGTTGTGTCTGCCATGGAGGAAACCTCTGAGGAGACTGCCTTCCTCCAACTCCAAATGCAATGAATAAATGAACAATGGCGGGAGAGAAAAGCCACCAAGACTGCTCCTTAACTGCACCGCGTTTCGCTGAACCCTATGGCTTGTGTGAGAGAAGGTGTCAACGGCAGCCTACTGCAGCACATGCCGGGTATAACAGTGATGGCTTAGCGTCCCACATGCTATATGAGCGGTGTGTGAAACGTGTGAGAGAGAGAGAGAGAGAGAGAGAGAGAGAGCTGTGGATGCACTAGAATTAGCGACAAGTCTGCTCACCCTCATTTGTCATCAGCTGCTGAAGTTTGTTTTCTCCAAACAGAATCTCTCTCCAATTAACAGTCCTTAGTGGCTGACCTGTAGATTTACAGTATCACCGCTCTTTAATCATCATTGTCAGTAGGAGAATGGAAGGAGGAGGAGATTTAATGTTTCATTTAGTAAGTCCTATGACACTCAGCTGCTCCTCTGTGTTGACTATGATAACCTAGTAGGGAGTCCTTTTCAGCCTTTAGCACTGAGCAATTAGTGCTTTTTGAGGTCGGTTCGGTTTCCGTTAGATTATTTCAAAAATAATCACGGTTTTCGATTTCGATTTAAAAAAAATCACATTAAATGCATTATGTGGGGTTGAATGCTGTAACAACACTGAATTAAACAGTTAATAAAAGTCCCATGATGTTAGTTGCTTCCCATTATCACTTACTAACCATCATTTATTCACATTTCTTTACTTGATTATTTCATTCCAAGTCATCATGTCATCTCTATAGAGCTGCTGCCTATGCTGTCTGACAAAATCACAATTTTAAGAGTTCTTAAAAGTAAATAAGGCATACTTTTATGACTGCTGAATACCAACTATCAATCACTTAGACCACGTGTCAAACTGATTCCACGGAGGGCCGAGTGACAGCGGGTTTTCACTCAAACCTTGTACTTGATTGATGAATTAAGGTCACTAATTGGTAAGGAACTCCCCTCACCTAGTTGTCTAGGTCTTAATTAAAAGGGAAAACCAAAAAGCCGCAGACACTCGGCCCTCCGTGGAATGAGTTTGACACCCGACTTAGATGCATTTTCAGGTCTCTCTACTCTCAGTCTCCGTGTCTGCTCCACACAGACAAGTTTAAGCGGTCGCGCAATCGATTATGGTTATTGTAGTTAATTACCACGTGTTCTGCGCTAAACTATGTAGAACATTGGCCTGACAAACTACAACTCCCTACTACATTCCACAGTTTCTACAGAAACTGCACATCGAGCTCACAGAAAAAACTAAAACAAAATGGAATTCAAATAATTGAACTGACCTTGGTAAAAAAAAAATATATATATATATATATATATATATATATATATATATACATACATACAGTATATAAAATAACTACAGTTTTGGTTAATCGCTCAGCACTACTAGTATTTAACTTTGAGCATGAACGTATGCATTTCATTCAACGTTAATTGATGGATTCAGAGAATTAGTTTGAGGAGAATTTCTCTCTGCAATCAGAAACCGCAATACCCTGAAAGCTCTGGGGTAATTTACTATGAGGTTAATCTGGAATTGCATTGATTAGTATTTAGCAAGAAATGTTCTCATTCTACCATACTCTTGCAGCTCTGTCTTACCAAAGGGTGCAAACTGCAGTGGCATACCGCCTATGACTGACATAAAAACCCCAATAACAGCCACCTCGGCTCACAGTGAGTCTATTTACATGTTTTCTTCTGTCTTGCAGCTCAAGCTATTGAATGCTCTTTACCTGTTATCCTCAATCCTTAGCTGAAGGTCCCCGTCTAGGATCTACCCAGCAATAATGAAAGGATTTCAGGCAGAAAAGAAGTGTGATAGAAATGGATGCAGGTGGTTGGGAAGTGAGATAATGGCCCCTCTATTATACACTGTATCAAAGCCCGACCTCCACCTGGGTGGAGATCAAAACGGTGGCTCTATCTGTTTATTCACAAGGTAATGTGATGCTGGGTTATTGTGGAGCTTTATCCTTGCTCCCGTTCTGTATAATGGAATTGAGAGCAATAATAAAGTCTAAGTCAAACCGTCAGCAGATGCCTTAAATTGCTTCCAATCCCCTTAACAAATCTAATTGAGTGGTTATGAATAACTCTAAGCATCCCTCTCCAACTACGCACTCAGGCCTAGTGTTTTCCTTGAAAAGAAGTTCAAAATTGAGATTCGATTTAGATTGGTACTGTATGGATCTGGAGATTCTTTCCAGAGTCATCTGCATACTCAACGTATAAAAGCCAACAGCATTGATTTGCTTTGCTTTAGAATCTCCCACGCTCCTTGTCGAGACCGTCAGCAGCCCACTATCCTTCTCATACTGTCTGTCTGCCGTAGTTGCGCCAATGTACGCCAGCTCTCTGTATCAGAGAAATGAGCTCATCACTTTGTTGTGTCTCCTTCCTCCACTCAGAAAGATGGGGAACCGGGGAAGGTCAGTATAGAGAGTCACCACCCCCATTCCCGTTCAGTGGGTCTCCCTGTATCCCAGCATGTGTCCATGATGCCTCAGGAAAAATCTGCTCCAAAGCAGAGCACGAGGAAGAGCGTGCAAACCCATCGTAGGGCCTGGTATTCCTAGCACAGTGCTCTTGATTAAACACTCTCATTAGACTTCATTGAATATTGCTAACAAAACTGCAGGATAATGTTTCCACTCAAACATGAGGTCCATCCCTTTGCTTTTTAATGTTTCTCATTATAATCTGTATTAGATAGATAATGTGTGTAACACAGCAAGCCAGATTGATAATATGTGTGTAACACAGCAAGCCAGATGGATAGATAGACTTTTTTTTTTTGTAAATGTATGTTATGTAACTACGTTTGGGCATTCTTTTTCTCTAAATCCGTTTGCATAGTCATTTCATGATTAACAGTCAGTTCCATAGACACTAATCAATCAAGTCATTCCCATACCATGTTTAGCTGCCGCATTGCAGTTTCTATGTAGACCTGTATGTGTGAAGTCTGTCAGGGCATGAATAGAACAACATTTTCTTTCAAAATCTCTTTTCGGATTGCCTTTTAATGGCATGTTTCTCCTAAAGGTATAATCTAAAATGTGCTTGTTAATATTTTAATCCTGGAGTTCTTTGAAATATGCATGCCATAATGGAGAGGTAGCATGCCAAGCAGGCCTTGAAAAACAAACAAACAACCACAGAAAAGAGCACAGTGGCGTTCACAGTGCATGCTGGGAAACCTCCGGCAGCCAGTGGAGAAAAGGTGAAATGCTGGATGTCTAAAAAGAGAGTGCGAAATGAACACTGTTAATCAAGAGTATATAAATAATCTCTCAAATTTGTATCTAATTTAATATTGGTCTCTGGAACATGATCAACAATCACTCTTTTTCTTTTTTGGATTCATGTCACTCCATGTTATTATCAGTGACAATCCTGATTATTCCATTAAGGAGGCAGTAAGACTGAAAGGACACTTGATTTGAGCTGATTGAATGGGCTACAGCAGACTCCATGATAAGGAGAGGTAAACAGATACCCACTCATCGGATCTATAATGGCGGGCTCAAATTCACAATGGTTATGCTGCAAGTAACAATTAGCCTACCTCATCTGTAAACATATTGATGGCCTTGTGTGTTTTCTTAGATTTTTCTATTCTTAGGAGAATATTAACTGAAACGAACATAATCACCCCTGATCCAAGAGAGGAGGGGGAGAAACAATCAGCTGATTTAAAGATGAACACTTTGCAATTAAGATGTTAGAAATCGCTGCAGATGAAAACCTGCTTCGTAGTGTGAGTTATAGTTCTTTCATTCTCATTGAACACAAGTCTTAAGAGGCAGTATATCTGCTTTGTGTGCGCTATGTCTATGCTTCCCGTTCTTAAATTTAGTTTTTACTTTCGGTTTTGTACACCAGCTAAAAATACAATATTTTGGTTATGGAAAATATATTTCACAGCTGTTTAGATGTTTTGTCACAAACTAAATTTAGCCGAACTATTAGTACTAGGAAATGGCGGAGTGATTTCTGCATAGTGCACCTTTAATAATTAAGACTGTGTTTCTTTAATTAGCTTTGTGGTTGCAATCCTGCAACTAGACTGTGACATGACATATCACTTAGAGCCCAGAACGTTTCACTCACACCTAAATTATGCATTCATCGGAGTCACGGGTTGGAAATGCACAAATCGCTTTCAAAGTCTATCCATTTGCCTGTATGGTATATCAGGCGGAAAGTTTCTGCACGTTTTGTAAAAAAAAATATATATATTTTAAAGTCACGATGAATGGCTTTCCCTAATTAATTATTCTGGGGAACCCAGAATGACGGACAGTCTTGGTAACTTCGAAAATATAATTTAAATTCCGGGGAGGGTCCTCCTCAAGACAACTCTCCCATCAAATCACGAGGCATGCTGGAACGTTGCAATTCGATACCAAAGAATGCAGGTATAAAGCAGTGGTTTTAGTGAAGGTAGATGATGCAAACTAGACACTTATTAAAAACCACCTCCGTTATCTCCATCTTGCTAGCCACTATTTTGTGTCCGGGGGATGTGGGCGATAAGCCCGTGACGTAGGCCGTGTCGTAGTTCCTCTATGCCAAGTTGACGTTGATACATTGAGGGAGGCAACCCGTCTGTCTATAGAGACTTCTAATGAAGAGGATATAGGCCTGTTATTAATACATGGCATGAGAAAGGTGTTGTGAAGACACATAGTTCACTGTCATTATCACTGTGTAGAGGTGTACAGTAATTACTGCCGTCTTCACGCACTTTCAATTAACCCCAGCTTTCACTACGTTCAAAGCGCAGAAGATGGGCAGAGTATATAAATACATTGGAACGTTTTATCATGACATTTTATTTATGTTCATCAGTACTTTCCCATGCCTAATGGAATTGATCAACTCTTGTCATGATATTATCTACAATTTGTGTTCTTCTGACGTTCTTGTCACAACCACATTTTCAAGTTTTAATCGTCTGTATGGGATACACACGGTATACACCGTCTAACGAAATGTTTACTTGCAGGTTCCTTCTCGACAATGCAACACCATTAAGAAATAATAAAAGATAAGAATAGGAATATAGAGTAAATGGCTCAGTAGAATAGAATAAACAGTTTATCATGCAGTAAGTATAATACAGGAAGGCACAATTTATAGACCGATATTTACACGTGTTTTGGGGAAGGGGGGATTGGAGGGCAAGTCTTTTAAATGGTGCAGTATTTAGCTATCAGAGTCTGGTAGCAGCAGTTGTGCCGTGTGGGTGTGCGTGCGTGAGTGCGTGCACGTGTGCTAAGATGTGGAGAATCAGAGCAGGTGGGCAGAGCAGTTCAAGTTTTCAGCAGTCTGATTGTTTGTAGATAGAAACTTTCTCTGAGTCTGTTGTTATCATACCTCATGCTCCGATAACGCCTTCCCGACGGTAAGGGAGTGAACAGGTTTTCCTGATATCCCTCTTACTCAAATAGTAAGAGGGATATTGTAAAAAGTGTTTTACGCGTAGAACTGTGTAAAACCAAGTGACTGAAGAAGTTTATACAGCCGTTTTAATTTTACTGGCCAGAGGTGTTTATAGAGCCACTGAGGTATGTCCGTTACTGTGAACCAGGGATAGGTGGCGGATGATGAGGAGAGGAGTGTCCCGTGGGGACTGTAAGTGTTTACTGGATTTCTCAGTGATGTGGAGAGCTCCCCTGCCTCGTCCATGCCCCCTCTAATCAGAAAGGCAGATCGACACCCACCGCTAGCTAGGGAGAGCTTCCTGATTTAATGAACCTGTTTACTCCTCATCAGCTACACACTCCACATGGGTCACACGTCTGAAGATCACAGATGGAGTGCGAGTGAGACTCGTGCAAAGTGAGAATGCAGCTAAACGTTACGGTTCCCTCAGCAGCACACTATGAAATGTATAGTAGTGTCTGTCTCCAAAGGTCTCTTGTCTATCTGTATGGATAACCTCTCCACCCAACCCGGCTCTATACCTACTGCCCACAGTGAGACCATTGATCAAAGCAGCCTCTCTGTGGGTGAGATTATCGCTCCCTTCCATGGAAAAAGGGCATTTGCCTGCATGAAGGCAGATTAAAGGCCCATGTGTTGTGTGGAGTTTTCTTTGTGTGACTTCCATTTTGCCACACTTAGGCTTATCACGGCTAGATGTTGGATTTCCATGGGCGGTATGAAGCAGACACCGCACGAGTGAAGTTGGGATATTGACCTAAGAGAAAAGGATAGTAGTCTACTCCACAAATCGGTTTAATATCTCACTGGAATTGGAAGACACCATCCGGATTATCATGCTGTCTTTTGCAGTGCACAAAATTATAAGTGCTTTTCACATATTATGACTAGAGTATTTCTATAGGGAGAAGACACATTAGACCCTGCAGTCATTTCTTTCTGCCACCCTGATAATGTTACAGGACGCGCTAAGAAGTTTAATTTAATATTTTGTCTTGCACGTGACGTCTCACAATAGCTGGGATCCCTGTCCCTACAGTTATTAATCTAATTTATTTATTCCATAATAAAAAAAAAATGTTGCAAGTTTCCCCCCAGCCCTGAGCTAAACACAGAGCCCAAGGGCTAACCACTACCATTGCTTAATGTACAATTAGCTTTTCTGCAGACTGAAGGTTGCTTCTAAAAGTGCAGCGTCATTTAGAATTAAATTGAGAGAAGAATTAAGAATAATTGCTAAGCAGCTACGGCGCAAAAGTGAAAAGAAAAGCACTGAAATATGTATATTATGTAAGAAAATAAAACAGGAAAATATACTGTAACTCCACTGTTCATCTTTTTATTGGCCTACCAGTCTCACACTGTGAACTGAAGTGTGATTGGATAGTACAATGCAGGAGAAACCAACTATAGCTGAACACAGTATAGTAGAATCAATTTGATGAACAGCACTGCACAGTCAGAAACCAACTAATTCAGTGGCCCTGAGACTAGAAGGTTGGGAGTTCGATCAAAATGGGACCCGACCCGTATCTGCTTGGCACTCTGCATTAAGGAGATAGTAAGGCCCTGATATAGACTAGTGTCCTGTCCAGGGGGTGTACTTGTACATCAAGCTGCCTCACACTACAAAAACAGGAGATAGGCTCCTGCGCCCATCAGCCGTTCTGGCTCCACTCCGTTCTGGCTCTACTGCACAGTCAAGGGTTGCTATAGCTTCTGTATATATACTGTTCGCTTCTGTTCTCTCTCACACCTCTGGTTTTCTTTGGTTCTGCTAGGGAAATTGCTCCCAGTGAATAATACAATATTTTCTCTCATTCTATTTTCAGATTTGTTCCTCACAACCCAAGATGGCAATGGTCTGGGCTTTGAGACGTGGATTAATAAGGTACGACATAATCACATTTCTCTTTTTATAATGACAATCTCAGTGAAAACATGGGTAGAGTTTAGTTGCGGTGGCAGGTAGCCTAGCGGTTAAGAGCGTTGGGCCAGTAACCGAAAGGTTGCTGGTTCGAATCCCCAAGCAGACTAGGTGAAAAATCTGTCTGTACCCTTGAGCAAGGCACTTAATCCTAATGCGGAGCCTCACAAACCACAGGCAGGGCCCCCACCTTTTGTGAAGAAGAAGAAGAAGATGTAGGAAGGAGGGCAAAATGCAGGGGGCAGGGGAGAAAAAGAGCGAGAGAGTTTCTTTGGTGCAGTACTGTAGATGGACCCTGTTTAAAGGTCACTCAGGGGTCTCAGTAAAAGTCCTTTGTGGATTTCCCATTTCCTGCTGAGTTTGACCCCTCCAATGCTGCCACTGGTCTGTCTTTGAGCTGGAGGGAACCTATGACAGTGCTTTAATAATCAATTTCTATGGCTGTAATCTCCCCTGTGCTCCCTGGGCCGTGCTGCTTTACCTCAACCTGTAGGGACAGTGCACTAGCCAAAGACCGACAGTACAGCAGGGGATAATTGGGTTGGAGATTAAAAGCAGAGGTGAGTTCATCAAGCGTTAATCCCATCTGATTCATCCAGACGGGTTACCAGTTCCTGTTGCTGTTCTCCTTTTTGTTTCTATGATTTATTTTGGGAGGAAGAGGAGTTGGGTTTTGGGTTTGATTATAGAATGCACCAGTGATTGGTGGCAACAGAGTTATTGAAGTGTGTCCATGATTTAATTCACAGACGTAACACACGCCCTGTGACAGACACACACCAGTGACTAATTTCCTGGTTTTCTCTATGTAAGACCCCAGTAATCCCTGGCTGCCGCTTTTACTGGGTGGTCTTTCGTTGAACTGCCGTAGGTCACAGGCTAGTGCTTTCACCCATTTCAACACTTCATTTTGATGACTTTCTCTTTCCTCTCCGAAGACTCCCTGGCCGTCCTTCTACTCTCTCTGATTACGCAAGAACAGCCTCTGTTTGTGGAGAATTCAAAAGGAGAGGGGACGCTTTTCATTGGCTAATGCCAAGCAGTGGGCAACCCATTTACTTTAATACCTGATATGATCTGTCAATTCACCAGCTGAAGGAGCCGCTCCTGCTAAACAAACATGCAGGGAAAGCGGTAGCTGTTTGATACTTTGATTCGTTTTCTCAGTAGTCGCAGTAAAGGGAATTCTAAAAAGCGCACCGTAGTCCGCGGATCTTCACACGTTAATCAGCGCTGCTCACTCAATCAGAAAGGCAACACAACAGATTTAATCAGGAATGCTTCCGTGCCTCAAATGCTCAATCAGTAGGCCACCACCAGTCAATCACAAAGACTTAGATCTCCCCCACTATACTCTAGAGATGGTTAACACTGACTGCATCGTATGATCTGTGTGTGTGATTTAAAACTCCCAATCAGATGGGCACCTTGAGGAAATCACATAACTCGATTTTCTTGTTTTTAAAGCACGCCCGCAATCGGTCCTGTGACTGTTCTCCACGAGTTAGTCACACACACACACAACTGCGTTCATACACACACACTCATGCACACACTCAATCAAAACCGCCTCTCAATCAAAACCGCCTCAAACACACTGTCAGAGCATCTCCGTGTGTTTTAGAACAGATTTAACCACCCAGATGTCTGCATTCTCCAAACACACCATCATAGGTGTCCATGAGTCAACCCCAGACTCAATCAGATGATCACCGTGTAACGTAACACAGACCCAATCAGCCGAGCTTCACTGCGGAGCGCTGCGTCCTGCCATGCCGTAGCTGCTCAGTGGGTACTGACTGACGGGAGAGAGAAAGGCGTGATGGATGGGCCGGTCTGGGATCAGACACTTTGACAAAGCCGGCGGGAGACGCTCACATGCTCTTTCAGTCTGAAAAGGTGCTTACTTTTTGTCTGACTGCCAGGTGATAAATAAGCGCAAGAAGAATAGTGAACGAACGGGAGGTTTTTTTTCTGTCTTCTCGCTGAAACTATTCTCAGATTCCATAAATCACTAATGGGTCGCTCGGCAGGCCTTCACTTTCCTACCGGGCCGGGCCACATCTGCTGCTCCAGAAGGGAGAAGGAGATAAGGAGAGAGGAAGAGTTTTACAGCCCCCAATATCTCCCCCTTTTCTATTTTTGTGCCGAATACGCGATTCATTATGCCACATCATGTAGAGTCAAAGAGCAGGGAGGGAAGTACTGCTGCATTCACATTATGGTTTCAAAACTAAAGCAAGTCCTGTTTTAGAAAAGTATTTGACCTTTTTGGGACCTCACATTCTAAGGTAACGGGGCATATGAGGTAGTGTTGGGGTTGCAAGAAGTCGTCAGAACCTACTACTGAGCTGTGTGTATCCCAGCATGCTAGTGTGTTTCTATGTGTAGCTAGCTGCGTGGTTCCTGGGTGCAGCGTGTTCCTTCTGGCTGGAGTGTAAAGGTCAGATGGTCTACTACATGGTAACAGGAGAGAGTTCCTGCTCTCTGGGGCCTTGTGTCAGGGTCCGCTGAGAGCTCAGTATTAATGAATGTCACTGTGTGGGTCACTGGACACCAGTCCCCCAAGAGCCCAGAGTCTAGTAAGAACACACACACACATGCACTGACACTCTTGCCATATTTATATACGGTAAATAGAAAACATTTGTATAGAGAGACTATTCTAGCTTGAATCTCAAAGCACAGCCGTCAATTTTTATATTAGTGCATCCCATATAGTCACCTCCAAAAATTATTGGCACCCTTTATAAAGATGATAAAAACATACTGTATAAAATAATAATACAAACACTGATCTCAGTCTCCGGACTTGAACCCATTGAAAACCTGTGGTTTGAATTGAAGAGGGCAGTCAGTTTATAAGCACAGACCGAAGGATATCAATGATCTGGAAATATTCTGTATGGCGCAATGGTCTAAGATCCCTCCCAATGTGTACTCCAATTTTTTTTAAAGCTCTGTGCCATTATCATTGCAAGGGGAGTGTGCACAAAGTATTGAAAACAGGAGTGCTAATAATTATGACACCTATCTTTTTTCAAGAAAAAAAAAAGATAATCTCTTCCTCTGAGCAATTGTATTAGTATAAAATGATATAATTTCACAATTTATTTTGCATACAATATACAGTCAATTTCGGACCCCACTGTATCTAGCTGATAATGAGCTCATTTCTCCAACAAACACTCAATCAGTGTTGACCATGACTCCCATTGAGCTCAAGGCCCTCTCCATCACTTTAGCAATAATCTGCTAACAGATTGGCATTGACACAAATCCATCTCCAAGATTATCCTAAAATAGCCCTGAAGCCCATTTCTCCTCACTACTACATCTATGTGTAATCTCTCGCAGACTGTATTATCTGTTGGTGCCTGTTGTGCTAACAACTGATGTTGGCAGTGAGATGACAACTGGATGTTTTTTTGTTAGGATTGTAGGCTGCAGTTTGTCCGTTGTGCCGTTACATGTGGGTCTGCATGTGTGTATGTTCCTTTGGCAGACTCTTAGCATGACTGCTAACAGCATGGAGCTGTTCAAACGTCAGGCTGATCATGCCTCTAGTTCATCACTGAACTGAAGTCAATTCAAACGTCATGCTGATCATGCCTCTAGTTCATCACTGAACTGAAGTCAATTCAAACGTCAGGCTGATCATGCCTCTAGTTCATCACTGAGCTGAAGTCAATTCAAACGTCATGCTGATCATGCCTCTAGTTCATCACTGAGCTTAAGTCAAATCAAACGTCCCTGCTGTTGCCGTCACTGCACTTTTCTACTGTTCCACTGTCACCACTCTGTGTCCCCTGTCACCCCTCTGTGTCCCCTGTCACCCCTCTGTGTCCCCTGTCACCCCTCTGTGTCCCCTGTCACCCCTCTGTGTCCCCTGTCACCCCTCTGTGTCCCCTGTCACCCCTCTGTGTCCCCTGTCACCCCTCTGTGTCCCCTGTCACCCCTCTGTGTCCCCTGTCACCCCTTGTGTCCCCTGACCATGCTATTTGTCCTATAACTCTGTCCATCATTCAGTTTTTAAATGTACAGTAGCCTACTGTATCTACTCTGGCAACTTGTGTTTATGTACAGTGCCTTTGGAAAGTATTAAGACCCCTTGACTTTTTCCACATTTTGTTAATCCTCAACAGTCTACACACAATACCCCATAATGACAAAGCAAAAACAGGTTTTTAGAAATGTTTGCAAATGTATTAAAAATAAAAAACAGAAATACCTTATTTACATAAGTATTCAGACCCTTTGCTATGAGACTCAACATTTTGCTCAGGTGCATTCTGTTTCCATTGATCATCTTTGAGATGTTTCTACAACTTAATTGGAGTCCACCTGTGGTCAAATCAATTGATTGGAGATGATTTGGAAAGGCATTCTATATAAGGTCCCACTGTTGACAGTGCATGTCAGAGCAAAAACCAAGCCATGAGACAGGATTGTGTCGGCACAGATCTGGGGAAGGGTACAAAAAATGTCTGCAGCATTGAAGGTCCCCAAGAACACCTCCATCATTCTTAAATGGAAGAAGTTTGGAACCACCAAGACTCCTTCCTAGAGCTGGCCGCCCGGCCAAACTGAGCGATCTGGGGAGGTGACCAAGAACCCGATGGTCACTATGACAAAGCTCCAGAGTTCCTCTGTGGAGATGGGAGAACCTTCCAGAAGGACAACCATCTCTGCAGTACTCCGCCAATCAGGCCTTTATGGTAGAGTGGCCAGCTGAAGCCACATCTCAGTAAAAGGCACATGACAGCTCGCTTGGAATTTGCCAAATGGCACCTAAAGACTCTCAAACCATGAGAAACACGATTCTCTGGTCTGATGAAACCAAGATTTTACTTTTTGGCTTAAATGCCAAGCGTCACGTCTGGAGGAAATCTGGCACCATCCTTACGGTGAAGCATGGTGGTGGCAGCATCATGCTGTGGGGATGTTTTAAAGCGGCAGGGAGACTAGTCAGGATCGAGGGAAAGATGAACGGAGCAAAGTACAGAGAGATCCTTAATGAAAACCTACTCCAGAGCGTTCAGGACTTTAGACTGGGGTGAAGTTTCACCTTCCAACAGGACAACAACCCTAAGCACAAAGCCAAGACAATGCGGGGGGGCTTCAAGACAAGTCTCTGAAAGTCCTTGAGTGGCTCAGCCAGAGCCCGGACTTGAACCCGATCTAACATCTCTGGAGAGACCTGAAAATAGCTGTGCAGCAACACTCCCCATCCAACATGACAGAGCTTGATAGGATCTGCAGAGAGGAATGGGAAAACAGGTGTGCCACCCTTGTAGCATGATACCCAAGAAGATTCAAGGCTGTAATCGCTGCCAAAGGTGCTTCAACAAAATAATGAGTAAAGGGACTGAATACTTACGTAACTGTGATATTTCAGTTTGATATTTTTTATAAATTAGCAAAATGTTCTAAAAGCCAGTTTTTCCTTCGTCATTATGGGGTATTGTGTGTAGATTGATGAAGAACAAAAACTATTTTAGAATAAGCCTGTAATCTAACAAAATGTGGAAAAAGTCAAGGGGTCTGAATACTTTCCGAAGCCACTGTACAGTTGAAGTCGGAAGTTTACATACACTTAGGTTGAAGTAATTAAAACTCATTTTTCAACCACTCCACAGATTTCATGTTAACAAACTATAGCTTTGGCAAGTCGATTAGGACATCTACTTGGTGCATGACACAAGTAATTCTTCCAACAATTGTTGACGGACAGATTATTTCACTATATCTAGTGGGTCAGAAGTTTACATACACTAAATTGACTGTGCCTTTAAACAAGGCTAATTGACATCATATGAGTCAATTGGAGGTGTACCTGTGGATGTATTTCAAGGCCTACCTTTTCTCTTTGCTCGACATCATGGGGAAATCAAAAGAAATCAAGACCTCAGAAAAAAAAATGGTTGTCTGGTTCATCCTTGGGAGCAATTTTCAAACGCCTGAAGGTACCGCGTTCTTCTGTACAAACAATAGTAAGCAAGTATAAACACCATGGGACCACGCAGCCGTCATACCTCTCAGGAAGGAGACGCGTTCCGTCTCCTAGAAATGAACGTACTTTGTTGCGGAAAGTGCAAATCTATCCCAGAACAACAGCAAAGGACCTTGTGAAGATGCTGGAGGAAACATGTACAAAAGTATATATATCCACAGTAAAACGAGTCCTATATCGCCATAACCTGAAAGGCCGCTCAGCAAGGAAGATGCCACTGCTCCAAAACCGCCATAAAAAGACAGACTACGATTTGCAACTGCACATGGGGACAAAGATCATACTTTTTGGAGAAATGTCCTCTGGTCTGATGAAACAAAAATAGAACTGTTTGGAAATAATGACCATCGTTATATTTGGAGGAAAAAAAATCTCAAGACATCAGTCAGGAAGTTAAAGCTTGGTCGCAAATGGGTCTTCCAAATGGACAATGACCCCAAGCATATTTCCAAACAAAGTCAAGCTATTGAAGTGGCCATCACAAATCCCTGACCTCAATCCTATGGAAAATTTGTGGGCAGAACTGAAAAAGTGTGTGCGAGCAAGGAGGCCTACAAACCTGACTCAGTTACACCAGTTCTGTCAGGAGGAATGGAACAAAATTCACCCAACTTATTGTGGGAAGCTTGTGGAAGGCTACCCAAAACGTTTGACCCAAGTTAAACAATTTTAAGGCAATGCTACCAAATACTAATTGAGTGTATGTAAACTTCTGACCCGTTGGGAATGTGATGAAAGAAATTAAAGCTGAAATGAATCCTTCTCTCTACTGTTATTCTGACATTTTCATATTCTTAAAATAAAGTGGTGATCCTAACTGACCTAAGATAGGGAATGTTTACTAGGAGTTTAAATGTATTTGGCTAAGGTGTATGTAAACTTCTGACTTCAACTCTATATATCAAAGGAAAGGTCATTCTTTTAATTTGAACTTTACTTTTTCTTTCAGGATGGGAACTTCACCAAAACCCAGCCCGGAAGTATACCAGAAAATGTCAAGAAAGTTGGCCAGTCTTCTTTTGTCGACTTTGGTGAGTTTTCTCATTCCTTGTTTTCTCATTCTGTCTTTTAAACTCCCAGTTCCATCAGTGCTCTTTTGCAGTATCAGGAATTGTTGGTGTCTGTCTTCAAAGGCCTCTAAACGTAACTGTCTGTGCTCTTTGGGGATGACATTTTCAAACAGCTCTGATCTAATAGCATTTCCCAGACAGAGAGAGCACAGAGTTTCCCAACATCTTATCTTGTTAGAACGTCTCAGCTTTACTCATTGTTCAGAAGTATGTTGGCTTGGCAGTTGAAGTAAAAATTTCAGTCCTAGTAATTAGTTGTAATCTTAAAGTTGAAATATGTCCATAACAAAGTGGCCGGACAACATTTTCAGAATCGATTTCAAATCAAATGTTATTGATCACATACACGTGATTAGCAGATGTTATTGCGGGTGTAGCAAAATGCTTGTGCTTCTATCTCCAACAGTGCAGTAATATGTAACAAGTAATGTCTAACAGTTTCACAACATATATCCAAATACACATACATCTAAGTAAGGAATGAATTAAGAATATATATACGTATATGGACAAGCAATGTCAGACCGTCATTGGACTAAGATACAGTGGCATAGTATAGAATACATTATATTCATATGAGATGGGTGATGCAATATGTAAACAGCAATATGTAAGCAGCTAAGATATTGTAGAATAGTATAGAGTGCAGTTTATACATATGAGATGAGTAATGCAAGGTATGGAAACATTACTAAAGTGGCTAATGTTCCATTTATTAAAGTGGCCGGTGATTTCTAATCTACAGCGGGTGAAATAAGTATTGAACACGTCACCATTTTTCTCAGTAAATATATTTCCAAAGGTGCTATTGACATGACATTTTCACCAGATGTTGGTAACAACCCAAGTAATCCATACATACAAAGAAACCAAAACAAATAAGTTCAGAAATTAAGTTATGTGAAATGACACAGGGAAAAAGTATTGAACACACTTACTGATATTTATTTAATACTTTGTACAAAAGCCTTTGTTGGTAATGACAGCTTCAAGACGACTCCTCTACGGAGAAACTAGTCGCATGCATTGCTCTGGTGTGATTTTGGCCCATTCTTCCACACAAACAGTCTTCAAATCTTGAAGGTTCCGTGGGCCTCTTCTATGAATCTTGATCTTCAGTTCTTTCCATAGATTTTCAATGGGATTTAAGTCAGGTGATTGACTGGGCCATTCTAGCAGCTTTATTTTCTTTCTTTGAAACCAATTGAGAGTTTCCTTGGCTGTGTGTTTGGGATCATTGTCTTGCTGAAATGTCCACCCTCGTTTCATCTTCATCATCCTGGTAGATGGCAGCAGATTTTTGTCAAGAATGTCTCTGTAGATTTGCCCATTCATCCTTCCTTCAATTATGTGAAGTTTGCCAGTACCATTTGCTGAAAAGCAGCCCCACACCATGATGTTCCCACCTCCAAACTTCACTGTTGGTATGGTGTTTTTAGGGTGATGTGCAGTGCCATTTCTACTCCAAACATGGTGTGTATTATGACATCCAAACAGTTCAATTTTACTCTCATCTGACCACACTATATTCTCCCAGTATTTCACTGGCTTTTCCAAATGTTGTGCAGCAAACTTTAAACGAGCTTCAACATGCTTTTTTTTCAGCAATGGAGTCTTGCGTGGTAAGCGTGCATACAGGCCATGGCGGTGGAGTGCATTACTTACTGTTTTCTTTGAGACAACAGTACCTGCTAATTGCAGGTCTTTTTGAAGCTCTCCACAAGTGGTCCTTGGCTCTTCTGATTATTATTTTCACTCCTCTGTCAGAAATCTTGCGAGGAGCACCTGGTCGAGGCAACTTTATGGTGAAATTGTCTTTCCACTTCCGTATTATGGCCCCAACAGTGCTCACTGGAACATTCAGAAGCTTAGAAATGCGCCTATAACCAATGCAATCATTATGTTTTGCAACAATTAGGTTGCGAAGGTCTTGAGACAGCTCTTTGCTTTTACCCATCATGAGATGTGTCTTGTGTGACACCTTGGCAATGAGACCTTTTGTAAGCCATCAGTTGGGACTGAACCAGCTGATATTAATTTGCACTGACAGGGGGCTGGATTGCTTTTTAATTACTGATAGTTTTCAGCTGTTGTCTTGGCTTTCCATGCCTTTTTGCACCTCCCTTTCTTCATGTGTTCAATACTTTTTCCCTGTGTCATTTCACATTATTACACATAACTTAATTGTTTTGGTTTCTTTGTATGTATGGATTACTTGGGTTGTTACCAACATCTTGTGAAAATTTCATGTCAATAGCACCTTTGGAAATATATTTACTGAGACAAATGGTGACGTGTTCAATACTTATTTCACCCGCTGTATGTCTATAGAAAGCCACCTCTGATGTGCTAGTGGTGGCTGTTTAACAGTCTGATGGCCTTGAGATAGAAGCTGATTTTCAGACTCTCTGCCCTAGCTTTGATGCACCTGTACTGACCTCGCCTTCTGGATGATAGCGGGATGAACAGACAGTGGCTCGGGTGGTTGATGTCCTTGACGATCTTTTTGGCCTTCCTATGACATCGGGTGCTGTAGGTGTCCATGAGGGCGGGAAGTTTGCCCACGTTAATGCGTTGGGCAGACCGCACCACTCAGTATAGGATGCTTTCAATTGTAAAAGTTTGTGAGGGTTTTGGGTGATAAGCCACATTCTTTAACCTCCTGAGGCGCTGTGCCTTCTTCACCAGACTGTCTATGTTGGTGGACCATTTCAGTTTGTCAGTGATGTGTACGACGAGGAACTTCACTGTGGTCCCATTGATGTGGATAGGGGGGTGCTCCCTCTGCTGTTTCCTGAAGTCCACAATCATCTCCTTTGTTTTGTTGACATTGAGTGAGAGGTTATTTTCCTGGCACCACACTCCCAGAGCCCTCACCTCTTCCCTGTAGGCTGTCTCATTGTTGGTAATCATGCCTACTACTGTTGTGTCGTCTGCAAACTTGATGATTGAGTTGGAGGCGTGCTTGGCCACGCAGTCATGGGTGAACAGGGAGTACAGGAGGGGGCTGAGCACGCACCCTTGTGGGGCCCCAGTGTTGAGGATCAGTGAATTGGAGGTGTTGTTTCCTACCTTCACCACCTGGGGGCGACCCGTCAGGAAGTCCAAGACTTCAGACCCAGGGCCTCAAGCTTAATGATGAGCTTGGAGGGTACAGTGGTGTTGAATGCTGAGCTATAGTCATTGAACAGCATTCTTACATAGGTATTCCTCATGTCCAGTGTGCAGTGCGATTGCCACAGGGTTCTAATCTACTCCATATAATAAAACAGCATATCCACTCAGTATGAAATACACACACAAACAAATACATACGTATCATCGCCAAGATCAATATTTTACCAGTCAGGTGTGTCATCAAATATTTAGAGTACAACTTTCCCCATCCCAAAATGGAAATGGTTCATGAGCCCAGGGAAGTACCAATGGAAATGACCTATGTGGTTTCCTGTGTATATTAAATTCTTTAATATACACTTGGCCATTTTGTTCAAATCTCAAGCTTATCTGAGCAAACAAGAACTTTTCACATGTGCAGGTGATACTGTTTAAAGGGAAAAGGGTGACTAATTAATCAAGACGGACTGACCATCCATTCATGAGTGTTGAATGTTGGTTCTCATCCTGGTACTGTTGTCCTCTTATTACCACTCAATTAATCCCTATGAATTAATTGATTTATTTTTCCCACACACATACACAAACAGATGCATACATTTTTTTTCGTCTCTGCCCAGAAAGTAAAGAATCAGAGGTGAGGTTTCTGCTGACTGATTATTAGATCGATGGAGCACAATGTGGAGCTCTGGTCTGCTTTAGAGGAGATTGTCTTTGACATGGCAGGACCTGGTGATGGGATGGAAGATCCAATACTGGCACACACACACACACACACACACACACACACACACACACATACACGTGCACCCAAACACAATGCAGGAAGAACTATGCTCAATTTTAGCAGCAGCTTCCTGGTAGGCCCTCCACCAGTCACCAAGGGCATCATGATGCTAACATGGCCCCTGTCACTGCATCATGCCAGGCAGGCAGGAGCACCGGGGGCATAAGCCAGCACACACCTGTAATGCCTGCTACGAGTTTAAAGAGCTTAATTGCGCTGATCTTCAAAGCACGTTATCCTTGATTTCACTTTTGAAATCGTCGACCGAGAGCTTTTGGTGCCGATTTGAATATCAACCCCTAATTTAAAAATATGTATTGGATTCAGAGCACCTGTTCTGTTGAAATGGGGGGGATATGACCTCCGGGGGTGGAATGAAAGAGAAGGCACTGGGTGCTTCAAAGACTGAAATTATTCCAATGTGCAAGTAATATAAAGGACAAAATGGCACAGAAAAGCTGGATGTGTGCAGATCGAACAGAGGGAGAGGGAGCTGGGAGAGGGATGTATAGAGAGAGGGAGCTGGGAGAGGGATGTATAGAGAGAGGGAGCTGGGAGAGGGATGTATAGAGAGAGGGAGCTGGGAGAGGGATGTATAGAGATGGAGCGGCGAGAGGGATGTATAGAGAGATGGAGCGGCGAGAGGGATGTATAGAGAGATGGAGAGGCGAGAGGGATGTATAGAGAGATGGAGCTGGGAGAGGGAGGTATAGAGAGAGGGAGCTGAGAGTGGGATGTATAGAGATGGAGCGGCGAGAGGGATGTATAGAGAGATGGAGCGGCGAGAGGGATGTATAGAGAGATGGAGCTGGGAGAGGGAGGTATAGAGAGAGGGAGCTGGGAGAGGGAGGTATAGAGAGAGGGAGCTGGGAGAGGGATGTATAGAGAGAGGGAGCTGGGAGAGGGAGGTATAGAGAGAGGGAGCTGGGAGAGGGATGTATAGAGAGAGGGAGCTGAGAGAGGGATGTATAGAGAGAGGGAGCTGGGAGAGAGAGAAAGCTGGGAGAGGGAGCTATAGAGAGATGGAGCTAGGATTGAGAGAGAGAGGGTTGGGAGAGGGAGGTATAGAGAGAGGGAGCTGGGAGAGGGATGTATCGAGAGAGGGAGCTGGGAGAGGGATGTATAGAGAGAGGGAGCTGGGAGAGGGATGTATAGAGAGAGGGAGCTGGGAGAGGAATGTATAGAGATAGGGAGCTGGGAGAGGGATGTATAGAGCTGGTTGAGGGAGGTATAGAGAGAGGGAGCTGGGAGAGGGATGTATAGAGAGAGGGAGCTGGGAGAGGGATGTATAGAGAGAGGGAGCTGGGAGAGGGATGTATAGAGAGAGGGAGCTGGGAGAGGGATGTATAGAGAGAGGGAGCTGGGAGAGGGATGTATAGAGAGATGGAGCTGGGAGAGGGATGTATAGAGAGAGGGAGCTGGGAGAGGAATGTATAGAGATAGGGAGCTGGGAGAGGGATGTATAGAGCTGGTTGAGGGAGGTATAGAGAGAGGGAGCTGGGAGAGGAATGTATAGAGATAGGGAGCTGGGAGAGGGATGTATAGAGCTGGTTGAGGGAGGTATAGAGAGAGGGAGCTGGGATAGGGAGGTATAGAGAGAGGGAGCTGAGAGAGGGATGTATAGAGAGAGGGAGCTGAGAGAGGGATGCATAGAGAGAGGGAGCTGGGAGAGGGAGGTATAGAGAGATGGAGCTGGGAGAGTGATGTATAGAGAGAGGGAGCTGGAAGAGGGAGGTATAGAGAAAGGGAGCTGGGAGAGGGATGTATCGAGAGAGGGAGCTGGGAGAGGAATGTATAGAGATGGAGCTGGGAGAGGAATGTATAGAGATGGAGCTGGGAGAGGGAGGTATAGAGAGATGGAGCTGGGAGAGGAATGTATAGAGAGAGGGACCTGAGAGAGGGATGTATAAAGAGATGGAGCTGGTAGAGAGAGGGAGCTGAGAGAGGGATGTATAGAGAGAGGGAGCTGAGAGAGGGATGTATAGAGAGAGGGAGCTGAGAGAGGGATGTATAGAGAGATGGAGCTGGTAGAGGGAGGTATAGAGAGAGGGAGCTGAGAGAGGGATGTATAGAGAGAGGGAGCTGAGAGAGGGATGTATAGAGAGAGGGAGCTGAGAGAGGGATGTATAGAGAGATGGAGCTGGTAGAGGGAGGTATAGAGAGAGGGAGCTGAGAGAGGGAGGTATAGAGAGAGGGAGCTGAGAGAGGGATGTATAGAGAGAGGGAGCTGAGAGAGGGATGTATAGAAAGATGGAGCTGAGAGAGGGATGTATAGAGAGAGGGAGCTGAGAGAGGGATGTATAGAGAGAGGGAGCTGAGAGAGGGATGTATAGAGAGAGGGAGCTGAGAGAGGGATGTATAGAAAGATGGAGCTGGGAGAGGGAGATAGGAAAGCGAGGAGTGTGACCCGTCTGCTTGATTCGGAGAAGGAATTATTCTGATCACACTCAAATCTTTCAATTTTCTTCTCCACCTCAGTGATAGATTGCGGATACAGGAGTGACCTTCCTCCTAATCCACTTCTCCAACACACACACACACACACCATCTATATCCCCTTACTCACTACATCATCAACAATTTATCCATAACATGAATCTAGAAGCTGATACATTTTACATCCACATGCATACACATTCATGGTGTGGATTTTCTGTGTCCAACTATTGTAAGATTAGCCTGTCTTCCAAAGACTCATTATACAGCGGAGTCAAACGCATTCCATGGAGGGCCTGTGGGCTTTTGTTTTTCCTTTCAATTATGGCAGAGACAACCAGGTGACTAATTAGTGACCTTAATTCATCAATCAAGTACAAGGTTTGAGTGAAAACCCGCAGACACTCGGCCCTCCGTGGAATGAGTTTGACACGTGCATTAGAATGACTGGATTAGAAAGTGTATTGAAGCAAACCACCGTTTTAACGGCTGCATCCGCTGGTGCAACACTTCCCTTACATGACTCCTGTTTTAGTATAGCCATGCCACCGTAGTCTTAATATATTCGCAACATACGCCAGACAAAACATTCCATCTGCCTTATCGTAGCTGTAATTGCATTTCTCAAAGCGACAGCGCCCAATGCATAATTCATTGATCGAGACTCCACAGGTACGGAAAACAGGAAGAGTTGACTGCTAATGCAGGTAGAGGGATTCCGTTGATGCCATGATGATTTTTTCCTCTTATTTTCACATAGCTGAAGTAGCTCAAGTACTAGTGTACATCTGAGGTGACGTTTAGAACCTGAACGCCAAGCCCTACGCTTGGCGTTGTACACTACAGTCCAGGATTTCCTCCTCCATTAGTGTCATAACGGTGACAGCTCTGTGGTACAACTAGGATGGTGCAGGTATTTGTGATACAACCTTGAGTTTTTCCTGCCTCTCCCAGGCATTATTTTGTGTTCATCTCTTCTGGTGTGATGTTTCTCTGATGTTCTCGTGGTACACTTCATATTCTCTGCCTCTTGTGAGAGCAGTGTTGGAGAGGCAAAGTAGTGACACACATTATTCTTAGCTTTTGCATTGGTATCAGTGTCAGGGTAAGAAAGTCTGAAATACTTAATGGTCGTCCTCAAGGGTAACACCTCATTGTCCTAGTTTTCTGTAACTTTTCACATTGTCACACACACACACACACACAGAGAGAGAGAGCCTCCTTAGCCCTGCCCAGGTCTGGTTGCATGGCAGGGTCCAGGTCAGATTAGACTGGGTGGTTGTAATGTGTCTGTCCGCTCGCTGCAGGCTGGCTCCCTGGAGGATACAGCAGGTGTGGAGTTTGTAATCTCTGGGTTTCTCTGCAGGCCTGCTTCTGATTTGCATTGCTATTGGTCATGTGTTGTATCCTATGAATGCCAATGGGGGTGTCACCCTGCATCATAGCTAAACCGGGCTCTGCGGTTTCCTCTCTCTCTCTCCATCTCCCTTTCTTCTCCTTCTCCTCTATCTCTCTATCCGCCTCTCCCTCTCTCTGTGTCTCCCGATCTCTATCTGAATAGTAATGTGCTTCATCAGTGGGAGCCAGCGCCTTCCTACTGGTCTGACAGTAAACATCAGTGGATGATAACACAGAATAAAGACTGACAAGCTCGCTCCGATTGTGAAACTACTGTATTAGTCTCCATCATTCACCTTTTACCTGACTCACTCTCTCCCCACCTGTTATCTCTCTCTCTCTCTCTCTCTCTCTCCCTCCCCCATATCTGTCTCTCTCTTTCTCTTTCCTCGATGCTCTGATGAAATGTTTTACTCTTCTCTCCGTTGTTCTGTCTCTGTGTCAATTGTTGTCAATGGTTGGAGGAAGAGGAGGGGTCAGTATTTAATTATTTGGAATGGTGTATCTGTCTGTTGTAGCCGGCCATGTAGTTCCTTGTTGGAGCACTTACAAGGCATCTTGGTAATTAAACTGTAAGATTTCCTTTCTTTTTCTCTCTCTCTCTCCTTTCCCTCCTCTCTCTCTCCCTCCGGTGAGACGACATGCTTTGGAACTCGTGAATTCAGAAGGCAAAGATGGGAAATTAAAGGGTAGTGGAACACAATGCAAATAGTTCTGGTAGCCATTTGATTAGCTGTTCAGGAGTCTTATGGCTTGGGGGTAAAAGCTGTTGAGAAGCCTTTTGGACCTAGACTTGGCGCTCAGGTACCGCTTGCCATGCGGTAGCAGAGAGAACAGTCCATGACTGGGGTGTGTGGAATCTTTGACAATATTTTAGGGCCTTCCTCTGACACCGCCTGTATAGAGGTATAGAGTTCCTTGATGGCAGGAAGCTTGGCCCCAGTGATGTACTGGGCCGTACACACTACCCTCTGTAGTGCCTTGCAGTCGGAGACCAAGCAGTTGCCATACCAGGCAGTGATGCGGCCAGTCAGGATGCTCTCGATGTTGCAGAAGGACCTTTTTTGAGGATCTGAGGACCCATGCCAAATCTTTTCAGTCTCCTGAGGTGGTTATAGGCTTTGTCGTGCCCTCTTCACGACTGTCTTGGTGTGTTTGAACCATTCTAGTTTGTTGGTGATGTGGATACCAAGGAACTTGAAGCTCTCAACCTGCTCCACTTCAGCCCCGTCGATGTGAATGGGGGCGTGCTCGGTCCTCCTTTTCCTGTAGTCCACAATCATCTCCTTCGTTTTGATTACGTTGAGGGAGAGATTGTTATCCTGGCACCACACGACCAGGTCTCTGACCTCCTCCCTATAGGCTGTCTCGTCATCAGGCCTACCACTGTTGTGTCATCTGCAAACTTAATGATGGTGTTGGAGTCGTGCCTGGCCATGCAGCCATAGGTGAACAGGGAGTACAAGAGGGTACTGAGCTAGGGCTGGGCGATATTATCAAAATCTCATATCCCGATATAGGTCATTTCATATCCCGATAACGATACATGTCACGATATCGAACATTTTCTGTAATATAGAAAATTACCACATGTAAAGGCATATTTGTTATTACATTTTGAATAAAAGGCACTTACTCATATTTTATTATTTCTCCTTTTATTTAGAACCTTTGTGCAAATGTTCAATTAAGCATGTAACAAAATATAAAATATGAATGTATAATATCTAAAAAGGTAAATAGAAAACACTTCCAACTATAGTTACAAACAACATAAATATAGGCCTAAAATTTTGAATATGGTCAAAAATATCAAAACCAAAACATATAATACTCTAACAGTAGAACAGTTTGAATTGTAGGAGCAAATAAATGAATACAAGCCTGACAAATATTGGCGTTCACTGTCCTCCATGTTTGTTTGTGTTGCAAATTTCCTTCAACACTGCACGTGTGGAAGAACGCAAAGCGTCGTCCAATTGAGGAAAAATATTGCCGTAAAGAGTGTGATTTGCGACGCAACGATATCAACGATAGAGCATAATATGAAACAATATATATCGTCATATCACCCAGCCCTAGACTGAGCACGCACCCCTGAGGGGCCCCAGTGTTGAGGATCAGTGTGGTAGATGTGTTGTGTCCAACCCTTACCACCTGGGGGCGGCCCGTCAGGAAGTCCAGGATCCAGTTGCAGAGGGAGGTGTTCAGTCCCAGGATCTTTAGCTTAGTGATGAGCTTTGAGGGCACTATGGTGTTGAACGCTGAGCTGTAGTCAATGAATAGCATTCTCACATAGGTGTTCCTTTTGTCCAGGTGGGAAAGGGCAGTGTGGAGTGCAATAGAATTGCATCATCTGTGGATCAGTTTGAGCGGTATGCAAATTGGAGTAGGTCTAGGGTTTCTGGGATAGTGGTGTTAATGTGAGCCATGACCAGCCTTTCAAAGCACTTCATGGCTACAGACGTGAGTGCTACGGGTTGCTAGTCATTTAGGCAGGTTACCTTCGTGTTCTTGGGCTCAGTGACTATGTTGGTCTGCTTGAAACATGTTGGTATTACAGACTCAATCAGGGACATGTTGAAAATGTCATTGAAGACACTTGCCAGTTGCTCAGTGCATGCTCGGAGTACACATCCTGGTAATCCGTCGGGCCAGTAGCCTTGTGAATGTTGACCTGTTTAAAGCTCTTACTCACGTCTGCTACGGAGAGCGTGATCACACAGTCGCCCGGAACAGCTGATGCTCTCATGCTTGCCTCGAAGCGAGCATAGAAGTGATTTAGCTCATCTGGTAGGCTCGTGTCACTGGGCAGCTCGCTGCTGTGCTTCCCTTTTGAAGTCTGTAATAGTTTGCAGGCCCTGCCACATCCGACGAGTGTCGGAGCCGGTGTACTGCGATTCAATCTTAGTCCTGTATTGGCGCTTAGCCTGTTTGATGGTTTGTCTTAGGACGTAGCAGGGTTTCTTTTAAGCGTTCGGGTTAGAGTCCCGCTCCTTGAAGGCGGCAGCTATACCCTTTAGCTCAGTGCGGATGTTGCCTGTAATCCATGGTTTTTGGTTGGGGTATGTACGTACAGTCACTGTGGGGACGACGTCATCGATGCATTTATTGATGAAGCCAATGACTGATGTGGTGTACTCCTCAATGCCATCGGAAGAATCCCGGAACATATTCCAACCTGTGCTAGCATACAGTCCTGTAGCTTAGCAACTGCGTCATCTGACCACTTCTTTATTGACGAGTCACTGGATGGAATGGAATGGAGGATGGAATTATGGTCAGATTTGCCAAATGGAGGGCAAATTGACTTAGTTTCATGTGATACACCAGGATTGTAAGATTTGAAATCCTTCTTGAATTAAAATCCTTCAGTATGAATATCAAGGAGCATATGATCCACACAACTAATTAGTCAACAGAACAACAACTAAATTTTCTGATGAAAACATCCTTCTAACAAAAGGAATCAAATACTAAAAGCCCATCCACTGGAACATAAACGTCTCAGCACTGACAGCTGTCCTCCATTTTCTCAGAGACAGACGGATAACAATCAAAATGCCCTTCACTCTAATATTCGTTCCGGAAACGTCTTTTGGTTGTCATTTGACAGGGCTCTGGATGCATGTTAAGACTTTGATAGCATATATAACCTACTCACGGCCTGACTGTGTTTGGACTGCTGTTCAGACTGTGTCGTGAATATATTGTTTTCCAGAGTTTGGTGGCGACAGACGATGGATTAAACGATGAATAAGTGATTTATTAGCTGCCGCTGTCACGCTGGTTAGATGGATTACTACAAGTGACCGATGACCCCACTTACCAGAGTCCTCCACCAGCATTTCAGAGCAGGAGAGGTGTGTGTGTGTGTGTGTGTGTGTGTGTGTGTGTGTGTGTGTGTGTGTGTGTGTGTGTGTGTGTGTGTGTGTGTGTGTGTGTGTGTGTGTGTGTGTGTGTGTGTGTGGCTGTGTTTGGACTCAGGAGGTGTGTTGGGCGCTCCGCTGGCCAGCTGTAATCTTGTGACAGGATGGGACTACTTGATCAATAACTCTTCTCTCCGTTGTTCTGTCTCTGTGTCAATTTCAGTTTTCCCATAATTTTGCTGTTGTGTTGATCCTTGTTTTATTCATGTCTTACTCTTTTTCTTCCAGATGGAGATGGGTTCCAGGACCACCTTCTCCCAGTGTGTCTGGACGATGCATGTCGGAGGAGTGCCATCTACCTTTCTAAGCACGGGGAACCTGAGGTACAGTACTCCTCCATAGATACCCGACAGAGACCACAAAGCCTGTTCCATCCTTAAACTAAACTAGCCCTGCCTTAGTACTATTACAGGCTGCCGTTTGGGAAAACATTTTTTTCAGGCATGAGCCTCTTGGTCATGCTGTAAACACCAATGGTCCTTTAGAAGAGCTGCTGAGTGACACAACCAGTACCCGCACTACCTCTCCACCTCTGTCTGATTCCTTTCTCTTTGTCTCAGAACCGCTCTCCTCCATAACTACCACCCTCATCCAGGAGATCGACAGCACACACTCATAAGTGGCAGGACTACAATAGAGAAAATAGGTTCATAGCCGCTCAGAGACTAATAGATAGAAAGGTACTTCATTGAGGGTCTGCAGAGAAGATACTGTAACAGTCAGCACTGCTTTCACATTTTCCAACAAACGTCTGCTTTTGTATTCCTGTCACAGACTATTCTGATTTGAGCAGGGGGGAGACTGAGGGCCAGGAGAAGACTGAGGGAGGAGGAAACGAGAAAGATGGCAGAACATATGTTGGCTTTTGTTTGGTTATCATACTGTACAGTTCTTTACTGCCAGAGACGAGGAGTCAAAAAGGTTTTCCGTAATTAGTTCCATTAGCTGTCCTCTAGCTAGCTACATCTACCATCTACCTCTCTCTCTCTCTCTCTCTCTCCATCATCCTCTCTCTTTCTCTCTCTCCATCATCCTCTCTCTCTCTCTCTCTCTCTCCATCATCCTCTCTCTCTCTCTCTCCATCATCCTCTCTCTCTCTCTCTCTCTCTCTCTCTCTCTCTCTCTCTCCATCATCCTATCTCTCTCTCTCTCTCTCTCTCAACATCATCCTCTCTCTCTCTCTCTCTCTCTCTCTCTCCATCATCCTCTCTCTCTCTCCATCATCCTCTCTCTCTCTCTCTCTCTCTCCATCATCCTCTCTCTCTCTCTCTCTCTCTCTCTCTCTCATTTCCACTCAGCTAGCCTGTGTAGCTCCCTCAGACTGCAGGCTACAGGACATGATTGGATTAGAAGCTTGGTAGGAGTAGATGTTCTGTTCAATCAGTGTCTGGGATCTTGGTCTGTGTAGGTAAGTGTACCGGCAGGGATGGGTAGGTTACTTTCTAAATGTAATCCATTACAAGTTACCTGTCCAAAATTGTAATCAGTAACGGAACTTTCGGATTACCCAAACTCAGTAATGTAATCTGATTACCTTCCGTTACTTTTAGATTACTTTCCCCTTAAGAGGTATTGAAGAAGACAAACATTTATGTTACCAATTGAACATCTATTACAGGAAAATCAGTGTTAAAGTTTACATAGCTGGCCATATATGGATGTTAAATTTTACTTTATGGGTTGGTTATGTAGGCTTCTTCTAACCCATCGCTTTCTACTACATATAATAATACGATTAAATTATATATTTACATAACCAATGTCTATCAGAATTCCAGCCAATCCAATAAATGTTATACCCCTTGATCTTCAAGAATAGTTTTACCTGAGCATGACCCCAAAACTAAGGACTTATTATCCAGCCCTAGTCTGTTGTTTATGATTTTGTTGTCATGGAGGACTGATTTGGGCTCATTGATTCGAGTTGAAGAATCTAAAATATAAAATATTACTACATGATTCCTTATGTGTTATTTCATAGTTTTGATATCTTCTCTATTATTCGACAATGTAGAAATTGTCGAATAAAAATAAAGAAAAACCCTTGAATGAGTAGGTGTCCCAAATGTTGACTGGTACTGTATATATAATTTATACGTCTGAAAATGGATGTAGCAACTACAGATTGCCCCTAAATGAGAGAGCAGCAGTGTGATTCACATCAATCAGCTATGTAGATCAATAATAGGTGATATCGCCGTCATCCTTACCTCAAATGTTTATTCAAGTTGGATACCTTTTGGATAACGACAGCAGTCACACCATTGGAAGACATAGCTTGGACAGTAGCCTACAAAATCTGACTTGTGGTCAGATTAAATTTGCGCCTTTTTTCAATGCTGATTTGAATGTCATTGAGAAAACTGAGAAGTGTCAAAGATTTTTTTCCGCAATCATCCTTTCTGAATTTAAAAGTAATCTTTAAAGTAATCCCCTAGTTTTTCAAAAGTATCTGTAATCTGATTACAATATTTTAGCAGGGACCGTAAAGGATTGTAATCCGTTACTCCCAAACCCTGTGTACCGGTATGTTCCTGCAGGTGTGGATGCTTCTGTACAGATGTGCACGTGTCTGTGTGTGCAGGAACATGGCTCCCCCTGCTTTCTCTCCCACACTGATTGAGGCCATTTGATCTCGCTGTGTTTTTTTCTATCACGCTAATCTGCTGCTTATTGACAGCGTAAATATGTAGCTTCACGCTCATTAGAATGTTTACAGAGGCTGTCCATTATATTCACTCACACTGCATGTGTACACACCCTCTGAATATGAGCACAGCACACTGGGTCGCATTGAACTGCTGCATGAGAAGAGATAGGCTATTTTCTTCTATAGGTGGTACTCCATACATCTACCTACCACATCCATCCAGACTTATACCAATTCAATCCACCCCATATCCGTTAATGACATGTGTAGGTTTAATTTCACCCTGCCCTCCGTGGTCAGAAGAGGAGTCCGTGTCCCCTGCTCCGACAGGATCCAAACATGTTAATTGAGCCATTAGCCGGCCGTTCCTCCAGAAACGGGGATCCGTGGGCGGGAGGTGGCCTAGGATTTGATTGTCCCTTAATCGGCATGCCGGGACGAAAGCCCATCCATAAAACATGGAGAGGGGCACGGTGGATTGTCTGAAGAGGCATGAGTATGCACCTAGTATGCCCCCTCTCCCAGCCCAGAGCACCACACTGTTATTAATTTAATTTTCATGTACAGCATAACCAACGCTTTGTCCCGAGCTGGTCTATTTTTTTGTATTTATTTTTGGGAGGACGATAAATAGTATTTCTGTTCCTGCTGGCTGGTTTGTTAGTACTTTGCCTTCTCAGCATCCTGCTGTGCCACTGGCACCATTACAGCATGGAGACACTGTCCTGAATAGAAGAGTTAGTCGAGCCGAGTGCTTGTGAGTGTGTGTATGTACAGCGTTAGGTAGCCTACGTCTTCTTGATCCGTTTGGATGGCCAGTCAGTCATCTGAAGACTCACGACGTGAGTGGGAACAGACAGTTGAGTTGAATCCAACCAAGCCCACGTCGCCTAATGCATAATGTGTACACACTGCCAGGTTTCCACTGTGAAAGAGTCAGGCCATCAGTCTGAGACAGCCAGACACATGGCACGGTAGCACCAGGTGCCATCCACAGATACCCTCTGTCTTTGTGACATGGTGACACGTGGGTGTACTCTGTCACCAGCTTTGCCTCCTCTGCTCTCTCTCTCTCTTTCTGTCTCAGGGACACCTGTTCAGTGTTTCTTTATTCATCACAGGACAATGAAATATGCTTTTTCTCTTTTCTTTGCTCTTGCGCTCTTCCTCCCTCATCAGCACCTCTTGCATTCCCATTTACTTTATTTCACATTTATGTTAGAATACATTTTATCTTGCCCTCAAAAATGTGTAACATCGGACTATTAAAACATCTATGCATCTCTAAATTTATCAGGAGAGAAATGATGTGACATGCGAAATACAGAAGTCCATGCTAGATTACATAAATAATTTAAGTAAGGGATAAATGCTGACGTTCTGTACATTACCTTGGAAAAATGTATTTCACGGAGGGTTAGCGGAGTCCCTCCACGGAGTAAATTAAATTGTCCCAAGGTAATATACAGAGCAGAGGCGTTTATCCCACTTATACAGTACCACCAATTCTAAAGCACACATTTACTGGTATAGAATAGAAATGATACATTTATATATTTTATCATCCCACCAAACCTGGTTGCTAGTCCGTTGGTTGCCAGACACGTGACCCAATTGTTTGTTCTTTTTATTCGGTTGTCATGACGGCTGGCAACTTTCTTATCCCTTGCTTGCTAGCTAGCCAACTATAGCTAGCACTGTCACGTCAAACAGTTCAGCCAGAATAACAGCAGAGTAGCTGCGTTTGCATTTGTTTAAGGTGTTTTCTAGTGGCATTTTATTTTTTGATACATCCATAACAATGAGCTGTGACCCTGTTCATTACAGTAGAGGAGATCACATTGCAGATTAAACACTAGGCTAAAAGCTAGCTAAATCGTTTGTTGCTAGCAAATCGGCCAATATAACAACCGAGTTCAACACTACCAGTTGCTGAAAACAGCTGGTCCAGCTATACTGAACAAAAATATAAACCCAACATGCCACAATTGCAAAGATTTTACTGAGTTACAGTTCATATAAGGAAATCAGTCAATTGAAATAAACGTATCAGGCCCTAATCTATGGATTTCACATGACTGGGCAGGGGTACAGCCATGGGTGGGCCTTGGAGGGCATAGGCACACCCACTTGGGAGCCAGGCCCAGCCAATCAGAATGAGTTTTTCCCCAAACAGGGCTGCATTACTGACAGAAATACTGTTCAGCATGGATTATCATAGATTATCTTGTTAAAGGATAATTGCTCAATAACAGGGATGTAAACAAATTTGTGCACAAAATCTGAGAGAAATAATCTTTTTGTGCGTATGGAAAATTTCTGGGATTTGTTATTTCATGGGACCAACACTTTACATGTTGCATTTATATTTTTGTTCAGTGTAGAAACATGTGAGAGGATTTGACAGCACAGTTCCACTTGTGTGATGAATGCAGCATTGAGTATATTTACCTGCACAGTAATAATTCAATATTAAATTATACAATAGTCATGCAAACACCTTACTCTGTTTATCTTAATCGGCGTAAGGTCAAACTCTAAGTGAGAATACGCCGATTAAAACACTGGGTTGTCTGAGCAATCTAAGCGTTTTAATCAAACTATTGCATGAATCTATTGATGGACCGGAGAAATGTTCATCACTCACCACGTTAGGTCATCAGATGCTGCAAAAAATATGTCTCTGCTAAAACAAATGAATCCTAGTTAGCTAAGTTTTTCCTCGTTGGACCTGCGTTTAGAATGTATTCAATTTCGGTTTGTGTGGTTGTTGATTTGACTTTCTGTAACTTTTTAGCAAGTACGATCTGCTTGGTGCAGCTTTAAAACTGTAAAATAACTACTTCAAAGGTGTCCTTTATCTTCCAACTGATTGGCTAAAATTCCTTTTTAGCCAATCAGAAAGGAGTATAACAACAATACTGTGATATAAATCATAATAATAGGCTGCTCTCCATGGGAATTCAAAGAACATAACAGTTGCTCTCTATATGCAGTCTTGTGAATGAACTGGAATGGCTTTGCAGTGATAATGTGAGGAGCGATATAGTTATTCACTGCGGATCATAAAGCAGGGAGTTCATTAGATGCATGTTTGTTTGTCATGTTGTCCACGGCGACGCCTGTGTTCTCTGGATGTAATGGCATCCCGTGGCAGCCATTTCCCGCGGATTCTGAAATGTTAATTTCTTGGCCTAATGAACCGTCGCTCCCATGGTGGCGAATCGATAGGAGTGGCTACACTACCTTTTTTCGCTTTAGTAAACAATGACGACGAGAATGCTGGTGTTTGTGTTTGTGTGTGTGTGTGTGTGTGTGTGTGTGTGCTGCGTTGCACGCTGAGATTCCTCTGGGATTGATAAAATAACATTTGTATGCCTGCCGCTTCCCTCTCTCACCATCAATTACTTTGGAGGAGAAAGCACAATCATATTTTTCTCGATTTTATAAGATCGTCGTCTTTTCGTCCTTGCACTGTCAACTCTTCCAGTGATATATGTATAATCCATTGTCCTTTTGATCCAATGAAATTCAGAACTTAAGTGAGTTGTTTAGGGCACTCTATAGAAATTGAAAAATTGGTCACCATCTCTGAATGATTACAGACATATCAAGAAGTAGTGTTTAACAACTTTCTTTAAATTAGAACATGGGATTGTTTGATAGGCTTCATGCTCACCTCATTATCAAAATGTGCTTCGCTTCTCTGCCTGTTCTAATCACAAGGTTTTGTGACCTTATGAGGCTACTAATGCAGGCTTTCCTGACTGTAACACGCATATTACCTGGGTAATCGCCTCATGCATGACCTCCTCTTCCACACACAGCACCTGCTGTAAAATAAATAATACTGATGCCATCAACATGCACTCAATGTGTTGCGTGTCCTATTTTACTTTGGAATGTTTACTTTACACACATTTGTCTCTCTTGCTCCTCTTTGGGTGTTTGATTGAGGATGTCTAGTCGGCCTGATGTTTGTAAGAACACTGTGTCACCCTTTTGATATCATTGTGATGTATGCGATAGTCACTCACTTCCTGATATGCCCAATATTTGCTGATTTGAGTCAGTAAATGAATTCTAAACATCCCAAACTGCTGTTAATGCGGTTTATGGTAAAAGTGGGGGCATTAATATTTTGTTGCTTGAGTGACACAACAAAGGCAAATACATTGTCGGTGTGTTGCTCCTAATGACCAGGAAACATAATAATGATGATGATGATGATGATGATGATGATGATGATGATGATGATGATGATGATGATGATTATAGCAACAAAAAAAACAATATATGTATATAAATTACCTAACAGAGTCAGTTGTCTAGGATGACACTGATTGCCTCGCCTTTTCTGGTTCCTGCTTGATTAAGCTGAAAATAGTGTTGGTGGGTGGAGACTATGGGTTGATCCTCTGGGTTCTGCTCATGCGGATTAACCCAATCAGGAGCGGTGAGGTGAGGGAGACGCGAGGGGAATACCTTATGTTTGTTTTTATAACATCCCGTCAGATCCAACCGGACCTAGATCTCTCCCCTTCAAACACCTGGATCAAACTGGATCTAGATCTCTCCCCTTCAAACACCTGGATCAAACTGGATCTAGATCTCTCCCCTTCATACACCTGGATCAAACTGGCTCTAGATCTCTCCCCTTCATACACCTGGATCAAACTGGCTCTAGATCTCTCCCCTTCAAACACCTGGATCAAACCGGACCTGGATCTCTCCCCTTCAAACACCTGGATCAAACCGGACCTAGATCTCTCCCCTTCATACACCTGGATCAAACTGGATCTAGATCTCTCCCCTTCAAACACCTGGATCAAACTGGATCTAGATCTCTCCCCTTCAAACTCCTGGATCAAAATGTACAATTCCTCTCATCTTCACCGTCACAGCTCTCCTCCACTCCTCCAATCCACTCCTCTGCTCCTCTATCAGTCACGGTACAGAAAAGATCAAGTGATGTGCCTTTTTAAATGGGCCTAATGCAAAGAAGTGGTCTTTACCTTGAAGACCAGAACATGTATTTTTTTTTCCATGTTAGCTTGTGGGAACCTGTCTGAGTAACGGAACATGAATCCCTCTCCAACTGACAGATGATAGACACATACATAGTGTACGACTAGGGACAAACCTGAGACACTGAAATGGAGGCTGATTGGAAGTGGAGGCCTAGAGACTGACTCATGTGAATGGAGATGGAGCCATGATCTAGCAGGGTAATGAAGGATGATTGTCTCCATCCATCAGAGGAGGACTCCACTCAGCCACAGCTATCCCACTCCTGCTCCCTTCCCTCCAACATGCAGCATAAATCTACCCTCTCTTCTAGGAGGGGTCAAACCTACGGCTGAGTAACAGAGAGAGATCTCTGTAAAGGCACTGGGACAATGGCTGCACTTCTCCTGTCAAATCCAGGACCACCAACCCTCCCCCCCTCCCTGTTTCCCCCAGTCAGTCACACATTTATAGGCAGCTCTGGAACAGTTACAGCAGGCTTCAGCTCACCAGACTGCCTTGCCACTGGGGGGCTCAGTCAGTCCTGTTGGTATTCTGAACACATTCTCTCTCTCTCTCTCTGTTCCTCTCCTTCTCTCTCTTGCTTCCTCCCCTTCTCTCTCTCTCTTCCTTCCCTTCTCTCTCTCTCTCCTTTTCTCAAATTGGCATTAGAAAGTAAACATCATTGCAGGCATGGAATATGATGTGTTGACGTGTTCTATACATCTTTATCAATCTAGTGGGATTGTTGTGCAGGAAAGTATGTTAGTCTGTTTTGCTGGCTGCCAGCCTGGTAAGGATGGTTTCGGTTTGTTCAGCTCCTAGAGCTGCTGACTGGCTGGCACCCAGGCTGCCTGGCAGCTCCTTACTGTTATTTATAAACTTTGGCTGGATGTCTTCCATTGAAAAAGTGTCTGAAATCCCTTTATTTCTTTCTCCATCACCCCTCTCTCATATTTATATATATTAATCAATGCGGATGATTTGCATGTACAGTAGAAAGCTTTGACGTCTAATAAACCTAGTAAAGCTTCAGTCAGAACCTTAACCTTTATTTAACTAGGCAAGTCAGTTAAGAACACATTCTTATTTACAATGACGGCCTACCTACAGGGTCAGCCATAGTAGTATGGCGCCCCTGGAGAAAAGTAGGGTTAAGTGCCTTGCTCAAGGACACATCGACATACCTTGTCGGCTCGGGTATTCGAACCAGCGACCTTTTGGTTACTGACCCAACGCTCTAACCGCCAGGCTACCTGCCACCCCGCAATGCTGAAGATTAGAGTAGAGCTGATGGTGAAGCAGCATTCCTAGCCAAGAAGTTCCTCTTTTCATTATCAGACTCAACTGTTGAGGATCCACTCACCAGTGACACGGCGTAGTCCATTTTGTGGAACACTTGAGTGGTACAAGGTTGTCTGTGCACTGCTGTGTCCAATGTGAGCTTCATCCCCAAGTTACCATTAGCATAGTTTACGGCAGTTAAGCTGAAAATGTGTTGTACTTTTGGGAGCACTTATAGAGCGCACTATAATGTGCGTGCGTAGGCTCAGCAGTTTCATTTAACGGTGTAGTGTTTGTTACCGCATACATTCCTAATTAGCTCAAATACACCTTTTAGTTTTCATACCGCCATTTCTATGGAACCTGGCCAAAACAAATCATTAGAACTTATTTACATGGCTGTTTCAGTCATAACTACGACTATATTTAGATAATAATAGCCCATCCTTAAACCCTCATTAAAATCAGTGTATTCATCACACATAAGATGAATGATCATTACACTTTCGCCATGACTCGTCATTATTACCAGTTAATCTCACTTAAAGGAAGTCGTAATTTAAGTTCAGTCATCACCTGTCATTCTTCCAAACACCCATAACTTTTCACATAATTCACATTAGTTACCGTTGTCAACAGTCCCTGTGAAAAGGGAGGAAGCCAATCAAACTTAACTCCCCGCCCAGGCCTGCTAAAGACATGGGTGTGAGCTCGGCTCAGTGGGATTTCAATCACCTGGGTGGGATTGTATGAATGGCTTTCTGGCCAAGAGCCCTAAAATGGAGACACCGTTTCACCCCCAGTACCCTGCACAAATTGCACATAGCTCATACACATACTCCCAATTGTTTCCCCCACACTGTCCAGACAAAAACAATTCCCTCCCGATGCAGCCGTACATATCACTCCGTCTTCCCCCGCCCTATCATGTAGAGGCACCACATCACCAGGGTTATACAGCAGAGCCTATGTGTTACTGATTCATCAAAGGAGCACCAGCCATACAGCACTGACTATCCCCTGCAGATACTCACACAAGACTATACACTTTCCTTTGAGAAACTTTCTTATGGCCTCAGCTCTCTCCTCTCTCGTCGCTCTTTTCTCTGTCTAAATATGTTGACTATGTTTATGTATTCAAAGAGGGAGAACAGCCATATTAGCAGCCATTACCGTTACCCTCATGGCGCTTCCTCTGGTGGATATAATGTGCCGAGATGCACCTGGCTTTTCCTGTTTAACACTCATGAATATTTAAACCCCATAGCGTCTGCATTCCCGCCTCCCCAGCGCTTCCAATAATAGGTGGGCCTTGTGGAGACGAGGGGAGAACAGAGAGGCATTCAGCGGCATAAAGAATAGTTCCTATCCCCACTGCCCTCTCTTTTTTTAAAGCTCTTTGTGTAGTTCTCGTATTCACATCCGTCTATTCAGAAACGGTTACTAATGATGGTATCTGAGGATGTCGTTCTGTGAGACAGGCCATTTTTAGCAGTGGAAGCAACACACTATTAGGGAATTCTACTACTATTTTATTCACTATTCATTATGTGTTCAATTACATTTTAGTCATTTTGCAGACGCTCTTATCCTCAGCGACTTACAGTAGTGAGCGCATACATTTTCGTAAATATAATATAGTGAATTAGTGTGATATCATCAATGAGCCAAACCAAACTCTTTGTTTTCTGTCCTGTTGCAGTGGGTGCCAGTCCTGACAGACTTCCAGAGGAGGGAGACTCTCTGGGGCTTCGTGCCCCCCCAGACCACCCCTCCTGCTGGAGAGCTCCACAACCCCATCACCCTGCACCTTGGAGACTACAACATGGACGGCTTCCCTGACGCCCTGGTCATCCTGCGCAACACCAGCGGGAGGTGAGTGGCACACTTACCCATATGAAGAATGTACTGGGGATTAGGGGAGAGGTCTCATCCTGGGTCAGATTAGGCTCTGTTAGATAAGATTACATTGGTAATCGCCACAACTTCCAATGATCTGTGTTGTGTTCACAATGCTTTTTGGATTAGATTTGTTTGCTTAAAGTATGATTGTACATTGTAGGCCTATATTATGTATCAATATTCATATAAAACATATAATTCTAACCTTGAATGGCTTTAGATTTAAATAGATTATTTTTTCAATGATGAAAGCCCCAAGTCACACTTCAGCATGGGGACATGACAGATAAGAGACAAAGTTAGCAGCAGTCTTTAAAACGCTCCTGACCCTGGGATGAGGTGGCACGGTCAGAGAGGACAGACGGCGGGAAGAGGATGTGTGTATTATCAGCAGCCCATAGATTGAGATAAGATATCAGTCAGGGCAAGGCCACAGCTAAGCCTATTCATGCTGGTCGTTCTGTTCCAACTGTGTGACTTCATAATAGACAATGTAAAGATTGACATAGTTAAGAAGACGTGGAACATTTCTGGGACATTGGTGAGGCTTTATGTACACACGCTTGTGCGCGAAGCATACACACACATACATGCATGCATACACACATACATACATACATACATACATATACACACACACACACACACACACACACACACACACACACACACACACACACACACACACACACGTGCATGTGAACCTTAATTTCTGTCGAATATCTTCAGTAGCTTAACTCCTTCTCTTTGGGTCACCCTCATCCTGGGAGGTCCATTCTAATCACACCAAGTCCATGTCTTTAAGCCATGGAGCTTAATCACATATTAAGCTCTGTACCAACCATCATACATGACCAATTCACGGTGATAGTTTAAAACCAGATCAGGAACATGGACAGAAGATGGCTGTGATGATTTTGACGATGGTGCCGATTTAATAATGATTTTCTTGTCAATAATTACAAACCATGTTTATGGTGTGTAGGATAAATACCATCAAAACAGATGGTCTGGTTTTGTCCCAAGACCCAGTCATGGCCTGTATTGCGACATTGTGTAGATCTAGCCTACATTTTCATACATCTTGACGTTAGTTTGTAATTGTCTGCAGTTTCGTGCCGCATTGGTGGTAATTGGTACTCTGTGCTTGAACAGACTCTGCTTACCAAATGTTTGGTCATCTTAATGTGCCTTTCTTTTTTCTCTCTCTTTCTCTTTCTCTTTCTCTTTCTCTTTCTCTTTCTCTTTCTCTTTCTCTTTCTCTCTCTCTCTTTCTCTTTCTCTTTCTCTCTCTCTCTCTCATTTTTTTTCCCATCCATTCTTTTGCTCCCATTTGCTTGTTATTTTTAGCTGGGTTTCAGGTATGAAAGTCCTGCCTGCCCACACACTTCCAATCTTTACAGTATATTAGAATTTTAAGATTGGCAGGGAAACCATACACTGAGCCCAAAAATACTTTTGTTTCTTGGGAACCAATCAGTGTGTCGTGTTGGAAACGGGAAGTCAAAACAAACAAGCTCTTTTGTAACGAGGAATAGGGTAAAACATTGCAATGGTCTCGTCTCTGCTGAGTGGCTGTGCTGAATGCTAATAGCTGCTCTGGGGCTCGTTTGAGGCGCCATGGCACACGGTGTTTAAGCACGGCAGTCTCCAGCCTATTTCCTGCCAAAGAGATTGACATTTGACCTTTTCAAATAGTGTAATCATGTTTTAATTTTTTGAGCAACACGCTAAGCCATCAGCCTCTGGCTTTTATTGACTCGTGTGAGGAGGTGTCAATGGGATACAGTAGGTCGAAAATATAAACACAACATGCAACAATTTCAAAGATTTTATGGAGTTACAGTTCATATAAGGAAATCAGTCAATTGAAATATATTCATTACGCCGTAATCTATGGATTTCACATGACTGGGAATACAGATATGCATCTGTTGGTCACAGATACCTTAAAGAAAGGAAGGGGCGTGGATCAGAAAACCAGTCAGTATCTGGTGTTACCACCATTTGCCTCGTGCAGCGCAACACATCTCTTTCTCATAGAGTTCATCAGGATGTAGATTGTGTGTCTGTGCGAAGTTGATGGATATTGGCGGGAACGATCCAAAGAATCCCAAACATGCTCAATGGGTGACATATCTGAGTTTGCGGTCCATGGAAGAACTGGGAAATGTTCAGCTTCCAGGAATTGTGTACAGATCCTTGCGACATGAGGCCGTGCATTACCATGCTGAAACATGAGGTGATGGCGGCGGATGAATGGCACAACAATGGGCCTCAGGATCTTGTCACGGTATCTCTGTACATTCAAATTGCCATCGATAAAATGCAATTGTGTTTTTTTGTCCGTAGCTTATGCCTGCCCATACCATAACCCCACCGCCACCATGGGGCACTCTGTTCACAGCAGCAAACCGCTCGCCCACACGACGCCATACACGTAGTGTGCGGTTGTGAGGCCGGTTGGATGTACTGCCAAATTCTCTAAAACGACGTTGGAGGCGGCTTTTGGTAGAGAAATTAACATTACATTCTGGCAACAGCTCTGGTGGACATTCCTGCAGTCAGCATGCCAATTGCACCCTCCCATCTTTGGCATTGTGTTGTGTGGCCTTTTATTGTCCCCAGCACAAGGTGCACTTGTGTAATGATCATGCTCTTTAATCAGCTTCTTGATATGCCACACCTGTCAGGTGGATGGATTATTTTGGCAAAGGAGAAATGCTCACTACCAGGGTTGTAAACAAATGTATGCACAACATTTTAGAGAAACAAGCTTTTTGTGCGTATGGAACATTTCTGGGATCTTTTATTTCAGCTCATGAAACATGAGACCAACACATTACATGTTGCGTTTATATTTTAGTTCAGTGTAACATGGTTTGTCATACTATCGGGACACAGTTTTTTTTTTATTCAGTAGTTGTTTGTGTCAGGTTCAATGGGAGTTGAGGGGTATGGCAGATAGATGGGTAGTTTGGGTACCTCTTCTTTGGGCTCTTCCACTGTGCCTGCAGTATGGAGTGTGCTTCTCTGCATCATACAATATGCACTTGATTACTTCATTACACTTCTCCCAGATGGAGGTTTATGCTCTGCTGGCTGCACACAGTCACTCACTCTCTCACCCTCTGTTCCCGAACACACACAAATACACACACACACCCATTGTCTTATATTCCCTCCTGCTGTGACTGTCTCCAGCATTCTCTCAATCCCACTCACTCCAAACCTATCAAATTGATTATCATGGTGTTGGATCTTCGCTGATCTCATACACTGAGGGAACAAAACACCTGCTCTTTCCATGGCATAGACCACATGTGTCAGACTCATTCCACAGAGGGCTGAGTATCTGCGAGTTTTATTTCCACCCCTGTACTTGACTGATTCATTAAGGTCACTAATTAGTAAGGAACTCCCCTCACCTGGTTGTCTAGGTCTGAATTGAAAGGAATGAGCTTGATACCCGTGACATAGACTGACCAGGTGAATCCAGGTGAAAGCTATGATCCTTTGTTGATGTCACTTGTTAAATCCACTTAAATCAGTGTAGATGAAGGGGAAGAGACAGGTTAAAGAAGGATTTTTAAGCCTTGAGACAATTGAGACATGGATTGTGTATGTGTGCCATTCAGAGGGTGAATGGGCAAGGCAAAAGATGGTATGGTAGTAGGTGCCAGGCACACCGATTTGAGTCAAGAACTGTGCCTCTGCTGGGTTCACACTTAACAGTTTCCTGTGTGTATCAAGAATGGTCCACCACCCAAAGGACACCCAGCCAGCTTGACACAGCTGTGGGAAGCATTGGAGTCAACATGGGCCAGCGTCCCTGTGGAACGCTTTCGACACCTTGTAGGGTCCATGCCCAGACGAAGTGAGGCTGTTCTGAGGGCAAAAAGGGGGTGCAACTCAGTGTTAGGAAGGTGTTCTTAATGTTTGTACACTCAGTGCATGTTGTTTATATCTCGCAAAGCTCTTCAAAGCAAACGGCATGTATTCTATACATCTCTGAGGATGGAGTATTGCTGTAGTGTTTCAGTGGTTTAGTTAGTGCGTCTGTGACTGTCTGTATGACAGCATGATGACTCGGGTGATTTATGTCCCCAGAACATCAGCTCAAATTTGAAGGCTTGTTCAGGAGAGGAAAGAGTGAATGCCTGGCCTTATACAGTGGGTCATAGCATGTGCGTGCGTGCGTGCGTGCGTGTGTGTGTGTGTCCGTCTGTGTGCCCATGTGCTTGCGTGCGTGTGTAAGTCTAAGGGCTGTTCTCCTGCAGCACGTGCTCTGACCTGGACATAACATGCCCTCCAGGGGAACTGTCAGAGGATTTTGCCAGTGATAGGAATAAGACTTTACTTGTTTTTGTCTCCCTGTCTTCATAGATGGACACACATTTTGTTTGTTCTTATATGAACCAAACGCACAAATGTAGCCCTACTTTCCTGTACAGACACCAACAGAAGATAGGCTGTCACCCGTTTGGCCACTTTAGCCGTTGACAAGCACAACAGAGGATGTTGCAGACAGACCGTAATCAATATGTTCGGATGGAGTGGTCGGGATGCTGAGATCTATGGATAGACAGTGTCCTTTCGCTGAGGAATAAGCACCTCATATTTATCACAGAGCTGCCTGGATAAACCCACTAAGCCAGTGGTCTCTTAAAGCAGAAGCAGTCGAGAGCAATCTGAATGTAAGCTTAGTGTATTCTTACAGTTAAGTTATTTAAGTGTTGTACTCTTGTATCCTCCTTTTACAGTTTTCAACCAACAAAGTAGAGAAGGTCATGGTGCTCTGATCAAATAGGGTATTGGTCTACATCACCCCAGAGCCCTTTCAATGCACTTTAACAGCACTCATATATACTGTTTGGAGTCTTACTCTCTCCTTTCCAGCCTTCTACTGTCTGTTTTAGTAACTTGTTTCTGTCAGCCAATTGATTTCAAATGTGTTATTCACTATAATGTGGCGATTTAATACCAGCTCATTTTGAACAGTACTTCTAATGACCGTCTTTCTCAGTGGGAGAGCAGCGGAGTCAGACAGACTTGTTTCTAAAAAGAACATATCTCAGGAGGAGGAGAGAGCGGTTGTGTCCCCATTTCAGCCCAACCCTCCCATCCCCCATACTTCACTCCTCTTCTCTTCTCTGCAGCTGTATCAGCTGTGAAGGGTGTTGGGGGAGCTGAGAGACAGTCAGGAGAAGCAGCAGGGGGTTTAGTCCAGGTGAGGTGCACTCAGAACTCAATCAGGAGCTTGGGCTGAGAGAACTGAGAGGGCTGTCTGTGTGTCACTGGCCCCAGGCCTTTCAGACTGGTTCACCTGCAGTCTGAACTCAATCTCTGTCCGGGAGTCGCTGCCTGTTTGTCTGGGCTGAAGGCTAACCTTGTGACTCACTCTCTCTCTCTCTCTCTCTCTCTCTCTCGCACCGACTGTTCTTAGACTGGAGAAACTCAGTCAGGGCCAGAGTCTCTCTTTCTGCTTTCATTCTGTTCCTATTAATTTTACCCAGTCTCTTTCTCTTTCTCCCCTCACTTGTACCCTTGACTCCTTCTATACAGGATGGCAGTAAGTTTGCGAGAGGGTTTGCCAAATTCCTCGCTCACAGTGAGGGAACGTTGGCAGTTGATTTGAGGACATATGCCATAATGTAACTCTGCCACCTGCCATGCTAGTGTATAAACCCTCTTTACTGTAGAGCTCCTGACGCACAACCACTCTCTCTCAACCCAGAGCATGAATAGACCAAGCCCTGGCCTCATCAATGCTATGGAATTAGCTACACCACTAATCAGAGTACAGCACAGTGTTTTCAGATTCAAAACAAAGGAGCATTGCGGTCGGTCTCAGCACGTGTCACTTTAATGTGAGATGCTGCTAGGATTCTCTCTGATCAGTGTGTTGTGTGCATTACAGAGCCATGTGATCTCAATCAACAGTGAACCATGCCTTTGCTACCACCGGATTACAGGAGATTGATACTTGAAAAGCAGCACCCGCCATGTTGACCTGTGACCTTCCCCAGGCTAGGGGTCTGATTAGACTCACAGATTGCAATGCCAACGCCTAACCCACCACCACTCTTGACACGTCTAATCTGCTTTTCTTGATGTGTCCGGAAACCAGGAACCAAATGAGCTACAGTGTCCGTCCTGTGACTGTGTCCCCTGGACAGCATCCGGCCATCTGCTCCGTATCAGCCAACCGTCACCATCCATTGGTCCATTGTCTGTGGACATTTCCTTTATCAAGAAATACCTACAATTCTCAGCTTGGCTTTGTGATTCAGCCAATGGCTATGTACAGTTGAAGTCTGAAATTTACATACACCTTAGCTAAATGCATTTAAACTCAGTTTTTCACAATTCCTGACATTTAATCCTAGTAAAGAAATCCCTGTGGGTCAGAAGTTTACATACACTCAATTAGTATTTGGTAGTATTTGCCTTTAAATTGTTTAACTTGGGTCAAATGTTTCGGGTTGACTTCGACAAGCTTCCCACAATAGGTTGGGTGAATTTTGGCCCATTCCTCCTGACATAACTGGTGTAACTGAGTCAGGTTTGTAGGCCTCCTTGCTCGCACACGCTTTTTCAGTTCTGCCCACTAATTTTCTAAAGGATTGGGGTCAGGGCTTTGTGATGGCCACCCCAATACCTTGACTTTGTTGTCCCATACTTTGGAAGTATGCTTGGGGTCATTGTCCATTTGGAAGACACATTTGCGACCAAGCTTTAACTTCCTGACTGATGTCTTGAGATGTTGCTTCAATATATCCACATAATTTTCCTTCCTCATGATGCCATCTATTTTGTGAAGTGCACCAGTCCCTCCTGCAGCAAAGCACCCCCACAACATGATGCTGCCACCCCCGTGCTTCACGGTTGGAATGGTGTTCTTCGGCTTGCAAGCCTCCCATTTTTTCCTCCAAACATAACAATGGTCATTATGGCCAAACAGTTCTATTTTTGTTTCATCAGACCAGAGGACATTTCTCCAAAAAGTACGATCTTTGTCCCCATGTGCAGTTGCAAACCGTAGTCTGGCTTTTTTTTTATGGCGATTTTGGAGCAGTGGCTTCTTCCTTGCTGAGCGGCCTTTCAGGTTATGACGATATAGGACTCGTTTTACTGTGGATATAGATACTTTTGTACCTGTTTCCTCCAGCATCTTCACAAGGTCCTTTGCTGTTGTTCTGGGATTGATTTGGACTTTTAGCACCAAAGTACATTCATCTCTAGGAGACAGAACGCGTCTCCTTCCTGAGCGGTATGACGTCTGGTCCCATGGTGTTTATACTTGCGTACTATTGTTTGTACAGATGAACGAAGGTACCAGATCTTGGCTGAGTTTTTTTGATTTTCCCATGATGTCGAGCAAAGAGGCACTGAGTTTGAAGGTAGGCCTTGAAATACATCCACAGGTACACCTCCAATTGACTCAAATGATTTCAATTAGCCTTTCCAAAGCTTCTAAAGCCATGACATAATTTTCTGGAATTTTCCAAGCCGTTTAAAGGCACAGTCAACTTGTGTATGTAAACTTCTGACCCACTCGAATTGTGTTATAGTGAATTATAAGTGAAAAAATCTGTCTGTAAACAATTGTTGGAAGAATTACTTGTGTTATGCACAAAGTAGATGTCCTTACCGATTTGCTTAAACTATAGTTTGTTAACATGAAATCTGTGGAGTGGTTGAAAAATGAGTTTTTAATGAACCTAAGTGTATGTAAACTTCCGACTTCAACTGTATCTCTATGTATCTCATATAATTCCATTTTCCGTAATGGCAATAGACTTAATGGAGGAAAAGAGAGTACTTTTATCAATAGTCTCTTATTTCATAAAGGAAGGTATCTTGCTGTGCAGCACGTTGGCATCTCACTTACCATCCTCCAGAAATGAAGTGTCTGTTTATAGTAATAAAATCAACACAGCATGTGTAGGTGAGGAAGGAGCTCGTCCTACTCCAGTCTTCTGTCTCATACCTTGGGTGCAGTGGACCAGCCCACCGGCAGCCAGTAGCACACTATCTTTGACAGTGAAGAATCCCCAGATGTAGTGATTTCCCTTTCCATTCATCATGTTGGATAGTATCTCATGTTTGTTCCCATGACATGGCTTCTCTCTCTCCCTCAGTCTGTTAGCACACTGGAGAGCCATTAAAACTGGACTTTCTTTCTTTCCCCCTCTTCCATTCCCCCTGCTTTGCAGATCAAAGTCGCTCCCCGCCATGAGAGAAACCGCCTCGACGGGACCGCCACCGCTCAGCCCGGAGATAATAGCCGGCGTTCTCCATCCGTTTAGCTTGAAAATTAATTAACGTTCTGCGTTAAAGGTTTGGCCTCTTGGGCACAATGTTTGGAGTGGGACGAGGGGCGGCGTGACATGTTGATGGTGAAGATGTTTGGACAAGGGAAGGGCGGTTGACAAGGGCTTATGGCCCACAGCATTCTCCCTAAACCTTTTCAAGTCAAAGTACATTTATTCTGGTTTATTGATTCTGGGTTATTGAATTCTATGGTTTGTCCCTATGACTGTACGTCCTCACAGACTAGGATTATGTCCAAAACTATTAGCATGATGAATGTAACTATTTATTAAGTACATGATTAGAGAATACATTTGTATTCATTTGTTGATTCAAGTCATATCAGCAGAGGACAGTTTCAGTCAAACAGTTCAGGCCCAAAGTGAACATCTGATCTCGACTCAAACAAACCTGTCGTAGCAGCGTTTCTATAACAACTTTTGTAGGTGGTCTATGTATATTATAAGCTACGTAATTGAACTTGACCATGCATCTGAAACCGCAACCATGACCAATTCAGGTCAGGTCTCAATGTGACCACTCTCTGACCTTACAGCTTGTCTCTGGGATGAATTACAGGTGTGTAGCGGTCACTATCTCAGACACAGACTTGGAATATGGCTGGCAGCAGTGCTTTTGAAGCTGTGAATCGTCTCTTTCTGGTGAATCATGCACATCTTGCAGATTAGCTGTGAATCGTCTCTTTCTGGTGAATCATGCACATCTTGCAGATTAGCTGTGAATCGTCTCTTTCTGGTGAATCATGCACATCTTGCAGATTAGCTGTGAATCGTCTCTTTCTGGTGAATCATGCACATCTTGCAGATTAGCTGTGAATCGTCTCTTTCTGGTGAATCATGCACATCTTGCAGATTAGCTGTGAATCGTCTCTTTCTGGTGAATCATGCACATCTTGCAGATCAGCAGGTGTGGTCTTTTTATTGTCCCCAGCACAAGGTTCACCTGTGTAATGATCTTGCGGTTTAAGTTAGTATGATTCTTGACTAGAATACGGTATATACAGTGCATTCAGAAAGTATTCAGACCCCTTCGATTTTTCCAAGTTTAGTTACAGCCTTATTCTATAATGAATAAAAGTTTTAAAAAATGTTCACATCAATCTACACACTACACCATAATGACATTTTTGCTTATGTATTACAAATAAAAAACAGAAATACCTTATGTACATAAGTATTCAGACCGTTTGCTATGAGACTCGATATTGAGATCAGGTACATCCTGTTTCCATTAAGTTGACAGTGTATGTCAGAGCAAAAACCAAGCCATGAGGTCGGAGAAATTGTCCGTAGAGCTCCGAGACAGCATTGTGTCGAGGCACAGATCTGGGGAAGGGTACCTGCCCTGACAAACAGAGCAATCGGGGGAGAAGGGCCTTGTTCAGGGAGGTGCCCAAGAACCCGATAGTCATTCTGACAGAGCTCCAGAGTTCCTCTGTGGAGATGGAAAAACCTTCCAGAAGGACAACCGTCTCTGCAGCACTCCACCAATCAGGCCTTTATGGTAGAGGGGCCAGACGGAAGCCACTCCTCATTAAAAGGCACAAGGCAGCCCCACATGGAGTCTGTCAAAAGGCACCTAAAGGACTCTCAGACCATGAGAAACAAGATTCTCTGGTCTAATTAAACAAACATTTTACTTTTTTGGCCTGAATGCCAAGCGTCACGTCTGGAAGAAACCTGGCACCATCCCTACGGTGAAGCATGTTGGTGGCAGCATCATGTTGTGGGGATGTTTTTCAGCAGCAGGGACTGGGAGACTAGTCAGGATCGAGGGAAAGATGAATGGAGCAAAGAACAGAGAGATCCTTGATGAAAACCTGTTCCAGAAAGCTCAGGACCTCAGACTGGGGCGAAGGTTCCCCTTCCAACAGGAAACAAACCCTAAGCACACAGCCAAGACAACGCAGGAGTGGCTTCGGGACAAGTCTCTGAATGTCTTTAAGTGGGCCAGCCAGAGCCCGGACTTGAACCCGATCTAATATCTCTGGTGAGACTTGAAAATAGCTGTGCAGCGACGTTCCCCACCCAACCTGACAGAGCTCGAAAGGATCTGCAGAGAAGAAGGGGAATAACTCCCCAAATACAGGTACCAAGCATGTAGCGTCATACCCAAGAAGACTTGAGGCTGTAATCACTGCCAAAGGTGCTTCAACAAAGTACTGAGTAAAGGGTCAGAATACTTAGTCATGTGAAAAATGTAATTACACCCTCCCTGGAAAGTTCTCTTTTTTTTTTTTTTTTTTTTTTTTTACTTATTTGGACAGATGGATATGTAATCTTCACTTCAACACTTGACAGATAAAGGTTACCCAATTTAACAAATCACACAAAAATATATATTTTAAATAAACAAAAATGCCTTTTCCTTATGGGGAAAAAGTTAGTGCATCCCTACCTTTACCATCATATAAAATGTCTAAAATTAGAATTAGATGTACCAAAACAAGTGCAAATGATTAGAAAACATTAGAGAGAAAGTTATGTCGAATTGCATGGGTAGTACACTGTCAGAAAGAGACTGCACAAACTTGGCCTACATGGGAGGTCAGGAAGGAAGAAGCCTCTGCTCCCCAAAAATTATAACAAGACACAACTGACTTTTGCCAGACAACACCTGGGTAAAGTCAGTTGTGTCTTTATATTATTTTTTGAGAGCAGAGGCTTCTTCCTTCTCTTTCTGACAGTATACCCATGCAATTTGACATTGATTGTGGCAAGAGAGGCCTATAGAGACTTCTATGAGCATCTTTCGGTCAGCGCTTGGGCTGACTTTGGTGGGACGACCTGTCCTAGGTAGTTTGCCAGTGGTCTGGAATTTTCGTCGGACTCTGGAATGATGTACTTCGAATTGCTTGGAAATGGATTTGTAACCCCTCCCAGACTCATGGGCATCAATAATATTTATTCTGAGGGCCTTGGGTAGGTCTTTTGATCTTTGAATAATGTGTTACCACACACCCATATGGTTAAAACCAAACCAGACCAATTTTCTTATCTTTATGGCAGGCTGGACCCTTCTAAGTTTCTCTCAAATGTTTTCTAATCATTTGCACTTGTTTTGGTACACCTAATTCAAATTTTTGCCATTTTATGTGATTGTAAATGTAGGGGTGTACTAACTTTTTCCCCATTAGGAAAATGCATTTTTGTTTATTTTCATTTTCAAAATAAAAAGTTTTGTGATTTGTTAAATTGGGTAACCTTTCTGTCAATAGTGTGTTAAAATGAAGATTACATATCCATCTGTCTAAATATGTATACAAGTATGTATGATGCCACTTCCTGTGTTTCAGTACATACTAGTCTTTGTTGCGTCGGTTTATACACACCTGAGACGTAATCTCCATGCTAATGAGAGCATTGAGTACTTTGTAGAGTTAATGTTTTAGTAAAGATGATGAAAGACCTGTGTTTTCTCTGAAGAGTTAGGATATTTCTAGAGCATCTAGGGGGCTATTTTTACATATGATTGGTTCTACCCAGGCAGTCCTCCCACACACTCTCTCATACAGTGAAAGCAAGTGTCCCGCTGGTTAACACTGTTTCACACCGTTTCGTGTTCAATGGTTTCCTTGCTTTATAATAGGAGAAGAACATCACACCGCTTAGAACTGGAGGTGTGTGTTGCGGTCTTGGAGGGTATTTCTGGAAAGGGAAAGGAGGTCACTAATGGAAAATGGCTTACCCTGATTGCTATCTAACTCTAGGGAGAGATCGCTGGCAGAAGGGATAGCGAAAGAGATCGCAGACCACCTAAATCCATTAAGGAATGCTAATCATCAATGAACGACAGCTTTATGAAGTCAGGATATTTTATCTGGTAGATGTGAGTGAGTTGTTTCAGTGAGGAAGACCGTACACTCTTCAGGGAGGTCTACCGTGTGTAAGAGAAGTCACACGCACACATCAGACATGATCATTTGGTGCTCCTCACACTGTAGGTCAATGGCAATCTGGCACACAGGGCTAGCATAATCCCTTTAAACCCTGACACTTGCAATGTCTGCTTAAGTACTAACACGACCAGCGATACATTTGATTTTAATTTGGTATATCTTGCAATTGCTCTCACATCAGTAGAACTAACTCAGACTCCACCTTGCCTGTGACCCGGTCAACTTTCCTTTACCCTGCTTCTGTCTGACTTCCCTGGTTGTTGTCTAATTAATGTGCCCACTCTAATTGTGCTTGTCAAACCAATGCAAATGAGGAAGGGAATCAAAGTCACACCATGTTGGTTTACTGCTTTTCCTCATTTTGTAATCAGAGTGTATGGAGACTTAGGCAAGATGAAAAATCTCTAATTGTCTTTTGTGATTCTGATTTAGCAAGCCCATGCTGTTATAGCATGTGAACACCAAATCCACCCGTCATTTACATCCAAACACACTGACCTTCCATTCCACTAGTACTATATCCACACACACACACACACACACACACCCTGACCTTCCAGTCCACTAGTACTATATCCACACACACTGACCTTCCATTCCACTAGTACTATATCCACACACACACTGACCTTCCATTCCACCACAAAGAGCCACACACTGAGCTGTGGCTCTTGGTGGTGTTCTATCTGTATGCACCCCGACTGAGTCCTCCACAGCAAGCCATGGTGTTGCTAGGCAATGCCATTAAATCACTTACGTGGGTAGCTAGACTAGGAAAGCAAGAGTTGCTTTTTTGTCAGTTAGGCTTAGCCACAACTAGCTAATACCTCTGTAGAAGAGAGATATTGTACATGTCGTACATTATCATGGACCTATAAATCCCTGAGTCCTGTGAACAGAAGCGTGTTATTGTGACACTGACAGCACCGTAGGTTCTCTTGAACTGACCTTGAAAAGAGAAGAGGGATGTCTGTCTGAGCCGGCGAGGGAGAGGTTATGAATGTTGATTTGGTTTAAGTTCAAGGAAAGAGGTGGGAATGTAATGTTGACCTTGTCATAGACTTGCCTTCCTAGAAATAGGTGGCGCATGTATGTTGACATGTGTAATGTTGTGCCCCTGACCTGGTCGAATGACAGGGCTAGTCTCGTCTCAGTCGACCAGCACTCATACAGTCATACAGTCTATGTCTTTGGTAGACTGAGCGGTGTTTCTACTGCGTAGGCAGGAGAGATAATGTTTGTGCACATCTCTCACTCTGACAACACTGGAATGAACCTTCCACGTTATTGTAATCTTATGTATCTACTGTAGATTTTAGGATTTATGCGTAGAAAAGGGTATGCTCTCAAACAAAGAATCTGCATGTGGTTAGTGGTGTATCTTCCTCTTTAAATGGGTCAGTGTCCGTTAGATTAATAATCACAGGGGGCCTAGCGAGTGGTGCAGTGGTCTACGGCACTGCATCGCAGTGCAAGCTGCGTTACTACAGATGCGGGTTCGAGCCCCATCTGTGTCGCAGCCGGCCGTGACCGGGAGACCCATGAGGCGATGCACAATTGGCCCAGCGTCGTCCGGGTTAGGGGAGGGTTTGGCCGGCCTAGCTGAGACGCACGGCTCTCAACCTTCGCCTCTCCCGAGTCCGTACGGGATAGGACAAGACTGTAACTAGACGGGCACTGAATATGTCACAGGTGAAATGGTTAAGGGCTGAATTGTATTTTATTATAAAGGCTTGTCTTCTCTCTGTCTCACTCCCATTCTATCTCTCTCTGAAGCAGCTTTAGGGGGAGGGATGGGCAGACAGGAAGGAACTGAAGCCTCCTCATCCCTTTACTGAAACAAAAGCAGAGCTTGTCAGGAGTGATGGGATGAGGAAGGACAAAAGAGAGACACACATATGATAATTACAATACTAAGAAGTGCCTCTTTATCAGAAGCTGTTTCTGTGAGTGCCTGGGGGTATAACAGCTTCTCGCTGTCTTTCTGTCATTTTCAGCCTCTATGGATCACCCAGCTCCCTCTAAAAACCACACCCTCCTGCCTATCTCTCTTGTTCTCTCTCTCTCTTTCTGTTTCCCCCTCTCTTTCTCTCACACACACATTCAATGACAGAAGTAGTTGGTCTTGCTGTGTTTCAATGACCAGTGAATTCTCTTCCTCAGACTGGAGGGGGGTAGGAGGTGAACTACTGTCTGGGCTGGTAAACCCTCCCCTGGGACTGGGCTGGCTGGTGGATGGAGGTGAGGAGAAGGAGAAGGAGGAGGAGAGAGAGGTCAGGCAACAGGCACCCTGTCAGTCTGGCCTCTGAGGGTCCACAGTGGCCAATTAGTGAGGAGCCTGAGAGTGCTTTGGCACAGCAGGTCCCAGGTCAGGGCTCGCACCAGGAGGGGGGTGGGGCTCTGTGTCCGATAAAACAGGCTCAGTGCTGAGCCCTTGCGCTCAAATAGACACACACACAGTCAAAGAGTTACACGTCTGTCTAAAACTGATCTGTTTATTCCTGCTAATGAGAGTGGATCTGAGACGTCTTTAATATGGATTCTGTGCATTTCAGTGATTTGTCTGGATTTTTCCGCGTCCACAGTCCACCGCTACAGGGTGCTGATGACAGCTAAAATGCTTCTTCCCTCAGTGGAACACTGCTGTGCTGAGTGGTGAAATGGGTTTTGATGTTCAGGCTTTTTATTACTCAGAGGCTCTGCCTGCAATCTCCAGTTGTTTCCTATGTGATTTCATTCTTCAGTGTCAGTCTCATTGCAGAAGTAGGCTATGCGCTGAGAGGGTATTTATTGCATGTATGGCCGATTCCACGGCAGCGTAGGAAGAAAATATTTCTGGGTACTTTTAAAATATGAATAGTTTTAATGTTGGATAAATGAATGTGGAAATGTGTATTTCAGAATCTAAATATACTCCATATGTTAGAACACACAATAAGGAGTACAATGACACCAAGATGTTGTCTGTATCATGTACTGTTCACAGATCATAGGGTCTTACAGGAGGCATGTATAGGTCTGAAAACGGCATTGAATCGCCCCGTCTATACCAGGGTTTCCCAAACTCCATCCTGGGGCCCACCTGGGTGGGCATTTTGGTTTTATCCCTGGCACTACACAGCTCAAGTAACCAACTCATCGTCACCCTTTGATTATTTGAATCAGCTGTGTAGTGCTTGTGCAAAAAACTAAACCTGCACCCAGGGCAGGACCGAGCTTGGGGAAACCCCGGTCTATAGTATGTAATACTATAGAATTTCTGTGACAGTAAGTAATTGTGTAGGGTTGAGAAGTACATTCAATTTGGTGCAGCTCGTACAAGTGTGACTGCAGTTGAATTATTCTACTGCGGTAAAAGAAATTTACTTGGAGAGCAATACTTGTGTACTGCATCTCTGTCTGTTTACCTCTCTCTTGGTGAGCTTTGGTGTGTGTACTTCTGTGTGTGTCTCTGTTTAGTGTGTGTGTGTGTGTGTGTGTGTGTGTGTGTGTGTGTGTGTGTGTGTGTGTGTGTGTGTGTGTGTGTGTGTGTGTGTGTGTGTGTGTGTGTGTGTGTGTTTCTAAGTGAGCTTTTGGAGCTGACTCGTTGGGTGTGAACGTGTGTTCTGCTCTGCTTGCCACACAGACCTGGAGGCTCTAAAATCTGTGTGCGTGCGTGCGTGTGCGTGCTAGTGCGCGCTTCCTTGTGTGCATGGATGTGTTTGTGTTGGGGTGCTCTAATGTATCCAACCTAGATGATTTGTTATACACTCAGGATATTGCCCTTTATCAGTGACTCTGGCACCTCTCCTGACCTTGTGCTCATCACAGCCCTCACATCCCCTGTGGAGCGAGACAGGCTCTTCAGAAGACACAAAGGCCCAGAGAGAGATAGAGAGAGAGAGAGAGAGAGAGAGAGAGAGGGAGAGAGAGAGAGAGAACACACACCCACCCACACAGCGGTGAATAACAATGGGTGCTCTCAGGTTCAGCCTGAAACTCTTAAATGTCAGCATCATGATGCAACACACTCTATGGCAATAGTTAGCTGCACAGAGGAGATCTAAAAACACCGGTGTCAGTTTGATTGAGATGCGAGGCTGATTATCAGTGAAGACACAATCAAAGACAGAATATGAGTATTTTCATCCAGTTGAGAATAGATATTACTGATTTGAGTGTCCTCTCAGGGACATTTCTGACAGAGTGCTGATTGTATTTACCCAGGAGGCTGTTCTAGGAAGTAGTTTGGACTTGATGTTGTTGACCACTTCAGGCTAGAAGGAATCCTTATCTCCAACAGGCCTGTAGACGAACAAGAGGCTGTGTGTGTATTTAGTTAGCAGTCTGGTTATGTTTGTGTGTACCACTCCTCTCTGCAGGTCTGTGTGCCCACCCCTGGAGGTTGGCCACTGGGGCATTCACTCAGACTGGCATCCACAGGGGAGAATCCCAGACCATTGTCTGCCTATCCGATTTAGAATGAGGAAAAAAATATCCTTTGTGTTAGGCAAAACGTTTTACAGCCAAAACGTCCTCGACCACATTTCTCAGGTGTGAGATTCTGTGAGCTGCACAAAACATGGCCATTCAGATGTGCCAGATGTATAGTAGTACATCTTAGTGGCATTAGTTAGACGTAGTCATGCCACACATTGTGAGTGGGCACTTATGACCCATTTGTGACTTCGATCTGTGTCTAGACAGTGCTTTGTATTGCCCAGACTTCCTTAGTAAACATCTGATCTTAATACAAAGTTCTGGATGATTATTCTAACAACTAAAGGCTAATACTAGGACTGTATTTTAAGGGAATTACTATTATTACCCCAAATTATATCATACACACATTTAGCTATTTAAGTTTCTCTTCCTGTTTACCTGTACAGTTTATGTAACCATGCAAGTATTCACTTATCTGTAAATATAACTGTATATTTACATGTACATCTAATTTAACCAGGCAAAATATTCACTTACCTGTTCATTTGGCCAGTCTGTCTATTAAGTAAACTATTATTACCCTCGCTCATATCATATGCATTTTTAGCTACTGAAGTATTTCTCTGCCATCGACCATATAGTATAGTTAACCATCCAACATCCACCAATGTATAGTGTACATATTCAGCCAACCACCCATACTATGCAATGTCTTTTTATAGCTTTTTTTGCACTCCAGATATCTTGTATTTCTTTACTTTTTCATACTGCCGCTCTATGTATCATGTATCTGTCTTTTGTGTACCTTCGTTGTGGCATTTTGCACCTGCCCTGTGTTTTGCTGCTTGACAAAGAAATTTCCCCCTCGGGGATCAATAAAGTATCTATCTATCGATCGATCGATCGATCGATCGGATCCAGCCAAGCAGCAGGGGAGGAAGTTGCCAATGTCCATATTGACTGACGTCAAGAGCAAACCTTGCCTACATGTGTAATTTCACCTATCCGTCCAATCCATTGCAAAGTGCCAGTGCTGCATAGCATGATGCCTGTCCTCAAATTGTTTTCACATTATTTAATCCAGCCGCCTGGAGCAATATCCATCAGATCGAGTTTTAATTGAGCCCTGGTAGACGAAGGCTCCGTACTGTAAGTACAGCAGACTGTTATTTCAACAGTTTAATCTCAAGGTCCTCCCAGTCTGATAGAAGCTAGGCTTTTAGTTAATATTAATATAAAGACGTGTCCTGGTGGGAGTAGAGAGAGAGGGGGCATATAGGGAATGTGTGAGTTTGTCCTCTGGCTTCATAATGTGGAAGGACATGCTTTGGTGTATGTTAGAATGGGAGACTAAGTTTGTTTATCTCTCCATCTTGTTAGGCTGTGTGTTGAGCATACCAATAGAACCTCGGTGCAGTGTCACATTTCTCAGTGTTACAGCGACACACAAAGAGAGAGAATTCTATTTTTAGACTTGCTCCATGTCGACACTCAGGATAAGAACTAAAGACGAATACACGGGTAATCGTCTCGACAGAAACGGAAAGAAAAACATACCTCAAACAAATGTGGAAATTGAAGCTCTGCAACCCAGGCTGGAGTTCCCAGGCTGGAGTTCTAACCCTCCCCCATTCAAATGGATTGAAATAAGTCTCACATTTGTATCTCCATTGTGGACTTAATTTTACACGGCTACTAATTGCCCATTAGCTGAGTATTTTCTGCACAGGTCTCTGTTGTATCGTTGCTCCCCTTCTCTTTAAATTATATATACAGTTGAAGTCATTAAAACTCATTTTTCAACCACTCCACGGATTTCATGTTAACAAGTTATAGTTTTGGATCGGTTAGGACGCCTGCTTTGTGCATGACACAAGTAATTCTTCCAACTATTGTTTACAGACAGATTATTTCACTTATAATTCACTATATCACAATTCCAGTGGCTCAGAAGTTTACATACACTAAGTTGACTGTGCCTTTAAACAGCTTGGAAAATGGCTTTAGAAGCTTCTGATAGGCTAATTGACATAATTTGAGTCAATTGGAGGTGTACCTGTGGATGTATTTCAAGGCCTACCTTCAAACTCAGTGCCTCTTTGCTCGACATCATGGGAAAATCAAAAGAAATCAGCCAAGACCAAAAATTGTAGACCTCCACTAGTCTGGTTGGGAGAAATGTCCAAATGCCTGAAGGTACCACGTTCATCTGTACAAACAATACTACGCCATGGGACCACGCAGCCGTCATACAGAGATGAACGTACTTTGGTGCGAAAAGTGCAAATCAATCCCAGAACAACAGCAAAGGACCTTGTGAAGATGCTGGAGGAAACCGGTACAAAAGTATCTATATCCACAGTAAAACAAGTCCTGTATCGACATAACCTGAAATTCCGCTCAGCAAGGAAGAAGCCACTGCTACGGTTTGCAACTGCACATGGGGACAAAGATCGTACTTTTTGGAGAAATGTCCTCTGGTCTGATGACACAAAAATAGAACTGTTTGGCCATAATGATCATCGTTATGTTTGGAGGAAAAAGGGGGAGGCTTGCAAGCCGAAGAACACCATCCCAACCGTGAAGGACGGGGGTGGCAGTATCATGTTGTGGGGGTGCTTTGCTGCAGGAGGGACTGGTGCACTTCACAAAATAGATGGCATCATGAGGAAGGAAAATTATGTGGATATATTGAAGCAACATCTCAAGACATCAGTCAGGAAGTTAAAGCTTGGTCGCAAATGTGTCTTCCAAATGGACAATGACCCCAAGCATACTTCCAAAGTTGTGGCAAAATGGCTTAAGGACAACAAAGTCAAGGTATTGGGGTGGCCATCACAAAACCCTGACCTCAATCCTATAGAACATTTATGGGCAGAACTGAAAAGGTGTGTGTGAGCAAGGAGGCCTACAAACCTGACTCAGTTACACCAGTTCTGTCAGGAGGAATGGGCCATAATTCAACCAACTTATTGTGGGAAGCTTGTGGAAGGCTACCCGAAATGTTTGACCAAAGTTAAACAAAGGCAATGCTTCGAAATACTAATTGAGTGTATGTAAACTTCTGACCCACTGGGAATGTGATGAAAGAAATAAAAGCTGAAATAAATAATTCTCTCTACTATTATTCTGACATTTCACATTCTTAATAAAGTGCTGATCCTAACTTAATTTTTACTAGGATTAAATGTCAGGAATTTAAATGTATTTGGCTAAGGTGTATGTAAACTTTTGACTTCAACTGTATGTGTGTGTATGTATATATATTCTCTATATATATATATATATATATATATATATATATATATATATATATATATATATATATATATATATATATATAAACAGTGGGGAGAACTGTATTTGTATTTGATACACTGCCGATTTTGCAGGTTTTCCTACTTACAAAGCATGTAGATGTCTGTAATTTTTATCATAGGTACACTTTAACTGTGAGAGACGGAATCTAAAACAAAAATCCAGAAAATCACATTGTATGATTTTTAAATAATTAATTTGTATTTTATTGCATGACATAAGTATTTGATCACCTACCAACCAGTAAGAATTCCGGCTCTCACAGACCTGTTAGTTTTTCTTTAAGAAGCCCTCCTGTTCTCCACTCATTACCTGTATTAACTGCACCTGTTTGAACTCGTTACCTGTATAAAAGACACCTGTCCACACACTCAATCAAACAGACTCCAACCTCTCCACAATGGCCAAGGCCAGAGAGCTGTGTAAGGACGTCAGGGATAAAATTGTAGACCTGCACAAGGCTGGGATGGGCTACTGGACAATAGGCAATCAGCTTGGTGAGAAGGCAACAACTGTTGGAGCAATTATTAGAAAATGGAAGTAGTTCAAGATGACGGTCAATCTCCCTCAGTCTGGGGCACCATGCAAGATCTCACCTCGTGGGGCATCAATGATCATGAGGAAGGTGAGGGATCAGCCCAGAACTACACGGCAGGACCTGGTCAATGACCTGAAGAGAGCTGGGACCACAGTCTCAAAGAAAACCATTAGTAACACACTACGCCGTCATGGATTAAAATCCTGCAGCGCACGCAAGGTCCCCCTGCTCAAGCCAGCGCATGTCCAGGCCCGTCTGAAGTTTGCCAATGACCATCTGGATGATCCAGAGGAGGAATTGGTGAAGGTCATGTGGTCTGATGAGACAAAAATAGAGCTTTTTGGTCTAAACTCCACTCGCCGTGTTTGGAGGAAGAAGGATGAGTACAACCCCAAGAACACCATCCCAACCGTGAAGCATGGAGGTGGAAACATCATTCTTTGGGGATGCTTTTCTGCAAAGGGGACAGGACGACTGCACCGTATTGAGGGGAGGATGGATGGGGCCATGTATCGCGAGATCCTGGCCAACAACCTCCTTCCCTCATTAAGAGCATTGAAGATGGGTCGTGGCTGGGTCTTCCAGCATGACAACGACCCGAAACACACAGCCAGGGCAACTAAGGAGTGGCTCCGTAAGAAGCATCTCAAGGTTCTGGAGTGGCCTAGCCAGTCTCCAGACCTGAACCCAATAGAAAATATTTGGAGGGAGCTGAAAGTCCGTATTGCCCAGCGACAGCCCCGAAACCTGAAGGATCTGTATGGAGTAGTGGGCCAAAATCCCTGCTGCAGTGTGTGCAAACCTGGTCAAGAACTACAGGAAACGTATGATCTCTGTAATTGCAAACAAAGGTTTCTGTACCAAATATTAAGTTCTGCTTTTCTGATGTATCAAATACTTATGTCATGCAATAAAATGCAAATTAATTACTTAAAAATCATACAATGTGATTTTCTGGATTTTTGTTTTAGATTCCGTCACTCACAGTTGAAGAGTACATATGATACAAATTACAGACTTCTACATGCTTTGTAAGTGGGAAAACCTGCAAAATCGGCAGTGTATCAAATACTTGTTCTCCCCACTGTGTGTGTGTATATATATATATATATATATATATATATATATATATATATATATATATATATATATATATATATATATATATATATATATATATATATATATATATATATATATATATATATATAGCGGGTGAAATAAGTATTGAACACGTCACCATTTTTCTCAGTAAATATATTTCCAAAGGTGCTATTGACATGGAATTTTCACCAGATGTTGGTAACAACCCAAGTAATCCATACATACAAAGAAACCAAAACAGATACGTTCAGAAATTAGGTTATGTGTAATAATGTGAAATGACACAGGGAAAAAGTATTGAACACACTTACTGATATTTATTTAATATTTTGTACAAAAGCCTTTGTTGGTAATGACAGCTTCAAGACGCCTCCTGTATGGAGAAACTAGTCGCATGCATTGTTCTGGTGTGATTTTGGCCCATTCTTCCACACAAACAGTCTTCAAATCTTGAAGGTTCCGTGGCCCTCTTCTATGAATCTTGATCTTCTGTTCTTTCCATAGATTTTCAATGGGATTTAAGTCAGGTGATTGGCTGGGCCATTCTAGCAGCTTTATTATCTTTCTTTGAAACCAATTGAGAGTTTCCTTGGCTGTGTGTTTGGGATCATTGTCTTGCTGAAATGTCCACCCTCGTTTCATCTTCATCATCCTGGTAGATGGCAGCAGATTTTTGTCAAGAATGTCTCGGTAAATTTGCCCATTCATCCTTCCTTCAATTATGTGAAGTTTGCCAGTACCATTTGCTGAAAAGCAGCCCCACACCATGATGTTCCCACCTCCAAACTTCACTGTTGGTATGGTGTTTTTAGGGTGATGTGCAGTGCCATTTCTCCTCTAAACATGGTGTGTATTATGACATCCAAACAGTTCAATTTTGCTCTCATCTGACCACACTATATTCTCCCAGTATTTCACTGGCTTTTCCAAATGTTGTGCAGCAAACTTTAAACGAGCTTCAACATGCTTTTTTTTCAACAATGGAGTCTTGCGTGGTGAGCGTGCATACAGGCCATGGCGGTGGAGTGCATTACTTACTGTTTTCTTTGAGACAACAGTACCTGCTAATTGCAGGTCTTTTTGAAGCTCTCCACAAGTGGTCCTTGGCTCTTGGACAACTCTTCTGAATATTCTTTTCACTCCTCTGTCAGAAATCTTGCGAGGAGCACCTGGTCGAGGCAAATCTATGGTGAAATTATTGTCTTTCCACTTCCGTATTATGGCCCCAACAGTGCTCACTGGAACATTCAGAAGCTTAGAAATGCGCCTATAACCAATGCCATCATTATGTTTTGCAACAATTAGGTTGCGAAGGTCTTGAGACAGCTCTTTGCTTTTACCCATCATGAGATGTGTCTTGTGTGACACCTTGGCAATGAGACCTTTTTGTAGGCCATCAGTTGGGACTGAACCAGCTGATATTAATTTGCACTGACAGGGGGCTGGATTGCTTTTTAATTACTGATAGTTTGCAGCTGTTGTCTTGGCTTTCCATGCCTTTTTGCACCTCCCTTTCTTCATGTGTTCAATACTTTTTCCCTGTGTCATTTCACATTATTACACATAACTTAATTTCTGAACTTATTTGTTTTGGTTTCTTTGTATGTATGGATTACTTGGGTTATTACCAACATCTGGTGAAAATTCCATTTTGAAAATGTCATGTCAATAGCACCTTTGGAAATATATTTACTGAGAAAAATGGTGACGTGTTCAATACTTATTTCACCCGCTGTATATTTTCCCTCTGTGTCTCTCTCTCTCTCTCTATATAGATATGTATGTATTTTTATTTTTTTACTTTTCACTAGTGTATTCATATGGGTATTTTGTCACTAACTGAGGAGTGTTTTACACTGTTAGACAGCAGTATCTTCTGTGTATAAGGTTCCCAGGGGTGTCAAACATACGTCCCAATTCCTGCCCGCGGGTGGTTTGAGTAAAACATTTAATAAACAAATAAAATACAATTAAAATGAAAAACTTTATATACTTTAAAATGACAAACTGTGTAGAAATTATAATGCACCTACATTCATAGAGTTTCTTGACTGTGTCCAAAGTCAGGGAGCATCAAAGTTCCCAAATCAATGGATAGAGGACTATTTTAAGCAAATTTTGACTGCAAGGAAATATAACCAATTTTCAGTGTGGCCCTCCGCACTTCGGTGAAGACCGAATGCGACAAAATCAGTTTGACAACCCTGCTCAGTCCTGTGTTCCTGTCCGTGTGTGTCTGTGTACAGTATCCAGCAATTAGCGCAGGATGTGTTAGTAAAGTCCCTAACAGCATCTCTCCCTCTCTCCTCTGTGTTGTAGTGGTCAGCTGGCCTTCCTCCTGGAGAATGTTCCGTGTAACAACGCCAGCTGTAAGGATGTGGGCCGCATGTTCCTTGTCCACTGGGACCAGTCTGACCTAGGCGCCATCCCCGGGGCCGCCGTCGCCACCTTTTTCGACATCTATGAGGATGTGAGTACACCCTCTCTCGCTCTCTCGCTCTCGCTCTCTCTTTCTGAGTACATCCCTCTCTTTCTAACTCTTTCTTTCTCTTTCTTTCTCGCTCTCTCAATTCAATTTGCTTTATTGGCATGACGTAACAATGTACATATTAATAAAGCTTACTTTGGATATTAACATAATTAAAATAATAATAATCAATATTGTCAATTGGACAACAATAACCAAGGGTAAAAATAACCATACATTGAACAATGGCTTAGGGGACATGTGCAGGTTGGTTGGTCTGTCAGACACTGTCCCTCATCTTATGGCAGGCAGCAATGTAGTGGGCTGCCAACCCACAGCTCTCTGCGTCCTCCCCCAACAGGACGGGTAGCCTATTCTCATCAGAGAGGTCTTTGAATCCTTGAATAAGAGGTCTCTCTCATCCCCTCGCCACCTTTGACATCTATGAGGATGTGAGCACTTCTCGCTCTCTAATTAGCCCAGGCTCCCCTCTGCATGCCTCGACACTGTAACACAACTGAAGGCTCTGCAGATTAAAGGAAGCCCACTGGTGACCTCAGGCTCTCGCGTCTCATCATTAACCAATTAACCAGCAGTAGAGTTGTTACCACCCCATCTGTGCCTGGGAGACTGGCAGCTGTTTTTCTCTCTGTCTTGTAGTCTGTCTAGCTCCCATCAGCAGCTCTGTTTGCTGTTGTGGATAGGGCAGGTTAGGTCACCCTGACAGTCATCCAAGTTTGTCATGTAGTCTCATTTATATCATCGCAGAGCAGGGTTTAGTGGGATTTAATTTTAATTTGTATGACAACCCCCACAAATGTGAGGTTTTGAATGGCACAGAAATCCATTGGGAGTGTTTTCATTATGTCTGCAAGGATTGGCTCTTTTCAATGTGTCTTCCAGTATGGGTAGTCTTGTTAATTGTCCTGTTTGTGGCACTGGATCCTCTTTTGTCAACAGTCTCCCTGAGAGGCTTCGGCGGCGGTAGCTACATGAGGCTGGAAATGGCGCGCTCATGAGGCACTCTCTCCCACGCTGGCCAGCAGATGATGGCAGCATCTCTCTCTCCTAATCCCACTCTGGGCAGACGGAAGGATGTGCCAAGACGAACATGTCACCGCAGGGCACTACTAGCACAGGATGCCAGCCCGGCCCTGGCACAGTGAAGCAACAGGGCCTGACAGACAGAGCACGGCCATTGTCCCCCTAGGAGCCCAATCAGCTCACAGCCTCCCTCTGAGATGAGATGTGTGCGGTCGAGAGGTGTAGATAAGACGGGTTGGGCCCATCAGCTCTTCAGGAGATTTGGAGGATGGCCTGCATCTCAAGTCTGGTTGTCTTTTTAAATCTTTAAACAGACACGTTGCTTTCATCCTGCCCAAGATTCACCATCTAGGACAGCTTACGTCTTATTTAGTCAAAGTTTTCCTCCACGCCTCCCGATCCTTCTCCCTGAGAGCTCTATCTCGATCTGACTTAACTCCATCACTGCCTGCCTCCCGGCATCCCTCTCTTTCATTAACGCTTCCGAGATAGCCTGCTTAGAGTTGACATAATCAGTGTGTTTGTTTTGGCTGTGTGATTTATTTCTGATATGTATTTTAGTGCGATATGTGTCTCCTCGTTTCAGTGGAGGGAGTAGTTATCCATCTCTGCATCTACATTTCACTGTATCTCATTGTCTCTGTAATTCCCTGACAAGAGTGTGAGAGGAGTGCAGATAACTGCTGTAATGGAGGATCTGAAGAGACGGTCAAAGAAGTCCATTTCCTTTTTGTCCATCATGTATTTCCATTTCTCATTTGCAGGGAATATTAGATATGATCGTGCTGAGCAAAGAAGAGGGGAGAGAGGGCTTCGTCATCCACGCTTTGAAGAACAACTTTGAAGCCGACGCGTACTTCGTCAAAGTGATCGGTGAGATGGAACTTTCTCCCGCGTCGTCTTTCACCTTCTGTTAGCGTGTGTGTGTGCGTGAGTCCATGTTTGTGAACATCCACATTTGAATGTATGTGTTGTATTCCTTTTTTGTTTACATGCCTTTGTTTCTCTCCAGGTATGTTTAGACTTGACAGTTATGATTGAAAACCTTTTATGTAAATCTCCCATTTTCAACACTGCATAGAATAATATCTTATGCACTCCTCTCAGCATTAGGCCGAAGAAGAGCACATGAGGTTTTTATATCGGGCTGTTTTCAGGATATCACAAGAACATTCTCATTCCCTGAGACTAGAGTCAGCAGCGGTGTATACACTCTGATGACTGCAGGCTACATCCCTATTAGTTTGCATTAGACAACAGCACACGCATCAATACAAACACGAATGACTGCAGGGCATGTATTTCCCAGCATCCTTTGGGTGTTTTAACTGAACTCTTCACCTCATTCCTCTGTGTGGCTCCCCTCCTCACCCTATAAGAAACAGTAGCAGTGTGGCTGTAGTGATGGCTGACATTTGGGAAGCTGACATTTTGAAAAACGCAAAGTGTCCACTAAAAAGCTACTTTCATGCCATTTAATCCTGCCTGCTGGGTTTTAATTAAAGGAGAAGCAGCATGTTAGTTTCTCCTCCTTCATTCTCTCGTCCCCTCTCTCCCCTAAGCAGCCATACTGGTGGACTGCCTTAGTTTCTGAGCTATGCCTGCTCCTCTGCCTATTACATCAAAGCCAGACACTGAGACACTCCCACATTTGCAAACACACACAAACGTTCACATATGCCCTCCCTCGTCTCACACGACTGACCCAGTAGGAATTTTCCACTTGTCTTTACTGAGCTGTTGGTTGTTTCTCTTCAGTTAAAGCACTGATAGATAAGGAGTGTGCTGAAGTTGTCAAGTGGCCGGAGATGGAGGAAGCACTGGTAATTAACTATGAATGGCAAACTGCTCCCAGACTGCCTGTGCCCTCTCGCTCCTGCTGTGACGTACAGTACATGTCAAGCAGCACACCGTGTGCTTGGGTGCTTCTGACGACACACACTGTGAACCCAGAGAGACAAGCGCCATCCTCGTTTTACTACAGCATATCCCTCCTATCTTGGAGAGCACTCGGAGCAGCATGGATATCCTCTTACAACCCAGTGTTGGTGTCACACAATAACACACTGGTGGGCATGCAGAACTAACTAACTGTCTCGCAGTTCAGCTGTGACTGTTTGAAACACGAGCAGCGTCTTCCTTCCCTCCAGCCCTCAGCAGGAGGAAAGCCTGTGAACATAGTAATGGTTGGGGGTGTTTAGAAGGATTATGGGTAGGTAAGCTGGGTTTGTGTGCAGAGAGAAGATTGTCTGGGGTTTACTCACATTCTGTCTGTGTTGTTGTGGTGAACAGAGGGATGGTGTCAGGGGGTTAGAGATGGAGGAAATGGTAACAGATGAGGGATTTCAGGTTGGGATTGATTGACAGTCTTGTCAGTGTTGGACATTGAAGAAGGTGGACATTGATGGAGGAAGAGGAGAAGTAGCAGGTTATTCATCTGGCCCTAATGGCAGTACAGTAAGGACAACAGTCTCCAGGGTTCTACCAACATGCAATCGATAATGGATGGGGTGTTGTTGCTGCCAGTCCATAGGGTGTCTTTTGACAAAGCTCAGACCCGAGCCACCCCACCCTCCTCCTCTTGGTGTTGTACATCAGGCGGTGGTGGTCCCCCTGGTGACGGGCTGTTTTCTGCCGGCGTCAGATCCCCTCCGCTCTTATCGAGCGGCCTCGCTGTGGTATTGACTTTAAGTCTGGGTCACTCACAGGATGAAATTATAAGATATGGCCCAGGGTGGGACCCAGAGATTCAGCTAATTGCTGCATTCAGCGTCCAGCCTAGGCACAGGATTGATCTTTTTAAACTCCTCTTCAAACGGCGCCCACCTCTGGTTCCTAAGGCTCCGGGATGGTCTAACCAATATGCCATGCTTTTGTCTCCATTGCACCGATGGCGCTCTTTTATTTGCCAATAACGGGTATTCAACCAGGGGTCCGCGGAGATACTGCTGGGGGTCCGTAAAAATATATATTTGTATTTTATTTCAATGTTTTTATGAATATTGCTAGCAACAACAGAATTAACAAATGTTTTATTACATTCCTATTTATAATAATGTCAACTTTATTTCTCAACTCCTAATATTGAGCAAATTACCCTCATTGGAGTATCTGACATATGCTTTGAAAAAGCACCGGTGAATAGTCTACCAGTGCTGCTGGCTGCTGGTAAGCTTTCTTGATATGGACATACATTTTTGCCAACATATGGCTAACCTTTGATTAACCAGCTAAATAGCTGCTCTTAGTGAAAATGTGTTTGGAGTTACCTTTCTAGTAGTTTACACTTCCTCTTCCAATTATAATGTGGGGAGGTCAAAATAATGAAACATTATCTACCAAATCTATTCATTTTAAAATGTTGATTACTTCCCATTTGCAATTATCATTCACCTGATGATAAGACAAGACATGAAACTTTTTGGGGGGGCTAACGTATGATGGGTGTCCCTGGGTTGCCGGTTTGCCTGGGAGGGGTCCCTGGGCAAGAAAAGGTTGATGACCCCTGGCCTACAAAAACTGGTTCTAATTACTGTCTCATTGAGGCCAGTGTTAACTCAAACTGGCCCCTTAATTAGGAGTGTTAAATCAGGTAGCTGAAATTGATCAGCTCTGAGCGTCACACAGGGACCCAGGGAACATGATACCCAGCCGTTAGGGGAGACCAGGAACCGTCTATCTCAGAAAGTCAGAGGTGTTATTACTATGTTTATACTGAGGAATTACACTAACGTTAACAAGGTCAGTGTAGACCTTGTTAATGTTGTAAATGACTATTGTAGCTGGAAACGGGTGATTTTTAATGGAATATCTACATAGGCGTACAGAGGCTCATTATCAGCAACCATCACTCCTGTGTTCCAATGGCACGTTGTGTTAGCTAATCCAAGTTTATCATTTTAAAAAGCTAATTGATCAGTAGAAAACCCTTTTGCAATTAAAGAAGCAATACAACTGGTCTTCTTTAGACTAGTTGAGTATCTGGAGCATCATTTGTGGGTTCGATTGCAGGCTCAAAATGGCCAGAAACAAAGAACTTTCTTCTGAAACTCATCAGTCTATTCTTGTTCTGAGAAACTGAAGATCTCGTACAACGCTCTGTACTACTCCCGTCACAGAACAGCGCAAACTGTCTCTAACCAGAATAGAAAGAGTGGGAGGCCCGGGTGCACAACTAAGCAAGAGGACAAGTACATTAGAGTCTAGTTTGAGAAACAGACAGCTCACAAGTCCTCAACATAATTGCAAAAGGGTTTTCTAATGATCAATTAGCCTTCTAAAATGAATAACTTGGATTAGCTAACACAACGTGCCATTGGAGCACAGGAGTGATGTTTGCTGATAATGGGCCTCTGTACGCCTATGTAGATATTCCATTAAAAGTCAGCCACTTCCAGCTACAATAGTCATTTACAACATTAACAATGTATACACTGTATTTCCGATCAATTTGATGTTATTTTAATGGACAAAAAATTAGCTTTTCTTTCAAAAACAAGGACATTTCTAAGTGACCCAAAACCTTTGAACGGTAGTGTGGGTAGTGTGACACTGGTCCTACAATGTTACAAGTGTTTACTTTAGTGAACTAGCCTAGTTCAGAAGTCAAATCCCCATGATCTTAACCCTGGATTAATTCAAATTAAGAGATATTGAGAGAGTTAATGTAGAAAACGTTAGAAAAGGGGGTTACAGAGATGGTACTTGTGTCGACATCTAGGTCTATATCTGATCGTGTGAGTGACGGACAGACAGAACTATGGGAGCTGATTACGTTCTCCTCCTCTCTGGTTAGGATGCAGATTCGCTGCATTGAGGAACATCTGCAGGCTTTGTTCAGTCCTGTACACATCCTCCATTCCCTCTCTCTCTCTCTATCTCTCTCCGCCGCTACCAAGCTGTCAGTCAGGAAGTAACCACCCTCACTCACATTTCAATTCAGCTCAACAGATGAGGGAGCTTTCATAGAGACAATGCTCTCCCCTCTCTTTATAGAGAGTGTAATATTGAGTGGTGAGTTAAAGTATACAGAATTAAACTCACGTAGTAGTCACACATGTAAAGGGCTTGAACGGGCAGATATAAAATGTGAGAAGAAGATTCAGAAACCAAGGATATATTGTTGAACTGTCGATTATTGTGTTTCCTCTCTCCAGTTTTACAATAGCTGTCAAGCTGACACAACTTTTGAAAGTACTTCCAGGGTTACCATTTTGCAGAAGGAAACATTGCTACCATGTCCAGTAGTCATCTGTTCACTTTGGTCTTAAAGGTCTTCTGACTACTCGACCACCCTCATATATAATACATCTCTGGGAGTACAGATGGAATATTTCCTTTTCACGTCTGCGGCCTGCAGATGACTGACAGCTAAAGCTCGTCCTTCAAAATAAGCCTCAAACAAAAGTAGGTGAATGATGTCAGAGCGGCAGGCGGGGTATGACTATGACTTACCATTAGATCAGTCCGACATGACAGATAACTAGACTTCAAAACCGCCTGGGAGAAGATTGACGTCATGCACACACGTACACACTTCCTTCGTGGATTACTCCGCTATGAGCCGGTGGTCATCTGGAAGACAGGTGATAGTAAAATACTATGTGTGTGGTTGTGCGTGTGCATGTGTGTGCGTGCATGCTTTATGATTGTGTGTGTGGCGGCAGGTAGCCTAGCAGTTAAGAGCGTTGGGCCAGTAAACCCAAAGGTTGCTGGTTCAAATCCCAGAGCCGACTAGGTGAAAAATTGGTCAATGTGCCCTTGACCAAGGCACTTAACCCTAATTGCTCCTGCAAGTCGCTCTGGATAAGAGTCTGCTAAATGACTAAAATGTCAATGTAAATGTGTGTCACGGACTGTCTGGCAGACGTGAAGCCTAGGGTTAATGCCGGCCTCGTTTAGGCCTGAGGAAAAAGAAAGCAGCTTCTCGGACTGCTCAGCTGTCAGTGTAAGACTTCTCTGCTGTCTGTGTAAGACTTCTCTGCTGTCGGTGTAAGACTTCTCTGCTGTCGGTGTAAGACTTCTCTGCTGTCGGTGTAAGACTTCTCTGCTGTCGGTGTAAGACTTGTCTGCTGTCGGTGTAAGACTTGTCTGCTGTCGGTGTAAGACTTGTCTGCTGTCGGTGTAAGACTTCTCTGCTGTCGGTGTAAGACTTCTCTGCTGTCGGTGTAAGACTTCTCTGCTGTCGGTGTAAGACTTCTCTGCTGTCGGTGTAAGACTTCTCTGCTGTCGGTGTAAGACTTCTCTGCTGTCTGTGTAAGACTTCTCTGCTGTCTGTGTAAGACTTCTCTGCTGTCTGTGTAAGACTGCTCTGCTGTCGGTGTAAGACTGCTCTGCTGTCGGTGTAAGACTGCTCATTGATTGCATTTGTAGCCGCTGGCGTGGCGTGGTGACATGACATGTGGCTTCCCCCTGTCAAGAGGCAGCCAGCCCTGCTCCGTGTGTGACGTCATCTGACAGTTTGGAGTGGCCCTTCTTTTCTTGTGACGTTGGCTTGGTTTCCATGGTTCCCTATGGTTTTATCTCTTTTTATGATGATGATACGGAGGCGATTAAATGAGGGAGCCGTCAGACAACATCTCCAGGGTAGGATCTGGAGGGACTGGACTGGTGGAGGATTTGAACATGCTTTGACAGTAGTTAGGCCTGGGAAGGCAGTTGTCAACCCAGTTCAGCTACAGGCTCCCATGTATGTAAACTACAGTACCCTGCTGTACTGTTAGAACAGAATCTCATTCAGAGCACATCAGCAACACCATGCATCCCTGAATTATGGTACTGTCTGATTTCAGGTCAAACTGGCCAAGAACAGAGAAGAGGGCATCTCCCACTGCTCTCATTAGGATGTCAGAGATAGCTCAGATATCTCTCTCTCTCTGTGTGTGTGCGTGTGCGTGTGCGCGTGCGTGTGCACATTATGTTATTTCCTCCGAGCCATTCTGGTGTCCTGCTCAATGAGGCGGAACAATGAACCAGACACCCTGTCTCTTATCAACCCATCTGTCTGATAAGTCTAGTCTGCTCTGTCTACAGCCCATGCACCGGTCTGACGGCAAAGTAGCTACATGCCACCTCTTAAAACATTACAGCATGATAGCAGAACACCGCAAGAAATCCCATGTAACGCACGGCGGCAGCCAGCAACTGAGGTAGCTAAGTTCTCATTCTGCTGCATGGTCTCTCACATGCAGGGTTGGGTAGGTTACTTTCTAAATGTAATCCGTTAGTCACAAGTTTAATGTCCAGAATTGTAATCAGTAACGTAACTTTTGGATTTCCCAAACTCAGTAATGTAATCTGATTACATTCGATTACTTTTTGGATTACTTTCACCTTAAGAGGCATTAGAAGAAGACAAACATTTATGTTACCAATTGAACGACATCTATTGCAGGATAAATATATGTATGTTAAATTATACTTTATGGGTTGGTTATGTAGGCTTCTTCTAACCCATCACTTTCTACAATTAAATGATATCTTTACATTAAAAACCAAAGTCAATCAGAATTCCATTCATTCCAACAAATGTTATACCCCTTGATCTTCAAGAATAGGACTTGGAAATATGGAAGTATAGATTAGCCAAATAGTTTTACCAGCCCTACTCTGTTGTTTATGATTTTGTTGTAATGGAGGACTGATTGGGCTCATTGATTCAAGTTGAAAAATGAATGCTGCGCTCATGGAATGGCATGCTTTGCCAAGAGAGTGTGCAAAGCTGTCATCAAGGCAAAGGGTGGCTACTTTGAAGAATCTAAACTATCAAATATATTTTGGTTTGTTTAACACTTTTTTGGTTACTACATGATGCCTTATGTGTTATTTCATAGTTTTGATGTCGTCACTATTATTCGACAATGTAGAAAATAGTAAAAATAAAGAAAAACCCTTAAGTGGGTAGGTGTGTACTGTATATATCATTTATAAGTCCAAAAATTGATGTAGCAACTACAGATTGCCCCTTTAAGTCTTTCAAGAGTTTGAGCAATAAAAGCCCCACTTTTATTCCATAGGCTTGGATCCGCACTATGCAGGTGTTGCAAGAGTGCATTTTTCACTGGCTGTCCACTGGTTTCAAACACAATGATTGATAGGCATCTTATACTTCTTGAATTCAACCATTATTGGGTTCAAATACACATTTAGATTTGTGAACAGCCATCCACAACAACCACAATCCGTAAGGCGCAAATAACTAAATGAGAGAGCAGCAGTGTGATTCACATCAATGTGCTTTGTACAGTTGAAGTCGGAAGTTTACATACACTTAGGTCGAAGTCATTAAAACTCATTTTTCAACCACTCCACAGATTTCATGTTAACAAACTATAGTTTTGGCAAGTTGGTTAGGACATCTACTTTGTGCATGACACAAATAATTCTTCCAACAATTGTTTACAGACAGATTATTTCACTATATCACAATTCCACTGGGTCAAAAGTTTACATACACTAAGTTGACTGTGCCTTTAAACAGCTTGGAAAATGGCTTTAGAAGCTTCTGATAGGCTCATTTGAGTCAATTGGAGGTGTACCTGTGGATGTATTTCAAGGCCTACCTTCAAACTCAGTGCCTCTTTGCTCGACATCATGGGAAAATCAAAAGAAATCAGCCAAGACTTCAGAAAAAAAATTGTAGACAAGTCTGGTTCATCCTTGGGTGGCACTTCACAAAATAGATGGCATCATGAGGAAGGAAAATTATGTGGATTTATTAAAGCAACATCTCAAGACATCAGTCAGGAAGTTAAATCTTGGTCGCAAATGGGTCTTCCAAATGTACAATGACCCCAAGCATACTTCCAAAGCAAAATGGCTTAAGGAAAACAAAGTCAAGGTATTGGAGTGGCCATCACAAAGCCCTGACCTCAATCCTATAGAACATTTGTGGGCAGAACTGAAAAAGCGTGTGCGAGCAAGGAGGCCTACAAAACCTGACTCAGTTTCACCAGTTCTGTCTTGAGGAATGGGCCAAAATTCACCCAAGCTTGTGGAAGGCTACCCGAAACGTTTGACCCAAGTTAAATAGTTTATAGGCAATGCTAATGGATAAATACTAATTGAGTGTATGTTAACTGACCCACTCGGAATGTGATGAAATAAATATAAGCTGAAATAAATCATTCTCTCTACTAATATTCTGACGTTAAACATTCTTAAAATAAAGTGGTGATCCTAACTGAACTAAGACAGAGAATTTTTACAAAAAAATAAAATGTCAGGAATTGTGAAAAACTGAGTTTAAATGTGTTTGGCTAAGGTGTATGTAAACTTCTGACTTCAACAATAATAAGTGTTATCCGTATCGCCGTTCTCCTTTCCTCGATGCTTTTATTCAAGTTGGATAATCTTTGGATGCCGACAGCAGTCGCACCATTGGAAGACATAGCTTGGACTGTAGCCTACAAAAATCTTTTCCCGCGATCCATCAAACACATTTGGTGTGTAAACTATTATTACCCTCACTTATATCATACGCACTTTTAGCTATTGAAGTATTTCTCTGCCATCGACCTGTATAGTATAGTTAACCATGAACCATCCACCAATGTATAGTGTACATATTCAGCCATCCACCCATACTATGCAATGTCTTTTTATAGCTTTTTTGCACTCCAGACTTCTTGTATTTTGATACTTTTTCATACTACCGCTCTATGTATCATGTATCGTGTATCTGTCTTTTGTGTATTTTCGTTCTGGCATTTTGCACCTGCCCTGTGTTTGTTTCGTAGCTGCTTGACAAAGAAATTTCCCCTCGGGGATCAATAAAGTACCTATCTATCTATCTATCTATCTATCTATCTATTGGTCTCTGACTTGTGGTCAGACTCGCTCAGGTGGAACAAACTTAAACTTGTGCCTTTTTTCAACGCTGATTTGAATGTCATTGAGAAATGTAAAATATTTTTTTGACGCAAGCATCCATTCTGAATTTAAAAGTAATCTTCAAAGTAATCATCTAGTTTTTCCCAAAGTATCTATAATCTGATTACAAGATTTTTTGCTGGTAACGTAACGGATTACAGTTACCGTTTTTTTTTTTTTGTAATCCCTTGCATGTAATGGATTACATGTAATCAGTTACTTCCCAACCCTGCTCACATGCATAGACATTTTAAAGGAACAAACCACAAAGCCTTCTCGCCAAATGACTCAGTGAACGTCTATTGACTGTCATGTAAAGCCCTCAAGAAGATGTCATAGTGTGCAGTGGATGAAGAAAAGTCTCCATAGAATCCCTTATCTCTGCTATAGGCTATATGAAGCTATTGCGCTAAAGCCCTGGTATTAAACAAGCACACTATCCATCAGATTAATCCACAAAAAGCGAATTACATTTTTTAACAGGTCTTTAATGTTAATATTTATTCTCCTCTAAAGCTGCTCTCTTAGCCGGACCCTGTGAGTTCTTAATTTTATCACTATTTTGTTTCTGAGAATGTTCCTGCACAGCAGGAAATGCAAACATGTATTATATTTGAGTTTTAAAAAGGCTTCTAAAGTTTGTCATTTCCGCTTAGAAATTTCAGACTTGATTTGCCCTAACGGAAAATATATCAACCCCTACAAAAATGTAAATTAAATTATAATCCACATAATGATTCACATTTCCTGTTGCTGCAGGATTATTTTCCTGCAGTAGCAAACTGGATCAAATTAAGATCCTACATCTGTACACACAAAACACACACACACTAGTAGACAGACCCAGATGTACACAGGCAGAATACACTGACAGTCCATTTCATCCTCCACCTCAGTGGGCAAGTCCTGCTGGGGAGATGCCGTCAGCATTGACATCACCCTTGTCGCAGCTCCCTCTGACAAATAGCTCTATCCAACAGAGTAGAGGCAGCAGACCAGTGTCTGTGTGCACAGTTGTGGATTTCTAGATAAACCCTGATTTACTTACTGTGTTAGCGGTCCCAGGTCCATATGTGACCTTTACTTGGTACCTGTTCTGTTCTGTTCTGTTCTGAGTTTAATGAATGACAACAGAAGAGAGAAAGCGAGAACTGTGAATAAAGACTGGGTTCTTCGAAGGCAGGGGGGTTGCTCTGTGAGATTCCGAGAGGGAGAGTTGTCTATCCAAGCACACAAAGAAGCATCCACATCCTGGAGCAGTAGTAGCATAGCCAGTGAGTCGTGAAGGACAGCGGCGAGGCACAGTCATTGACGCTCCCCGTCTCTGTCTCTCTCCCTGAGCCACGCATCACTGCCTGCGTCAGGCACTCTATGGAGTCTCTATGTCAGCGCCATTGATTGGATTTACCCGTTCTACTAACCAATTTACGACACGACACGACTCGCTCACAGTCCCCATAGTCCTTTAAAGAAGAGATGGTGTTGCACTAGCCCTTGTTCATAGTGGCTCCACTAGTGACTAGGGATCACATCTTTGAGAATATAAATACAAGTTAAGTTTTGATGTTTGTTTTTTAAATAAGAGTTTAAATGGATTTGGAGAGGGTAGCCTTAGCTATTTGAGATTTGGTTCAACCCAAGCAGAGACTTGGTGAGTGTCAAGCATGGTTTTCAATGAGCAAACATAAACACCCTTCTGGGTTTAGAGGCCCAACGTTTTATGATATATTGATCAGCTCTGTCCTCTGCACACTTCTGTTCGACCTGATCCCAGGGCCCGGTTTCCCAAAAGCATCTCAAGGCTAAGTTCACCATTAGAACAATTGAGCTCATGTCCTGATTAGAAAATCAGCAGCAGCAGCACGTACCTTTCAACATGGCCAGTATCGATCCCACCGACCAGAGAGGTATAACCCCCCCCAACCCAATGAATAGCTCCATGTGTAGGTCAAAGGGCCTCATCTCATTCCAGTGTCAGGCACGTCCTTCAGTTCCATACAGTAGGCTACACGGTCTAACAGTGACGGTCGGCCTCTCTGGGGCTAGGCCTAGTAGCTCTAAAGAGGAAGCTAGCAGCTCTAAAGAGGAAGCTAGCAGCTCTAAAGAGGAAGCTAGTAGCTCTAAAGAGGAAGCTAGTAGCTCTAAAGAGGAAGCTAGTAGCTCTAAATAGGAAGCTAGTAGCTCTAAAGAGGAAGCTAGTAGCTCTAAAGAGGAAGCTAGTAGCTCTAAAGAGGAAGCTAGTAGCTCTAAAGAGGAAGCTAGTAGCTCTAAAGAGAAGGACTTTCATGTGTTTACTTTGAATGGGGTTGTTTGTTTATCTGCATTAAGGAGTGCAGTAAGTCCACAGGATGCATGACGGGAGATCTTAATTAAAGGAGTATTCAGCAGCTCAACTCCAACGTGCAAATTACCAGTGCCTGCCAATTAGCATGCTAATATATTAATTCCTCTTATTGCTGATTAAGAATTCAGGATTTTTTCCCTTGCTGCTCCATATGCACACAAATACTCATACACTTCCCCTGCAGCTTATTAGTGAGCACATTTATTATCTGTGTTCATTTTTGCTACCAATTACTTTTCCTCAGTTATTTACAGTGCAAGGAGTGCATTTGTTTCGCTTCCCCATTAATAAGCATCGACAGAAAAATAATATAAGCACTGCAGGCCTGTCTTAAGTCTACCAATTTTGGGTTTTCCAACAGGCATGACGTCATTAACCATACAGTATCTAACTCATTTAGCCATGTTGTTAGTCAGAGACAACTCCCACACTGTTTGGGATTGTGTAGGACAAATAAAGTGCCTGTTGCTAGCTGATCAATCTTCCTATTCTCCTCCTCAGTGCTCAGTGGACTCTGTTCTAACGACTGCCCGGGAAACGTTAAGGTAAGACCGGTGTCTCTGTGTGTGTGTGTGTGTGTGTGTGTGTGTGTGTGTGTGTGTGTGTGTGTGTGTGTGTGTGTGTGTGTGTGTGTGTGTGTGTGTGTGTGTGTGTGTGTGTGTGTGTGTGTGTGTGTGCATTATATAGCACAGTTAAAAAAGATAGCCAAAGAGATACAGTGGAGGTATTGAAATTGAAAGATACAATTGATAGACACATTTTGAGAAAGTGAAAAGGCTTATCTTGTAACTGGTCAGTCTGGCCATCTTGGTCCTGTAAGAGTGTCTGCTAAATGACTTAAATGTAAAATGTGATAGTCTCTCATCCCCAGAGCTAGTGACAGACAGGCTTGGTGCTGGTCCCTGCGTGGTGTTTGGGTTGTTTGCCTCTCCACTGTGTGTCTGCTCACCCCCCCCCCCCCATTGCCTGACTCAGCCTGGGTGATTGATCGAGCCCATGTCTGGAGCTTTGGGCAGTTTTCACTGCTCTCCTCCTCCTAAAGTCCCTCACATCTATCACTCTAACCCTCTTCTGTCTGTCTGTCTGTCTGTCTGTCTTCCCACCTATTGTCTCATCCTCTATCACTATCCACCTCCTCTCCCGTTAGTTTCCACAGAACTTTTGTTCCATTTCCAATCCCAGTACAGTACAACTGTTCAGTCTGATGAAGCTTCAGGCCCTGTATAGTACAGTACCGTGTGGGATGGTCTGTCTGGGTGGGAGCCTGGCTGCGCACTCTTAACAGGCTGCCATAGCTTTTCATGAGGCTGTTAAAACAGAGCCTAGGCAGACAGAAACCTCTCTTCATTATGTGCCGTCGGCCCATAATGTGGAGATAATTCAAGCCTTCATATGGCCACTCAGTCATTTCCTGCTCCGCAGAGCCCCACCCTGCGGCACGCTGAGAGAATCGTCGCCCCCAGAGTACTAGTAATGGGTGAAAAAAATGTATAGTTACATAGCAGGATATTATTTTTGACAATGTATCGTTTTGAAATTATTGCTATATTATTTTTGCACTAGTTAGCTGTACTTGAACCAGAACCCCAGTATGTTTCCTTCATAGCTTGTTCTCCAATTTGTTTTCACCACTTTTATTTCCATGACTGATCCAAACTTGTTTTCTCATGGCTCTTTCCTGTCCCTCTGCAGCAGACATATGATGAGCAATATGTTTGAGCATCCACAATAGCAAAACGATCATAGTATCGAATCGCAATACATATAGAATTGTGGGAATCGTGAGAATCGTAATACATGCACTGAGTGTACAAAACATTAGGCACACCTTCCTAATATTGAGTTGCACCCCCTTTTTCCCTCAGAACAGCCTCAATTCGTTGGGGCATGGTGTCATGTTGGCTGGATGTCCTTTGGGTGGAGGACCACCGTTCAAAGGCACTAAAATCTTTTGTCTTGCCCATTTAGAGGGTGAATGGGCAAGACAAAAGATTTAAGTGCCTTTTGACGGTGTATGGTAGTAGGTGTCAGGTTTGAGTGTGTCAAGAACTGCAACGCTGCTGGGCTTTTCACGCTCAACAGTCCAAAGGCACTTAATTATTTTGTCTTGCCCAAACTAGGCATATGTCGCGGGGGAGCCGTTTGAACGTAAACTTTCTTTTTTAATCAAAATGCATTTCTTGGCCGGAATGCTTTTTCAAACATGTGAACTTTCATGTGCCTTAATAACAAACTTGTGCATAAATTCACTACATATCTAAATGGCTACGACAATGAGAAGGACCTTTCAAAATCTTCTCAGAGGTTGTACTGCATCGGTGACTGTATCTATGGTAACCCATCTAGAGCATTACACTAGCCTCTAAATCAGAAGGTGATTTAACTTCATTTATTATCACTCTGTTCAGGCCTAAACTTTCCCCAGTCCTCCCTTGAAGATACAGAGAAAGCTACATAACATAGGCCTAATTTACGTTTGGGGGAACATTTTCATTTTCCTCGATCCGTTTAAAAATTCATTTCTGATTCGCCACATTGTGCTGTTCATTACCATTTTGAGGGATTACCAGGAGCAGTGGGGAGGACTGCATAATGCAGAGGATGTGATGGAGCTGGCTGCTATGTCAGGCTCACTGTAGCCTGCCCTCTGTCTGCTGGGACCCAGCCAGCCAGGGCTTAGACCTGTGCTTTATTTCAGAGCTGCTGGGCTTCAGAAAGGTCAGAGATGGTTTGCACATGCTCTGTACACACAGCCAAAACCTCTGAGGCGAGTAATGGAACAGGACAGATGTCTGTGTCAGACTTAGGTGTCTGTGTTGAGAATGACATGGTGGGAGATCTGCTGTAAAATGGCACCGATAGACAGGGCGGCCATGCTCCTAGCTCCTAGGGAACTTTGCAGTATTTTGTTTTTTGTATGTGTTATTTCTTACATTATTAGCCCAGGATTTTTTTTAGTGTTAAAGAATTTAAACATTTACAAGCATTTCTCTTCAAAAATGTGATTTGATTTGTTTCATGGTTCACCAATATGCGTATTCCACTCTAATGCTGTGTGTGTTTGACCTTGCAGCCGTTTGGTGTGAACCAGCCTGGACCGTACGTCAGCTACACTACTGTAGACTCCAACGGTTACCTGAAGAATGCCTCGGGTAAGTCCAATGTGGACAGATACTGTGTATACAGTAGCTGACAGTCGCCAGCCATCTTATGCTGGCATTCTGGCAATTGTGCAGATTTGGTGGGCTGTCTGCCATGACAGTTGTTCTATTGGAAATGGGGTTGAATACAGACTTCCTCTCTATACTTGTAGATCATCATCTCCGTGCTGCAGTAACAGGTCTGAGTGACTGGGCTGTGGTGGGGTATTGGTCAGTATGGTGTGTGTATGGGTGACAGGCCCTTTCAGGGCTGTAACCCCTGGGGTTTAATTGAAGCCTGGGCTCAGTTTTTTCCCAGATTATATCCCTGTCGCCCATCACCCAATCTCACCTCCCGGCCTGATAATGTTGACACAGAGTGTTTCCTACTAGAGAAAGGCATGATGGGTAGAGGGTAGCTCTATTATTACTCTGCTCTTTATAGGGCGGCAGGTAGCCTAGCGGTTAGAGCGTTGGGCCAGTAACCGAAAGGTCGCTGGTTCGAATACCCGAGCCGACAAGGTGAAAAACCTGTTGGTGTCCTTGAGCAAGGCACTTAACCCAAATCTTCTCCAGGGGCTGACCCTGTAGGTAGGGTCATAGCAAAATCGCAAAATCACCTAGCCAGCCAGAGTAACAATTAATGTCATACTGAGCTATTTAATCAGAAAATTGTAAGCACACACCTACACTGTAAAGTAGTCTTTATACCCAACCTATTACAGCCTGAACAAGACAGACTAGACATTAAACCATGACCCATTAAATCTCATTGTTCAACACCTGACATTGAACTGATAGACACCAGCATTACTCTTTGTTAATGAAGTGATTTGGACCTGCCCATGTTGGTCCAGTCCGAGGTGCGACTGGTGCCAGTGAAGAGCAGGTCTGCTACAGGATGACACTGGGAAAGTTCTGTTGAATGGACAGAACAGATGAGTTGAATTAGACCTAATATCTCTCCCGCAATCTCGAGGAGGTGACAAGGCCATTTCAAAGACAAATCGCAAAACGACTTGGAGGACAGACATTATTTTCAGATAACTGAGAGTAATGGATTCAAGCATTTGCAGGATTCCTCAGTGAATAATCCCATATTTTAAAAAGCCTTGGTTCCGTTCGGCAGTTAGTTTTTTTTTGTTGTAATGTTTTACTTTCCATCATCTGTGTGTGTCTGGGTATCAACAATTAATCGGACAGCCAGGCCTAAAAAGCAGATGTCAAGGATTTGAGTATCTAGCTACATCCTGTTCTGTTGGAAACATCCACTAATGGAAACACCACAATCCAATAGTCATTTTGAGAAGCTGAACACTCTTCCCTCACTCCTCTCTCTCTCTCTGACAGGACACAGTTATATGGACAAGAGCATAGATCATTCAGTCCACAAGGAGTACAATCAAAAGACCCAGAGAGTCGGAAAGCCCTCTCTCTTTCCAAACAGTTTGTTTATTGTTCAATAAGCCCCAATCTCTATTACATTTTGCAGGGCTCTCAGACACCAAACCGTGAGATAAAATCTCTATTTCTTGTGTTGAAGGTGAACTTCTCTCAAGGTTTGGAAACTATTGGAAACACTCAAACTTTGAAAGAGGAGAGGGAAAAAGAGAGGTAAACAAGAAGAAGAATTGTCTGGCTGGAGGGAGTGAAGAAGAATCGAAGTCCAGATGGTTCTCTTTGCAGAGAGGAATCTTCAGGAAAAAGGATACATTCATGTTAGTCATCTGTGTGGATGTGGAGCCTCCATGTTGTGGTCAAGGCTATTTAAAGATTACTTGGATTTATTTAAAGACCAGATTTGGGATTCAACACCCATGGCCGTGCCAGCATGCAGCTGTTTAGGGTTGTCCTCTGACCCCTGTGCTGGAGCTTCTCTGTGACCTAAAGAGCGTCTGTGTTGAGAAGGTCATCTAACAGGCTGAACTCTGAGGAAAAGCCCCAACACCTGCCTGCCTGGAGGCTGAGCCAATGAGAAGGGGAGGGAAAGACCAGGGCTGTGTCTACACTGACTGAGGGAGATGCTCGGGGTATAGGTTGGATATACTGTACTGTATGGAGAGTGACTGGGCCAGCCTTGGCTGGGTCATTCTCAGGATTCCTTATTTAACAGTAATAAAGTGCAGTGCGGGATAAAGCCAGTGTGTGCAGGGTTATTTAAAGTGTATTTATTCTGTGGCTGGGGTCATGGGGAGAAGGCAGGTAGACTGACAGGAATGAGTGATGATGCGCAGACTGTCTGCTCTCTCTGCTGGGGCCCCCGCGCTCTTCATTTAACCTTCAACACTGAAAGAGAGAGAACAGAGATGATAGAGGAAAGAGGGATGGAGGTCAAATACATGAATGCATGTGGAAGGAAAGGACTATAGAAAAGACATACTGTAGAGGGAGAGGATAAAATGGCTGAAAAATAGCAGCAAATGGTGGCAAGTGGGTTATTAGGTTAGAGTAATGGAGTGAAGATCTGGGTCAATGAAAACGAGGGAGTAGAGGGGACGTGGGAAGATAAAGTGAAGGTATAGGAGGTAGGACTCCGACGCTAAGCTGTGGTCCAGAGATAGTTCTCTTACCTCTGGGGTTTCTCTGTCACAGGGCTTCTCCACTCAATGGTGAACCTGCGTACCTAACTCAGACTCACCTCTGCCATCTCCTTATGGTATTGAACCTTGCTTATAGTGCTGTACAGGCAGCTCCCTTCATACTGTAACGTATGGCACAGGCCCATGTGTTAGTGACTGATAGTACCAAGCCGGTTCCCTACAGGAAAGTTCAGTGGTAATGATATGGTCCCGCAGGCAGGCATATTAGTAGTGTGGGTACAGTACAGTATTTCAATGTTTTAGCATGTATTTTGCTGGTGTGAGGTCTGTATGAGTGAGGGCGCAAGAGACGTGGTGAATTGATTGTATCAGCACATGTTCTCTCAGCGTACAGGCCGAGGGAACACCCAGGGGTGTGTGCAGTGTGCCAGACAGGAAGAGCGTAATAGCCGTGGTGGGTTAGCCTCAGTGCACTGCGGTGTGTCTGTGCGGTGGGTCTGTGGAGGCCTGGTCTCTGTGATGCTGAGGCTAAGGGACATACAGAGTTTAAAAGGCCTGGTTGCTCTGCCTGGCTGCTCTGCCTGGCTTCCTGCCTGTGTATCGATCCCCAGGACCCAGGCGGTCTCCTACTCCACATCTCCAGCTGGAGCTAGTGAATCAACCAGCAGAATATTAATGTGTGTGTGTGTGTGTGTGTGTGTGTGTGTGTGTGTGTGTGTGTGTGTGTGTGTGTGTGTGTGTGTGTGTGTGTGTGTGTGTGTGTGTGTGTGTGTGTGTGTGTACCTGCTTGACCATACGTGTTTGTTTGTACTGTATGTACAGTTGAAGTCAGAAGTTTACATACACTTAGGTTGAAGTCATTAAAACTCATTTTTCAACCAAACTATAGTTTTGGCAAGTCTGTTAGGACATCTACTTTGTGCATGACACAAGTAATTCTTCCAACAATTGTTTACAGACAGATTATTTCACTTATAATTCACTATATAACAATTCCAGTGGGTCAGAAGTTTACATACACTAAGTTGACTGTGCCTTTAAACAGCTTGGAAAATTCCAGAAAATTATGTAATGGTTTTAGAAGCTTCTGATTGACTAATTGACCAATCAATTGGTGGTGTACCTGTTGATGTATTTCAAGACCTACCTGCATCTCAGTTACACCAGTTCTGTCAGGAGGAATGGGCCAAAATTCACCTAACTTATTTTTCTGAGGTCTTGGCTGATTTCTTTTGATTTTCCAATGATGTCGAGCAAAGATGCACTTAGTTTGAAGGTAGGCCTTGAAATACATCCACAGGTACACCTCCAATTGACTCAAATGATGTCAAATAGCCTATCAGAAGCTTCTAAAGCCATGACATCATTTTCTGGAATTTTCCAAGCTGTTTAAAGGCACAGTCAACTTAGTGTATGTAAACTTCTGACCCACTGGAATTGTGATATAGTGAATTATGAGTGAAAATCTGTCTGCAAACAATTGTTGGAAGAATTACTTAACCGACTTGCCAAAACCAAAGTTTGTTAACATGAAATCTGTGGAGTGGTTGAAAAATGAGTTTTAATGACTTCAACCTAAGTGTATGTAAACTTCCGACTGTATATGTTGTAGGTTTGGGGTAAAGCTAACGGTTTTAAAGTGTCTCTCTCTGGTGTGGCGTTAAGGCGGTCTGGTTTGGTGTCGGGCTTAATAAGCAGACGAGATTACCCTGGACTGGTGCTGGCAGGACAGGGGCTGTGTGTGCTGTGTTCACGGGATGGAGGGAGGGAGGGAGCTAGTATCTAGGCACAGAGAATACTGGATGAAATGAAGCAGAGGGATCGCAATCATTTGAAAAATGAGGGAAGGTGAATGAATAGTACCACTGGTACAAAAGAGGTGTGGGGCTACGCTTTCTCTATCCACCTATCTCTGTATTCTATCCCTCTCTTTTTCTCTCCCATGATGCCGGGGCTTTTGGCTGGCTTATTGGAAGGGAGGAGCGGAGGGAGGAGAGGAGAAGGAGGGATGAGGAACAAACAGCTTTACATCGGTAGGGAATTTTGGGCAGGCTCTGTTTAATTAGGCAAATGAGGATGAAGGATTAAGGACAACAGAGAAGAACTCCCCCCACCCCCACACACACAGACACCTACACACACAATCACTGTACTATGCTGGTATTATTGTGAGACACACAGATTTGTTACTCTCTGTACCACACTCATGAGTGATTTACAAGTAATTTGAACTTGTAGTCACTCTTCATACAGATGCCCAGGTAACCAAACACACCGCACGCAGACATGCACACAGTACACACACTCTCTCAAACACACGGCACCTGTTGGGCTGGGCCTGTGTCTTGTCAGGTTGAAGTCAGTTGAAGGTGTTGAATGTGTTGAAGTGAGCAGAGCTAACCAGCTGGAGAGAGAGGGAGGATTATTATTGATCAGAATTTTGTTCTGCCTATGATTCTCTCCTGTGGATTCACTGTGTCTCATTCTCTCACACATAATATCTCTTTCTCTCCCTCTCTTTCTTTCTGTCATTCTTTTCCTCCTCCTCTCCCTGTAGTGTGTTAGTATGGTCTCAACAACTCCTCTCCCTGTAATGTGTTAGTATGGTCTCAACATCTCATCTCCCTGTAGTGTGTTAGTATGGTCTCAACATCTCATCTCCCTGTAATGTGTTAGTATGGTCTCAACATCTCATCACCCTGTAGTGTGTTAGTATGGTCTCAACATCTCATCTCCCTGTAATGTGTTAGTATGGTCTCAACAACTCCTCTCCCTGTAGTGTGTTTGTATGGTCTCAACAACTCCTCTCCCTGTAATGTGTTAGTATGGTCTCAACATCTCATCTCCCTGTAGTGTGTTAGTATGGTCTCAACATCTCATCTCCCTGTAGTAGTGTGTTAGTATGGTCTCAACAACTCCTCTCCCTGTAATGTGTTAGTATGGTCTCAACATCTCATCTCCCTGCAGTGTGTTAGTATGGTCTCAACATCTCATCTCCCTGTAGTGTGTTAGTATGGTCTCAACATCTCATCACCCTGTAGTGTGTTAGTATGGTCTCAACATCTCATCACCCTGTAGTGTGTTAGTATGGTCTCAACATCTCATCTCCCTGCAGTGTGTTAGTATGGTCTCAACATCTCATCTCCCTGTAATGTGTTAGTATGGTCTCAACAACTCCTCTCCCTGTAATGTGTTAGTATGGTCTCAACATCTCATCTCCCTGCAGTGTGTTAGTATGGTCTCAACATCTCATCTCCCTGCAGTGTGTTAGTATGGTCTCAACATCTCATCTCCCTGCAGTGTGTTAGTATGGTCTCAACATCTCATCTCCCTGTAGTGTGTTAGTATGGTCTCAACATCTCATCACCCTGTAGTGTGTTAGTATGGTCTCAACATCTCATCACCCTGTAGTGTGTTAGTATGGTCTCAACATCTCATCACCCTGTAGTGTGTTAGTATGGTCTCAACATCTCATCACCCTGTAGTGTGTTAGTATGGTCTCAACATCTCATCACCCTGTAGTGTGTTAGTATGGTCTCAACATCTCATCTCCCTGCAGTGTGTTAGTATGGTCTCAACATCTCATCACCCTGTAGTGTGTTAGTATGGTCTCAACATCTCATCTCCCTGCAGTGTGTTAGTATGGTCTCAACATCTCATCACCCTGTAGTGTGTTAGTATGGTCTCAACATCTCATCACCCTGTAGTGTGTTAGTATGGTCTCAACATCTCATCTCCCTGCAGTGTGTTAGTATGGTCTCAACATCTCATCACCCTGTAGTGTGTTAGTATGGTCTCAACATCTCATCACCCTGTAGTGTGTTAGTATGGTCTCAACAACTCATCTCCCTGCAGTGTGTTAGTATGGTCTCAACATCTCATCACCCTGTAGTGTGTTAGTATGGTCTCAACATCTCATCACCCTGTAGTGTGTTAGTATGGTCTCAACATCTCATCTCCCTGTAGTGTGTTAGTATGGTCTCAACATCTCATCACCCTGTAGTGTGTTAGTATGGTCTCAACATCTCATCTCCCTGTAGTGTGTTAGTATGGTCTCAACATCTCATCACCCTGTAATGTGTTAGTATGGTCTCAACATCTCATCACCCTGTAGTGTGTTAGTATGGTCTCAACATCTCATCTCCCTGTAGTGTGTTAGTATGGTCTCAACATCTCATCACCCTGTAGTGTGTTAGTATGGTCTCAACATCTCATCACCCTGTAGTGTGTTAGTATGGTCTCAACATCTCATCACCCTGTAATGTGTTAGTATGGTCTCAACATCTCATCACCCTGTAGTGTGTTAGTATGGTCTCAACATCTCATCACCCTGTAATGTGTTAGTATGGTCTCAACATCTCATCACCCTGTAATGTGTTAGTATGGTCTCAACATCTCATCACCCTGTAGTGTGTTAGTATGGTCTCAACATCTCATCACCCTGCAGTGTGTCAAATCAAATCCGATTGTATTGGTCAGATACACATGTTTAGCAGATGTTATTGCGGGTTTAGCGAAATGCTTGTGCTTCTAGCTCCGACAATGCAGTAATATCTAACAACATACACAAAACATTTCCTGAGCTAATAATATATATATATATATATATATATATATTTAAACAAAATACCGCAAAGTTTCCATCAGTGGTAATGGTCTCAGTGGTAATGGTCTCAGTGGTAATGGTCTCAGTTCTAGTATCTGTCATGCTCCCATAATGTAATAGATATGAATGCCTCTTAAAGTCTACTCTGTCGCCACAGTAACCTGTAGTAGAGCGCATCTCAACAGCAGCCTAATGTCCAATTATATGTGAGAGTGTGTGAGAGTGTGTGAGAGTGTGTGTGAGAGAGAGAGAGAGAGAGAGAGTGTGTGTGTGAGAGAGAGAGAGAGAGAGTGTGAGAGTGAGAGAGTGAGAGTGAGAGTGAGAGTGAGTGAGTGAGTGAGTGAGTGAGAGTGAGTGAGTGAGTGAGTGAGTGAGTGAGTGAGTGAGTGAGTGAGTGAGTGAGTGAGAGAGTGAGAGAGTGAGAGAGTGAGAGAGTGAGAGAGTGAGAGAGTGAGAGAGTGAGAGAGTGAGAGAGTGAGAGAGTGAGAGAGTGAGAGAGTGAGAGAGTGTGTGAGAGTGAGAGAGTCTTTAATTCATTTTTTTTTCCTCCTGTGATAGAGAGGAGTGGATAGGAGCCGCCACTTATCTCCTCAACTACAGACACACGCTTCTCCCCACAAATCAATGTCTGAATCTGCCGTCTGCATTGTGTGGGCGCTGAGGGCCCCTCTCCTCTCCCAGGCTTAGCTGTGGCTCAGTGTGTACCACTTCATTCCTCTAACAGCCTTTATCCCCCAGGCCCTGCCGGCGCAAAGTCCGCAATCGCCACTATTTGTCCCTTCCGTACCTCCCATTTCTGTGGAAGTGCCCAATCAGGTGAGAGAGTGGTTTCTATAGCGACGGATGTTGAGAATCTCTCCACAAACAGGTTGCCAAGAAGATCTGGGGCCTTGGGAAGATGTGTGAGGGTGAGGCTGTGTGTGTGTCTGACTGTGTGAAACCTAATCAAGATTCTATATAGCGTGCGTGAGTTTTTTTTTATACACTGGTGTTAAAAGATTGCCAGTGGTCACAATGGTCACCGTTTGAAATAATGTTTCAGAATACTTTTGTTTTTGCATAGTTTTGTCCTAAAGTTATGGGTCACTTTTGTTACAATGCTAATGCTGGTCTCTATTTGTGTTTGCCTTACGGTGTCTGTTGCAATATAATGATGTAGCCGTCCCGTTGTTTACCTGTATCTGTGTGTTCTGTTTGTGTTGTGTCATTGTGAGGTGAGACTGAATTCCTCAGAAGGTTAAAAGCCTGCAGTGTGTTTTTGTGTGATATGTGCGCGCGTGTGTAAGACGTTGGCTGAAGAGGCTCACATGGATAGCTCGTCTCTTCTACCTCTGGTTTCTCTGAGGGAGTAGAGGGACTCAAATGACTTGATTACGCTGAGCTGGAGTCACACTCTGTGACATAATTCAGGAGCTGAGGCATCTCTTTATTGAGTGAGAGTCCTGTTCTAAATCAAGCACTGTAGATTAACAAGTGTGCCTTAGAGCCGTACCTCCGCCTCTTTAGCCCAGCCCTGGATCAGCCCCTCTCTCTCTGTCTCTTGGTGGTGGGGAGGAGGGCAACAGTGTGTTTCAACTCTCAGCCTCACACACCTGTCTCCTCTCCTACACCGTTGAGCTTCAGTGCCTCTCTCCTGGCTCGGAGACTCAGTGAGGAGTATTGCAAGTTGCCATTGGAAGTGAGTCGTTGGGGAGAAGACTGGAGAGTAGCTTTTCCTTCCCTTATGTTGTGAAGCTGGCAAAGTTCCTCACGTCTTCCTCTCCACTAGATATCCACTCTCCATCGGTCTCTGGCACAGGAGAGCAAGGACTGCAAGTTTTATGTTCTGAGTCAGGCTTTTGATACTGAGAGGGGGGGGTGGGGGTCTCTGTGGCTCACAATCTGTGTGTGTGTGCGGGTCTATTGTACTCGTCCATGTTTCTGAATGAGCTGAAGAGTCCTGACTCATTGAGTGAGATGATGTGTTCTACTCTGTTTGCCACACAGACAAGTCTTGGAGGCTCTAGAATATGTGTATTGGAAGGAGCCTGGGAATGAGTTAACGTGATAAACTGTGGAAGCGTAAGGTTCCTTGAGTAAGCCTGCTCTTCGGGAGCTGTTTGGCTGGCTGGCTGGCTGCTCTGAATCCACTTTGTGGTCTGAGAGGGGGATTGGAGGCTGTCAGTCATGTGCTGAAGGCTGGAGCAATTTTTCAACCCTTATTGGTTGGGTGTTCCCAAACAAGGACCAGTTTCGCTCTGAGGCGGCTGATGTTGGTGGGATTTGGAGGATGATGGAGGCAACCGGGGAAAGAGCCTCAGATCCTTTCCACCAGGTGGCTGATGAGATATGTTGGCATGACTGCCATATTGCATCTCCATCCCAAAGCCCTTGCTTGGAAGTCTACTTCGCCAGACTGCCAAGAACCTTGCCCTCATCCAGGCCAAGGTGGCAAAACACGATAGTGATGACACCATAGGCCTGATCTCTGCACCAGACAGGATGCTCTTGCCAGCATACTTGGGGTCCAACATGTATTCTGCGGCGAGTATGGGCTTCAGGCAGAAGTCTTCACGCTTGTTGATGTATTTCAGAACTGCAGTTTCCTCTGCTTGGAGCAACAGTGAAGTGGGCAGGGCAGTACGGATTTCTTCTCTTACATCTGCAAGCAGAGTCTGAACATCAGACAGGATGGCATTGTCTCCCTCAATCCGTGCAATGGCTACTGCTATAGGTTTCAGGCTGCTTACCACTCTCTCCCAAATACATCATCCAAGAGGATCCTCTTGATGGGCTGTCCATATCGGCAGACTGTGATATGGCCATTTCTTGGAGAGACTCAATGTGGTGCTCTTATTCTTCTCACTTTGCTTGGTGAGGTAGACTGCTGCTTTAACTTCACATATCTAGCCATTTCCTTGGCTGTCTTGTAGAGTGTATCCATTGTTTTCAGTGCCATGATGTCCTTGAGGAGCAGATTCAATGCATGAGCAGCACAGCCAATGGGTGTGATGTGAGGGTAGGACTCCTCCAAGCAGCCACAATGTTCGCAGCACTGTCTGTCACGAGTGCAAATACCTTCTGTGGTCCAAGGTCATTGATGGCTGCCTTAAGCTCATCTGCATTGTAGAGACCGGTGTGTCTGTTTTCCCTTGTGTCTGTGCTCTTGTAGAATACTGGTTGAGGGGTGGAGATGATGTAGTTAATCATTCCTTGCTCACAAACATTCGACCACCCATCAGAGATGATTGCAATGCAGTCTGCTTTCTCTAGGATTTGCTTTACCTTCAATTGATCTCTGTTGAACTCTGCATCCAGCAAATTAGTAAATAAAGCATGTCTGGTTGGAGGGGTGTATGCTGGGCGAAGAACATTCAGAAATCTCTTCCAATACACATTGCCTGTGAGCATCAGAGGTGAACCAGCAGCATACACAGCTCGAGCAAGACTTTCATCAGCATTTCTCAGACTACGTTCCTCCATTGAGTCAAAAAAAACTTCTGATTCCAGGAGGACCATGAGCTATTGCTATCGATAAGGTGTCTGATTCATAATTTTCACCTCGAATAGAAGTAGAGGGATTTTTGTCAATGGTTGCTTGTTGTGAGCGCTGAGGGAACAGATGATTCTGCATCTTTGTTGCATTCTTCACATATGATTTGGCACAGTATTTGCAAATGAACTTAGTTTTCCTTCTACATTAGCTGCAGTGAAATGTCTCTACACATCAGATAGTGCCCGTGGCATTTTCCTGTAAAGATAAAAAAAAGAAATGAGTAAAAAAAAAAATGACATGTACAGATACTGTAAATAGTTAAACAGTTTGTAAGATACATGTTTTAAAATGAAGCATGTATGGAAAAAGGTGAATTAACACTCCTCAGTTAGCAGGCTCAAGCAAGCTAAAACCCACATGCTAGCAAAAACTAACTAGCAGAAATTGTTAACAAGTTAGAAATGATTTAAACACACTTTGCTGTAGGCTACTATTTACTAGTTAACAAAAAATCATGTATGCCATTATAAAATATATTCACCCCACCCAGTATTGTAATCAAAACTTAACAGAAAGCATGCAGTCCTTGGCTCAGACAGTGTAGTAGTATGGGCTCAATAGCATCTCATTAGTGTACAAGATCTTGAGAATCAGCTGTACATGTGATGGAAGAGTGCACTGCACATGTGATGGAAGAATGCACTGTGCATGCAGACGGTTGCAATTCCATTGATTTGGGGATAGTTTAACCTAGAATTGCCTTATGTGCATCCCACAAAAAAGGGTCACTGTTATAAGCTAACTTTTTTGATGAATTTAAGCAAAATTCACACACCAGGCTATAGCCCGCAGCAGCTAGCCAGAACTCCCACCAACCACAAGCCTTCCTCCAGCCAGCACAACCGGCACCCCCCACCTCAGTGCATGGCCTCTCTCCAGCCTGGCTCCCCACCTGCAGAGTGGCTGTCCCTAAGCCAGCTTCTTCTCTCTCAGAGTGACACATCCTCCAGCCAGCGTCCCCAGCAGCACTGTGACATTTCCCCCTACTGTCTCCGTTCACAACATGACACATCCTTTAGTTAACATTCACCCCACAACAACAGCCTGTCACTAGGGTCGCTGGTTAACCCCAAAATGTCTCCTCCAGAGCTTACAGAGATGATTTTGGCCCCGATTTAGGGTATGTTTTCAAGGTCTGAGACAAAATCCCAATGCTTGTTTAATGTGAGCAGGTCAGAAATGGGTCAGGGGTACCGATCCTGTCTTTGAGCTGTCCCAGACACCCCAATTTTTTCAAACATGTTTGATTTTATGGGCACAAAATCTGCAATGCTCTTGCAGTGTGAGATGTGCAACGGCAGCTAACACTACAGAGAACGGTGATCATCAGCAATGGCCGATGAGAGCTCGCCAGAGAAGAAGCCAGTGCGATGAAAACGTGTTTTCGCATCACCCAGAATTTGTAGACTCTCCAGCAGGAGCGATGACTGCTACTAGTATGCGTTTCTACTTGCCTTTAACCAAAGCCAAAGTGGCAAATCGTTACAGCTCGGAAGTTCACAAGTGTTGGCTCCATATTTCAACTCTGTATGGCAACCGTGCATGTCTATTATGAGGCTGCTTTGAGCCACAGCACGTTAACAATGTAATCACATCATTGTTTTCGTGAGACAGCGTGGTAGGAGGAATCCTCTAAACGGTGATATTTAAAAGCCCTCTCCCTCTTCTCATTAGTGAAGAGAGGCTTACACAGAGCAAATAGTTTTTATTTGTACTACCATCATATATACTGAGTGTTCAAAACATTAGGAACACCTTACTAATATTGAGTTGCAACTTCTTTTGCCCTCAGAACAGCCTCAATTCGTTGGGTCTGAAGTTGGGAGTGAAGTGGGGTTTTTGGGAGGCGAGAGCAGAGTGGGAATGTTGATTAGTGAAGTCAACCTTGTGAGGGGAGGATCCTCATGGGATTCAGACGAGTGTACAGGAGGAGGGGAGGATCCTCATGGGATTCAGACGAGTGTACAGGAGGACAGAGAAGTAGAGCACACTCCAAAACCTCCACATGGCCTCCTGCATTTTTCACCCTGTGAGGGAGGGTTGGAGACAGACCTGAGAGAGACAGATAGGAGTTATCCTCTCCAAACTCTTACCGAGACAGTCAGACACAGCTGTTCATTAAACTGAGTGTACAAAAAATTAGGAACACATTCCTAATATTGTATTGCACCCCTTTGCCCTCAGAAAAGCCTCAATTCGTCGGGGCATGAACTCTTCAAGGTGTCGAAAGTGTTCCACAGGGATGCTGGCCCATGTTGACTCCAATGCTTTCCACAATTCTGTCAAGTTGGCTGGATGTCCTTTTGGTGGTGGACCATTCTTGATATACACGCTGAGTGTGGGTCCAGACCAGCCATGCAGTCCATCCACATTTATCCTGATTTGTTGCCGTGGTGCTCTCTTTGTTTACCGTAAAGCGGGTGATTTACGTCGGCTGCGCTTGGCAGGGCCTGAGCGTGGGCCAGTGGTGAGGTGGTGGTGGTGGAGGAGGGGGGTGTTAGACGCCTCTGTACTGGGTGATGGTAGGATGATGGTCTGATTTGTTTATGGGTCTGAATGGCTCTAATGTCTCCTTTGTTTTCCACTCCATGCAGCCGGCCAGCTGAGCCAGTCGGCCCACCTCTCCCTACAGCTGCCTTACACCGTGCTGGGCCTGGGGCGCAGCGCCAACTTCCTGGACCACCTGTACGTGGGTATCCCCCGGCCGCTCGGAGACAAGGTACAGTATGGTGCGCTGCAGCACTGGGGGAGGGGAGCGGAGAGGAAGGACATGCCAGACAAAACACAGACAGGACAGGATGCAGTAGGAGCTACAGATGAAGTAGGAGCTATGCAGGTCTAATAACTACAGCATGGAACTGATACTGTTTCTAGTCACTGCAACCATGTGGAGAACACACCCAGATCCACTGATACTGACACTAACTCTACTGCAGGTTGATGTGAATGTTTTAAATGGTTCTTCATGTTGCAGTATGATAAGTAGATGATCAGTTATGCAGTAAATAATTCATTATCTTCTTCGTTCACCTACTTTTGTGCTACCTCAAACATTGATATGTGGTTTGGGTTTGTGGGGAGCGACAGCCTTCTGTCTCTCATATCACGTGCCGTTTGAAGTGCTGTTTGTTGGTTCCTCGAAAGATTCCCCTGCACGGCCTAGTTGAATTTGAGACACTGGCTCCCGTTCCTCACCTGTCAAAGAATAGAACAGAGGTCTTCATCATAGCGGATTTGCATTGCAAATTTCTGCCCATACTTCACTACCTTGGGAGCGAAGCTCGTACCGAATAAGGCATCTGAAGTACAGCAATGTGCTTTGTTGTCGCTCGCATCCTTTGAGTTATGCAAGAAAATGTTTCCACTAGGGTTCACATTTCCCAACACAGCAGTAAATAAAATCTTTATAATGCTTTGTATTATGCTAACCAATTTACCTTCAGAGGGTGTATGAATATTGTGACTTCACTGCTAATTGTGCTACATACACTGAGTGACCAGGTGAAAGCTATGATCCCTTATTCACACATCCGCTTCAATCAGTGTAGATGAAGGGGAGGAGACAGGTTAAAGAAGGATTTTTAAGCCTTGAGACAATTGAGACATGGATTGTGTGTGTGTGCCATTCAGAGGGTGAATGGGCAAGACAAAATATGTAAGTGCCTTTGAACGGGGTATGGTAGTAGATGCCAGGCGCACCGGTTTGTGTCAAGAACTGCAACGCTGCTGGGTTTTTCACGCTCAACAGTGTATCCATGTGTTTATCAAGAATTGTCCACCACCCAAAGGATATCCAGCCAACTTGACACAACTGTGGGGAGCATTGGAGTCAACATGGGACCAGCATCCCTGTGGAACACTTTCGACACCTTGTAGGGTCCATGCCCCAACAAATTTAGGCTGTTCTGAGGGCAAAAGGGGGAGGGGTGCAATACAAATATTAGGAATATGTTCCTGATCAGTGTACACGTTTAATGAACAGCTGTGTCTTTCTGACTGTCTCTGTAAGAGTTTGGAGAGGATAGCTCCTATCTGTCTCTCTCAGGTCTGTCTCCAACCCTCCCTCACAGGGTGAAAAATGCAGGAGGCCATGTGAAGGTTTTGAGTCAGATAAGGAGTGTGTTCTACTTTTCTCTCCTCCTGTACACTCGTCTCAATCCCATGAGGATCCTCCCCTCCTCCTGTACACTCGTCTCAATCCCATGAGGATCCTCCCCTCACAAGGTTGACTCAACATTCCAGCTCTGCTCTCGCCTCCCAAAAACCCCACTTCACTCCCAACTTCAGACCCACTGCTCTCCTTTGAAACACCCTCTGAAAACCCAGAAACGCTTTCCTCCTCTAAAACACAGACGTCTTCTCTTAGCCAAAGTGCCAGAAGCGCAGCCTGTCACTGTCTCTCATCACCGTACTGCTAAAACCACACTGTGTTGAAGAGCAAAATGTCAGCATTAGCTTAGTAGGTTAAGAACTGCAAGTACTAATGAACTAGCAAAATGCACTGACACGATCAGGTGACTCATTACGTTCATCTTTCATCTACTTAACCTATTTTACCTAAAACACAAACAAAATATAAAATCTTCGTCTTTGCCTTACCTACATAGCTCAGGGATCAAAATACGACGTATGTCATGCACTTTAATTGACATTTCTCGGTTTCAGGAAGTAGTCCTATGCATGGCTTCCAAACCCACACATTGGGTTTGTAACGATACTCCAGCTAATGGGACTGTAGGAAGTAGGCTGACACACCAGGGGGATACTTCAGCAGACCTCATATATTTAATTTACTAGCCTGTGTGTGTCTTAAATGCATGGCTTTAAATAGCTTGGGTATAGGTAGCTGAAAACCCTGGGCTCTCATTAGAGTGTCTCTGAGTAAAAGAGGAAGCAAAGTACGCCGTCACGCACTGCGTGTGCGTCCGCATGCATCTGTGTGTGTGTGTGTGTGAGCGAGCGGGTGTGTTTACCTTATCCTTTAATGTTGCCAGATATGTGACAGATATGTTGTCGGAAATTAGTCTCTCTTACCTCGAGGACTCCGTGAGAAAGATGAATTTAACATTTGCTGGTGATTGCCGTCCAGTAACAACTCAAAGAGGGAAAATTACCTTTTGTAATTAATACAGAAACTAGCTTTTGAGCTTTTGAACTTCTAATAATGAAGTTCCTTCAACTCTGAACTAGAGAGCAAATTGTAGTGCAGTACTATACAGGAAACGACTCAGGCCTTAAATTGTATCTGCACTGGAAAGTTGGGATATATTGCCTCCATTGTGTTGCCATTGAACTAGACTTTTTCCATTATTGCTATCCCCTTCATTCTGCCTCCCTGAGGCTCTAATAACATTGTTTCTCTGTTTCTGTCTGGCAGGACGTGAGGAAGCAGGAGTGGACAGCCATCATCCCTAACTCTCAACTCATAGTCATTCCATACCCACATGACGAGCCCCGCAGGTACACACACACACATATCTGTACTTGCACGCCCACAAACATGCTCAGGCCATGTTTCCAGAGTTTTCTGTGTAATTCACATGTAGTCCTACCCCCAGGAGTGCCAGCAGATGGCAGAACCCCCCTCTCCGTATGGCCATCTAACACATTTTGTCACCAACACATGGAACACACACACACACTGACAAATGCTTGCGATTGCATACATGCAGTTCAAGTCAGAAGTATACATACACTTAGGTTGAAGTCATTACAACTCATTTTTCAACCACTCCACAGATTTCATGTTAACAAACTATATTTTTGGCAAGTCGGTTAGGACATCTACGTTGTGCATAAAAAATAAATACAAAATTGGTTCATCATTGGGAGCAATTTCCAAACGCGTGAAGGTACCACGTTCATCTGTACAAACAATAGTATGCAAGTATAAACACCATGGGACCATGCAGCCGTCATACCGCTCAGGAAGGAGATGCGAAAAGTGCAAATCAATCCCAGAACAACAGCAAAGGACCTTGTGAAGATGCTGGAGGAAACAGGTACAAAAGTATCTATATCCACAGTAAAATGAGTCCTATATCGACATAACCTGGGCCAAAATTCACCCAACGTATTGTGGGAAGCTTGTGGAAGGCTACCTGAAACGTTTGACCCAAGTTAAACAATTTAAAGGCAATGCTACCGAATACTAATTGAGTGTATGTAAACTTCTGACCCACTGGGAGTGTGATGAAATAAATAAAAGCTGAAACAACAATTAATTCTCTCTGCTATTACTCTGACATTTCACATTCTTAAAATAAAGGGGTGATCCTAACTGACCTAAGACAGGGACTTTTTACTAGGATTAAATGTCAGGAATTGTGGAAAACTGAGTTTAAATGTATTTGGTTAAGGTGTAAGTAAACTTCCGACTTCAACTGTATAGCTACTACACTAACTTATTTCTCAGAAAAACACACCCACATTATGTAGATGCATACATCATGTACTGCTCATACATTACAGTGAATTCTCAATGTACTGTATAGCTGTGTAAAGAAGGTGTCTTCAGTGTCATAATCTTTATTGGACACAGGTTGACGCAACATATTGTGGCTAATTTTGTGTTTTAGTTTTTTCACCACTAATATTGAATGTGTTTATTAGTTCTGATAGAATGTCTTAATGAAGGTTCATATTTGAGCAGCATAAGACATTCAGCTGTTAATTGTAGTATAATATCACATCTCCACAGTCTGGGTCTGTTCCGATTTTTAGTCCTCCATTCAAAAGAACTCTCTGTTCTCTTCAATAGTCACACACTATACGTATCAAAAGTTCCAGAAATGTGCTTGTCGTTTTTTATCTTTTTTATTTAAATGGTTCATCTCTGACAGGGATGTAGCATTTCTCGATTCATTTTGACGTAATATGTCATGTTTAGTGATTACAGAATCGTTATTATCAAATAACACCTCTGATAAAGCAAAATATGCTCCCAAGTGGCGCTGCGGTCTAAGACACTGCGTCTTAGTGCTAGAGGCGTCACTACAGACAACCTGGTTCGAATCCACACTGTATCACCACCAGCCGTGATTTGGAGTCCCATAGGGCGGCGCACAATTGTCAGAGTTTGGCCGGTGTAGCCGTCATTGTCAATACAGATTTGTTCTTAACTGACTTGCCAAGTTAAATAAAGGTTAAATTTAAAATGCAAAATATATAGCACATCGACTCTTGCCTTCTGATAGGGTTGGAAAAGATGAGACATTCCTTTAGTATGATGGTAGTTGATACGCTCTTTCTCTCTCCTACCCTTTTAGTTGGAGTGCAAAGTTGTATCTGACCCCCAGTAACATAGTCCTACTGACTGCCATCGCTCTGATCGGCGTGTGTGTTTTCATCCTGGTCATCATTGGCATCCTCCACTGGCAGGAGAAGGTAAGAACAGAATGACACAAATACATCTTACACCGTTTGTCGTCATCGTTGTTGTAAAAGATATTCCTCCTCACTATCCTCTCCTCCTCCCCCTCCTCTTAATAGTCGTGAGCCAAAGCCGGTTACGTTCTGGTCTCTCATCCTCCTCACCACTGCCAGTCCATAGTTTCTGGTGGGGGGGTATTCTCTTCTCCTGGCCCTGGGGGGCTGCTGGGGAGCTCTGGTGCTGGTCCAGAGAGCAGGAGACCTGCTGTGGGCACAGGGCTAACTCAGAGAGGAACAGATGGGTCAGAACCAGCAGATGGGCCCTGTCCTCTAGCTTCCTACAGCGCTCCCACATGGCTGTTAGAGGGCCATAACCAGTGAGGAAGCTTGGCTGTAATTGCTTTGTTCTGCCCCTTCAGCATATCAAATCTTTTGTTCATTATCCCTGTAAATATGCCCTCCAGGGAGTGTGTGTGTGTTGCTTGGCTTTGCTACGTTTACATTGAATGTTTAGGTAATCGTGTATCGTTTGAATTTCCCAAAACTTGTGAGCATTTGCACGTGTTTGCATGCAATTGTTGCCGGCATGCGTGTGTGGTGTGTCCAGCGTGCCGTGCACTCATCCCCATCCCAGTGCAGCCGTGGCTGGTCTGTCTCTCCAGTGAGCGTGGTCGGGGCATCGTTGGCGTCTTCTCAAAGCCATCTGCTTTGGGTGCCTGATTATGCACCAGGAAGCCATAATTGTTCTCTGCTCAGGGAACTGTTCTGGGAACACTAGCTTCATTGGAGTTGACACTGCATTCAAATAACATGTTTGGCTCCATATCTGAGGAACTGAGCCCAGCAATTATATTTTAGCTGAAAGAGAGAGAGGCAGAAACATGGTTCCTTGTCCGTCGTTGATTAGAGGTTGATTGAATGGTAATGTTCGTGATGGCCCAGGTAATGGAAGCTCAGGTAATAGCTAGCTGTTCATTTGTTTAGAAGATTACTGGGCCAATGTACTGTACTTCAGTTCAGAGGCCCCTTCCCTTTCAGAGATACCGGTAACTGCCAAAATAAAAGAAACACCAACATAGTGTCCTAGTAGGGTGTTGGGCCACCACGAGCCGGATCAGCTTCACTGCACCTTGGTATACATTCTACAAGAGTAGAGTGAACTCTGTTGGAGGGATGCAACACTATTCTTCCACAAGAAATTCCATTATTTGGTGTTTTGTTGATGGTGGTGGAAAACGCTGTCTCAGGCGCCGATCCAGAATCTCCCATAAGTGTTCAATTGGGTTGAGATCCTTTTCATGTTCATCAAACCATTCAGTGACCACTTGTGCCCTGCGGATGGGGGCATTGTCATCCTATGGGGCATAGCCATGGTATTCAAAATAATGGCCTGCCAAGCATTTTTATACATTCTTTTTTTATATACATTGCTTAATTAACTCCGGAACCACACCTGTGTGGAAGCACTTGCTTTTAATATACGTTGTATCCCATATTTTGGCAGTTACATATATCTGCTTCATGTTATTACTGTTACAGCTGATGAGTCACATCTTTTGAATATGCAGCCTGTTTTTGTGTTGGTATGACGTCTCAGTTCTTGTGAGGTTGTGTGTTTGTTCCTGTTGTATTTGGGTAGCCTAGCCGACATCTCCGCTATTGTGGGTCTTTTTGAGCGAGGGTACTGCCTTTGTTTGCTTTTAATGGGGGGGATTTGTGTCCCGTTATCATCTTTTTGTCTAGTCGGGTGTGTCGTTGGCATCGTGAGTGTGCTTGCCTTGAAGTCAAATCTGAGGCCGGCTGCTGCTGAGCACTCCTTTTCTATCTGACTCACTCTGCCCAGCACAATAACACACCATAATTGAAGGGGCTCTCTTAGATAAGAGAGTGTAACCTTTCACACAGGGGAAAATAGCATTTAGAAAAAGCTCCACATCTCCATAAACTTATCCATTTGCATTGCGGTGTGCAGTTGACCAGGTCACGGTGATTGACTTGATATTTACACTGAACCCTGCTATATGTTCCACAAATCTCAATGGTTAAATAGAAGTCAGAGGCTGGTAAGAGACACAGTACCTCCTGTGACAGCCGAGACTGGATCAGGAAGGAACACAAAGAGCCCAAACTAATTTTGTTATTGGGTATGTTAGAATATTGTTAAAGATAAGAAAGCTGAAATGTGAATAAAAATACCTTATCTGTTTTAGCCTAGCTGTAAATCTGAGAGGTACTTTGAATTCTCTTTATTTGTCAGGTAACTTTGGTTTCACGCCTGAGGAATCGATCATTGTTTGTTTGAGCTATTTGTATTTTGTGGGGGTTTCAACAGAATGCAGGGCTTTACGAGCGGTGAAGGCTGCATTATGCTTCCACGTTGCGTAATGCATACAATGTGACAAAGGTCTTATCCCGTGTTGTCCTGCATTTTATGCTAGTTCAAGGCCCCGTAGCCTTAGCACTGAGTATGGATAGGTTACCGCGTACAGTAGACCTTTCAAATAGGTCAGGTTATGGTGTTACTGAACGTCACATTCAATCAGGACAAGATTGTACACGTGAGCACTCAATCAGTAGGGCTATTCAATAAATGACACGGATGATATTACACACGGAATAACAACACAATTATATCTCCTGAACGCTCAATTATTTAATGTTCATACACCACAATGAACTAGCAATATTGACAGGATTACAAGCCAGTTCACTGAATGAGACCTATGGAGAAAAACAAGTGTAACTAACTGAACACTCCGACCTAAAGTCCTGAACAACACAGATACGGCCGGCAGACTCTGCTCAGACGTGGGTGTACTCCATCAGGACTGTCTGTCGCATGGGGAGTGATCTCAGAACAAATCTGTCAGCTTCACCTCCGCTGCATCTTGAAACCTCCACTTTTTCATCATGCAGTCCCTCGTGCTGCCTTTTGTTGAGGGGAAATAAAAGAGCAAAGCTAAAAAAAAAAAAGTGAATTATCCAACATTCATCCACAGAGGGTACATAATTGTACGATGAAGAGATATCACATGAACACTTTTAATAATCAGTGCCTGCCTCAGATAGATTGACCACTCAGTAGGTCTGCTGGTTTTATTATTATTCTACATTGGTTTAAGCCCCACCTCTCTCTGTCTCTCTCACCATCGCTGACTGTTAGACTGTCTGTGTTTTTTCTGACTCCTGACCCCTGATCTTTTGCCCTGTGTGTGTTTCAGAAAGCGGACGACCGGGAGAAGAGACAGGAAGCACACCGGTTCCATTTTGATGCCATGTGAAGGAGCACAGGAAGAGATGGACCACGGGAAACAGTCATGCCTGCTTTCTGTTTTATATAAGTTTGCTGGTCTATGGAATTGTTTATTTATTTGATCCCCTCGGCCTCTTGAGGATGAGGCGTTTAAAGTGTTTAGATATCCATTAGACGTGATCAAATGTAAAAGAGACAGACGGGTTACTTCTCGCATACTTGCACAGATTTGGTTGGAATTTGAACGTGTTCATTTTTTTATTCACATTTCCTTATACATTTCAAGGGCCAAAATAATGAATGAACCCAAATCTAAACGTAACTACTGAGTGAAATTACACTGAGTGACATCCCAGGGGACTTTCTTCTTTTTATTTATTTTTTATCAATGGTTTGGCTCAGCTCATTATGTATGGATGTCAAATGGGCAGTTTACGTCATGAATTTGAAATAATGTTTAAATGTTCAATCCAAGTTGCCCTAATCTGCAAAACACATTACTGATTTGTTTGTTTTGGGGGGGAAGCATTGCTATTGTAATGCTACTTGAAGTCTTCTGTACGTCCAGTCATCCGTTGTCTTCCTGTATGACTTCTGTATGTCAATCTGTAAAGGTTATTGTTTTCCATGGACTGCTATAGTCAGATATTGCACAGAGTCCACTGACCCAAACAGGGTTCTTACACTGGATGCATCCAATGTGCTCTACTGTTATTAATGCGCATAGTCCATGGTCCATAATGAGGGTTACTGTATGTGTCAAGTTAATTATGTACTTTGCCTCTCCTTGTTCCCAAATTCCCCTTCAAATACCTGACACAATATCCTATACTTGGTTGACAGCTCCCACTCTCCAATGCCCTCACTCACTCACAGTGATATTGGAATGGCCGGTACTACTGACCCCTCTGCTTTGGTTTAATGTCCTTAGCTTTTTAGATAAGTCTTTCTCACTCTTAATAATCTTGTTCGTCTCACATGATAAACATGGTGTGTATTCGGCGTGCCAAACACTTGATTATGTGTTCATGAAAAACTTCAATGAAACTGTGGCGGTCAAATAAAGAATGGTCCTCTTAAACTACTTCTACTTACACGGGGAAATAGGGTTGTTCTTTAACCAACAGAAAGTGCAATCATCCTTATCACCAATGTCAAAGCATCTTCTATTAATAATTTCTTTCATTTTGAATTAACATGGGACACTGTGTGGTCTAACATCCAAATATGTATTTTGCTATCGTCCCATGTCTGTGGTTTGAACCTTTTTTTTAAACTAATGATTAATAGTGATCAGTCATTTATTTATTGTTTTGTGATTGTGCTTGTAAATCGGAAATGTTCAATTTAAGTATGATAATTTCTGTTGAGAATGTGTATGGGGTGATGGGTTGAAAATTAAAGTGTTTATCATGCTTAATTAATGGTGGTTCTCACTTGTTTTGAATTAATTTTAATGTATTTCCGTCTCACTTTTGCCTTACATTCCATGGACACCCGAAAAGGTCGATTCACCTAGTGAACTGATGACTCAAGAAACGATTGGAAGTGACAACTTGGCATAGCCTACGGTTTTGAGTTCTTTTTAGTTCATGCAGCATAATGTATCGCAATCTGTCACTTATGGTAAAATGGTAGTCAAATAAAATGGTAGCCATCATTTAAATAGTTTACGTTTTACTGTCTGTTGATGTTTTCCCACGATTGTCTCTTGGCAATAACTTACTGAGTAAAGAGTATCCTGATTGTATGGTGTCAACTTTTCGTTTTATATTATATCAGACATGGCTCTGCTCAATTTTACCAATATAATCGTTCAATGCAACACGAACAGAGCAGAGACTTGTAAGCAGGGAGAGATAACGCTGCGGATTTTACACTCGGCGAATGGGTGCATGCGTACAAGCTGCTCATTCACGCAAACATCGCCCAGAGCATAAATGAGCCTTGTTTAGTGCCATTACTTCAGTTCAGCCACAGACCACTCTGTGCGTCTCTCTGTGCGCGTCTCTCGGATACTCCGCTGCTCAACCTCACTGGACAATACAACCTGCTTTAATAATAGCGCATGTTGCATTTGGAACTACAAGACACCTGTCTAGATGGAATTAACGTTCTATCTAATACTTATCGGGAGTGGTTGAAGACTAAGCGCTTGTTTTCCTCAGAGGTAATTCGGAGTGGATGGTTGCCTTTATGACTATGGAATTAAGGCGATCAATGAAAAGTTGGATTTTATGAACAGCGACTCATTGCCTTGATCCATAAAATGGAGAGATAAAGCGTGTAACCCCCTAAGCTAAGAAGGAGAACGTATTTGGCACCACTACACAGGGAGAGGAAATGCACAGAGGTGAGTTTTACTGAGCATTGGAGTGCTTTTTGATCGTATTTAAAGACCACTGATATGATAAATAAGGCTAATAATCACTCGCATCGGCTTTGATATAATGAATCCATTATTCTTCTGTAATATTAGACAAAACACATCCTTACCAAATATCTCCCGTTGTATTTTCTTTTGCGCCAAGTTGTTTTGTGTTCTTCATGTTTGCAGGTAGTGAATGGCATCGCCATCTGCAGGTTTACTTCTATTCAGTTATATATTATATTAGCTTTTTAAACTACTGCAACGGGTTATCTTTGAAACGTGCCAATGTGCCAATATCCTCTATAATAAAATGTGACGTTTGCACAAGGCTACACAATCCCGAAGAATGCATTCCAATTTAGGCTACTTTTCTATTAACACTAAAGGTCCGCGCCCCCGCGGAAATCTAATTAGTATTTTTTTTGTATCTCCTTTAAACAAATATATAGATATGTGTTTTTTTGCATTGTATGTGTCTCGATCCACCTGTGTAACACTTCTGCATCTGTGATGAAAGTTGACAGAGCTAGAGCGGTGTTTGTCAGACCATGAGACATCCCGAAAATCCCAAATCGGTCTTCTCACAAAGTCCTCTGAAGGGTTTGGCCTACAAAACTATCTTTTTGGGGAGGGGCGGGGACTGTTTTTCCATGTAGTTAATCTGTTATTGAATGCGTTTGTATGAGCTAATAGCAGTAAGGCCAAAAATAATGTTTAATCAAGTATTTTGTATATACTTCAAGGGGTCTTAAAATTATTTTCTAAAATAGCAAAATTATTACCCCCCCCCCCCCCCCCACATCCCCTTGTTTAGACAGAGCTTGGACTCTTATGGGTTAATTCCTTCATTTCTGATTTCAAGTCATGTGGGATGAATACATAATGTATTTAGGAGTTGAAAATCGCTATGTTTTAGCAGAACGACACCTGGGCGCTAGTGCTGAAGTGACAGCTCCTGCTGATTCGCGCCACGTCTGGGACAAGGGCCACAGCTGCAGTTTGCAGATCATTTTAAGCCACGGTATCCTGCTCTGAAATCAAGGTGTTTTGTACTGTACTGTAGGGCTATTATTAAAGGGACTGTCAAGTATTGTTTAACACACCTAGCCTGTAAACTGCACTGAATCTTATCACCGAGGGGGAGAACCTTGAGCTCAATTCAGTAGGCCTGGGGTATTTCAGTCACAAAATAGTCGTCTGAATAGTATTTTCAACAAAGGACTGTAGCGTTCTAACTCTGTATAGCCCTATGTTTCATTTTGTAATATAATTGCATAATCGAAATGCATCAGCCAACATCCAACAGGGACATCTATGCTTTTTGGGTTAATTTAAGCAATGTGGTAGGCCATCCATTTTTATTTCCGGTAAAAATGGATGGCTTTCAGGTCCATTCAAAGCTGTTTGAACCAACTGTGTTCTACAATGAATGCCTGCCATAGATTGTTTTTAATAGGTAGTTATGGTCATTCAGTATTGTCCAGAAAGGGGAAATCTATATGAATAGCCTTATAGGCCATGCATGAAAAAGTGTGTGTGTGCGCAGTGTGGACTTTTGGCCTTCATTGTATCAAGATCAGGAAGAGAGATGGTGTGTGGGCATGGATGTGTGTTTAAATTCTGTATAGTAGAGAACATGGTGTCTGATATCTTTTTGCAAGCCTGGGTGGCTATAGTCAATCCATGTTTCATTATGCGTCTGTCAGGCTCCCGCTCTCTGTTTAATGTGGTATAAGCAGAGCAGTCTATTAAAAGCCATTGGGGGTAAACCTACATCGGCTTATCTGGAGAAGACAGTAGTGTTGTGGGCTGAAATGTGCACAGGGGTACTGCGAGCAGTTTTAGCACTGATATATAATACACAATGCAGCGCTGTTGACGCTGCCTCCGGATGCCTGTCTCTCATTGTGGCTTCACGCCTGCAAGCCTTATCCCATTTGTTCTGGTGCTGTCTTCATCCAGGACAGGGCTGGCGATGTGGGCCTACCAATGAGTGCTCCCTGACACACCATCAGAGGACAATATGATAACACATACACAGATATACAGCCTATGATATGTCTTGGGTCCGATAAGAGGCTTTTTAGATAAACTCTCAATGGCACAACCTATGAAATACAATGGTAGGGATACATCTACAAGACCCAAGGATCAATATTCTGTCAAGTATTGTTGTACATCATGCACACTTGGTGCGTACAAGTTCATGAATTGCAAGATGTATCTTTACTGTTACTGTCAACGTCGTAGACCCTAACCCTAACACTAACCCACTGTGTGTGTGTGCTTGACACTGTTATGGTTATTATGGATATAAGTAGGGCTATAATTCTTCATGATGCCCGCTCTAGCTCCTGCTTCACAGCTGTTCCAAGAATCACACATACACCATTTAGTAAAAAAAAAAGGTTTATAATTATTTCACCCAACAGAAAAGAAGGCATGTTTCTCATTTAAACTGGTAATTACTATTTTCTATCTTAACTAGCAGATTTCATGCTTCACATAATTGCTTTTTAATGAGGTATGTGTGAGCTAGTGTGTTAGATTACCTATTATTTCAACACTTTGATTAAATTGTTTTTACCTGTTCCACTCATATTAGATGGTCCTTTTATGAAAAACAAGGGTGTAAATCATTGACATTGTAATGTTTTTCTATTGCAGCCTGGGTACTCCTTATTCTGATAGAAGAGGGATTTGCTCTGGCACAGAGAACTAAAGGTGCGTCTTCTGATGTCATCATGTCAGATTATGGAGAAATAATTGGTCGCGTTGTAAAGCACATAAAACATTTTCAGTGGCAGAATCACAAACTGATCTAATCCCATACACGGTCTTGATTATTTTCACTGTCTTTTCTCAGAGTCCTTTTCTCAGAATGAAGGCAGTCCACCTCAGAATCTTAACGAATGTGGCACCTGGGTCCGCAACATCAACGGGGGAGTCTTCACGTCCCCCAACTACCCCAACACATACCCCCCTAACAAGGAGTGTGTTTACATCTTGGAAGGTACATGTCTGTTTCTGCCTGCTCACACACAAATGGCCTCAGCAGTGCCTTAGAATGTGGATAATAAATGCCTATTGGTTTGTTGCTATTTTGACAGCCTGTCAGTCATATATATATACACCTTATCAGAGTAATGTCATCCAAAAGTTCAAAATCTATAGATTTGTGATAGAAACTCAACCGAGACTATGTAGGCTGCAGGAACAGACAGTGTGATTTCATCACTCTCAGAAAAATGGAATATGTGGTGAAGCTCAAGGGCTCCCCCTGTGGAAACATCAACTAGCATAGACATAGAACCTACCTTGACAAAACTGCATTGACAATCCAAATTATCATTGTTATGTACAATAAGCAGGGCTTAACAAGGCCAATTCTCCAGATCATCATGACTCAAACCCAGTAAGGAATTGCATCGCTCATCTCCAAAGGTCTTAGGAGGGTGTGACACTCAATACTCATCAGTCAAGAACTGTCAGTCAACCTGGTTTATATTTCACAATTTATGGCTTGTTGACTGCGTTTCAGACTTTTGTCTCTCGGATTATGTGCTTTTGGTTAGCGATTGTGTATTTATTCTATTGTTTCAGTGTGTTGTATTGAGTTATCAAGCTAAGCTGGGTAATACTATCTTTGGTATGTACTGTATCTAGCTACTTTGAACTGAGAGCTTTTGTTTATAATCCTTACCAGGGGAAATATACATGTGATTTAGTGTTGTGATAACGGTAGTGCCAGCTTGACTGAATCTGTACATTAGACTTCCATCATTTATTTCTGTTTAAAATAGTGACATTATTGCTTCCCACATATCTTCGAAGTACAGCTCATTTGTTTCGGTGTGTGTGCTGGCGTGCCATTGTTTGTGTGGGTGAGCTAGAGACATGATTTGTCTTTACATGTGTGTCTGAGCTGTGACATCATCGTTTAAATGGTGGTATCATTTGTTTCAGTTCAAAGGCATTACCCGCTCTTATCAATTTTTCTACCATTTGCCATTTTATCATAGCAGGCAGTCTGATGCATATGTAATTCATCTATGAAGACAGGAATAAGCTGGCTTTTAAAAAATTGTATGTGAGAGTCATGTTGATTCTGAGAGGCTACTTGAGCCAGTCATATAGGGTGTGATTGACATGATATGTGAACTTCTAAACTCAAATGCATGGTCAAGGTTTTGTGTTTTGGTTCAGAACCTGTAAGGAAACATGCTGACATGTCATGTGTGTATGCATGAGCACTTGCATTAGTGTAAGGGCTCAATTCAATCTGTATCACCGAAGTTCAGCTCTACAGCGCAATTGATATTTAAAGGCAATGTTCCCACGTTCATGGAGACTGCATTCATGTCGGCTCAATAAAAAATAACCTTAACTTTTCAAGCGAGCTATAGCACTGAACTTCGACGATATGGATTTAATCGAGCCCTAAGCATGGGTACCGTTGTGTATTTATGCTGCCATTCATAAACTGGCTGTGCATATATATATATTTTTTTATTTTTTTTAAATATTTTCTTTATTGTTTTAACTAGGCAAGTCAGTTAAGAACAAATTATTTTTTGCAATTACCTACACCGGCCAACCTCGGACGACACTGGGCCAATTGTGCGCCGCCCTATGGGACTCCCAATCATGGCCGGTTGTGATAGCCCCTATAGGTAGAACACATTAGTAGTTTTGCTGTTATCAGATTTTGAAACAAGTTTGTGTGCAGACAGACCCTGCTATGCTGGGAAACGCAGTAAATAGAGCAAAACCTTTTAGCTAAACCCAACACTCCTCATCTCTCACCTCCTCCAGCTCTCCCTCGTCAAAGAATCCAGTTGGCCTTTGATAAGAACTACTACATGGAACCCTCCTTTGAGTGCCGATTTGATCACATCGAGGTACGGGATGGTCCATTTGGCTTCTCACCGATCATCGACCGCTTCTGTGGGTCGAAGAGCCCAGGCCTGGTCACCTCCACGGGCCGCTTCATGTGGGTCAAGTTCACCAGCGACGAGGAGCTGGAAGGTGTTGGGTTCCGTATCAAATACACCTTTATAGCAGGTACTCATGTTCTCGGTTAGAGCTAGCCTACTGGGCCTATCCTCATTACATACACATTCATAGGTGTGGATAAGAAGGACTACAGCACATCCACAGATTCATTGTCAAAGGTTTGACTTGTTTGTTACCATCCAATTGTATACACTAGAACACTGAAATCAACATCTCACATTGGGCCACAGATATTAGCTCCCAATGGTCTTCCCCAGTTTATCTGGCTTACTTTAATGGGATGTTATCACTTTTCTTAACTCATGAATTCCAGTTCTGTGGATCAAAACTTATGTGCTTTCCTGTTTATAATTTCAGACCCAGATTTTCATCTGCACGTGGGTGGACTGTTAAATCCAATTCCAGGTAAGCTCTTCAATATTTCACTGGTTTGTCCGATCCGATTTGAAGAGCTCTGTGCTCTAAGGCTTACTGGGTGCTATCTTTCACTGACACATGCTCTCACACAGAGAGACACCTCTCTTTCTCCTCTCTTTCTCTCTCTCTCTCTCTCTCTCTCTCTCCTCTCTAACATTTCTTGTTTATTTGTTCTCTTCCTTTATGCTCACCTTTCCTTCTTCTGCAATCCTTCTTTATCCATAACCCCCCTCCCCTGTCCTCCCCTGTCCTCCCCCTTTCTCTCTCCTCAGATTGTCAGTTTGAGATTGGTGGCTATGATGGTATTATCCGCTCCAGTCAGGTAGAAGAGGAGGATAAGATTAAGACTGGTGATGCTCTGGACTGTATCTGGACCATCCGCGCTCCTCCTCAGTCCAAGGTGAACATGTTGTAACCCCGCTCCTTCTCTCCAGTAGCTAAATGGGTCATCACGTCACTCACTGCAGAGGTCCAGCCCCTGAAAACACACCAACTGATTAGAACACAGGAGACTGGGAGTAAGACACACCAGTCCCCTGATCCTCTCTCTGCTGAGGAAACAATGAAGAGTATCTCAAATTAGCAGTAGCCTAACCAGGGCAGCAGGTATTAGGCCAATGATGCAGAAATAGCAGAAAAACAGTATCAGCAGTACTGGGAATGAAGCTAAAAGCAGCCACTTGACATCTGCAGTCTTACGAGTTCAAATGTGCTGAAGAGGCTGGATTGTTCCGGGCTCAATTCACAAGGTGCTCTCTAGAACGATACAGAGACAGGTTAGGTATTGACAGAATGTTAAGATCAGAGCCTATCCAGTGGGTGCAAAGCATCAATCTTGTCTTTAAAAGATTGAGTTCTACAACTCTTCCATCTGAGGTCAATGATTCCCATTGGTTGTGTGCTGTACAATGCATGAGTGTATTATCCTTCAGTACCAGCATCCCTTTATAGATGCTTCTATGTTAACTAATTTATTTATTTCTGAATGTCAGCAGAGTAGCCATGGTTCTGTGTTGTAATGTGGTGATTTCTGGCTGTAGATTTACATTAGGTTCCTGGAATACCAGATGGAGCACTCCAACGAGTGCAATAAGAACTTTGTGGCAGTGTACGATGGCAGCAGTGCCATAGAAAACCTAAAGGCCAAGTTCTGCAGCACCGTGGCTAATGACGTCATGCTAGCCAATGGGGTGGGAGTGGTGAGGATGTGGGCCGATGAGAAGAGCCGACTGAGCCGCTTCCAGATGCTCTTCACCTCATTTGTGGACCGTGAGTGTTCTCCTTATTTTATCAAAAATCTTACTTGCAGTAATTGTGGGTAATCTAAACCAATGGTTCATTTTGGAGGGGAAAACATGTGGATCAATCTGGGTATTTGATCAATTGGCAGGTCCTCTTGTTTGTTCTCATGATTTAGTGGTCAGTATTTTGTCCAGACACACAGCAGATTTATGAAAGGTTGGAAGAGATAGATGGGGCCGTTATTCTTCTTTATTTATTGACGACGTCTACATCCTATGAATAGTAAATAACTGACTGGCATTCAACTCTCATTTTAGAAAGGGAAAGTTAATTAAAGTTGCGTACCAAGCAGTGATATCGCAAAGCCAATTATTTCCCCTAGCCTTTGCTGAGTACCTCAAAGAAAATGACAAGTTATTGATATGCAGGTAACAGTGTAACACATTGGCCAAAATAATGGGTTATCATTCATAATGGACAAATGTGATTTATCTTCCATTGATGAGTGGAAAAGCTGAATAATCTGACATTATTATTATTATCATTATTATTATTATTATCTCCTATAATTAGAAGCACTACATAAAGCTCGTTTAACCCTTTACACTCTTGGCCTATATGGATAGGGATACATTTAAATGTTTTTTTCGGCTTTCACAAGTAAATTCAGTCATGAGTGCATTCAGATGCGTGTTCTGCAAATTTTCTTCACAATAGACAAACATAAGCTCATTCTGTTCCGAACAAGATGACGCCCTGTCATCTTGCAACTTGACATCAAACATAAAGATTATAAACGTTGACACTGTGTATGACATGAGTTTTATGATACGGAAATGTGAAGTGCGAATTTGGACTTACAGGTGTTTGGCTCGCTTGTACGACATCAACGCTCTATTTATTATAATCCCCAACGTCTCATCTTTCAAAACACATCAAGTCCTCTTAATTTATCGCATTTTCCTCACTCAGACAACAAAAAATGTACAAAAGTTGCCCAGTTAGCGGGAAGAATGGGGAAAATTCTTGTTGCGGGCAGTGCTCAAGTTCAGAACGGCTGTCAGTCAAAACCCATACAGTGCTGTGAAGCGCAGAGCAAGACCTCTGACGTTATTTATAGCATGTTACTGTACAGCCACTGTATTCCAATTTAGGTGCTTATCAGTGTCCAATTTTCATCCCGTATACAGGTATGAGTGTAAAGGGCTACAGAACTGTCTGTTATTAAAAACCCCATGCCATGATTAGGTCTGTTTTTTCCAGATCTAATCATGGCATGGGGTTTTTAAATTCAGACATGTAGATGGTTTCATTTCAGAGAGACAAATAATAATGTTTTAAATCTAATCAAGATGTATCGCCTCACTCTCAGAGAAGAAAGTGGTACTGCAAGGTTTTACACAATCAAATCTGACAAATAATTTAGTGTTTATTAAAGAACTGTACAAATGATACATTTGTGACATTGATGTTTAAAAAAAATTATATACTGTATTTAACAACGCTGAGCCAATTGTGCGCCACCCTATGGGACGTCCAATCACAGCCGGTTGTGATACAGTCTGGATTCGAACCAGGTTGTCTGTAGTGACGCTTCTAGCAATGAGATGCAGTGTCTTAGACCACTGCGCCACTTGGGAGCAAAACCTCCAGTGATTGTGGAGGCCAGGTCTTCTGATGCAGCATTCCATCACTCCTTCTTGGTCAAATAGCCCTTACACAGCTGGAGGTGTGTTTTGGGTCATTGTCCTGTTGAAAAACAAATGATAGTTCCACTAAGCGCAAACCAGATGGGATAGCGTATATAGTAGCTGCAGAATGCTGTGGTAGCCATGCTGGATAAGTGTGCCATGAATTCTAAATAAATCACCAGCAAAGCACCGCCACACCATCCGTTCACCTACTCTTCATCTCACTAAGACACGGAAACCAAAAATCTAAAAAAATGACAGATTTCTTACTGGTGTCCTTTAGTAGTGGTTTCTTTGCAGCAATTCAACCATGAAGGCCTGATTCACGCAGTCTCCTCTGAACAGTTGATGTTCATGTGTCTGTTATTTGAACTCTCTGAAGCTTTTATTTGGGCTGCAATCTGAGACTGGTAACTCTAATGAACTTAGAAGTAATTCTCGGTCTTCCCTTCCTGTAGCGGTCCTCATGAGAGCCAGTTTCATCATAACGCTCGATGGTCCAAATTTGAGATTTTTGGTTCCAACTGCTGTACCTTTGTGAGATGCAGAGTAGGTGAATGGATGATCTCCGCATGTGTGGTTCCCACAGTGAAGCATGGAGGAGGAGGTGTGATGTTGTGGGGGTGCTTTGCTGGTGACAATGCCAGTGATTTATTTTGAATTCAAAGCACACTTAACCAGCATGGCTACCACAGCATTCTGCAGCGATACGCCATCCCATTTGGTTTTCGCTTAGTGGGACTATCATTTGCATCATGGAGTGCTGCATCAGATGACCTGGCCTCCACAATCACCCGACCTCAACCCAATTGAAATGGTTTGGGATGAGTTGGACCGCAGAGTGAAGGAAAAGCAGCCAACAAGTGCTCAGCATATTCAAGACTGTTGGAAAAGCATTCCTCATGAAGCTGGTTGAGAGAATGCCAAGAGTGTGCAAAGCTGCCATCAAGGGTGGCTACTTTGAAGAATCTAAAATATATAGTTTGATTTGTTTAACACTTTTTTTGGTTACTACATGATTCCATATGTGTCATTTCATAATTTTGATGTATTCACTATTATTCTACAATGTATAAAATAGTAAAAATCTAAAAAATCCTTGAATGCGTAGGTGCGTCCAAACTTTTGACTGGTACTGTATATATTTATATATATATCAATACAGTAATCGCATGTAGCTCAGTTGCTAGAGCATAGCGCTTGCAACGCCAGGGTTGTCGGTTTGATTCCCACGGGGGACTAGTATGAAATATGTATGTAAGTCGCTCTGGATAAGAGTGTCTGCTAAATGACGTAAATGTAAATATGAGATTTGGGCTCTGGTCAAAGTAGTGCGCTATTTTGGGAATAGAGTGTTCTGCGGAAGAGACATAACTCTAACGAAACACTATAGCATGAGGTTAGATTTATGATTTGTTTAATTTATGTGTTAAATATACTGGATTCGAACATTACAGTCCACCTGAACAATGAATATATAGCGTTTTGCAACAAAACCCATTTTAATACATTTAATCTAAAATCTATAAATAAAAATTCTGAGAAGAGTAATATTTTACACATACATAGGAACCCATAACCATTAATATAATGGGGCGGCAGGTAGCCCAGTGGTTAGAGTGTTAGGCCCGTAACCGAGAGGTTGCTGGATCGAATCCCCGAGCTGACAAGGTAAAAATCATTGAAAATAAGAATTTGTTCTTAACTGACTTGCCTAGTAAAATAAAGGTAAAAAAAAAAAATATCTCATGAATAAACACAATAAGAAGAATTAGTCGATATAGCGTTTCGGAAATAATTCAGTTGTTCCTCCACCACATTGTACTATTTTCATTAAATGCCTGAATAATCTGAGATATATTAATTGCTGTATTCATTGTGGATATAGGTTTTTATTCCCATCACTGCAACACTTAATTACCTTTTTATATTCAATAGAGATGTTTTTTAAGAGAGCTCTTAAAACATTCTGACGCACATCAAACAAGATCACATATTTCATACTGTTTGTCTTGCATTTCAAATTCATGTTGTCCCAACGTCATAGACCAGGGTTCAATTAAAGGGCAAAACAGAGAGATTCATCTCAGTAATCAGTCAAGGCATTTTTACCCGCACCGTCACCTTATCCTTCTCAGAAACACCATTGACACGCATAGTCCTGTGCATCATCATTTTCATTACCTCTGTGGTTCTGGGCTCTCTCGGGGGGAACTGAGAAGATGGGGAACACGTACCAGCGCTGACACCCAGAGAGAGAACAAGCTTTTTGAAGGCGAGAGATGTCTAATCGGTTTGGAAGTGAGCGCATAGTCAGGGGAGCTCTACGCACTCAACGGAAGGCGTGGTATGACCCCTTCATCCCGCTGTCAGAACCGCTTAGCCTCGCAGCAGTGGAGGGGAATGGTTTGGTGTTCGGCAACGGGCCCTAAACATCTTGTATGTGTCAGGGGTGCAGTGTGACCTGGTGGGGACTACTGTCTATCTTGCTGTAGTACTGTCTGATGGGGTTTGAGGTGTGTGTGTGTCTGTGTGGGTGTGGGGTCAGATCTCTGATAGAGAATTGGCAGAGTTAGGACCCACAGAACCAGCCTCGCCCATCACATTCAATTTACCAGCCTTCTCGGCTGTCCCGTGACTAGCATTGTAAGAGCTAGTTTAGTCAGGAGTCTCAGCGCGCCTGGCCATCTGTGCCTCGTGATGGCCGTCTAAATTGATTTACTGCACTCCATACTCTACGCTGTTTTTCCACTCTACATGGTTGCTAGGAGAAGCAGCCATTTCAATTGCCGATCATGTCACGCAACCTCTAAATGATGATGTATGGTTTCAGGTTGCAGACATCTAGTGTTTATTGCAGTAGTTTTCATCTTTAATAACTTTACCTTGTCTCTTGTTTCAGCCCCGTGCAATAGCAACACATTCTTTTGCCATAGCAACATGTGCATCAATAACTCCTTGGTGTGTAATGGGGTTCAGAACTGTGTCTACCCCTGGGATGAGAACCATTGTAAGGGTGAGTGAAACTTTAATTTCCTATTGTCTACTTTTGTCTATCATTTAGTACTTTTATCATCTACACCATTATAGTAGACTTACTGTTTTTCCTCTTCACAAACAGAGAAGAAATCCAATGGCCTGTTCCATCAGATCACTAATACCCACGGCACGGTGATCGGCGTGTCCTCAGGCGTGGTTCTAGTCCTACTCATCATCTCCATCCTGGTCCAGATGAAGCAGCCCAGGAAGAAGTTGGTAGCCCGCCGGCCAATCTTCAACAAGGCAGGCTTCCAGGAGGTCTTTGACCCTCCCCACTATGAGCTATTCTCCCTCCGTGACAAGGAGATCTCCTCTGACCTGGCCGACCTATCAGAGGAGCTGGAGAGCTACCACAAGCTGCGCCGCTCCTCCACCACGTCGCGCTGTGTCCACGAGCACCATTGTGGCTTGCAGGCCTCAGGGGGAAGCATGAAGCAGAGCCGCACCACTCTCAGCTCCATGGAGCTTTCCTACCACAACGACTTCTCCAAGCCCCCGCCCATGAAGACCTTTAACAGCACCTATAAGAAAAGCTGCTACGGCTACAAACAGACTCACGATTGCGCCGAGAAGGTCATTGAAGACCGCGTCATGGAGGAGATCCCCTGCGAGATCTACGTCCGCGGCGGAGCTGCCGGGCCAAGCACTGGGCCAGGAGGCTGTGGCACCCTCAGCTCCCGCAACGGGTGCCGCAATAACACCAGCATCGTCGACCCCCAGCAGCGCTCAATGTCCATGGACTTCTAGATGAAGAAGGAAGAGGGGAAGAAAAGGAGGAGAGGAACCTTACTCATTTATTTTATTCTTTCCTTCTTTTGATCAGTCTAATAGGGAGGACTCTCGCATGCAGATTCAGCCTTTCCCCTGTATGCTGAGAAGAACTGGACACTGACACAGAGGGGAACAGAGACAGATGAAATTACTTTAGACTGTTTTTTGTATTTACATTCATTCACATGTCAAGCACAAATGTATTATGCTTCTCATAACTTATTTTCATCTTCATTTTCGTCTATGTACTGTATATTAAAACCAGAGTATCACGCTTCATGTTGCTGCTTGGCTTTTAACCCATTAATTTGATATTGTTTGATTTGATAAAAATTTGCATATATGATGACAACCACACACACATGCAGAGCCCCAACGAATATTCTATGTCTTGAGGGAACACAGTGCATATACATTCAGAAGTGGCAGATTTTCATGTAGGATATCTAGACAGAGGAATAGATGTGTTCTCTGTGTGCTTTTTAACATATTGGGTCCATTTGTGGATTTTGAGTTCAGATGTGGACTATAGTGGTGAACCCAGAGGATAAACAAGAAATCTATAAAGGGATTGGTATGTCCACACAAACTCACCGGGTACAGGGTTGAGTTTCCATCAACTTTTGACAAGATAGACAAGAGCTAAATGGGTCATTCAGGAGTTGATAACAAATTCAGAGTGATGTGAAAATGTAGCCTGAATAGGCTAGCGACTTATTTACCTGAATGGTGGAATAAGGACTAAACAGATGAGATTTTGTCTTCTGAACTGACGTTCAAAACAAGCACATCCTGTTTCATCAAACAGACAGACATGGGCCACCATTTATTATTTTGATCACTGGTTGTAGGATTTAATTGTTTCATTAAAAGAGACCGTACTCACCTAGTTGTGTCTGCCTTTCATTTCATAAGTAAACACTGACAGTTGCTCTGCATAATAAATAAATACCAAAACCCCACAACAACTTAATGAAACAGCATGGGAATTGCAAATAATGAAAATACCCTGAAGTGAAGTTTTTGTTTTGTTGATGTGTACAAATACATAGTATTCTCAGCCATTTTAGAAGAATTAAAAATGTCTCCAATTGATATAATGTATATTGTAATGAATTACCATAATTTACTCTGCTCATGTATATAATATGATTATATTATATACATGGAACATTGGACTGAGTTGTATGCAACCGGACCTTTTAAAATCCCCCTTCAATCAAAATTAACTCCGTAGCATGCAGTGTATAGGATCTTATGTCCATTAGAGTTTGTAGTAATCAATGTCGATTAAATGTAATTTCACTTAATTTACTGCAACACCATTGTCAGATGAGACACACAAAACATGGAGACAGGCATCAGTCATAGAGGCCGATTCTCTCACTCCACCACCCAACATCCCAACCCCCTCTCTCTGCTGTCATGTTGCATTAGACATTATGAGAGCGCTTAGGGCTTCATCTGTCTTAAAAAGGCTGAGGACAGACACAGAGGGCCACAAGTACCAATGAGGTCTGAAGCTACAATGAAGCCCTCAGATAGCCACAACAAACATCTATGAACGTAGTCACAGAGGACAACAGAGGGTGCTGTGGTGCTTGTAATTCTCAATCTGCCTAAATAGAAATACATGTATTTTTATTTAACTAGGCAAGTCACTTAAGAACACATTCTTATTTACAATGACGGCCTACCAGGGGCGGCCCTGGACGTTCTGCCGCCCTAGGCAACACAACGCTGGGCCAATTGTGCGCCGCCCTATGGGACTCCCAATCACGGCCGGATGTTATACAGCCTGGATGAAATAAACCCATAGTCATCTAATACTCAAATTATCAGTGGTGGAAAAAGTACTAAACTGTCATACTTGAGTAAAAGTAAGACACCCTAATAGAAAATGACTCAAGTAAAGTTGAAAGTCACCCAGTATAATACTACTTGAGTAAAAGTCTAAAAGTATTTGGTTTTAAATATGCTTAAGTATCAAAAGTAAATGGAATTGCTCAAATGTACTTCAGTATCAAAAGTAAAAGTATAAACTATTACAAATTCCTTATATGAAGCAAACCAGACAGCACAATTTTTTAAATTATTTTTTTATTGATGGATAGCCAGGGGCACAATCCAACACTCAGACATAATTGTGTGAATTGGACAATTTTCCTGTCAAAATGTAACGAGTACTTTTGGGTGTCAGGGAAATGTATGGAGTAAAAAATACATGATTTTCTTTAGGAATGTAGTCAAGTAAAAGTACAGATACCCCAAAAAAATACTTAAGGAATACCTTAAAGTATTTTTACTTATGTACTTCACACCACTGCAAATGATCAGTCACAAAGTTATATGAACTCAAGTGTCCTTTTGTCCCAGGTTCCAGCCATTACAACACCTCATGGATACGATACACAGTTACATATTCCTATCAACATATACCCAATTATATGATTATGTAGGCCTAGATGTAAAATATATATATTTTTCAATGTAACCTTTATTTAACTAGGCAAGTCAGTTAAGAACAAATTCTTATTTACAATAACGGCCTACACCGGTCAAACTCGGACGACGCTGGGCCAATTGTGCGCTGCCCTATGGGATTTGGTAGAAGGTGCCAATCAAGAGAGGACAAATGACTCCTGAAGCACATACAGAAAAAAAACAGACTGAGCAAATACTGTGTGTGTGTATGAGTGCATATGTCCAAGCTTGTGTGTGTGTGTGTGTGTGTGTGTGTGTGTGTGTGTGTGTGTGTGTGTGTGTGTGTGTGTGTGTGTGTGTGTGTGTGTGTGTGTGTGTGTGTGTGTGTGTGTGTCAAAGTTTCATCTTAGAGGGGAATTAGCTTGATGTGTGATAAGATGAAAAAAACAGACACAACGTCACTAAACTGGCGAGCAATGTAAAATACCTGAATCAATTTCACATGTATAATAGAGGGGAGATAATTGATGAGGTGAAAAGAAGGAAGTCAAGCTGTAATTGAGACGCACCCCCTTTTTTTTTTTTTTGGACGCCTGAAGAAAGGTTAAAGTTGACGCAACGTATGACGTTTCCGACCGGCTCTTCTTCTCTCTCTTCCCGTCCAGAAGGTTCTTCCCTTTAGCTTCATCATGGCGAACGTTGTCGATACTAAGTTATATGACATTCTAGGGGTGTCCCCCACAGCCACTGAAAACGAATTGAAAAAGGTAACGTTGATTGTATCTCCCGAGTTATAGAGTCAAATGCAATATAGGTACTGTGGAGTTTGAGTTGTTCGTAGAACAGGAAATAGGTAATTCTGGCTAAGAGAGAGTCTGGCCTAGAAACGCTAACTAGCTAGCTAGCTCTATGGTTTTAGCCAACTAGCGTCAATCAGCATTCTTCTCAAATGTTTGTCCTGTACTACAATTTTATATGCCTTATTTTTTTTTTTAGCTAACTACCTCCGTCTTAGGTGCAAAGTGTTTTTGTACTTTGCGCTTGTTGGCGTCAGGTAGAACGAAGGCCTTCGAGTTAATATTTTTCGTAAAAGTTAGCATGCGGTTGGTAGCGAGAAGGTTAGCACCATCGCGTCTTTTTTTTTTTAGTTTAGAGTCCGTATAATACACAATGCATTGTAAAATATTAAACCATTACTCTTATCAACGCGTTTGATAACATTGTTTAGCAACATTTTTATTTACTTTGTCTTTTTTCCCACAGACCGGTGTTTGTTAACTAGCTAAGACAATGGTTAGCTAGTAGTTGGCTAAGTGTCGTACGTCTGATAACAGATAAGACGCAACCGAGTAAAGTTGCCCTCAAAACAGGTTGCTATAGATAATGTAAAAATATCAAGGTTAGCCCGGTTTGATATGTTTACTAAATTATCTAACGTAGTGTGTGCCACTAAACTAGTTAGCTGGCTAGTTTCGTTATTTAGCCGGCTAGTCTTCGTCAACTCACGTGTTTACAGATGAATTCACTGTAACGTAATTTCGGGGCCAGATCTCCAGGTCGGACATTTTATGTTGATTTTTGTTGGGGAAATTCTGAAGTATAGCTGGTCAATAGTTGTGATTTATAATCATTGTAAATGTTTAGCCAGTAGGTAACTAGTCATTGTGATAATAGATAGATAGCTAGTCCGTCAACACGCACATAGTAACTAACCATCTTCCGCCGTTTTTTCAAGTTCAATTTACTATCTAGCTAATGTAGGCCAGCTAACTAACGTCAGATTCCTGTCAATATTTCACTGATGGCTGCTACTGGGATTACGTCAAAGGTCGTGGTTATACAACTCACTGGCTAACGTTAATTAACTAGCATAAATAATCGAAACCAATGCCTTGAACCTATGTTGTATTCATGTGCTTTCCTTTTCTTTCAGTCATACCGGAAGCTAGCAAAGGAATATCACCCCGATAAAAACCCAAATGCTGGCGACAAGGTATTGAAATGGCTTGAAGTTTAAACATTTTTTGGGGGGGAGGGATTGATGTGGTGTAATGTGATGAAAGGGTTCAATCATATCTTAAACTTCTGGGTAGCTACATCATACATGTTATCAAATATCTGTAAAATATCATACAATTTCATGTACACCTGTCTCCTTCAAACAGTTCAAGGAGATCAGTTTTGCGTATGAAGTGTTGACTAACCCAGAGAAGAAGGAGCTGTATGATCGCTATGGGGAGCAGGGACTGCGGGAAGGAGGTGGCGGTGGTGGGGGAATGGATGACATCTTTTCACACATCTTCGGCGGCGGACTCTTTGGCTTCATGGGCGGACAGGGGCGCAGCCGGAATGGTGGTAGACGAAGAGGAGAAGACATGGTTCACCCACTCAAGTAAGCTTCGTCTATGTATTGGTGGTGTCACAGATCTCTTGACTGATAATAAAATATTTTGTATATTCTGATTCATGTCTGACTGTTCAAGTGTTCTGTGGTTTCTATGACCTTGCTACTGGCTCTAATTATGCTCATTTGGTTTTTAAGAGTTTCACTGGAAGACCTGTACAATGGAAAAACAACCAAACTGCAACTGAGCAAGAATGTTCTTTGTGGCACTTGTAATGGGTAAGTGTTGTCCACATTCTTCCATTTCTATCTGAAACAATTTCCCCTCAGAATTACTTCTCTAGCCCACATGAAGCGGTGTTGAAGTCTTGCTTTCTTTGCCTGTCCATTATTGCATCACACATGTTGATCATTTAGGTTTGTTGGAGAGTTAGACCAAAAAGTTATAACTTCTTCTCATCAACAGCCAAGGTGGGAAGACTGGTGCAGTTCAGAAGTGTGTGGCCTGCAGGGGGCGTGGTATGCGCATTATGATCAGACAGTTGGCTCCTGGGATGGTGCAACAGATGCAGTCAGTTTGTACCGATTGTAATGGAGAAGGTAAGCAACAGTACCATTTAGGAACCATACACTTGTATTACCCAGATACGCATGAAAAGGCTTTGCCCCCTACTTAGGCTCTTAAACTTATATTGTTATACCTACAGGTGAGGTCATCAGCGAGAAAGACCGCTGTAAAAAGTGCGAGGGCAAGAAGGTTAGCAAGGAGGTGAAAATCCTGGAGGTCCATGTTGACAAAGGCATGAAGCATGGGCAGAAGATCACCTTCGGAGGGGAAGCTGACCAGGCGCCTGGGGTAGAGCCAGGAGACATTGTCCTCGTCCTGCAAGAGAAAGAGCACGAGGTAAACTTGCTATTACTCAGCTATTATGTCTCACGTCTGAGGACTTGAGTAGTATAGATGAATAATGTTGAATTGGAGCTGGTTGAACAAAAGCGGCCAGCTGGATGAGTTGGGTCCTCCAGCACTCTTTACTGGGATCCTTTGGGAGCATGGAGCAGATTGCATTGACGGCGCGATGCTTCTAGGCCAATGTGAACATGTTTTAATCCAGTTTCCAGTACTGGCCTCAAACCCTCTGAGCCCCCTGCATGTCTGGCATAACTTGGTATTAATTATAGTCACGAGTTGCACGCCGTTCCTAATCCTGGAGCCCTAGCATTTCCACTCCATTGTGTCACCTCCAGACTGTCACTCACTCCTCTGAAGATGGGAGGACACATGGGGAGGGGAGACAATACCCTGACATGATGTAAATGCACAGCTTCCTGGGGCTATTACATTGTTTATTTGTTTGTGTACCATCAGCCAGCTGTATCGGTTAGTCCTCTAGTATAATTTGTTACATTTCTGTCAAATGTTTGTCATTTAAATTATTGTCCTAAAACCACCACTCTGTTACTATATTGACACCACTTGTTTTCTCATGCCAACAGACATACAAAAGAGATGTCCATGACCTGCACATGACCAATAAAATTGGCCTTGTTGAAGCACTTTGTGGATTCCAGTTTACGTTGAAACACTTAGACGGCAGGCAGATTGTAGTCAAGTACGCTGCTGGCAAAGTCATTGAGCCAGGTAAGAATTTGGTCTTACATATTGAAGATGAGACGACAGCATGTGAAATATTAATCCATGCAGTATGTGAAAGTAATGTTTTTATAATGCAATGTTTGTTTTTACAGGCTCTGTCAGAGTTGTGCGAGGAGAGGGGATGCCACAGTACCGTAATCCATTTGAAAAAGGAGACCTGTTTATTAAATTTGATGTGCAGTTCCCAGACAACAACTGGATCAGCCCCGATAAACTTAATGTAAGTAATGATGGACTATGAAAAGCCTTACTTGTGTCCATTTCTCACAAGCTTGAACATTACGGTACCAGCTCTAGTATGGGATTGAATGACACCATTTATTAATTCCTGACAGGATTAGAATTTTGACCCAGACATACTGGTTATGTTGAGCATTGTTTGATGGTGCTTTGTTGCACAAAAAAAAAACTGCATTTGTTATACTAACCTGCCACTTGTGCTATCTCAGATTTTAAACACCATTACTAATGATAATGGTATTAATAAGAGCTGAGGGTTTTATAATGGTCGCTGCATGCTGAATAGGGGGCTCTGCTAACTAGACATGGAAAGTTAGAAAAGCATTAGGCAACTAGGCATGACATTGTTCTTGCTAATGATGTGACCCCCTCCTCTGTAAACCCCAGGAGCTGGAAGACTTGCTGCCAACACGTGCCGAGGTTCCCGTAGTGTCTGGGGACGCGGAGGAGGTTGACCTGCAGGACTACGACGTCAGTCAGGGCTCGTCTGGAGGACGACGTGAGGCCTACAACGACAGCTCCGACGATGAGGGAGGCCACCACGGCCCTGGAGTGCAGTGTGCCCACCAGTAGCATCTCGTGCAGGGGATGTATGTGTTGCACCCTATCCTGATCACACATCCCTCACCCTCCTTGTGGCAACACCAGATAAGATGGACAAAGGTCATTTCTCCTTTGCTTGGTGTGTAACTTGCATTTTTTCCATAGTATTTACAATTTTAATTTAAACTAACCATAAAATGCAGTTTTGGCCTCAGCCTCTGGACTGTGAGGTGTGAGTTAGGGGGAGGGAGATCCTTAAAGGACCCAGGACACAAACGCATCACATTTTTTTTAGGTTTGTATGTATCTGTGCTTGATTTTTACCACTTGATTTCTCTTTTTGTAGGTTTTTACTTTTTTTCTCCTTTCTATATATTACAAAAATTAAACATAGGACAACATTGTGTATAAATATGGAAGTGATTGTCAGTGAGCTTTTATAGCAGCGGCGCTTATACATTGGTGTGATGCAAAGAGAAAAAAACACCTGTATCTGTCCTCAACCCTGGTGCATGTTAAGACCGCATTGGTTCCTGCACTGATTAAACATCCAATCTAATGAGCAAAGCTGAAAAAAAATACAATTTAAAAGCAGCATAACTTCTGTGAAACAAGGTTTATTAAGTTGTTAAATAAACATTCTTCAAATCTCAAACAGCAATACTGGATGTCTGTGATTCTGTCTTGTCCTAGTCTTGGGAAATAATTTGCATCTGTCAGGAAAATGTATTAGTTACTGCCTCTACCCTTTGTCAGCTAACTTTTTTTTGTTTGGATCCTGCAATGCAGTTGGCATCAGTCTCTGTCCAGTGATCCTGCTGACCAAGGACTGGTCTGAGGAGCTATTTGGTGTTGCAGCTAGCATAGCTACTAGCTAGCTAGCAGCATATCAAGCTAGCAGGGTTTTCTTGAGGCCTTGAACAAAGCCTGCGACGTGGTTAGCCATTGTGGCTGGGACTGCGGATTGTACAGGATTTTTGGCTGTCTAGATCCCTGCTGTTTTCAGTTTTCCCTGTGACCTGCCCTGTCTGGAACTGCGAGGAGTAACAGCGTAACCTACATTACTAGCTACCGTGACAATGACCAAAGCCGGCGGAAGTACTGTTGAGGACAGTGGTGTCTATCACATGTGAAGGATCTTTATAAACAAACAAGTGGTTCTACAAGCAGTTGTTACAACAAGAAAGTAGCTTTGTTTTGTCCAAATACTAGTGCATTCAACTAAAATAATGGACAACTTGACCAGAGAGGTCCAGGACATGAATAACAGTTTGCAGTTCTCCCAGGGTCAGGAAAACTAAGATGACAGCAATCTGGAAGTCATTGAGAGAGGACGTCTTATGTATGTGAATCCATGATAACGATCAAGGCGGAACATGGTTGTGGACGGAATTGCAGAATCTCCACATGAGAGCTAGACTGAGTCTGAGGACCTGAGGGAAATGAGCTGAGTAATTGAAGATGGACCACAGGAAGATTGAGGTGGAGCGAGCCCACAGGACTAGAGAACCGGCCCAGGCCGATAGTGGTCAAGTTCCTAAGGTTCGAGGACAAGGTAGCTGTTCTGGAAAAAGCAAGAACTTGAGAGGAACGTATATCATCCTCAATGAGGACTATCCTGAAGCTGTGCGCAGAAGAGTAAAGAACTTATCCCAACCATGAAAGATGCCAGAGCACATGGGGACATTGCTTACATTTTCTATGACAGGCTCATTGTCCTCCCTACCAAAAGCCTGGAAGGGATGAGAGCCAAGCCTGTGGGTTCATAGCTTCCACCCCGCAGAACACACACCAACTGATTAATGGACTGCTGAATGTATATTTATTTTCTCTTGCTTTGTTTGCTCTTTTCAGTGTTATGTTTATCGCTGAAAATAGTCAATTTTAATATGTAGCCTTTAGAAATAAGGTTAATTAAATCAGTAACTTGCTAACATCATAACACATTAGCCATTTCTGAGACTCTAGACTACACTTAGATAATTCATTTGATACAGCAGTAGCAACAAGGATATAACATCTATAGAAGAGACGGAAATGCTTATCGGGGAGGAGTTGCTGTATATATTGAGCCATATCCCTGTAATGCTTGGAGACTTATGTCAAGTGTTAATGAAGTGTTGTGGTTGCAGGCTCACTTGCCACATCTAAAGCCTTTTCTTTTGGGGTGTTGCTATAGGCCACCAGGTGCGAACAGTCTAAATAATGTGTGAAATGCTTGATAGTGTATGTGATGTAAAAGTCTACTTTCTTGGGGACCTGAATATTGACTGGTTTTCATCAAGCTGTCCGCTCAAGAGGAAGCTTCTCACTGTAACCAGTGCCTGTAATCTGGTTCAGGTTATTAATAAACCTACCAGGGTGTTTACAAACACTACAGGAACAAGATCATCACATGTATTGATCACACTTTTACTAATACCGTAGAACTTTGTTCTAAAGCTGTATCCGTACCCATTGGATGCAGTGATCACAATATAGTGGCTATATACAGGAAAGCCAAAGTTCCAACAGCTGGGCCTAAAATAGTGTATAAGAGATCATTCAAAAGATTTAGCTGTGACTTATTTGGATGAGGTTAAAAATAATTGTTGGTCTGATGTGATTAATAAGGAGCATCCAGATGCTGCACTTGATACATTTATGAAATTGCTTCTTTAAATTATTGATAAACATGCACCTGTTAAGAAACTGACTGTTAGAACTGTCAAGGCTCCATGGCTTGATGAGGAATTGAAAAACTATGGTTGAAAGAGATGGGGCAAAAGGAGTGGGTAATAAGTCTGGCTGGACATCTGACTTACTGCAAATTGAGAAATTGTGAGTAAACTCAACAAAAATAATAAACTGTATTAATGATTATAAAGAATTATGGAAAGAAACTTGAGTACTTCAAATTAAGTTATGGGCAGAAAGACAAATTCAACTCCATCTTTCATCGAATCAAATAGCTTATTAATCACAACCATTTGTTCCCGATTATTTTTATGATTACTTCATTGGCAAAGTGGGCAAACTTAGTCAGGAAATGCCAACAACGAACAGTGAGCCATCGTACTCATAAATAAAAATAATGAAAGAAAAGTATTGCAAGTTTGTAAAGTTAGTGTGGGAGAGGTGGAAAAACTATTGTTATCGATCAATAAATGACAAACCTCCTGGCATTGACAACTTAGATGGAAAGCTTCTGAGGATGGTAGCTGACTATACCCACTCCTATCTGTCATATCTTTAATCTGAGCCTAGAGGAAAGTCTTTGTCGTTAGGCCTGGAGGTAAGCCAAAGTAATTCTGCTACCCAAGAGTGGCTTTTACTGGTTGTAACAGCAGACCTACACTACCGGTCAAAAGTTTAAGAACAACTACTCATTCAAGGGTTTTTCTTTATTTTTACTATTTTCTACATTGTAGAATAAAAGTGAAGACATCAAAGCTATGACATAACACATATGGAATCATGTAGTTACCAAAAAAGTGTTCAACAAATCAAAATATATTTTATATTTGAGATTCTTCAAATAGCCACCCTTTGCCTTGATGACAGCTTTGCACACGCTTGTCATTCTCTCAACCAGGTTCGCCTGGAATAGATAGATAGGTACTTTATTGATCCTGAGGGGGAAATTTCTTTGTCAAGCAGCTACAACAACAAAACACAGGGCAGGTGCAAAATGCCACAACGAAAGTACACAAAAGACAGATACACGGTACATGATACATAGAGCGGCAGTATGAAAAAGTTTAGAAATACAAGATATCTGGAGTGCAAAAAAAAGCTATAAAAAGACATTGCATAGTATGGGTGGTTGGCTGAATATGTACACTATACATTGGTGGATGTTGGATGGTTAACTATACTATACAGGTCGATGGCAGAGAAATACTTAGTAGCTAAAAATGCATATGATATGAGCGAGGGTAATAATAGTTTACTTAATAGACAGACTGGCTAAATGAACAGGTAAGTGAATATTTTGCATGGTTACACAAACTGTACAGGTAAATGACAGGAAAAGATACTTAAATAGCTTAATGTGTGTATGATATAATTTGGGGTAATAATAGTAATTCCCTTAAAATAATCCTTAGTGCGCAGGGTTTAATTACAGACAACTGCACGTATTGCACATTCAATATACTAAAAGCAATGAGAAAAGGTGCAACTGACAGGATACTAATATGCATTCCTGAGTGAATGCTTACGTAAGTTAGGTCCAAGAATAACTAGCAATATTGCACGTGATATGATATAACAACTGTACATGAGTATGTATATACAGACCTGCATGAATAAATAGGTCCTGAGTGAATGAGTGATGACCGTCCAGAGTTACTCACGGATGGATGCATAATTGTTAAACTAGGTCCTAGCACCCCAACAGTTCCAGATCTATGTTGCCGACGGCATGGCACCCCGGTGAGACATTATATAGTCTAATAGCTGCCGGCAGGAAGGACCTCCTGTAGCGCTCTCTGGCACACCGTGGTGGGATCAGTCTGTGACTGAAGGTGCTCCTCTGCGTCATAACCATGGCGTGCAGAGGGTGGGTGACGTTGTCCATGATGGCCAGGATCCGTCTCTACGCCAACCCCAGGACAGAGCTAGCCTTCCTGATCAGCTTATTTACCCGAGAAGCAATATTTAATGTTTGCTCCCCAGCACACCACTGCAAAAAAGATGGCACTGGCCACCACAGACTGGTAGAAGGTATGCAGTAGTTTACTGCACACGTTGAAGGACCTGAGCCTCCTCAGAAAGTAGAGTCGGCTCTGGCCCTTTTTGTACAGGGCCCCGGTGTTACCAGCCTGTTGTCCATATGGACTCCCAGGAACTTGTATGACCCAACCATTTCCACATCAATCCCCTGTATAGGGACTGCAGTCAGTTGTGCCTTGGTTCTCCTGAAGTCCACCACCATCTCCTTTGTTTTGCTGATGTTGAGCTGAAGGTGGCATCATCCACCCCAATGTTGCGCTGGTATGCAAACTGCAGGGGGTCCAGTGATGTACACACCAGGGGTCTGAGGTGAGCGAGGACTAACCTTTCCAGGGTCTTCATGATGTGGGATGTTAGCGCTACAGGTCTGACGTCATTCAGGACAGTGGGTTGTGCCTTCTTGGGCACTGGGACGAGGCAGGATGTTTTCCACAGCACAGGGACCCTTTCTAGGCTCAGGCTAAGGTTGAAGCGACACTGGCTCTGCATCAGCTTGTCCTCCATCTTCTCCTTATACCCTCTCTTCCCCTCAGCAATCCGCAACTTCAACTCCCTCTGGACACATTTCAATGTGTCCTTGTCCTTGTCCCTCTCCTTGAAGGCCCTCTTCTTCTCATTCAGCAGGGCCTTCAGGTCGCTGGTGACCCAGGGTTTATTGTTTGGGAAACAGCGTACCTTCCTGGTGGGTACAGTGTTGTCTACACAAAAATTAATATAGTCCATTGATGTCCTCCCCATGAGTCTCACAGAGCACATCCCAGTCTGTTGTTTCAAAGCAGTCCTGTAGGGCCTCATTCGCCTCCGGGGACCATCTCCTAATGGTCCTGGTGGTCGCAGGCTGCTGTTGGACCAAAGGCCTGTAGAGTGGAGTGAGGTGGACAAGGTTGTGATCCGATCTACCGAGGGGAGGGAGTGCAGTGGAGTTGTATGCATCTTTCACATTAGCATATAACAAGTCCAGAGTTTTATTATTCCTGGTTGGGCACTTCACGAACTGTTTGAACGTGGGCAGCGTTGAAGAGAGAGATGCATGGTTAAAATCCCCCGAAATGGCAAAGAAAGCACTGGGATGCGCTGTCTGTAACCTCGCGATAACAGAGTGGATGACGTCACATGCTGTGTTTGCGTCAGCGGAGGGCGGGATGTAAACAATAACAGCAATGGCCGCCGTGAATTCCCTCGGCAAATAGTAGGGTCTCAGGCTAACATAATAGTTCAATGTCCAGGCTAAAACTCTTCCTTAAGAGTAATATGGTTCGGATTACACCATCTGTTGTTTACTAATAAAGCCAGCCCACCACCCTTGCTCTTACCGGAAGAGACGCGATCCCTATCCGCTCTGATGGTCTGGAAACCGCCGATAGTACGTTCTCTATGGGGATGTTATCGTTCAGCCAAGTCTCCGTGAAAAACATTAGGCTTGTTTCCCGATAATCCCTTTGTCCATGGACAAGAGCCTCAAGCTCGTCCATTTTGTTATGTAGTGACCTCACGTTGCCCATAATGATAGACGGTATAGCAAATACCATTAATGTTGATGGGTATGGGTTGTAGCCTCAATGGCACTGCCCATGCTGTCACAGATAAAGACAAGTAATCTAGGGCAGGGTTTCCCAAACCCCCCTTGGGTGCACGTTTTGGTTTTTGCCTTAGCACTACACAGCTGATTCAAATAATCAAAGCTTGATGAGCTGGTCCTCTAGTAACCCTAACAGCACACGTTTGTTGCCCTGGACAAACTTGGCTGATTCAACTCATTGAGGGCTTGATTAGGCGTACTTGTCCGTGGCTACAACATGTGTGTCGTTGGGGGTACTGAAGGACTGGAGTTAGGAAACACTGCTCTAGGGCAGACCAATTCTGATCTTTCTTTCCACTAATTGGTCATTTGACCAATCAGGTCGGCTTTTGCCAATAATTGGGCAAAAGATCAGAATTTGTCTGCCTGTGTAAACGCAGCCTAGGTGTAATTAAGCTGAACAAAAATATAAACGCAACATGTCAAGTGTTGGTTTCATGAGCTGAATTAATAAAAAAATGTCCATATGCACAAAAAGCTTGTTTTTCTACAATTCTTCTTGCACAAATTTGTTTACGTCCCTGTTCGTGAGCATTTCTCCTTTGCCAAAATAATCCAGCCACCTGACAGGTGTGGCATATCAAGAAGCTGATTAAACAGCATGATCATTACACATGTGCACCTTGTGCTGGGGACCATAAAAGGCCACTCTAAAATGTTTTGTCACAACAATGCCACAAGTTTTGAGGGAGCGTGCAATTGGATTGCTGACTGCCGGATTGTCCACCAGAGCTGTTGCCAGATAATTTAATGTTCATTTCACTACCATAAGCCGCCTCCAACATCGTTTTAGAGAATTTGGCAGTACGTCCAACCGGCCTTACAACCGCAGACCACGTGTAACCACGCCAGCCCAGGTCCTCCACATCCAGCTTCTTCACCCACGGGATTGTCTGAGACCAGCCACCCGACCGCTGATGCAACTTTGTTTACACAACCGAAGAATTTCTGCACAAACAGTCTCAGGAAAGTTCATCTTTATACTCGTCGTCTTGACCTGACTGGAGTTTGGCGTCGTAACCAACCTCAATGGGCAAATGCTCACCTTCGATGGCCGCTGGAGAAGTGTGCTCTTCATGGATGAATCCCAGTTTCAACTGTACCGGGCAGATGGCAGACAGCGTGTATGGCGTTTTGTGGACGAGCGGTTTGCTGATGTCAACATTGTTACCAGAGTGCCCCATGGTTGCAGTGTGGTTATGGTATGGGCAGGCATAAGCTACGGACAATTTGAATGCACAGAGATACAGTATCGAGATCGCCGCCATCACCTCATGTTTCAGCCTAACACACAGCCCCATGTTCTTAGAAGCTGAAAATATCCCAGTTCTTCCATGGCCTACATACTCACCAGACACGTCACCCATTGAGCATGATGGGCTGCTCTCGATCGACAGCGTGTTCCAGTTCCCACCAATAGCCAGCAACTTCGCACCGCCATTGAAGAGGAGTGGGACAACATTCCACAGGCCACAATCAACAGCCTGATCAACTCTATGCAAAGGAGATGTCACGCTGCATGAGGTAAATGGTCACACCAGATACTGACTAGTTCTACTTCATACCTTTCATACCGTCAGTACGGTTGAAAGTATGGATTATATCCCTCGCACTCCACGCAGGGCGAGTAATAGTAACAACAAAGTCACAACGGTGACGTGCTTGGGAGGACGTGCCCGTGGTTCATATAAAACCGAACGCCAGACCACACAGTCTTTTGACTTGCATTTTCCCAGGTCCCGGTAGGGTAAGCTAAACTCTGTGTGAGTTGTGTGTACTGTCAGTCTGTCACCAACAGCCTGCGACCTGTGGGTTAGAGCGTGAAATTCATCCTCCAAGGCTGTGTGACAGCTCTCCCCTACCTATCCCTTTTATCGGAGGATATCGGGCTTCCTTGTCTTGTGCTGATTTAGCCCACCAGCCAGTGTGTGTGTTGACCATCTAGGAAGACTTTGGTTTTTAATGTAAATTAAATCCAATTTAATGGTATTATTATACAGTGGGCAGAACAAGTATTTGATACACTGCCGATTTTGCAGGTTTTCCCACTTACAAAGCATGTAGAAGTCTGTAATTTTTTATCATAGGTACTCTTCAACTGTGAGTGACGGAATCTAAAACAAAAATCCAGAAAATCACATTGTATGATTTTTAAGTAATTAATTTGCATTTTATTGCATGACATAAGTATTTGATACATCAGAAAAGCAGAACTTAATATTTGGTACAGAAACCTTTGTTTGCAATTACAGAGATCATACGTTTCCTGTAGTTCTTGACCAGGTTTGCACACACTGCAGCAGGGATTTTGGCCCACTCCTCCATACAGACCTTCTCCAGATCCTTCAGGTTTCGGGGCTGTCGCTGGGCAATACAGACTTTCAGCTCCCTCCAAAGATTTTCTATTGGGTTCAGGTCTGGAGACTGGCTAGGCCACTCCAGGACCTTGAGATGCTTCTTACGGAGCCACTCCTTAGTTGCCCTGGCTGTGTGTTTCAGGTCATTGTCATGCTGGAAGACCCAGCCACGACCCATCTTCAATGCTCTTACTGAGGGAAGGAGGTTGTTGGCCAAGATCTCGCGATACATGGCCCCATCCATCCTCCCCTCAATACGGTGCAGTCGTCCTGTCCCCTTTGCAGAAAAGCATCCCCAAAGAATGATGTTTCCACCTCCATGCTTCACGGTTGGAATGGTGTTCTTGGGGTTGTACTCATCCTTCTTCTTCCTCCAAACACGGCGAGTGTTTTTTGTCTCATCAGACCACATGACCTTCTCCCATTCCTCCTCTGGATCATCCAGATGGTCATTGGCAAACTTCAGACGGGACTGGACATGCGCTGGCTTGAGCAGGGGGACCTAGCGTGCGCTGCAGGATTTTAATCCATGACGGCGTAGTGTGTTACTAATGGTTTTCTTTGAGACTGTGGTCCCAGCTCTCTTCAGGTCATTGACCAGGTCCTGCCTGGTAGTTCTGGGCTGATCCCTCACCTTCCTCATGATCATTGATGCCCCACGAGGTGAGATCTTGCATGGTGCCCCAGACCGAGGGAGATTGACCGTCATCTTGAACTTCTTCCATTTTCTAATAATTGCACCAACAGTTGTTGCCTTCTCACCAAGCTGCTTGCCTATTGTTCTGTAGCCCATCCCAGCCTTGTGCAGGTCTACAATTTTATCCCTGATGTCCTTACACAGCTCTCTAGTCTTGGCCATTGTGGAGAGTTTGGAGTCTGTTTGATTGAGTGTGTGGATAGGTGTCTTTTATACAGGTAACGAGTTCAAACAGTTTCAGTTAATACAGGTAATGAGTGGAGAACAGGAGGGCTTCTTAAAGAAAAACTAACAGAGCCGGAATTCTTACTGGTTGGTAGGTGATCAAATACTTATGTCATGCAATAAAATGCAAATTAATTATTTAAAAATCATACAATGTGATTTTCTGGATTTTTTTTTTAGATTCCGTCTCTCACAGTTGAAGTGTACCTATGATAGAAATTACAGACTTCTACATGCTTTGTAAGTAGGAAAACCTGCAAAATCGGCAGTGTATCAAATACTTGTTCTCCCCACTGTATGTAGTAGAAAGAAATGGGTTAGAAGAAGCCTACATAACCAACCCATAAAGTAAATGTAACATCCATATATGGACAGCTATGTAAACTTTAACATTGATTTATCCTGGAATAGATGTTGTAAAATTGGTAACATACATTTTTGTCTTCTTCTAAAAGTAATCGGAATGTAATCAGAGTTTAGGTAATCCAAAAGTTAAGTTACTGATTACAATTTTGGACAGGTAACTTGTAACTGATTACATTTAGAAAGTAATCTACCCAACCCTGGTCGTCAGCTAGTTTACCAACTCCACATAGCTGCCACTGTGTGTTGTCAGCTTAGTTTACCAAACGACAGCCATTTGTGCGTGTTTCGCATAAATAAGCCTACGTTTAAACATGCTACCTCTCCTGCTCCAGCCCTGTGGGCATAGCTAGGCTCATCCAAAAAATGATTTGCGGGTGCTGAGTCAGGGCCCTCCAGCATGGGGGACGCAACAGGGGACTCAGATAGACAGGATGATGACCTGCTGTCCACTCGGGTATCCAACTGGCACTTTAGTGACCAGGATGGTTACGCTCTCACTCGGCCCAGCCCTTGGTCTTACCACCAGCCTAACACAGGTGCTCACCACCCCCAAAGAGGTCGATTTACCCAGCAACACCTGACGTACTGGGCATCCCACTCCTCAGACCCATGGGATATGATGACCCTCTCACAAGGGTGCAGGCTGCATTTCTGATGCCGGATGAACCCCTGAAAGCTCTCTCCTGGGGAAGGGCGCAATCATGAGTAAAAGCATCAGAACAGCAAGATGGCTTTTACTCCATCTATTTCCTGGTTCCAAGGAAAGACGTGGGCTTCTATCCAGTTCTGGATTTAAAACTGTTTAATGTTTTCCTAAAACTTCTCCCCTTTCACATGTTGCGGACGGTCGATGTTCTCCAGACCGCAGCCGGAGGGGATTGGTTCACGTCCCTTGACTTAAAGGATTCTTACTTTCACGTTCCTGTGTTACCGGAACACAGGCGTTTTCTGCGGTTTGCCTTTGCGATATTACCCTTCGGTCTCCCTGGCTCCTCGTGTCTTCACTCTCGCGAGTGTGCGGCCGAGGGGACAGAGCTGACACTGAACCACGTCACCGCACTGGGTCTTACAGTGAACAACGAAAAGAGAAACTTCACACAAACCCCAAAAGGTCACCTTTATTGGCATGGCTATGAACTCCTGCGGTATGACGGCATGTATAAAACCTCAGCGCGTGGACAGCATTCTTCTTCTTCTGCAACAATTTCAGTTGAATTCATTGGTGAAGGTACAAACGTTCCAACAACTGATGGGCATGCTCACGGCGGTGACACCGTTAGTCCTGCTGTCTTTAAGGCCACTACAACGGTGGTTGAACGACCTCCGCTTGGACCCCAAGCTGGACAGAAACACCAAAATACGGGTGACAAGGGCATGCTACTCCGCAGCCATGGCGGAAGAGAGCCTACCTGACTACAGGTGTGGTAGAGGTCTGTATGGTCCCTACAGGTGGTCCAACAACATCACTCAGGAAAGGTGAACGAGATGGCAGACTTCTTGTTGAGACAGAAACCGCCCCTGGGGGAATGGAGACTTCCCCCACAAGTAGTGAAGATGATATTGCAGCGGTTTGGAACACCACATGTGGACCTGTTCATCCTCAGAGCAAACATCCCACTGCTCCCTCTGGTTCTCTCTGGCAGAGTACAAGAGCCCCCTTGGCATGGACGCCTTACCCCATACACAGTTGGAACGCAGGATATGGCATCCCAGCTCAGACCAACTACAGCTATGGGTGTGGCCTCTGAAGAGCCTGACCCTCTACTGATCGGCTGCGGTCCTTTCGAGCATACGGAGGAGCCGGACATAACCATTGGACAAAATCTCCTTTCGAGCCGGACATAACCATTTTATCTCTGAAAACGGCTTTCCTCTTAGCTATTTCATCAGTGAAACGTGTGAATGAGCTCCATGCGCTCTCTATGAGTCCTGTCTGCCTACGCTGGAAGGCAGTGACCCAGGCGTGACCTTTTGGCCCAATCCAGCCTTTTTGCCTAAGGGTTTATCACCCCTTCATATCAATCAAGTCATTGAAATTGCGGCCTACTGCCCCCCACCTTTCCAGAATGCGGAGGAGTCCAGTCCATTCCCTCAAACGCTATATGCAAGCACTACAGGAAGTCAGACCAGCTGTTTCAGTGGAAAGTCAAAAAGCCTAGCATTGTCCAAGCAGAGGCTTTCACACTGGGTTGTGGATGTCATCACTCAGGCATACAAGGGAGTAGGGTTCATTTTCACAGAAAGTGTGATGTCACTCGACCAGAAGTGTCGCCACATCCTGGGCTGTGCTGAGAAGCGTCCCCTTGAATGAGATATGCGCAGCTGCTACCTGGTCGTCGCCCTGCACGTTCTCAAGAGTTTACAAGGTCAATGTCGCATCCTGCCACACCATGGGCTTTGCCATTCTTCCAGTGGCACTGGTGCATTAATCCGAGGTTAGTAGTGCTATTCCTCGTGACCTTGTATGAGTCATCCATACTTTCAACCGTACTGATGGTCTGAAAGGTATGAAGTAGAACAGAAGTTACGAATGTAACTATGGTTCTACGAATACCTGGCAGACTGTCAGTACTTTCCTATCACTCTGAATCTTTTGGGCAAGAAGATTCTCTGAGACAGTGCGTAGTCTGACGTACGGTTTTATATGAACCGTGGGGCATGTCTTCCCACGCTCTCAGGTATTTGTAGAACCATAGTTACATTCGTAACTTAAATTTTCTGAGCTATGTCCCTATTTTTTGAAGGTATCTGTATTCCCAGTCATGTGAAATCCATAGATTAGGCCTAATGAATGTATTTCAATTGACTTATTTCCTTATGAACTGTAAGTCAGTGAAATCTTTGAAATTGTTGCATGATGTTTATTTTTGTTCAGTGTATATACACAAGTTGTAAATAGCTAGCACCAAAATATCAAATAAAGTTTTCCCTCTACTAACCCAAAACTGTCTTTATTAGACTTCTCCCCTGCTTACGCTTAACATATAAAATGTAATTCAGCATCATTGTAGTTTCACTTGTAGCATGTGATTAGTGGGACTGGTTTTATTTTTTTTATTTTATTTTATTTTTTATTTCACCTTTATTTAACCAGGTAGGTCAGTTGAGAACAAGTTCTCATTTGCAACTGCGACCTGGCCAAGACAAAGCAAAGCAGTGCGACAAATAACAACACAGAGTTACACATTAAACAAACAGTCAAGAACACAATAGAAAAATCTATATACACAGTGCAAAATGTAGTGCAAAAATGCAGTAAGGTTAGGAGGTAGGACAATAAATAAGACTATAGTGGTGAAATAAATTACAGAATTATCATCATTAACACAGGAATGAAGGATGTGCAAATTATGATGTGCAAATAGAGATACTGGAGTGCAAGATTAGTGAAAATAAACAAAAATAAATATGGGGATGAGGTAGTAGTGTGGGCTATTTACAGAAGGGCTATATACAGGTGCAGTGATCATGGTTGATAGAGTGGTTCATAGAGTATGATTGGCCACAGCCTTAAATTGCATAAGCATTGGTCCTGTCATTAGGGTCAGAAATGAGTGATTCATTAAAACACCCAGTTTTATCCAGCAGAGGGTTTTCATAAAGTGAGAAATTCAGGCACAATAACTTGTGCTGCTTAAAAATATAAACAGCCCCCGACTTGGAATGATATACGCGCCTTTACTCATTTTGGGTGCAGGAGCGCCACAATACCTTAGAGTTCATATTCTATAAGAGGAACAGGAGCTCAAGCAGTAGAACATTTGATGTGCCGGTACTCCGCCCTGGTGAGCTCTTGCCCTAGTCAAGCACTGTTTGCAAAACCATTATATTTGTTCATATAGCCAACTATCAAGTTTGACCATCGTCAATACAAAACATTCAAGAGGATGCTCTTGAATGTTTAGGGGCTAAATATTGCTCAGCTAGTAAACACGAATATACAAATCTTTATTGAATCACAACTGTTCATTTGAAAGTAAAACATGAATCGGTGGCATTAGTGGCTCAACGTCAGATGTCTTGGTATCATTAAATATTCTCATTCATAGGCTGATTCACTTTGATTTTGTTGTCACTTTGACTCAGTTTCTAAATGAGAAAGATTAGTCAGAATTAATGGTTGGGGATAAATTGTTAATTTCTAAGAGAAATTCACAACAGAATACATTTAACCATCAACTTCTGCATCTGAAGAACAGCCATGTCATCCTGTATCCCGATGTAAACATCTTCAACAGTATCATCCAAGAGGCACAACGTCTTGGGAGAAAACGTGTGACTAGTTTAGACTGCTTGAAATAACTTAAAGCCCAACAACCTCAATATGAAAAGTCACCTCTCCATGGGATGTAGAGATCGTTACATGTGGAGACAATGCAGACAGTGAGCAAAACATGTGGTCATCACTGGCTGACAGCAAAACAGATCTAGAAACGCAAATTTAGGACAATATTCAAGACAAGCTTTTTGTATTTGTGGATGTGGCACACCTGCAAGAACAAATTAGCAGAATCAACCAGAAGATGGCGCTGCAGCTAACACTACTGAATTAGTTCAATCGGGTGTTTGAGTGGCGGACTGGAACAAAACGGGCAGCACCCGGTTGCTCGCCAGGACTGATTAATATATAGGGAGTTACCGTAGGCTTCCGGTGCTTGAGCTATTGACAAGTGATCTGGCTTTCTTGGAACCCTTTACAAAAAAGAAAAAAAATTCAATTTAGTACATTTGAGGGGAAATTCCCAGGCTGTTCCGAATCACACATTGGCCTAATGTCATGCAAATAAAGTGGGTGCTGAACTATACCTACAATCTGAGACAAGGCAAGAAAGGCCGTCTACACCATCAAAAAGGAACAAAATTCAACATCCCAATTAGGATCTAGCTATAAAAAAAGGTTATAAAACACCAAATTGAGACTGCATGCAGAATCCTGCAAAAACATGAGTGTACAACAAAACGCCATATAGTGCATGCAGAGCAGAATTAGGCCGATACCTTCTTATTATCAAAATACAGAAAAGAGAAATTCTACCTTCCATAACGCCGCCATCACCTACAGAGAGATTAACCTAGAGTAGAGTCCGCTAAGCAAGCTGGTCCAGAGCCCCAGGACAAATACAACCACACAATTAGACCCAACCAAATCATGAGGGAAAAACTTTACTTGGCACAATGGAAAGACCTAAACAGAGTACACAGTGGCAGAATACCTGACCACTGTGACTGACCCAAAATGAAGGAAAGCTTTGACTATGTAGACTCAGTGAGCAAAGCCTTGCTATTGAGGCCGCCATAGGCAGACCTGCCCACAAAACGAGGTGGAAACAACTGCACTTCCTAACCTCCTGCCAATTTCCCTAAGATTACACAGACCCACAAAGAACAAAAAAACAAACCCAATTTTTATAAATATCTATTGGGTGAAATGCCAGTGTTCCATCACAGCAGCAATATTTGTGACCGGTTGCCACAAGAAAAGCGCAACCAGTGACGAAAATACAACCAGAGTTTATTTATTTTGCACTTTGTGCACATCATAACACTACATAGCCATATGACATTATGAGAAGTATTCATTTGAAGCTTGTGAGTAATGTTTAGTTTTTCTTGTTTTACTTCCGTTCATTATCCGTCACGTGCTTCGGCAACGTAAACATTCGTTTCCCGTGCCAATAGATAGATACTTTATTGATCCCCGAGCCATTTGAATTACTAGCTACCTTTGATGGTTCTGTAGTCTTCCTTTTATAAGCCGATGCACTCACTTTGACTACAGAAATAATAAAAAAATGTATCGTTAATGACAAGTTTATATGCATTTAAATTAGAGCAAATAAACCATTACCTTTTTTACTGAGCGTCCTGGTGAGAGGCTGGTGAACATCGGGTGATTCGGTCTGCAAAAAAATGTGGATGCTGACATTTCTACAGTAAGCCACTAGGAGGCAGCATTAAACAATTTACAGCCAGTCTGATAATCAATGTGAGGGGGGGAATGAAGTCAACATGCATGCATTCAAACTAATATTTTAAATACAATTGAAAATCGCACCATTTATTAAATCTATTAATGTTTTTTGAAGCGCAGGTGGCATTTATCCATTCCACTTTGAAAACCCGATCTACTGTTGCAAGAATTTTGCCTCCATCTCGTTTATACGGTCTTGTGATGTAATGGGAGACCATAGTGAATTCAGTTAATTTGAAAAACATAGAAAACGGACGGTAGGGATGGGCCTACTTCAAATGAACAACCTTCTTTCTCGAACTGTTGAATAAAAAGCATCCCTTGCTTTTGGCGCATCTCCTTGCTAAATTGACTATCTGCGTGTCCTTCTGCCTGATTGCTGACTTTCCTTATCCTTCTTCCCCCTGCCTCCACATCACCTGGACACTGATTTATAATCTCCAGGACACCAGGTGTTCCTTACCAGTCAATTGACCTTAAATTGACCCTAGAATCCACTAATAACTCAGCTTACTAACTATTAGTGCCGGGCTAGGACAAGACTGTGCACTTGTAGTTGTAGTTTCTGATGTTTAGGTAAATGACTAAACATTAGATTCCATAGTTTCCCCAAGTACAATCATTCAATTCAATTTATATTGCATGAAATAATCTATGGATACATCTTCAGATACCATTTATGCATTTACAAGGCAGCCTAATTGTGATATTTTTTTCTACTGATTGGTCTTTTTCAGATCTGATCTGATTGGTCAAAATACAAATTAATGAAAATAATATCAGTACTGGGCTGCCTGTGTAAATGCAGCCTTAGTGTCAAACCAAAACATATTTTGAATAATATCAAAATGGATCTCAAAAGCATTTATTGTACAAAACATAACAGAAATAAAATATTATTTTAAAAATACATATCCAAAATGTAAACAAGACTAGCAAAAACTGGGGTTAACAGTCTTAATTCAGTTAGAAATTATGTTGATATTTATAAGCACATCCGGATGTTGAACCCAAAACCTTTTACAGTTAACTTTCAGCTCATGAAGAATGAATACAAACCAGGCATACAAATTTAAAGAAACATTTAGCAGAAAATGTGCATTTAAAACATCTCATAGTATCGATAAAAAAATGAACTCTGACACTCAAAAGTCACTCAATGTAAATTACAGCTTGTCGCCATTGAAGGCACCTCATTGCAGACAAATGGTTAAAAACAACTCATGTTGAGGTCAGTCAAGAGTTTCATACATTGAATGGCTGCCGAGGTTACGTTAATGCTTGAACACTTCATTCAGCATTAGACTGCATACAAAAACAGAGATAATGGTATCAGAGACTTAAAGTTCTGGCTGAATTCATTGGTTTAATTGAAGCTTTTTGACTGCCTTGTGTGGGTCACTACGCTTGTCTCTAAGCTAAAAAATGTTTAATTGTATCTCCTGCGTCTTGCAGCGTGCAGAAAGATAAGATACTGGCAGAAGGCTCCCAGAAACATTTTGCAAACAAAAACACTAAAGTGCATTCAACCCGCTATCTCCATCATCTGAGATGTAACCATACTCCCCCTTTCGTTCTCAGTTATACAGATGTGAATGATACTTAAATCCACTGTAAAAAGCGTTAACAATCTATGAAATAAATAGCCTAATACGGGGACATGCCAATATACAGAATTACCAGAACCTACAATTCCCTTGGTTTGACCTTTAAACTCATTGAAAGAGTAGCACACAAACAATTGCATTTCTTTCCTTAACAAGAACATAATATTGTAACTAGGCACCCGAGAGTAGACATTCAACTACCCCGCTCCCACAAAAAGAGAACCCTCTCCAAGAGCGTCTGACACCTCAGATCAGTGTCGTGCTAGACAGGTACTGTATGGGTAAACCTGTGCCCAACAGGGAGCAGTGCATGCGCAAGGCTTTATGACTTGGACTGATAGGATGTCATGTTATAAATGGTTAAGAGAATCCCTCCTTGAATGTTTTTCAGACTAGAAATAGCTGATGTAGCAGTATTCGTCATTGTCCGGAGTCCATGACCTACATAAACAACAGCTTTGTTTTCCAGTTCCATTTGGCACATGGAAAAGTACAGCTGGTTCTGAAATAATATTTGCACTTACAGTGCCCCATTGTGTAGATCTCTAACACAAAATGCCTCTAAGGACACACAAAAGCGTGCAAAAAATAAAAATAATTGTACCCAAACATTGTGTCCCATTCCCCAGTGCATCTTCTATAAAGGAGCAGCTTTTCATACATCACAATGTACATTGCATTAGTGTTAAAGGGGCAATCAGCAGTAGTTACAATAAAACGTTCTCCCTGCCTGTTTCAATAAAAATCTGAGGGATGGGACTAGCGAATAATAACCAAATTGATAGCCAGAGCTATGGATGCAAGGACCGATCATCCACGACATTACAGTTTTAAACATGTTAAGGCTATATAGTGTTTGTTTACATTTACAAAGATTATATGTTGGGTTCTGATGGGGTATAACATCTTATGAGGCATTTATAAGTTGTATTCTTCAAGAATCAAAATGGGTACATAGATTTACAATTTAATTCACAAGTCCTAAAATGTATGTAACAAACGCAGATAGCCCCTTTAACATCTCTGTACAGACGGCATCGTTTCTCCCACACTTTTACCTTGTCTGACAAAGGCACAATGTCTCTCAAACACAAGTACTGTTCCTAAAATCAGATAAAACTTAAAGATATCATAGGTTACGATAGTAGAGGGAAAAGGGGGTTACTTTACATTAGCCGATACCTCTGTAAATGCTGTTTTTGTTAAGTGTATTAAATATTCTCAAACTAGGACTATCTGAACTGTTCTAGTGCGTCCCGTGTGTCATCCTTTGGTTCCTCCAATGACGCGTACTCCTTCAGAAACTTGATATGGAAATCACGGAGCTTCTCCAGGAGCACCTTCAGCTTCTCTGTCATGGGCAGAATGGTCATTCTAGGGGGAAATTATATGCAAAACAACTTAGCGGGTAATCTCGGATACCCAGAAGTAAAATTCTTGCGAACATTGTTAGACGTGAATCTGTCCACAAGAGATTACTCAGCAGGCAAAAGACAGGAAGAGAGGCCAGCTATTCAGTTAGCTCCTCTCAAGGTAGGGTAATATTTACAATTTCCAGCTCAGTTAAATCTTTTTAGTTTACTTAAGCATGCGAGATGTCAGTGCCTGAACAATTTGAGTCTGGTAAACGTGACACTGTGGTGGTTAGGTTACAATGCTTCACTGTAGGTCATTAGCTACTGTCCCAATCTGATGTGAATCAGGACAAACAAAACATCTTTCTAAAAGGCTTCTCTAAAGTATTCCGTCTCTGTCAGCAATCTTTCCATGAGTTGAGCAGTTACCTGAAGTGATAGGTCCCTTCCCTCTGGCCGAAGCCACTGCCTGGGACGAGGCAGATGCCAGTCTCCTCAAGCAGTCTCAGACAGTACATCATGTCAGGAGACATTCCCAGGGACTGCAGAAGAGAGACATTTACAAACCTGTTGTTCCTAGTTTCGGGTGTGGAGGCATATAATTATATGTCGATGCCAAGCTGCACAGTACTTACACAATGCAAGTTTTATTGCATGAGGTGAGAAGTGACACATTCACTAATGGACAAATTGGTGTAGAGGTTTATATATTTCAGCAGTAGGTTTATAGATGGGTGTTAGGTGAACAGACCTTGGCCTCCTCCACAGCTCGTGGTGGGATAAAGACGCGTGGGAAGGCGTACATGGCTCCCTGCACAGGGTTACATTTGATCCCAGGCACCGTGTTGAGGATCTGCTCAGTGATCTGGGCCTTCTCAGCCAGAGCTCCAAGCACAGCACTCTTCTCCTTAAAGAAAACCCGCATACACAACACAGAAGTTAGACATGGGTCTTGGATGACAATCAAAACTGAACACTAACTAACAAATTAACCTTAGAGCGTTGTCCCCCGACCTCTGAGCATTGAGCGACAGACCTTGTGGAACTGGAGATAGGAGGGTTCGTGTGGCAGAGGAGGATTGGCGATGACATCCATTGCAGCCTGTCCAGAGACAGGGGGACACAGTCTAACAGAGAGCAACTTCACCAGCTGGGCTTTGACCTCCAGGTCGAGGTTGAGAACCTCCATATAGCCCCCTCTAAACCCACACCTTTAGGGGAGAAGGACAGAGGAGAGGGGAGCGTTAGTGTTGGGTACACAGTCACACACAATAGAACCAAACTGGAGTTTATCCTTGATCAAATCAACCATGGCGAGGACAATACGATGAGCCAGTCAGTCTGCATTCCAAGGGAATCGTTTTTTTCTGGGCCTGGTAGCCCGTGATGTGATTTAGCCAACTCGTCTGATGTTTAAACAAGCATGACAACGCAAATCAGAAGAGCTGGCTAAAGCACAGCACGGATCGGTCTCAGGGCAACGTGTCGTACTAATGAAAAGGCAAACATTTTACAGAATGCTCTTGTAGAGCAAATACATAAGACTAATGGGCTATAATAGTTGGACAGCCTGTTATGGATACATAGGAAAGTGTAAAGTACATCATTCAGAGTGAGCACAGACAGCGTGTGGTGTTTTAAGGGCACTTTGGGGAAATAGTGACCTGTGCGAGGGGCACAGGGATATGAATACTCACTCTCCTGAGTAGCCTTTGGAAGTGGAGTGAAATGAGGCCAGCTCGACAGTGTTGAAGTACTCTGGGCCCATCTCATAGAGCACCTTCTTAAAGGAGTGGAACTGACAGTCTGGGGAGTACACGTTATCCTGATACACCTGGGACACACAGATAGGAGGATTACATGGGAAAAGTAGAGAACTGTCGATTCAGATCAATACACCTTGGTAGTTCGAAACAGCAAACAACTACCTCATCGGACATAACAAATAGATTCTCCTCGTAGGCAAAGTGGAGGACTTCCTCGATGCACTTCTTACTCTGCACTTGACCTGAATATTGCCAGAGAGAAAGAAAGGAGGGAAGAGGGAGGGAGAGCGGTCACCACAGGTGCTGAAATTGAGAACATGGGCAACTCTACATGGGCCTTCCATCTGTACAGGGACACCATGACTACAAAGACAGAATGTACTATATTATGGAGGCAGCTGGAAACCAGAGGACCATAGTATTGCCTCACGGACGGCGGATGCATCTCACATGGTACACAGCGACGGAGAACTGACACACTGGTCTGGACAGGAGCCCGTTGTTAGTGAAGTATTCACACAGAAGTTGGCTTGGGCTTTGATTGTGTGGCTGTTAATGTGAGTGTTTGAGTGAGAAAGAGGAGAGCCAGTCAGGAAAAAGCACACGGCCCACTTAATTATCAACACATCTTGCCCACAACATCATGGAGCCTTTCCGAACTCTGAAGTCAGAAAGACTAAGTTGTGTGTCAGACAGACTATTAAATTACAGCTTTACAGAGCTAAGTTACAGCTATGCAAGAGGGAGACAGATTCCTTTACCCTAATGTCAGCTTGTGAAAACTGATGCGGTTTCATATGCAGGCTATAAACACCCATCATCTACCCTACATGACACAGCAGAGTAGAGGGTGTTCCAAATATCATATCTTACACAACCTGACATCATGACCCTTGGCCTAGTTGCTTGTTTCAATGGGTTGTTCAGTATCAACATACCTGTGGCATTACAGATCATAGCTACCTCTTAAGAGTTATCATGCTTAATGGCCTTTTGGGACATGGTAAACATTTACAACAAATAGACTTGAGATGCTCATGCTTGGATATGTTGGATTCTGGTCCTGGATGTGGTGGATACAGGTCTTGGATGTGGTGGATATGGGTCTTAGATGTGGTGAATACCAGTTGAAGATGAACAGGAGGGCCATCCTCCTCAGTGATTTTCAGAATTTTATTAAATTATAAAACATTTTGAAAGTTATTATTTTTTAGATAAAACTAAACATAACCACATCACCAAATAATTGATTAAAACCTACTATTTTCCAATGAAGGTCTACAGTAGCCTCAACAGCACTCTATAGGGTATCACCATGGTGTAGACAGAGGACAGTTAGCTTCCGTCCTCCTCTAGGTACATTGACTTCAATACAAAACCTAGGAGGCTCATGGTTCTCAGCCCCTTCCATAGACACAGTAATTATGACAATTTCCGGAGGACGTCCTCCAACTTATCAGAGCTCTTGCAGCATGAACTGACATGTTGTCCCCCCAATCAAAATATCAGAGAATGAATCTAGTACTGAAAGCATAAGCTACAGCTAGCTAGCGCTGCAGTGCATAAAATGTGGCGAGTAGTTGACTCAAAGAGAGAGAAGGACAATAGTTGAACTGTTTAACAAATTAATTTCATCCAAAATGAAGGAGAAGCAAGAGAGACAGATTTCCTTTTTTTTTTTTTTTTTTATCATTTTCAGTTTCACTTAATTAGCTAGCAAATAAATGCAGCTAGCTAGTTTAGCCTACTCAAACACTCTGCTCAAACAGAGGGATGCTATGTTAGCTAACTGGCTATGGCTATCCAACACAACACTGGAACTCTTCCAAGTCAAGGTAAGCTTTTGATTTTACTAATTTATTGCCACCGGGACCCGCTGGTGTAAATTCTAATCTGTTTACTGACGGTACACTAATGTTAATGCATGATTATAGCAGGTTTACTAATGCTTTAGATCTATTAGCTATGTTGACTATGACATTACTTTAGCTAATATGGTGACAACTATGTAGGCTGTGTATAGCAGTTATGATATGGTTTGGAAAGGTTTTTTGCCTGGTCAAATATAGTTTATGTTGTACATTGACGTCCACATTCGACGAAGGGAAAAGATGAGAGGAGGGGAGTGCATAGATGCGAGAAGGAATACAACGTGGCTGTTATGAAAGTCAACTGTGTTTACGCATGATCAGGGGTGTAGTCATTCCACCAATTCTGTTGAAAAACATTTCTTAAAAACGGAACAAAACGTGGATAAACATACCTGAATTCGACCAATAGAAACTCTCGTTTGCAACTGTTGGACTAATAATTACACCCTATATCAGCTAGATGCATGCAAGAGTGTGCAAGGCAGGGGTATAGGGAAAATGTGAGTATCATGTAGTAGCCTAAACCTAGTGATGTTACATTGAACTGGGTGAATGGAATATGAATGACAGTCATCCAATACGCTGTAATATCATCTTCAACGGCACTGACCGCCACTGTTGGATACGGGTATTGGATGTGTTTTACCCTCGACAGCCAAAACACATAAGGAGCCTAATCTCATTGTTCTGGCTGGTGAGACCCACCTGTAGGGTTCCCTGGGTTGATGATGCAGATGACTCTGGGATGACAGTGCTCCTTGGCAGCCTGGTAGGCTCTGTGGAGCTCGTTGATATCCAGGGCCCAGCAGTTGTCCTCGTCCAGGTAGTAGTTGATCTGAACGGCCTCCATCTCAGCGATGGCTGCAGAGTACAGGGGGTACTGAGGGATGGGGACCATCACACCACTCCTGGACCGGCCCTGGCCCGACACCAGCATCTTCAAGATGCTCTACAGTCAGATGAGAATATCCTTTCACAACAGCAACAACTAGTATGAAAGCATCCCGAATGAAAACGATAAAAGTCATAAACCCAATGAACTTTCAGTGACAGCTCAGATTAAACAAATACCAACCAACTCCCTTTTGTTTGTAAAAGGATTATTCAAAAAAGGGTTGAGAACTAAAGACTTACCACAATGCCATCACTAGCTCCGGTGGTGAGGTAAATATTGTCCCAGTTGGCAGACACACCATTATCCCGTTGCTCTATGTAGACAGCAATGTCCTGCCGAATACAGTCCACTCCCTGGCTGGCACTGTACGACCCTGGAGTTAAAACACGCACAATATGATATCAACTCTGGATTTGGTTTTCATGTTCTGTTTCAGGAAATAAATTAAGAGTTAACGTCAACTTGCATACACTTTCTAGCACCACCGTACAATGCAGTTTTACATAAACTATTAGGCATATCTTGCAGCAAAATGTAGGTCACAGAAGGAATGTTTCCCATGCTTATTGTTGTAACCAAAACACTGATAGGTTCTGCATTTCAGGCCAGAGTCATTAGAGCTTAACCTAGCATCCTGTTCTTTGTTAGTGAGACAATTCTGAACCCATCAACAGGAGGCTAAAGCTCCTACTTGGTCAGCATTTAAAACTATATTATTAGGCTTTATTTCAACACAGGAATACGAGTGCAGTGCACTCAGACAGACAGGCATACAGTACACACCCAGGCTCTGTCCCCCACAGCCCTGTAGGATGCGACGGGCACGTTGTTTGGCATCCGCCGGGAAGCTAGGGCTGTCCAACAGCTCTGGGAATGAGCAGAGAGCCACCACCTGAACATACAGACAGGAGGTGTTAATGTTAACTTCACCCCCGTCAAGACACACAGACACCTTCACGTTTAATACGCCAATTTATTTGACGTATTATGTAAAATAGCATTACATAAGAATCCCAGGTGAACCACCTATCTCCTTCCACACAATCATGTTTGTACTTGTACATCCTGTACAGTTCTAATGGAATTTCTGATTCCCGCATTTAGCCTTTGTTGCATGAAAGGACTAGTATGTGTGGAGGAGGAAGATCGTGTTCTTTCACTCTGAGAATGGCTTCTGGATTTCCTAAGTGATTTCATAAAGCAAGTCAACAACTCATTTAAACATGACTCATTCTGTCGAGAGGACTCATGGGTTTACACAATGACAAACAAAACTTAAACATTGCCTTCCATTTGACCAATATGAAGTACATAGGCAGGTTGGTTGTTTAGCAACAAAACCGATACATACGCAACTATGGGGCAAAACAGACGGGGTTGACTTAGATTGTTGACAACATGTAAAACTACACTGAACAAAAATATAAACACAACATGTAAAGTGTTAATCCCATGTTTCATGAGCTGAAATAAAAGATCCCAGAAAATGTTCCATAGGCACAATAAGCTTATTTCTCACATTTTGTGAACAAATGTATACATCCCTGTTAGTGATCATTTATCCTTTGCCAAGATAATCCATCCACCTGACTGGTTCTGATCCACACCCCTACCTTATATATACAGCGGGTGAAATAAGTATTGAACACGTCACCATTTGTCTCAGTAAATACATTTCTAAAAGGTGCTATTGACATGAAATTTTCACCAAATGTTGGTAACAACCCAAGTAATCCATACATACAAAGAAACCAAAACAAATAAGTTCAGAAATTAAGTTGTGTAATAATGTGAAATGACACAGGGAAAAAGTATTGAACACATGAAAAGGGAGGTGCAAAAAGGCATGGAAAGCCAAGACAACAGCTGAAAACTATCAGTAATTACAAAGCAATCCAGCCCCCTGTCAGTGCAAATTAATATCAGCTGGTTCAGTCCCAACTGATGGCCTACAAAAAGGTATCATTGCCAAGGTGTCACACAAGACACATCTCATGATGGGTTAAAGCAAAGAGCTGTCTCAAGACCTCCGCAACCTAATTGTTGCAAAACATAATGATGGCATTGGTTATAGGCGCATTTCTAAGCTTCTGAATGTTCCAGTGAGCACTGTTGGGGCCATAATACGGAAGTGGAAAGACAATCATTTCACCATAGATTTGCCTCGACCAGGTGCTCCTCGCAAGATTTCTGACAGAGGAGTGAAAATAATAATCAGAAGAGTTGTCCAAGAGCCAAGGACCACTTGTGGAGAGCTTCAAAAAGACCTGCAATTAGCAGGTACTGTTGTCTCAAAGAAAACAGTAAGTAATGCACTCCACCGCCATGGCCTGTATGCACGCTCACCACGCAAGACTCCATTGCTGAAAAAAAAAGCATGTTAAAGCTCGTTTAAAGTTTGCTGCACAACATTTGGAAAAGCCAGTGAAATACTGGGAGAATATAGTGTGGTCAGATGAGAGCAAAATTGAACTGTTTGGATGTCATAATACACCATGTTTGGAGGAGAAAAGGCACTGCACATCAACCTAAAAACACCATACCAACAGTGACGTTTGGAGGTGGGAACATCATGGTGTGGGGCTGCTTTTCAGCAAATGGTACTGGCAAACTTCACATAATTGAAGGAAGGATGAATGGGCAAATTTACTGAGACATTCTTGACAAAAATCTGCTACCATCTACCAGGATGATGAAGATGAAACGAGGGTGGACATTTCAGCAAGACAATGATCCCAAACACACAGCCAAGGAAACTCTCAATTGGTTTCAAAGAAAGAAAATAAAGCTGCTAGAATGGCCCAGCCAATCACCTGACTTAAATCCCATTGAAAATCTATGGAAAGAACTGAAGATCAAGATTCATAGAAGAGGCCCACGGAACTTTCAAGATTTGAAGACTGTTTGTGTGGAAGAATGGGCCAAAATCACACCAGAGCAATGCATGCGACTAGTTTCTCCATACAGGAGGCGTCTTGAAGCTGTCATTACCAACAAAGGCTTTTGTACAATTAAATAAATATCAGTAAGTGTGTTCAATACTTTTTCCCTGTGTAATTTCACAACTTAATTTCTGAACTTATTTGTTTTGGTTTCTTTGTATGTATGGATTACTTGGGTTGTTACCAACATCTGGTGAAAATGTCACGTCAATAGCACCTTTGGAAATATATTTACTGAGAAAAATGGTGATGTGTTCAATACTTATTTCACCCGCTGTATATATTAATTTTTTTAGGTATCTGTGACCAACAGATGCATATCTGTATTCCCAGTCATGTGAAATCCATAGATTAGGGCCCAATTAATTGATTCCAATTGACTGATTTCCTTATATTAACTGTAAATCAGTAAAATCTTTGTTGTTGCATCTTGCATTTATATTTTTGTTCAGTTTATATTTAGTCTCCAACATTCATTGAAAACAAATTAATAGCACAATGAGCCCTTGTCTCAAATATCAAGAGGTTACAGTTGTTGGTTAGCTAGCTAGCGAATGTTTGCCATATAAGCATTGACATGAAATAAGTAGCCACAAGTCATTTACACGATCTGTTCTGTGTTTGTTTGTAGTGAAGTTTTCAGGTGGTGGAGAGCATGTTTGCAGCATGACATTAGCACACAGGTTCTATGTTTCCATAGCAGTAAATATTGGGGACTGGGGCCAGGGACACAAGTCACCTTGGACAGTGACATAGCAGTGGCATTGACTGGCATCAACAAAGCTTGCTGCCTTGCAAGCTACTGAATCACATGAGACGTTTTACAACAGAGTTCCATGGTCACACTGGTCATCGGCAACTGACAGATTTAATTTCAAGCCACCTGACAACGCACATTTATTAGAGACAAAGTAAGGTGTCCGGTGCAGAGTTAGGCTTTAAATAACTACTCAAACTAGGCTATACAGACTTCACATACCGGTACTTCAACAATATAAAAAAAATAGGCCTGGTAAAGCTAGCCTAATAGTTAAAGTTCAAGCACTGGGGCTATTATATTACTGATAATTGAAGATCTGAAGTGAGCATTCCCTAAAAATCATATCTCGATTTCTTTCTAATTTATGGACGATTCACAAGATATATTTTTATTTAACTAGACAAGCCAGTTAAAAACACATTTTTATTTACAATGACGGCCTACCAAAAGGCCTCCTGCGGGGATGGGGGCTGGGATTAAAAATATTAATTAAATAAAACTATAGGACAAAAACACACATCACGACAAGACTACATAAAGAGAGACCTAAGACAACATAGCATGGCAGCAACTGATGACAACACAGTTTTGTAGCAACAACATGGCAGCAGCACAAAACAGGGTACAAACATTATTGGCCGCAGACAACAGCACAAAGGGCAAGAAGGTAGAGACAACAATACATCATGCAAAGCAGCCACAACTGTCAGTAAGGGTGTCCATGATTGAGTCTTTGAATGTATTCAGTGCATTCGGAAAGTATTCAGTCCCCTTTACTTTTTCTACATTGTTACGTTACAGCCTTACTACTCATCAACACCCCATAATGACGAAGCAAAATCAGGTTATACATTTTTGCATTTATAAAAATTTACTGAAATATCACATTTACATAAGTATTCAGACCCTTTACTCTGTACTTTGTTGAAGCCGCTTTGGCAGCGATTACAACTTCAAGTCTTCTTGGGTATGACGCTACAAGCTTGGCACACATGTATTCGGATAGTTCCCCCATTCTTCTCCGCAGATCCTCTCAAACTCTGTCAGGTTGTCTGCACAGCTATTTTCAGGACTCTCCAAAGATGTTCGATTAGTTTAAAGTCCGTGCTCTGGCTGGGCCATATTCAGAGACTTGTCCTGAAGCCACTCCTGCGTTGTCCTGGCTGTGTGCTTAGTGTAGTTGCCCTGTTGGAAGGACCTTCACCCCAGTCGGAGGTCCTGAGCGCTCTGGAGCAGGATCTCTCTGTACTTTGGTTTCATCAGACCAGAGAACCTTGTTTCTCATGGTCTGAGTGCCTTTTGACAAACTCCAAGCAGGCTGTCATGTGCCTCTTACTAAGGAGTGGCTTCCGCCTGGTCACTCTACCATAAAGGCCTTGTCAGCGTGACCATCGGGTTCTTGGTCACCTACCTGACCAAGGCACTTCTCCCCCGATTGCTCAGTTTGGCTGGGTGGCCAGTCTTGGTGTTTCCAAACTTCTTCCATTTAATTATGATGAGGCCACTGTGTTCTTGGGGACCTTCAATGCCCTTCCCTAGATCTGTGCCTCGACACAATCCTGTCTCAGAGCTCTACGGACAATTCCTTCGACCTCATGGCTGGGTTTTTTTCTCCGAGATGCACTGTCAACTGTGGGACTTTATATAGACAGGTGTGTGCCTTTCCAAATCATGTCCAGTCAATTTAATTTACAACAGGTGGACTCCAATCAAGTTGTAGAAACATCAAGGATGATCAATGGAAACAGGGTGCACCAGAGCTCAATTTCCTAGCAAAGGGTCTGAAAATCTATGTAAATATATATAATGTATAAATTAGCTAACATTTCTAAAAACCTGTTTTTGCTTTGTCATTATGTGTAGACTGATGAGGATTTTGTATTTATTTAATACAATTTTTTTTAAAGGCTAACGTAACAAAATGTGGAAAAAGTCAAGGGGTCAGAATACTTTCTGAATGCACTGTATGGGGCCATACAATCACTGCGAAGAGACAATCACTAGATCATTTATTCTGGTATTGCCCCTATGCACTTAAAAGTAACCTTACAAAATTGGGAGATTTGGAAAGCCATAGTCAATCAATAATATAACAATACTCGTAAGAAAGGTTTTCATCTTTAGCTCACTATGCGATTAGAAAGGTTCAAAATTCATGTAAAACATCACAGCATCATTGAAAAATATATGGAACATTGAGTTAAAAAAAATATTAACTTCTTGTAGCAGGAATTATAGAAAATTAACACAGGTCTCAAGCAATCTCAAGCCCACATGCTATCGAGTAGCCAGCTAATCCTTATACGTTTAGCCAGCTTAGATCTATTTGCTTGCCAACAAGGTAAAAAACAGTTTAATTGTTATGAACACACCCTTCAGTCAGTCTCCAACGGTTTGAACAGCACGCTAGCCTGTTCACTTTGTTCAGATGTTGAAATCAAGTGTCCTCCCTTATTTCTCAGAATGAGAATGAGTTTCCAATTCCTTATATAATTTAGTTGTATGCATATTGCACATTTATAAAACTTAGACTAGACAGCTAGTATAACAGTCCTTGGCTAAAATGCTTCTAGCGGTACATGGTAAATTGAGCATTCATTTTCCAGAATCAATGTTCATTGATAATCTTGTTTTAGTAGTGCCTGCTCTGTGCGCAATTTGAAGAGTTGAGGGTATCTCTATCAAAGGTTAACTTCTCTATTCCAGTAAAATAATGTCTCTCAATGTGTTTTTTCCAACTTTCATTTCCTTACCCTGTTAACTCTGCATTGTTGGCTAAGGGCTCGTAAGAAAAAATTGTATTTGATTAATTCTGTTGGACTAAACCATCAAATGCAAATAGCAAGTTGAATCTGCTTGTCAGAGAAGAAGAAGTGATCTCTCATCTTTGTTGTCGTGAGTGGAGGGGGGAGGGGGTTGGTATGTGTGTACATTGGAAGGTGCACAGCCTACAAGTCATGGCACACAGCACATAAGATTGACGAGATCAAAAAGACATGAGAATAAGCAGACAAACGCTCATAAAAAAATGTATTCATTCCTTTCGATATAGGCATTTGGAAGATCATGCAAAAAAACATACATTCTAATTAATTAAATTTCTCCCAGCCCTAGGCGATTGTTAAAAACAATGTAGCCCTATCACTGGAATGTGCACTTTCACCAGCTTGAGACCAACACAACACCCCGTGCTCAGGGTCTATTCTCATGCCCAGTTAGCCTATCTGACACACATTTGCTGGGTGGAATTCAACAGTAAGTAGAGTAAGAATATGCTTAATGTTTTATCTTAGAGGCATTTCTTCTAGAATACCAGAGAGAGAGAGATAACACATTTTGTGCTGCTGTTAAGAGAACGTATCAATGTAGATTAATTAATGGGATCATTTCCGATCTCTCCATGAGCCGAGACGTTCCTCTAATGTTTCAGAGTGCAAATAGTAACGTAAACAAAACAGCCAAACTGATGCCCAGCCAAGGATGACTGATTTAGTCAAATCTGACTAAAACAGACAGACGTCCTGCCAGAATATTTCATGAGCAAGATCACGGAATTAACAGTCCAGTTAGAGAGGGTGATATTGTGGTGATTATGGTGGTAGAACACGTGATGTAAATATGACTTTGCAAGAGCACACTTTTCCTGACCCATCCCTGCCCCTCACCTGACGGAGAAAGGTGATTGGCTTCTGCCCCATGGCATGTGAATCTCCAATGTTGGCTTTGATAACCTCAGTGAAGGGGTGTTTCTGACCCTGGAGGGAAAAAAGTACAATTTAGATTCATGTTGAGAGAAAATTATAATTTTTTTTGAATATCCCTGAACATATGAACTATACTGAACAAAAATGTAAAATGTAACAATTTCAAAGATGTTGCCGAGTTACAGTTCATAGAAGGAAATCAGACAATTGAAATAAATTCATTAGGCCCTAACCTATGGATTTCACAAGACTGGGCAGGGGCGCAGTCATGGTTGGGGTCAAAGAGCAACCAAACTGCATGATTATATATACTGGGGGTTCATCCTCAAACATTATGTATTAGCCAAGTCCTGTAGGCCTACAATTACATTGTATTGCCCTTGTGTTGGCCCAGTATCTAAATCATATTTTTGACAAGAGTATGCAGAGGACATAAAGCGGCCCACCCCTAGTGTGGTCCGTTATCTGTGAGGGTGGTACGAGGATCAGGTGCTTCTACCGACCCCTAGGAAGCCACCTGTTTCAGGGATATTATTAGCCGCCATTGCCCAAGGCACACATCACTCAACTTATCCAACATGACAGAGAAACAAGTGAGTGTAAAACTCAAGTGGTGTGATTAGATTTCGAAGACTGGCTTTCGTTCAAGTGGAGTGTGGGCTATAGGTCAGTCACAGCATCAGTCTGCATGAATTAATTCCAGTCCACTGATCTTGTAGCTCATAGAATTACATGTAAATAAAAAGGATCTCTGTGTTGTAGCTAACCTCCATCATGAAAGTAAACTAGCCTAAACTTCAACATACAACAGTATGGATCAACAGGAGTCCTTCCCTGATATTTAAAGGCATCGCTAAACAGCATGCCTTCTGGGATTTTTCAGTATTTGATTCTGAATTCAAAAAGGCACTTGCACAGTTGAGCTATCTTTGTTACAGGTGCAAGGCCAGTTGTATTGCTTCTTTAGTCAGCACAACAGTTTTAAGCTGTACTAACAATTGCAAAAGGGTTTTCTAATGATCAATTAGCCTTTTAAAATGATAAACTTGGATTAGCTAACACAACGTGCCATTGGAACACAGGAGTGATGGTTGCTGATAATGGGCCTCTGTACGCCTATGTAGATATTCTATTCATTTTTATTATTTTTTGTTAAATCAGCCGTTTCCAGCTAAAATAGTAATTTACAACACTGACAATATCTACACTGTTTTTCTGATCAATGGTTATTTTATTGGAGAAAAAAATGCTTAAACAAAAACAAAAAAATAAGACATTTCTAAGTGACCCCAAACTTTTGAACGGTAGTGTATGCACTTGTACGTTTGGCAAGTACGCATGCCTTGCGTGCAAGTATTTACATCACGTGAGCATGATTCAGGTGATAGTTATCTGAACGCGCTACCAGTGCTTTAACAAGTTGTGTTAATAATACTTTCCTGTGGATATAGCCTGTAAGTCCTACCTGCAAAACGACAAAAAAAAAAAAACATGCAGACAACCGGTAGAGCAACTTCATAATTTAATTTTATTCAACATTCCCGGATGTAGAGGACTGTTTCCAGAATCTCCCTGTCAAAGCTAATCAATGTCACGTCCACGAGGGACCAACAAGGTAGAGCAGGATTTGAGGCAGGATTGGCGCACACCTACAAGGGGATGGATGCATCTCGACTGGAGGTGGATGATGCAACATTGTATCAGCTCTGAGCGAACACACTACACACCCTTCTAGATAAACTAGCTGGCAAGCTAACGTTACTTATCCATCCCCCCCCAACTGTAGCTCACTATTTTAGTTGATCCTACAATGAGATCAAGAGATCACATATACATGACTAGCTGGCTTGTTTGCTGAGGAGGATGTGCCAACTTTAAGGCTATGTAAATAACTAGTTGCCGGTAAATTCTTGTTTACCATGAGTTAGAAAACTCACCCACCACCATACTCAGATTTTACGCCGCTCTACCTAGAACGACGGGCATTTGGGTTTTCACCTGCTGCAAGCCTCTCTCGATGTCCCCAGCCTTCGTGACAATGGGTCCCCTCACAGCGTACTCCATCGCTTTCACCTGCGGGTTCAGGGTGTCCATGGTCAGAGTCTTTTCTCGCAGCTTGCCGCTCTCTCTCAATACCACGGTTGCCCCAGCCGTGCTGAATCTCTTCGGTCCACACTGTTCAACGGGTCCTTGTGTTTTGCGTCGTATGGATTGCACTAAACACGAGGTTTCCCGAGCCTTTGTCCGAACAAGGGCTGGAGACTGGTCAAAAACACCTGCAATAAATGAGCGATTTGCCAAGTGTTGAAGTCGATGCATGATCTCAGCAGGGTGATGGACTAATTAATGACTTAAGACTCCTAGAGCGGGCACTGAAACGCGTTAACTCTCCGTTCAGTCTTCGGGCGTTCGTTCACTGGTAAGCAAAAGCGGCGATGAATTGCTTCAAAGTTATTTTAAAAGCCTTTGTAAATCAACGAAATCTAAACTGCATGACGTTCAAGTATGACACAAAAAAACTTATCGCGGATCGAATGCAATACAACAGCATATCAACTACGATCATACATTTTAAACCGCGTCTCTCTGTAAACCTTTCAAGGCAGAGGTGGATGCTGGGTATTGTCGTTGTTTTATATAATCTCCTCGCTAGGTTGCAAGCACCCAACCATGTGCTTGGACAAGTTTCAAAACGACAATACCCACCACGATGGAAGACTGGTGTCAAGAACGCCTAAATGCGTGTTATAGCTGGAGATGACCGGTAATATGAGAGAGGTATAACTGGGCACAACATCTGTCTTCTCCAGCAGGTGGCGTGTTTCATTTTATTTCGCTCACCAAGCGACGAGTTTTAGTATGGCGGTCAAAGAGAGAGAGTCGAATTTGGTCTACAAAAAATGGAATGGCGTATATGATACGTAATGCTTATTTGGTCGAAAGTTTGTTTCGTAATTATTAGGTTGTTACGAGTGTACTGATATAAGTAGGACACGTGACATCCCAGCAAAAATGAACAATATCACAGTTGTCCCTGTGGTTCGGACACATATATTCCCTCTCATTGGCTAGAATGGTCCCACCTGATCTTGCCTCCTCCTGACTGGCTTCCATTTTTAAGACATGTATTTTAATTGTTAGAGTAGCCCCTTGAGTATCTAGTCAACATAATGGATAAAATGTGGTAATATCACCCATCCAGGTTGGGACGAGCCCCAGTTAGGTTGAATTGCCATAGCCCACACTTTCAACACTGAACTGCTAGGACTGGACTGGACAGCCACTGGAATTTGATGTTTGCACTTTTGTGACCATTACATTGGTGCCAATTGTATGTATTTCTTACACTTTTCAAATAAAACGCACCACACTCATTCACTTGGCTACTCAATCCAACCAAACTACACTCAGCACATGGGATGGGAGGTTAACTGATTGGACCAGAAGCAGATAGTGCCATCTACTGGATACATGGTTGCACTGTGTCCTTACTGTCCTAACAACCACGGGCCATATTCTATCAAATCTAGTTACTGGTATGGGGATTCAGGGTTAAATCAAAAACAGAATGGCTGTGGCTGGAAAATGCACGAGCAAACAATGTGAAGCAAAAAAAGTGCCTCAAAATAAAGGTAACTTTGCATCTCAATGAATTTCTTCAAAATTCTTCAATTAAAAGGGAATACAATTCTCAAAATAAGGATACATGTTTTCGACGGTCATTATTATATAGTCTAATAGTACTGTAAAATGTTAAGTTACACTACAGAAAAGTTCTACGTTAATCCCTACTTTGCATATGAACCCTGTACTGCAGTTTCCCTTGCCTAATACATCTGACTGACACCAATTGTTGGTATACAGTCTGAAACAAAGCACTGCAAAATCCTGGACATTTTCCTTACAAACCATAATGTTAAATCAAATAAAATGTCAACTTAATCTACCGGTTGTCTGTGCGGTTGGTCCTTAAGCTGTGTGAAATCTGAGACAAAATATCCACAGGAAAGTATTGTTTGCCCAACTTTTTAGCGCGCCGGTACTAAATATTACATTTCTATCACCTGGCACATGACCTGTTAGTATACTTCCATCTTGTGGACATGCCTTTGGTCATGAGCAAACACATCTTGATTTCCACACACATATACCTGCGTTTTGAAGTCGGTTTAATAATACTTCCAATGGATATTTTGTCTTAAATTTTGACCAGCTGAAGGACCAACTCCACGGACAATTGGCAGAGTATATTCAAATATGAGTTTATTCAATATTCGTGACAGACAAGGGACATTTAGGCTTTTTCTCTATGTAAATGTGCGTGGCGTTGCCTACACAATTGAAGGCATCGACCATGTTTAGTGACTACAGTTTCCCTTGCTAGGCATGGAGGCCCATTGATCAGTCAGACTTGTTGGTGTTCAGTGCCAGCTTGCTGTTCTGTGTGACTCAGGGCCTGGATCAGATTGGAAGATTTTACTCTGAACCTTTTTACTCATGAGTGGTTCACTCTGGTGAGACAGCAACACTGATGATAGATAGATAGATAGATAGATAGATAGATAGATAGATAGATAGATAGATAGATAGATAGATAGATAGATAGATAGATAGATAGATAGATAGATAGATAGAGCCATAATACGGAAGTGGAAAGACAATCATTTCACCATAAATTTGCCTCGACCAGGTGCTCCTCGCAAGATTTCTGACAGAGGAGTGAAAAGAATAATCAGAAGAGTTGTCCAAGAGCCAAGGACCACTTGTGGAGAGCTTCAAAAATACCTGCAATTAGCAGGTACTGTTGTCTCAAAGAAAACATTAAGTAATGCACTCCACCGCCATGGCCTGTATGCACGCTCACCACGCAAGTATCCATTGCTGAAAAACAAGCATGTTAAAGCTCGTCGAGGCAAATATATGGTGAAATGATTCTTTCCACTTCTGTATTATGGCCCCAACAGTGCTCACTGGAACATTCAGAAGCTTAGAAATGCGCCTATAACCAATGCCATCATTATGTTTTGCAACAATTAGGTTGCGAATGTCTTGAGACAGCTCTTTGCTTTTACCCATCATGAGATGTGTCTTGTGTGACACCTTGGCAATGAGACCTTTTTGTAGGCCATCAGTTGGGACTGAACCAGCTGATATTAATTTGCACTGACAGGGGCTGGATTGCTTTTTAATTACTGATAGTTTTCAGCTGTTGTCTTGGCTTTCCATGCCTTTTTGAACCTCCCTTTCTTCATGTGTTCAATACTTTTTCCCTGTGTCATTTCACATTATTACACAACTTAATTTCTGAACATATTTGTTTTGGTTTCTTTGCATGTATGGATTACTTGGGTTGTTACCAACATCTGGTGAAAATGTCATGTCAGTAGCACCTTTGGAAATATACACTACTCAAAAAAATAAAGGGAACACTTAAACAACACAATGTAACTCCAAGTCAATCACACTTCTGTGAAATCAAACTGTCCACTTAGGAAGCAACACTGATTGAAAATACATTTCACATGCTGTTGTGCAAATGGTATAGACAACAGGTGGAAATTATAGGCAATTAGCAAGACAGCCCCAATAAAGGAGTGGTTCTGCAGGTGGTGACCACAGACCACTTCTCAGTTCCTATGCTTCCTGGCTGATGTTTTGGTCACTTTTGAATGCTGGCGGTGCTTTCACTCTAGTGGTAGCATGAGAGGGAGTCTACAGCCCACACAAGTGGCTCAGGTAGTGCAGCTCATCCAGGATGGCACATCAATGCGAGCTGTGGCAAGAAGGTTTGCTGTGTCTGTCAGCGTAGTGTCCAGAGCATGGAGGCGCTACCAGGAGACAGGCCAGTACATCAGGAGACGCGGAGGAGGCCGTAGGAGGGCAACAACCCAGCAGCAGGACCGCTACCACCGCCTTTGTGCAAGGAGGAGCAGGAGGAGCACTGCCAGAGCCCTGCAAAATGACCTCCAGCAGGCCACAAATGTGCATGTGTCTGCTCAAACGGTCAGAAACAGACTCCATGAGGGTGGTATGAGGGCCCGACGTCCACAGGTGGGGGTTGTGCTTACAGCCCAACACCGTGCAGGACGTTTGGCATTTGCCAGAGAACACAAAGATTGGCAAATTCGCCACTGGCGCCCTGTGCTCTTCACAGATGAAAGCAGGTTCACACTGAGCACATGTGACAGACGTGACAGAGTCTGGAGACGCCGTGGAGAACGTTCTGCTGCCTGCAACATTCTGCTGCCGGCGCCAGTGTCGAATTTGCCACTGGCGCTATAGATAGATAGATACTTTATTGATCCCCCGAGGGGGAAATTTCCTTGTCAAGCAGCTACAACAAAACACAGGGCAGGTGCAAAATGCCACAACGAAAGTACACAAAAGACAGATACACGGTACATGATACATAGAGTGGCAGTATGAAAAAGTTTAGAAATACAAGATATCTGGAGTGCAAAAAAAAAAGCTATAAAAAGTAGCATGGGTGGTTGGCTGTACACTATACATTGGTGGATGTTGGATGGTTAACTATACTATACAGGTCGATGGCAGAGAAATACTTCAGTAGCTAAAAATGCGTATGATATGAGCGAGGGTAATAATAGTTTACTTAATAGACAGACTGGCTAAATGAACAGGTAAGTGAACATTTTGCATGGTTAAATTAGCTGTACAGGTAAGTATACAGTTATATTTACAGATAAGTGAATACTTGCATGGTTACACAAACTGTACAGGTAAATGACAGGAAGAGATACTTTAATAGCTAAATGTGTGTATGATATAACATTTATAACGTGTTAAGTATACTGAACTGAAATCCAGGAAACATAAACTAGGCATATTGTCAGAGAACATTATAAAACTTTAAGAATTTCAAATATCTTAGACTGTATGCTGCTCTGTTAAAGAAACCTTTAGGCAGGGGCGGATTTAGTGATTTGCAGGCCCCAGGCACAGGCCAATCTGAGGCCCCCACCCCCTCTCCTATGGGTTTTCTGTAAAAATGTATTACCTTTTAATGTGCCATGAACACATTCAAATCACTTCAAAAAGTAGGTTACTTTCACTAGGTTATACTCAAAATAATTCCATAATCCGAACAGCGCATCAGCCAACTTTCCTTCAATTCGCAATTGGCTGAAACTATCTCGGTAGTTTCAGCCGGTACCGAGTCACGACACTTGCGGGGGTCGTAGAGCAAAGCAGGGAACACCATCGTGTTCGTCAGAGTCTCATCTTCTAATAGAGGTGTGAAGCCCAAACAGATATTTTCGTGACAAGGCTGATTTTCAGGATGTGTTCTGTTCTGACAAACAGCGCTCTGCCACCTTCAACTGCAGATGGGTAAATTATAATTATAAAACTTTATTATTATTATGCCCAGCTCATGAGGCCCCTTGATGATGTGAAGCCTGAGGCAATTGCCTCTTCTGCCTAATGATCAGTCTGCCAGTACCCTCAGGCTAGCACTTTACAATAAATACACATGATAAATAATGTATAATGGAATAGCCATTTTTATGTGGCCTCATCTAAAGTGTGAGCTATTTATACTTTAGAAATACTTTATAAATGTTTTGCGTGACCAGTGTAATTTCTCACGAAATGATGTACATGCCATTAGTAGACATTCCAGCAGTGGTCTCAAAATAGCCTAGAACATCAATGGTAATAGAATAAGCACACAACACAGGATGTTAAAGGAAATATATTTGCACATATAAAGTATTAATAGGCCACACTTTAGAATAGATGATGCCATGCAAAAATACTTAACTAATGATTAGTAAATGGTTTATAAGGACCTATATTAAACATATTGTGTTAATAACTAGATGACTATTTACAAATGTGGGAGTAATAATTAATGAATTATGAATAAATTATTTACTAATCCATTAGAAATGCTTTATTACGTGGAGTTCTACCTTTGGCACAAAAGTCACTATTTAACTCTGGTTTTGGTGCAAAGTGTTTCAGGTTTGGCTTCAGCATCGACACACTGGAAATTCAATCACTGAGTGACATGTTTGTCTTGCGTTAATGATAGGGCTGTTCTCGTTCTAAAGGCCCTCTGAGCTGGCCTTGGGTTGAACTGTGCAAGAATGATCACTGTCAACAAAGGCATTACTGACTTCTCTGACTCCAGCAGTATTTTTACACCACTTAATTTGATCAACTGTCCAATGATAGGTATTTAACAGTGAATTACTTCGTTATCAAACGTCTATAGACAAGGGTGACAAGGTAACTTTGTCTTTACCTTTCTCGTCATGAATATTTATTAGGCAGGGGCTGATACGTCATAAATAGCTGTGAGTGGAGGAAAGAGCCTGCCCATTGCAGCACAAAGGAAGTGAGAGTGAGGAAGTGGAATGTGTGTCAGAGAAGTGAGTACACAAACTCAAAAACGGTCAAACAAGAGATAAATTCTCTCTCTCAGGCAGTAGTGGATCCAATTACTATTTCAATGATTATTTCAAAGTCTATGTAAAGTTAAATTTGTATTTATTTCCTATAACATAAGAGCCTCCTGCAGTATCTGAAGACGAAGTGGAAATGTTAAGTGAAGAAAATGATATAGGAGACAGATTTTGGCAGGCCTACTTAGCTTGGTCACACAAAAAACTGTTGAACCTACAGTCTATCCCACAAGAAACTTACATTTGTTTCCAAGCAATATTCATGCGGGAACTGTACGCCTTACATAACTCATCATCATCATAGTACACTGTGAAAATTCAGTTGAAATTACTTCAAATTGAAGACATGTTTGGTCTTAGTCGCCATTATTACCACTGTATCTCACTGATCGTAATACAGAGCAAACTTGCTGGCAGCCCGTGGTGCCTTGTATGGGGGATGGTAGCCATGTGTACCATCAAGCCACTTTGCTTTTCAGACTACGTTTTTTATATTTCCATCTATCTTTAATGTACATCATACAGGCACATAGATCATAATAACATGGATTGACACACACTACATGCAATGTAGGCCTACCACAAAAAGTACAACATTTTGTTAAAACATTGTATGTCTATTTGTTTGTGTATCAATAAAATCATAAGGCACTGAAAACAAATGGGGTTGATTCAATACAATAGGTGTGCATATGTGCCCTGATCAAGTTTGACTAGCATGCAAAGTAATTTAATTTCATGCAAAGTAATTTAATTTCAGTTGGTCACTATTAGCCATTTGATTTATGTAATTAAATATGCTTTAACAAACAGTGCACAAATGTTCCAACCAATGATGTATATGAACCCTGGATTGCAAATTCTATGTATTGGCCGTTGAGAGGCTTTGAAGCCACACGTCGGTCATATTGGCACTCCCAGTAGGATAAGCCCTCCATAGGAATTTTGTGGAATTAAAAAGAATAATTTAACTAGGCAAGTCAGTTAAGAACAAATTCTTATTTACAATGACGGCCTACCCCAGCCAAACCTGGGCCAATTGTGCACCGCCCTATGGGACTCCCAATTACAGCCAGATGTGATGAAACCTGGATATGAACCAGGGACTGCAGTGATGCCTCTTGCACTGAGATGCAGTGCCTTAGACCACCTAGCCACTCAGGAGCCCTAATTTTACAGTATTTCAATTAAATGTTTCAAGGACAAAATTACAAGTATTTCTGTTGTTGTAGTGGGCTACTTATTTCACTAATTAAAATGCAAATCAATTTATAACATTTTTGACATACGTTCTTCTGGATTTTTTTGTTGATATTCTGTCTCTCACTGTTCAAATAAAACTACCATTAATATTATAGACTGATAATTTCTTTGTCAGTGGGCAAACGAACAAAATCAGCAGGGGATCAAATAATTTTTTCCCGCACTCTATGTATTCATTTTTTTATGCCTAGCTCACATAATATAATTTAAAAGTATGCGTTAAAGTGTCTGTAATATAATAAATGTGGAAAAAACTAATGTAGGCGTTAATAAATGCAGCGCCCCCTATCGGTAATCTAGTCAGTAGTGTATATATACAGAACCGTAAATCATTGGTTCCAACTGTTCTCCGACTCTGTGAGAGAGTAACGCATGCTCAGTAGAGAGGATGAAAATTATGCAGAACATTTTATAGTCTACTGTATGTAGCCTGCTGGTTTTTTTTAGCCTGTGTTGTGCGCATGCCCCATGTCATAGTAAAGGAAAAGCATAATGAAGCCTCTGTCTCATTGACTTCAGTGCGCATGGTCATTGCTTTTGTGTCATTTATGTCCGTCTGAGCAAGATCAGCTTCACTTCATGTATTGCAGAAATAAGTTTTACGGCGTTGAAGTAGGCTTTTGAAAGAAATCATCGGATAAGGAAACAGAATATGTCGGTCAATAAAGCTAAGAAAGTGAAAATGGCTACCAAATCATGTCCCGAGTGCGACCAACAGGTGAGGAAATGTATAGATATTGTTCATTTTGATATAGTTTGACTTAGTGATAATGTTGTTTCACCTCACAAGCATGGGATTTAAAGCCACTGTAGGCTGCGGAAGTCCCTTTTTGTAGCCTATGGATTCAAGCTCTGGAGCAACATAGTCTAGTCTAATGCGAATAATCAGGCTAATCGTCTAAATTAGTATCGGGGTTATTTCTCAAACACTATGTTACAGTGTACCTCAACTACAGCTAGTAATGACAGACAACGACACGTCGGGATATTATTGCTCGCCAAATGTAGCTAGACGTTTTCTTATGTTTGATACACTGTAATACTGTAACCTAACTAAAATCGGTTTATCATCGTGATCTGACTTTTCAAATCATAGGCGAATAGCTTTAGAAACAAATGTTTTTACATGTAACGTTAGCTGCACTGCTGACATTTTGATATATTATGAAAGTAACAGATTACACAAACAAATCGTAGTTTAGACATATGGTGACATTTGGATCTAGCTTTGAGATCGTTGCTTGATATTATTTGTGTAAATTGCATCGATGAATCGATTTGCCTTCACAAATAACGTGTCGAGGAAATGTAGTTTACTAGTCTACATTTGATTTGAAAACGCTTTATTCATCAGAATGTTTTAATGTCGCCGCTGTTGTCGGCACGTGCCCAAAATATGTGCTGCGAGTTTCTGCTCGATTGCGCCAAGGACTTTTTCATTAATTACAAAGGACAGTCCTCTAATATCTCAAAATTGTTGGTCAGCATAGTTATCACGGTGGTTAACTCTTGTCTACGCTCTTGTTTAACTATTACAAACAACAAATACTAAACAAGTTTAAATAGCTTCTGCAATGTAGCCTATGCTTAATAAATTACTGCATCAACACAGTTGCTACAATTTTGAGGAATATGTGATATTAACCACGTTTCATCCTGTTTATTTTTTAGATTCCAGTTGCTTGCAAGGCTTGTCCCTGTGGCTATGTATTCATTAGTCGAAAGCTTCTAAATGCCAAACTGAATGAGAGATCACCACCAGCAATAGGTGAATTCACATAATTCATAGTTTCTTGACGTTCTCTTCACACACTCAATGTTACAATGTTTATTAACCTAGGTATTTTTGTTTGTTATGAGCCTGTATTAATATATGACTACACTAAGCTAATTAATTGTATTATCTTTGTCTATCTTGACCCCCCCCCCCCCCCCTATTCACTTAAATTGTATTGGTGTTAATTTTTAGTCACTTGGATCAGAGTATAATTTTTGAGTGGTGCAGTGGTGGCTGGTTTAAATCGCTATTTGCTTGAATGACTAGCCTACTGCAAGAAGTGGGGGGATGGGATATTTTATTCCTGACTGAAAGCTTGTTCCCTCAGTTCTCTCTTGTAGGCTTCTGCAGTAGCATAAAGCAGCCTATACCGCTCACTGTGAAAAGTTCAACCTTACATTTAGCTGTAGAGTTAGATCATGTTGACTTTAATGTCATTTTACATTTTCAGAATACAAATATCTAACAGGATTTGATTAAGACATTTCCAAAAGGTGATTAGAAAAATTTAATAGAATACAGAATTGTTATATAACCCATGAAATGCCAGCTCATGCTGCTATGATCCTGTCAAATGTGGACAGGGTAAGGATTAGATAGATAGAGGGCAGAGAATCCTGTCTGTGTATCTGAGCATGTTTACAGATTACTAGCTCTCTGTTTTATTCCAATGAGGGCTGTTTTAGTGTGCATGTCATCAATGTGACTGTCTGCCCACATAGCCTTGCATCTCCCTCCAAACAGACTGTTTAAAAATGCAGTAACATATTAGCAATTATTTTGATAATTTTAAAAAAGAATATTACTTAAAAGTACCTTAAATAGCTTAGTACAACTTTATTACCTGATAACAAACACATTTATGCAAAGTTTGTTCAACCAAACGTAAATCAATACAATGCTGCTGTTTTGATTTTAAAAGATGGAGTGAGTGGAATGCTAAATGTAGGCTAGTACTTAAAAAATAATAATCTGGGTAGGGGTGAAATCATCACGTATAGGCCATGATGACCACAGTGCTTGAAGTTATGAATGGAATGTTAAACACAACATGCCTTTGTGAAAACTTTGGTTTTATTAAACACTTACTATTAGACCGTTTATGGAGTAGAATTACTAACATCTTCTCTTGATTTATGATACAATTTAATTTGTGTCATACTATTACCGAATGAACTTTGAGGTATTGTAGTTAATAAGTGTCTTGACGGCAGAGAAGACTGCTTCTATTTGAAGAGGCAGGGGTTTTGAATTTCAGCTCTTAAATAGTTCATCATTTGCCTCTCCTCTGTGTAATTTCTGTAGACCATCTCAGGTTTTAATTTGAGTTCTTCCTTTGTAACTTTGAAACAGACACTAATAAAACATGATTGTTGTTGAATGGGGAGACTAAGGTTGCACTGAGAACCTTTTGTTCTGGATAAAAGTGCAGATGGTTGTATTTATTTTTTGCTCATTCCTTAGTGGAACATATTTACAGTTGAAGTCAGAAGTTTACAAACACCTTAGCCAAATACATTTAAACTAAGTTTTTCACAATTCCTGACATTTAATCCTAGTAAAAATTCCCTGTTTTAGGTCAGTTAGGATCACCCCTTTATTTTAAGAATGTAAAATGTAGAGAGAATTATTTATTTCAGCTTTTATTTCTTTCATCACATTCCCAGTGGGTCAGAAGTTTACATACACTCAATTAGTATTTGGTAGCATTGCCTTTAAATTGTTGAACTTGGGTAAAACGTTTCGGATAGCCTTCCACAAGCTTCCCAAAATAAGTTGGGTGAATTTTGGCCCATTCCTCCTGACGAAACCTTTGTTGGCCTCCTTGCTCGCACACGCTTTTTCAGTTCCCACAAATGTTCTATAGGATTGAGGTCAGGGCTTTGTGATGGCCACTCCAATACCTTGACTTTGTTGTCCTTAAGCCATTTTGCCACAATTCTGTAAGTATGCTTGGGGTCATTGTCCTTTTGGAAGACCCATTTGTGACCAAGCTTTAACTTCCTGACTGATGTCTTGAGATATTGCTTCAATATATCCACATAATTTTCCTTCCTCATGATGCCATCTATTTTGTGAAGTGCACCAGTCCCTCCTGCAGCAAAGCACCCCCACAACATGATGCTTTAAACATAACGATGGTCATTATGGCCAAACAGTTCTATTTTTGTGTCATCAGACCAGAGGACAATTCTCTAATTGTCCTACGGTTTGCAGTTGCAAACCGTAGTCTGGAACTTTTTATGGCGGTTTTGGAGCAGTGGCTTCTTCCTTGCTGAGCGGCCTTTCAGGTTATGTCGATATAGGACTGGTTTTACTGTGGATATAGATACGTTTGTACCTGTTTCCTCCAGCATCTTCACAAGGTCCTTTGCTGTTGTTCTGGGATTGATTTTTACTTTTGGCACCAAAGTACGTTCATCTCTAGGAGACAGAACGCGTCTCCTTCCTGAGCGGTATGACGACTGCATGGTCCCATGGTGTTTATACTTGTGTACTATTGTTTGTCCAGATGAACTTGGTACCTTCAGGCATTTGGAAATTGCTCCCAAGGATGAACCAGACTTGTGGAGGTCTACAATTTATTTTCGGAGATCTTGGCTGAGTTCTTTTGATTTTCCCATGATGACGAGCAAAGAGGCACAGAGTTTGAAGGTATGCCTTGAAATACATCCACAGGTACACCTCCAATTGACTCAAATTATGAATTAGCCTATCAGAAGCTTCTAAAGCCTTGACCCTTGACATCATTTTCTGGAATTTTCCAAGCTGTTTAAAGGCACAGTCAACTTAGTGTATGTAAACGTCTGACCCACTGGAATTGTGATATAGTGAATTATGAGTGAAATAATCTGTCTGTAAACAATTTTTGAAAGAATTACTGCACAAAGTAGATGTCCTTACCGACTTGCCAAAACTATAGTTTGTTAACATGAAATCTGTGGAGTGGTTGAAAAATGAGTTTTAATGACTTCAACCTAAGTGTATGTAAACTTCCGACTTCAACTGTATATAAGACTGTGTTATTTTTCCTGTGGCCTTTTTTAAATATCAGCTTGACTATTGTTTTCTCAGACTATTGATCATGTCACAATTTTATGTAAATCTTATCAGTCTGAAGAGGAAGTGTGTTCCTGTTTGGGCAGGCTGTTGATAAGGCTAGAATTCCTTGGAGATTCTGAAGGTGTGTGTATTCTCACATGGCAGAAACATGGTTGATGAAACATGGTTGACGTTAGTAGAATATTGTTAGTAGTGGGTTTCTACCCAGGTATAAAGCGTTACACTTTTGGGCACCAAATATTTGTCTATTTGTATTATTTTACTGACCCAATCATTGCTTATTTTGAAACTGAAATACCCCTCAGTGCACACTCACTGCCTACACCACTGAGGAAGCAGCATATGTGGTAATTGAAGTTTCTGAAGAGGAAGGCTTTTTAAAAGGCCACTAGACAGAAACTCCCAGTGAAATATAGGCCTACTTCCTGCTCTGCTAATAAGAACACTCCACAGAACACTCCAATGATTCAATTACTTAAAGTGGTTTGGTGGCAACAGCGCTCCTAGGATGCTACATATGCAAAGGAATCTCAGAAAAGGGAAGGCAAGCATCTTCCTCTTGGTGGAATAGGGTTGTATATGAAAGGAGTTTGTTATTCTGTTGTTATTTCAAGGTAATATTATTGGTGTGTTGGAAGAGGGGGGTTGGGAGGAGAAAAAAGGGGCAGGCTCAGATGTTTAATACCATATAGCCTTCCCACAATATACATTTAAACTGGAGACATTGGCATAAGACATTTTGTCCTTATGATGTAAGGTGCATTTGATACTGTGACATATTTTAAGGCCATACATTATTATACATTAAAATTTCATTTCCATAGTGCACATTTTTATTGTTAATACAATTTTAAAACTGATTTTTCTGGTCCTTTTAGACAAGTTGGATGCAAAGAGGAGGAGAACTGAAAGAATTCGCAGAGAGAAGATCAACTCTCCGTCAACCAATGACATGGAGAACAGAAGGCGATGCCGCTCCAACAGCCAATCGGATCAGATCCGGAGAGGGCGGGGCAGGCCAAAGACAGTTGGGCTGAAGAAGCAGGAGGAAGAGAAAGGTAATAAAATAATAAAACGCCTTTGTCGGTGACACTCTTTTAGTGACACTCTTTTAGTGACACTCTGTCAGTGACACTCAATATCATTTAATGATGCAGTTATGAGATATTAAGCCGTTTCCAATATATTTTCTAAGCTTTATTATTCCTTCTCGTTTTTTTGTGCTGACGTTTACTATTATTCTTTTAGTAATATTTCAGTATTTTCCAGTCGCAGGAGATGAGGCTGGTGATTAGTGCAGTATTGGGACAGAGCTGGGGGATTTGTGTTTGGATGAATGATTTACAGAGCGGGTTGCTCTCTCCTCTCAACCATGAATAAATCATGGTGTCCCTGACTCTGCCTGTGTTTTAGTGGCTGATCTATAAAGAGAAATATCATTAATCATGTTCCTCCTCTGTGGAAGACAGAAATTACCTTAATATATTGCATAAGGTTATTGTTGTCACATGCAAGTGATGTATGTTTCTCAATGGTATTTCTCTATTTACCAGGGATGTTGTTAATTCATTTATCTTTTGTGTTGTTTTTTTTTTACCAGAAAAATTTGAGAAAGAAGTTGATATCTATGCCAACCTCTCAGATGAGAAAGCTTTTGTGTTTTCGGTGGCATTGGCTGAGATCAACCGAAAGATCCTGGGCCAAAGACTGATCCTATAGGCAGACCAGATGGCTGCTGTGAGGGATTGACATGTGAAACCTAAGATTGTTACTGTGGAGAGACCCATGGACGACCACCATAGTGTGTCTAACAGGGTATGAACTCTGATCCAAAGAACTCCCTGTCGGATTGGTTGAAGCCTTGGAAAATGGAGTTGTTGGGGACCATGGAGAAGCAGGCACCTGGTCTGCTCAAGAGGAAATGTTGGAACCAACTTTTATCTTTAGAGAATAGCTTATGGAATTGGAGGGGCTAGGACATCTGAATATTTATCTTTTAATCAGATTTTATATTATATATATTAGATGATATGGTATAGGTATATGATTCATCACCTTGTCAACCAAGAAAGCTGTCAGTAATAAATGCAAAACATTTCTATTAAAAGAGGGCATACATTTTTTGAAGTATGGAAGGCCATCCTAGCATTTTAACTGTCTTCTATAACGTTATTGGCTAGTAGGGCTAGTAAACACTGTTTATTTAAGTCAAGATGCCATTGGAACATAATGTTCAATATATTTTGTATCATGCTTAGGACTTTTTGGAGAAGGCCTTGTGTATTTATAATGCTCGTGTACTATCTTAATTTATGTGCATATTGTTTTATCTTTTGTTTAATTATTGGTGACATTATATGAAATATGTAATATTTGCTCTGGACACCTGTAATTTAAATGTCAAAGGCAAATCCTCTTTAAATGTGACTTCTTTTGTCATTAAAATACATGAATCACAACCACCACTGTCAGATTTTGGGCCTTAATGAGAAAATGTTAGTTTTTAATTAAGAGTGTGTTGTACTTTGTTGTTTTACTGCACATACACTATAGTACTAGTGAATGGTGTGTATTACCCACCCTCTCATGTTTATACGCTACCCTGCAGCAGGCCATGAGGGATGCCCTGGGCCCCTGAGACACCTGTTTGTAACCTGTCCAATTCTCATTGAGACAGCTGCTGCTGCCTTTTCTCCAGCTCTGGTCTGCCTCCCTCCACAGGGGAAAAACCCTGCCATTAACGGCTCGTCCATCTGGAACACATCCCAGTTTCCATGGAACTCTCAACAGATCTCGACCTCACATTATAATCCTGTTGGGAGACATTTACACCTGCCTGGCCTCTTCTTTGTACACCAAACTGCATTGTATACATGTATGAATGTAGAGAAACATGCTTACATCATATCCTGTTTATTCATACTACGAGTGAAACCTGAGAGGAAACACTGCTGGGGATTGTACATGCAAAGCAGGGCTGTTAATGATGAGCTATAATGATGAGACTTTCTTCTTGGTTAGGAAAAGGGTTCTGTGTGCGGTATTATTGAAACCTCAGTCCTTGTGAGAAACTGTGGTCATTCAGTGAACCAGAAAGAGGCCGTGTTCAGTATGTCCTTATAGGAAATACGTGTCTGTAAAAACAAAAGACAGTGCGGTTCCTATAGGGGGAAAAGTAATGAATTAGAAATAATGAAAAGGTTATTTGAGAGATGGATTAAATAACCTTTGACCTTTAAATTCACTGTAAAATTGACAGAATCCAGATGTTGTTTCATAAGAGTATGGCATTGGCAGTATATGACTGTAAATTATCCAGAATGCATTTTTTTATGTCATGGGGATTATGTGGATTGGCTGCCCTAAGACATTGTATTCACCCCCCCCCCCCCCCCCCCCCCCCCAAATAGTCAGAGGAGAGTTACACACAATGAAGAAGGGATTCAGGGATTTTCTTTCTTCTCAAAGCCATCATTTACATAAGATACTTGAGTAAAGCCTGCCTGTTGCAATGCAAAACCACAGGAGATGGGTGTGAACCTTCACATTGGGCCTCTTGAGTCGAATACATTAAAACACTGTGAGTAGTACACACCCATCCGCTATCTACAAGCACATCTGAAAACAAAAGGCATGATGATATTAGTCAACCACTGCTCCGAATACTGAAACTCAAATCTTAATTCAATTTTCTGTGAAAATTACTGCGCTATGTGAAATGTAGAACGTGACTGAAATGAGAATCGGTTGCTGATGGAAATCACTCAGGCAGTCATACCTTATTTGGATCTTTTAAGGGTAGAGGGATAAAGTACGCTGATGAGCACATTTCAGAAATGACATACTGTACTGTGAGAAAGTTCCATGATGACAGTAAGACGGTTTGCAGATGGATCATTACTACATATGGCTGCTAGTGGGGCTTAAATGAACACGCTGAGGCCAGGCCGGGCAGGGCTGTTAACGACGGAACGCCTGGCCCAGCCTGAATACCACATGCCCCAGGGGGGAAATGGAACACTGAGATCCCTGGCTTTATATCTAACAGGAAATAGCGAAGTGAGCAATACTGAGCACCCAGGCCCATAGACAGAAAGACAGAGAGAGAGAGAGAGAGGGAAAGATACACGTGCACACTAAAAGTCAGTTATTCTTACTCTAATAAAGTTCTGTTTGTTCAGTGTGGAGTGTTCCCCAAGTCACATGACTCGCATGTGGTCTCATTAACCAGGGAGAGAGTTCTTTGTTCAGATCTTGGCTACTTTCCAATGTAACGAGATACTGTATATTATTAGCTTTATATTCTTAAGGAATTTGAGGACAATTTTATTATTATAAAAACAATTAAACATACAGTAGCTAATACTCTTTATAACATTATTTATTTTTATGATCTGCACAATATGATAGTTTGCATATAATCCATGTTTGTAAAGCGTGTTTGAGGATGTTGTCCTGCTGGAAAACAAATGTCGAACTGTGAACCACCGTCATCATGTCCTAGAGATCAAAATGTTCATGTTTTACCTTTCTCTCCTCAAGATCATACTCCCTTCGTAACGTGAAATTATTGCATGTAAATTAGTATTTAAATGACTATGTAGTCTCTCTTTCAACCACTGGAGGGCAATCCAGTGACATAATAATCCAGTGTTTAGTTGACATAATTAACAGTAAATGTTAATTTTTGTGAAATGGTGATCTCTGTCTTATTCTGCTATGACATCATATATGCCAGAAATAATTCAATAACATTTCTTCAAATGAACAAACATCAAATGAAAAGGGGTTTATATAATTGTAAGCCTCTCTACTTCAAAGAACATTAGTCAACCCAGCTATTTTTAATGAAAAGGATTGATGATTGACGAGGACATGAGAGGATGTTTCCCCTTTGTTGTTTGCTTCCTCAAGATTGTTTTCTCTGGATTTAGATGGAAAAGGTAAGTAAAAACTAGTGGAGGCTGCTGAGGGGAGGACGGCTCATAATAATGGCTGGAATGGTACCATTTCTCTCCAGCCAATACCACCAGCCCATCCTCCCCAAATAAGGTGCCACCAACCTGCTGTGGTAGAAACATCTCTTTCAATTAAATACTGGACAGTCATTCTGAGGTCCTAGCATCCAGGGGACCGCTGCAATAAGAGAGCAGCACCGTAAACAACATGTCTCAGGAAATTCAGGATATTAAACTTCTCGTTCGGAAGAATCATCCAGCTTTTCATTTATCTAACGTTCATGTTGGTGTGTATGTGTATCCGTCTTAGAGAACTCTGGGCTGTTTTGACATAAAACCTTGGACATTGAGTACCGTTCCACATTAGGTGGGAGAGAGACAGAGACAAGGGCAATAGCATACACAGACACACGTCAGGCATCCAAGATAGACAGAACGTGTAAAACTCAATACACACCAGCAATGACAACAGTTTGAATCATGCTGTTCCCTTACCACCAGTTGTCCAGTGATGTCTAAAGGCAGACAGTTAACTGACGCATCATGCACATCCGAAGGAGGATTATGACAAAGTGACAGTCCACCGCCACACCACCCACACACTAGTACATGCTGTTCATAATAGATATGTCATAGGTGTGGCGCAAGCACGTATACATACACAGTGACACGTTAACAGATCAGCCCTAATGAAAATGTGCATCATCATCATCATCATTCCCTCACTTACTAACTTAATAACCTGACGTCTCATAACCATGTTGTGATGGCATCTCTTTAGGACCAGTGTGACATTATCCCTCTGGTGTGCATTCTCTTGTTAACCTTTATTTAACTTGGCAAGTCAGTTAAGAACAAATTATTATTTACAATGACAGCCTACACCGACCAAACTCAGACGACGCTGGGCCAATTGTGCGCCGCCCTATGGGACTCCCAATCACGGCTGGTTGTGATACAGCCTGGATTCGAACCAGGTTGTCTGTAGTGACGCCTCTAGCACTGAGATGCAGTGTCTTAGACCACTGAGCCCTTCCTGCATCATGTAGCTGACACTTCCCCTGCGGACACCAGAGTATGTAGATAATACTCCCAAAATACCCTTCACTTCTAAACAAGGTGTTCTGAGGAGGTAAAAACTGCAGTGGGGAAGACTTTTCAATTCCACCTAAAAGTCTGAAGCTGCCAGGCTGAGATGAGGCCTCTTTATCCCTGAGTCTAAGACATGGGTGGTTTTGAGGTTAAGACTAGCAACATGATGCCACTGCATTTGAGTGTTGGTGACGCACCCTCTGTTGTCCCAAAGCAGAGTCGTGTGGGGTCAGATCCCTAACAGGTTCACGCACACACGCATGCACGCACGCACTCAAAAACCACATACACATGAAGGGGTAAACAGGGTGGGGTAAACTGGTAATAACCTCAGTGGGGTGCAGAGAGAGGGCTTTCGTGAGAGATCTGAGAACGGGCTCTCTTCACCTCAGACTAGGAATCATCCTCCCATCATCACTGGGTGGGAGGAGGACCCCCACAGAGACTGTCCAAAACAAAAAGGCCAATCAGAACCCCTATTAATAATGCGGAACACTCACATTTTGTGCATACCCTGCCTAATCTTAGGCAGCTGTTATCTCCCTGCAGGAAGTGCTCTTGGCTCCGGGCCGGCTGTACTGGAGCAGTGCTGATATCAGTACGGGAGGGGACAGGACAGGGACCCAGCTACAGGACGAGGCACCGGGAGATAGTTGTCTCTGTCAGCACCCATCTTTCTTTTCCACTATGTTTCAGTACCCAGAGGGCCCGGCTTCCCCGTTCACCCTCTCCATAAGGCACAGAGACCCTGGTACGGAGAACCATAGCTCTTAACCTTGGGCAGGGAGAAAGTGATGGGGACCTCCGTCTACAGAGCTCTCCTTCTGCGCACTGAAGGTTTCAGCGTGTCTGACTACATTCAAAAGTTCACGGTAAGAGACCTGGCTCTTATTGCTTTTGGGTTGAGGTTATACAAGCTAGTTTTATTTTCGTCATTTAATTAGGTTCGTGGATGAAATATCTGATGAGATTCAAGACAGACCATTGGTCACACAGGACTGCCTAATAATAATAGACATTAGTTAAAACGAAATGAATTACTGACTAGACTAGAATATTTATGTTTTATTCTATTATTCATAAGGGCCTGGGGTTACATAATATTAAAACACAAATCATCATACACTCAAAGAAAACAATGCATCAGCATCATTGAACAGAAACAAACAAACAGCCTCGTGCTCAAAATCACATTAGTGCTCGGTCAGTGAAGCGAGACCACAAGTCACATTCACAAGTCACATTTACTGAACCATATCTAACACTTTTTAGCATTTCCCTTAACACAGCCTGGGGTCATGTTATTTGGAGGTGGTCAGGTGGAAAACATTTTTGGGGGAGAGGACTGAGTTATTACGTCTGAGTCTTGTTTTACTCAATTACCATTTAAGTACTTGAATTAAGATTTTCTTGTGAAGTAATACTTGTTATTTTACGTTCTTGAATCATGTGTGAAGCATAGCACTCAGGGTTTGATCATTTGTTCAACAAGCTTGCCGAAAACATGACTTCTTGCAGAAAAAACGTTGCTTAGATTTGCTTGTATTTTTGAAGGTCTGTTTTTTTGTCTCTCCGTATTTAAATTCTCTTCAGGAAAAGGATAACGACATGCGCACTTGTGTGTGTATGTGTGTATTAACGTATTAGCATGCTATCTGTTTGTGTTCCATAGCCTATTACCCTCTGGGAAGCTGTACTTGTTGAGGATACTCAAAAGGAGGGAGCATGTCGTAAACAGTCTCTTCACGTCAGACTTCCACCACTATGAGCATACAAACAAAAAAAACTTTGGGAAGTTTACAACTGCCACTTTATAATCACTAATCCCTAAGCCTACTTCAACATTACTTTTGTTGAAATGTATTTTACATCAATATTACGTCAACCTTTCACTAGGATATGCTGTGAGGTATTACTCCCACAGAACCGCAATGGTACATTCAACTTGTCATTGACAAGTTTATATCATATTAATGTCAAGAGTCATGGAGAAAGTGGAGCATTAGGTGCAACAAAAACATTCCATCAATAGCTCTCCAAACAGATCAAAATACTGACTCATTTGGTCTGCCAAAAGCACTAACTAGACCCGCTATGCTCAAACCTTAAATCAGTTTTCCAGTTAGATACTAATACAAATCCAGAGAATTTACCCATGCATACAATTCTCTCTGCAGAACACGCCCACCCCAGAATGTTCCATGCAGTGTAGAATTTAGAGAGGTGCACACCTGTCAGGAAATATATAATTAGATTTTAGTGGGTTTATGGCAAACCTCCCACTAACCTCGACCTCCAATTCTTCTTCACCCCACCTCACAAAATGTGATCACGTAACATGGAACTGCCCCCGTAAACGCTAGCTAAGAGAATGGAAACTATGCAGAGGCGTTAAGTCAGACAGTTTTCATATGTTTTCTCTTTTGTTAGACAATGGGCTTTAATGGTGTGAGGTTAGACAGTGTTAGATGGAGAGGACCGGAAGAAACCAAGAATACCCTCTCCAGTGACCTCACAGGTGTGAAATGTTGTTGTGTCAGGGACGTAGCTTTGGTGTCATGTTTCCATTTCAGAGGGCAAATATACCAGGTTAACACTGTTCAAGAAAAATATCCATGGTATTCCTACAGACAGCTTCAGCGTCCAGTTAGTTGGCTTTCCTTCCTTTGTCTTATGGTCTCCCACTCTCTCTCAGTTGTGATTTCATTGGTGACTACCAGGAGACATGTTTATTTTACCTGCTATTGTTACAGATACTGTTACAGACATTAAATACAAGTAAGCATGTGTTATGTAACTCTAGTGGTGCCGCAGCAGCTGTGCAAATGAGGAAAAAGGTCTGTGTTGCACGTGCACAGATCAGGATCTACCTGTGCAGAGAACATACCTCTTTGTCCTTCCAGTCCCCCCCAAATGTTATATTATTAGATTTTTTTTGTGTGTGTTTTTGTTGTTGTTGTGGTTGCTCTGAACCCACTGCCCACACGTCGTTGTTAAAGTAGTCGAAATGGCAGATTTGGTCATTGATAAGCCCCTAAATTGGAACACAGTTCTATACATGACGTCAGAGCTTAAGGTCTCCGCTTCACAGCGCTCTATGGGTTTCGACTGACAGTCGTTCTAAACTTGACAGTCGTTCAAAATCCCTCACGTTAATTGGGCAACTTTAGAGCATTAGTTGTTGTTCGGATTCAGTCTTGTGTCAGGTGAACTGTTGTGTCCTCACATTTGATCTGATAATTTCCCCAAAGTGTTCTCTTTCAATTGCTACCATGTTCATGCATATGTTTTTTTTTTAAAGTTCTTCTGTTAGAAACATTCAAATAGGCCAATTTCCAGGAGTGTAAAGGGTTAAGCAAAGCAACAGAGTTATTATAGATAAGATATTATTATTAAATATTAAATTACTTTGGAGACTAAGGGTTATTTATTTGTGTCATTTAATTTGCCATTAAGATGTGGCCATCTATTGATTTTATATACAGTATTTAAATAGTAAAAGTAGCATAATAATTGCTAAATGTGTTCATGACTGTGGTTGCAGGGATTGTTTTCGGGGGAGGGGCCTTTTTTTAAATATTATATATTTTGTTGTTGTGGTCTTGGTATTAAGGGCCCACCCTACATGACCCATGTGTATTGGGTCACATCATCATCGCTGGCCTGATCCTGTGTCATTATCTATTGTTTCCTGTTATTCATTGCAGCTGGCTGCCCCATTTGGGGAAGTAGACATTCATTTATGAGCGATGCTACTGCCAACGCTTACTTTCTGATATGCTAGGACGCTAGCTAACTAGCCTTCCCTGGGTTATGGGGTGGTAAATAGAGTTGTTATGATGGTTCAGAGCTGCTGTGACGCACACCCCCCAGTCAGACAAACCCCTTGTGGAAAACCACAGTGGAGTCACATTCCTTTGGAGGGCCAGCATCCTACCAGAGATTTCCATTGCCGCTCCATTGCATAATGTGGTTACATTTCAGTGGGATGGTTCATGGCATAGGCCCAAGGCAGCGAGCTAGCCTATAGTCTCATTGGGAAGGACTTTATAAATAAAGCACCCAGCTTACATTCTGCCCATTATACTGGGTCTAAGGTACTCTGTCCACAGCGTGGCGGTGTTACAGCTCCATATGGATGGTTCTATGGGCCATCCTCTGCTCTCCAGACCAGGAGACAGGGACCCATCATTTAATCAAATCATTACATCACTATTCACAGCACTGGGAAGAAGACATATTCTCAGAATGTATGACAACTGAATTAGGAGACAATACTTTTGTCTTCTCAGAAATGGCCTTAACGCATATTTATCAAGAGGATTTTGCTTATAATTGTTTCCTAGAGCTCATTTTTCAACACCTGTGCATGTTAGCATAAAAATATATTTTAAGGTCTAGCTTGTTGAATCATTGAAAATCACAGATTGCATCATTGAGGTCCATTTGTCATAGAACTGTCTTCTCATTAGTAGGTTAAACAACAAACTGGGAAATGGGAAAGACCCATGCAGTACAAAATGCCAAGAAAACATTCCCATCCAATGGGACAATAGGGAATTGTAGGGGAGACGGGAGTTGGTTTTCACACTAGTATATCTTACAATACTCTTTTTTTCTCATAACTTATTCCAACATGGAGTTATAAGCCATCAAACACACTCTGCCCACCTGTAACAACCAGCCTCATCGTGGGGTTGGTTGTCACACAGTATGGTGTGGGTTGTGACAATGTTTGCTAGTAGCTTATTCCTTTTGTAATAGGAAATTAAGCACTATAGCACACAGTCTGTCACGTTGTGGGTGTGGGAATGACCGAGACGCAGCGCAGGGATAGTAGTTCGACATTGTGTTTTATTATATACTATGTAAATAAAACGGCAAATGAACGAACTATACAAAAACAGACACGATGGAACAAACGTCAAACGTACAAAATCAACCGCGAATAATGAACGGACGTAACAACAGGTGTACACTTACTTTCACCGTGACTTGCGACACATATCGACAACGACCCACAACCCAGTGTGAAAATCTACCAACCTATGTAGGATCCCTAATTAGAGACGATGCGCTACAGCTGCCTCTAATTAGGGATCCCACACAAACCACCACCAGAAAGAATAGACCTGTCAGACTCTGACCATGGTTACATAGAGAAGCCAAATAGGCTTCTCTATGGCCAGAGCCTGACACAGTCGTAGAAATAGCCCCACCTTTCTTTGATCGAACGATATTCCTAAAAGATTTCAGCATTTTATGCCTTGAAAACAATATGACATTTTGAGTATGATGCCACAAGCTTGGCACACCTGTATTTGGGGAGTTTGTCCCTTCTCTGCAGAGCCTCTCAAGCTCTATCAGGTTGGATGGGGAGCGTCGCTGCACAGCTATTTTCAGGTCTCTCCAGAGATGTTAGATTGGGTTAAAATCCGAGCTCTGGCTGGGCCAGTCAAGGACATTCAGAGACTTGTCCCAGAGCCACTCTGCGTTGTCTTGACTGTGTGCTTATGGTCGTTGTCCTGTTGGAAGGTGAACCTTCACCCCAGTCTGAGGTCCTGAGTGCTCTGCAGCAGGTTTTCATCAAGGATCTCTCTGTACTTTGCTCTGTTCATTTTTCCCTCAATCCTGACTAGTCTCCCAGTTCCTACCGCTGAAAAACATCCCCACAGGATGATGCTGCTACCACCATACTTCATCTTAGGTATGGTGCCATGTTTCCTCCAGATGTGACGCTTGGCATTCAGGCCAAAGAGTTCAATCTTGGTTTCAGAGGCCTGTCCTTCGGGAAGGTTCTCCCATCTCCACAGAAGAACTCTGGAGCTCTGTCAGAGTGACCATCAGGTTCTTGGTACCTCCTTGATCGAGGCCCTTCTCCCCCGATTTACCACAGGTGGACTCCAATCAAGTTGTAGAAACATCAATGATGATCAATGGAAACAGGATGCACCTGGGCTCAATTTTGAGTCTCATAGCAAAGGGTCTGAATACTTATGTAAATAAGGTATCTGTTTTTAAAAATACTAGCTTTTTCTGAAAGCACTGAACATTCCCCTCCCCTCAATGTTTTGTCATGCTGACATGAATTGACCAGGTGGATGAGTTCTTTCATAGAATTCACACATTTTAATCTTTAAATTATTACACAGCACACTCTAGATTTGGAGTAATAAGCACTGAGACAATCAACCCCTGAGACAACCAACCCTGGTCTCCAATAGGAGAGGGCGACTGCTTAGATTCCTGCTTGCACTTCATCATCATTCCTCTGTCTACAGAGGTTTATTTTTAAAGGGAAGTGTCAGTCAATGTCAAGTCACGTTCCTTTGAGCGATGCAGGCGACACTCGCCCAATCAGAGCAGCTGTGCTGGGTGGACCAGAACCTTTAGATCCACCAATGGTTCACTTCACTCTATCAGCGCCAGTAAACACTCTTCAAAATATACCAACCAACAAAGAACATGCTAGCAAACAAACAACCTGTACATCCCAATGGGGAAGCAACATGACAATGGGTCAACATGTAAAACAACCTTTCCAAAGCTAACATCTCTCTCTTAATACTGGCAAAAGGCCATATTCAAAAGGACATTCCTTGCATGCCCACCAGTCAACAGCATCTTCTGAGGTTGAATTTAAAATGTTTTGGTGACGTCAAGCGGCCATTGGAATTTTGGAAGTGGTGGGGCTACTATATAAAAACGTTGGGAGAGAGAGAGAGAGATAGAGCGAGAGGGAGGGGGACAAGTGGAGAGATAAGATAGCGAAGAGTTGGTGTTTATTTAAGTGGTGTCATGTCTCTGGCACATACAGACAACAGGGTCCGGCAGAGCTGCCTGTACAGAGAGGAACCACCTCAGGAACTAAAATAGATCCATGCAGCTTGGAGCAAGGTGGTTTAGCACAGCTTCCTTTGTCTCTCTTGACACTTGTTCCCCGCTGTGTGGAATTTCTTGGAACTATGAGTAAACCGGAGACATTGGCCACCTGCATTGCCAAGATGTACGAGGGGGGTAAATTGGACAATGCTGGGGCCCCTTCTGGAGCAATGAAAAAGCCAACTAATAGCCTGCTGAACAGCCTGAGAGGCATGGAGGTCAAGCTGAATCAGTTGGAGATGAAGGTGGGGCAGATAGCCTGCAGCCAGACAGAGGTCCTCAAGAGGCTGGACATGGTGTGCCAGGGCATGGGGACGCTGGAGAAGGACCTGGCCCAGCTCAGAAAGGACAGGGACCCCCAGGTGGGGGACAGGGGCTCTCGTGGAGGTGGAGGGGACCCAGCCTTGTTCTCGGAGGTCAGGGTATTGTGTGGGGAGACCGTGGCGCTGCTGAAGAACCTGCAGCAGGAGGGGAAATGGCAACGGGAAAAGATTGAGGGGATAGAGAGCTCGGTTTCGGCTGTGGACAAGCTCTGGGGATATGTGGGGGAAGTCTTCCGAAGCTCCAAGATAGTGGAGTTCATCTTGAAAGGCATCGTGCCCTGGAGGAAACAAGGCCTACTGTACAGCCAAGAGGAGGAGGAGGTCAGTGAGCTCATGCTAAAGCAGGCTAGCACATCTTTGCCATTTCAGAACAAAATGTGAATTTATTTTGTGAGCCATGACTCAGGTTCACCCTTACCCACTTAATTGAACCTTCTCACACTTTCTCAATCAAATGGCAACATAAGTTCAAATTAGTTCATAATTTGCAGTAAAGGATATCTTCTTTATTATAATTCACTTCTGGTATGATGTAGTGTAAAATAAAGGGAACACTTTTTCTTTGAAAATGACTAATCCATGCTTTGGGCTTGTGGGAAAGGATTTCAATGTTGGTGATTTGACTACTATAACCCTTAATAAATTGTCAATGCTATTTTCACAGGGCATGACCTAACATAATGAGCTAGTGTAAAGTCCAGCAAAATGTCAGTTGAAATCCCCAGTGTTGCTACTATAGTAGAATTGTGCAAAATCACTTAACCTGGCAACCTGTGTCACTGTCTGACTGTCTCTAGAATGTTTGTTCAGCTGTTGGGAAACAATGTTACTACCACGATGAGGGTGTTTGCTAGCTTCAAATTCAATGTGGAAATGAAGTGAGAGGGATTCTTCCCACTGACTGTATGCTTTCCCCCAGCTTACATACAGTATAATGTATGAATAATCAATTTACTAATTCATATCAACATTAGGTTCTCATCACTGGCATCTTGATAATCATTAAATACTAATGTTTGCTACCACATAAAGTAGCCTACTTACAAACCAAATGCTGGTCATCTATTCGTTTGAACATAGAATTAGGAATTAGAATAGTAATTCAATAGGATGTCTTTATTTTATTAATTTAACCTTTATTTTATCAGGGAGTCATACTGAGACCAAGGTCTATTTTACAGATGAGCCCTGAATTACATAAATTAAAGAAAATACACACAAAATATAAATACAACAAGCAAGCAGAATGAAAAACAGGGACATAAAAAGCATTCATCAGTAATCAGATCCTCAATCAGCTTTTTGAATTACCCAAGAGTCACCAGAACAACCACATTAATCACTAATCAGATCCTCAATCAGCTTTCTGAATTACCCTAGAGGCACCAGAACAACCACATTTAAGAACATCTTGAAGATTGTTCCACAAATAAGGTGCAAGAAAACTAAAATCTGAATGAACTAACTCAGTGGAGACCAAAGGAATTTCCAGAGCCATCCCTGGGCTCCTGAGTGGCGCTGTGGTCTAAGGCACGACTATCCGGCCGTGATTGGGAGTCCCATAGGGCGGCGCACAATTGTCCCAGCGTTGTCTGGGGTAGGCCGTCATTCTAAATAAGAATTTGTTCTTAACTGACTTGCCTAGTTAAATACAAATCCCTGGGACTGGGTGTGGTAACTCATATATCTAAAGTTAGGTACAGTGGGACTTGAAAAGGGCTTTAGAAATAAAAAAAACATAGCAATGTATCAACCTACGTGACATCAAAGAGGGCCAACCAACTTTCTGGTAGAGTATGCAGTGATGAATACTAAAATTGTTGCCTGTAATGTTAAACTGCATCTAACTGGTTTAATGAAGCGGCTGCTGCATTCATATAGATTATTATATTCTTATTTACAATGACGGCCTGCCTACAGGGTCAGCCCCTGGAGCAGATTAGGGATAAGTGCCTTGCTCAAGAACACATTGACAGGTTTTTTTTCCACCTTGTCAGCTCGGGTATTCTGAACCAGCAACCTTTTGGTTAGTGGCCCAACACTCTAACCACTAGGCTACCTGCCGCCATCTATTTCTTAGCTGATGTCGCCATAGTCTAGAATCGATAGGCACGTCAACGGAATAATCTGCTTTCTACTATTTAGCGAGAGCCAGGACCTATTTCTATTGAAGCCCATTTTTATTCTTAACTAACTCATCATTATGCTTTTTTAAAAAGACAGCTTTTCATCTATCCAGATATTTAGAAACAGGAAAACAATCAATATGGACGCCATCCAAAGTGCATATGTGTAAATAATCAGTTATTTTTAGTCGCTCTACAGAACATCCTTCCTCCTGTGTGGCTCAGTTGGTAGAGCATGGCATTTGCAACGCCTGCGTTGTGGGTTTGATTCCCATGGGGACCAGTGAAAAAAAATGCATGCACTCACTACTGTAAGTTGTGTGTCTGCTAAATTACGTAAATGTTAACAACATATACTTAGTTTTGCCTGCAATACTAATTTCAGGTCAATAAAGTATTTCTGTAATACTATGAAGACAGACTGTAGTTCAGATAGAGCCTGGTCAACCATGGGGGCAATAGCATACACAACAGTATTATCAGCATACAAGTGTAGGTTACAATGTTTTACAAACAAGTCAATATTGTTAATGTAAACAGCAAAAAGTACAGTACCCAGAATTGACCCCTGCGGGACACCTTTCGTAATATCCAGGAAACCTGATTTAACACCATCAGTAGACACATTGAGTTATGCCAAGTAATTTTTTAACCACTTACAGTGGGGAGAACAAGTATTTGATACACTGCTGATTTTGCAGGTTTTCCTACTTACAAAGCATGTAGAGGTCTGTAATTTTTATCATAGGTACACTTCAACTGTGAGAGACGGAATCTAAAACAAAAATCCAGAAAATCACATTGTATGATTTTTAAATAATTAATTTGCATTTTATTGCATGACATAAGTATTTGATCACCTACCAACCAGTAAGAATTCCGGCTCTCACAGACCTGTTAGTTTTTCTTTAAGAAGCCCTCCTGTTCTCCACTCATTACCTGTATTAACTGCACCTGTTTGAACTCGTTACCTGTATAAAAGACACCTGTCCAAACACTCAAACAGACTCCAACCTCTCCACAATGACCAAGACCAGAGAGCTGTGTAAGGACATCAGGGATAAAATTGTAGACCTGCACAAGGCTGGCAAGCAGCTTGGTGAGAAGGCAACAACTGTTGGCGCAATTATTAGAAAATGGAAGAAGTTCAAGATGACGGTCAATCTCCCTCGGTCCGGGGCACCATGCAAGATCTCACCTCGTGGGGCATCAATGATCATGAGGAAGGTGAGGGATCAGCCCAGAACTACACGGCAGGACCTGGTCAATGACCTGAAGAGAGCTGGGACCACAGTCTCAAAGAAAACCATTAGTAACACACTACGCCGTCATGGATTAAAATCCTGCAGCGCACGCAAGGTCCCCCTGCTCAAGCCAGCGCATGTCCAGGCCCGTCTGAAGTTTGCCAATGACCATCTGGATGATCCAGAGGAGGAATGGGAGAAGGTCATGTGGTCTGATGAGACAAAAATAGAGCTTTTTGGTCTAAACTCCACTCGCCGTGTTTGGAGGAAGAAGAAGGATGAGTACAACCCCGAGAACACCATCCCAACCGTGAAGCATGGAGGTGGAAACATCATTCTTTGGGGATGCTTTTCTGCAAATGGAACAGGACGACTGCACCGTATTGAGGGGAGGATGGATGGGGCCATGTATCGCGAGATCTTGGCCAACAACCTCCTTCCCTCAGTAAGAGCATTGAAGATGGGTCGTGGCTTGGTCTTCCAGCATGACGACGACCCGAAACACACAGCCAGGGCAACTAAGGAGTGGCTCCGTAAGAAGCATCTCAAGGTCCTGGAGTGGCCTAGCCAGTCTCCAGACCTGAACCCAATAGAAAATCTTTGGAGGGAGCTGAAAGTCCGTATTGCCCAGCGACAGCCCCGAAACCTGAAGGATCTGGAGGAGGTCTGTATGGAGGAGTGGGCCAAAATCCCTGCTGCAGTGTGTGCAAACCTGGTCAAGAACTACAGGAAACGTATGATCTCTGTAATTGCAAACAAAGGTTTCTGTACCAAATATTAAGTTCTGCTTTTCTGATGTATCAAATACTTATGTCATGCAATAAAATGCAAATGAATTACTTAAAAATCATACAATGCGATTTTCTGGATTTTTGTTTTAGATTCCTATGATGAAAATTACAGACTTCTACATGCTTTGTAAGTGGGAAAACCTGTAAAAATGGCAGTGTATCAAATACTTGTTCTCCCCACTGTACATGCAGCCTTGTCTAGGCCAATTGAGGAAAGCCTCTGAATTAGCAGTGAGTGATCAACAGTATCGAAAGCCTTTGACGGATCAATGAAGAGGTCAGCACAATGTTGCCTTTTATCCATACAGTTAACCACATAATTTATAACTAGGGATTCAGCAGAGATAGTGCTATGACCTGGTCTAAAACCTGACTGATGCACATTTAAAAAGGCATTTCAAAGATAAGAAAGATTTTAAATGAACATTCACAAGGGTCACCACTTTAGTGAAGGGGGAGTGCATGGGCCACCTTTCAAACCATGGGGATAGTACCAGATATAATAAAGTCAGGTAAAAAATATTAATTAATTAAATTATTCACTAATCAGCGGGGCAGATATCTGCAGCAAAAATAGATTAAGCATATCAGCCTCAGTGGATTTGTTTTACATCAATCTTAAGCAAGGCATCTAGCACATCACAGATAGTAAATTGTTGAAATGAAAACAAAGATTCACTAGAAGCTGATGAGTTAACCGTCGAGTCAGCTGGAGGCTGGCAGATTGACGAGCAGTTGATTGACTGTCCAGGGTCAACTACACCACCGTTTCTCTCAAATAAAAAGCCTGCCGAGATAAAATAATGACTGAAAGCATCACTTATCCCATTCTTCTCAGTTATGATGCCTGAGTCAAACAGAGCTTGTTTAGGCAGGGATGAAGAGGCATATGCTTCAGTCAATTTACTGTTTTCCAAAATGTTAAAGGATCACCAGCAGAGTCAGAGACTTAGCTTTCTTAATCAAGATAGTATATGTTTCTCAATTGTCTGAAAGATTGCCAGTCCACTACAGAGTCAGTTTTCCTTGCTTTGGCCCAGGCCTGAAAACCAAGGGTTAGGTCCATCTTTGACTCGGAATTGTTTAAAAAGGGGCGTGTTTATCTGCTAGAGAATTAAATATGGAGGATACATTTTCTAGAGCCAACTCAGGGTGATGAATACAGGAGACTGTGGTTAAATCAGAGTAGAACATGTCATGTAAAAACCCTTGAGGCTAAATGTTTTAATGTATCTTAGTATTTGGCTATTTGGTATCTCTAATACATACTATCTGACAATGATCACTGATATCATATGTAAATACTCCGCTAGACAAATATTTATGTAGGTTAGTAAGAATTAAATCAATGAGGAGTTAACAGGGTTTTTCACATTTAGCCATGTGGGTTTTGAGATCAATTGAGTGAGTTTAAAATCAATGCATATGCCATTAGATTGATCTTGAGGTCAGGGACAGCCAATAAAGAATCAAATCTCCTAAAATGACCAACTCTGAGGACATTAAAAGGTGTTAAACACTCAGATATAGCACCAATGTAAGTCTTGTAAAACGACGTGGCCTTAATGGCCACACAACTACTCTTAAAACTCTACCCGGTACAGCCAGAAGAGGAGCCACTTAGCCCAATATTGGACTAAAGGAGCCTAACGTTACTCCTTAGTCCAAGGACCTTACATGTTCTGTTTAAAGGGCGAGTTGGCTCGGGAAGCCAAAACAGCCAAATACTCCATCTAAATCGAGTCTCAATTTCGGTAATGTTCTAGAAACATAAATCCACATCACATCAAAATACACACTTACTGTACACTGTTTTAACACAGTTGCAGCTGACTGTATTTTTCAGTGACAACACGTTTGTGGTGTGTCTTTTGTTTACACACAGTGGTTTGAAGATGCAGATAGCTAATTAGCACAGGTAATCCACTCTGTCTTACGTCTGTTTTCCGTAAACAAGCGCTGTAACCTTAATATGGCCATGTGGGAACCCTAACCCTAAAAAGGTGTGTATCAATTTAACCTTCTGTTTTTTGACAATTATTTATCACCAATATGAAAGTTAAAGTCCTTATGCTTCCAAAACCGTGCCGCAAGCGATGCGTGTTAATGTTCAGACAGAGCATTGCGGCTCTTAACAAAAATCCCCCCTTCAGAAGACACCTTCGTCCAATGACTCTTATGTGTAATGTAATGTAATGGTGTCACAGTGGTGTGTAGGAATGGACCAAGGCACAGCGCTGTATTAGTTAGTCATACTTTACCAAAACAAGAAACAGCACAAAAACACAACAATATCCCACAAACACAGGTGGGAAAAGACACACCTTAAATAGGATCCCCAATTAGAGACAACGGATAGCAGCTGCCTCTAATTGGGGACCAAACACAAATACACCATAAAGTTCAATAGAACTCTGCTGTCAGGCCCTGACCTTGATAACCATAGAGAAGCCAGAGGCTTCCCTACGGTCAGGACCTGACAAATGGAACTGAGAGTCATGAGGGCTAATAGCCACTGTACTTCTGCCTCTGCTTTGCTTGCTCTCAGAGGTTTTAGGCTCGGTATCTGTCAAGAACTTTGTGACTGCTGATGTAAAAAGGGCTTTATAAAATGCATTTGATTAATAGATTGAAATGTCGAGATAGTGTAGTTCAATTTAGTGTTAGTAATAGTCTGATAGTGTTAGGCAGACAGGTGGACTGTATAATGAGAGCCAGTAAGGTATGCTGTGCAAACACAGATCACAACAGCATTGCTTCTTGCCCAGCCATGCTATGACTCTGCGGTGTACTTCCAGGCCAGATCCACTGCTGGCATCTCCCATCTACTCATGGCACAGTGTAAACAAATAACAGAGTCCAGCTGAGTCGGCCCAGTAGGCACCATGCTTCAATCATACTCCATGCCTCAAGTCCGTGCCTGAAGTATTGGCAATGTCGTGATGAGAGGATGTGAACAAGCATAAGATATTTCAGCTTTTTACTTTTTTATTTCCCTTGTTTGCTATATTGGGTTTATCCTTTTCAAACTTGATGTCATACACACTCCTGGAATTGAGCTACTATACCACATTGGTGGTAGAATGATTGTTAAACCTGATTGTGATGAAGTAGTGAGCAACAATATACATGAAGGATGTTCTCTTCCCTCAGAAAACTACATCAGAAAATAGCAGCGCAAAGCCTAAAGTCACTCTTTGCGACCAGGGGACTCAGGTCCAGGAGGAAGGCTTACAAATCGCCAGAGGTAAGCTGGACTTGTCTCTGTGATATCTGTTGCTATTGATACATATTTTTCAGTTAATGTTTTTCAATCAATCAATCAATCAATGAATCAATCAAACGTTCTTGTAAATATGACATTTCTTACATCAAATGCATTTCAAGGTGCTTTCAGTCAATGTTGACCAGTTACTGACAACTGAAGGCATTGCCTGGATGTTTTCTGCAGAGTTAACGTGTGTGGGTGGGGATTCCATAAGCTAATGAGTGATTACTTGAGCTAATTCCTTCTGGTATATCTGTTGCTGTTCTCCCACAGGTGACCAGCAGGCGGTAGAGCTCCCTGTAGAGGAAGCGAAGGCCACAGACCATGAAGTGGAATTCCCAACTCCTCCTATGCCTGATCCCTGCAGGTTATCAGAAGCTCTCACAGAAGGCCCTACAGTGGACGAGGCCTTATTCCCATCTACCAATAGTGATTGGGGTAGTAAAAGCTCTCGCAAGCCCAAAGAGGTCACCTTAAAAAGCAGAGAGCCCACCAGAGTCCAGACATTTGCCCCTGATGTGGTCGTAGCTCAGGAGGAGGTTACCGTCAAAGTGCTCTCTGAGCTGAGGAGGTAGGCTGTCACAGACAGCATTTTCGAACCAATAGAAAATGGCAGTTATCCAAAGTGCAATCTCTCTTGTTATTAAGTGCTTATTTTGTTAAAAAATCAAAAAGATTACTCCCAACAGGCTTATGAAAAGTGTGACAGGTGGATCAGTTGTCATCAAAGAGATCTAACAAAGCACCTGCACTCACTGACCTACACTTTTGGCCAGAAATATAATCAATTATCCTTAAGCTAAACCCCACTGCTGCCTTTTCATGTTTCTAATGAAAGGGTCTCAAGTGCCAGTGGGCTCTCACTCTGAGTAGGGGGAGCAACATGAGGTACATGCTAAAGCAGATACAGAACATCAAAGGGTCCTTCTGTTGTTGGCAATTTTTACATGCCTACTCTAAGTGGCATTTCAAGAATGGGGGTATTTAACATGAGTATCAGCATCTGGCACTACTCATAGCCTATAACTATTACTATCCATATTTTGAGCTGCACTGTTGGATCCCGAGCATAATAACTGTACCCTGCAATTACATCTGTACATGTGACTAATAAACACTATCTAATCTAATCTAAAATGGAATCTAATGTATTGCTGTCACATTGGTTGCATTAGTTACATGTATATTCTGTTTCATTAATGAAGAAAAAGTATAGGTCTATGCATTGTTCAAACATTGACTGTTTTGTAATGTTACTGTGTTGCTAGGACTCCTGATGTGACCATGATTTTGGTGGGCAGTGAGTTAGACAGTCAGTACATCAAAGTCAACGAGACAGAGGTTCTACAAGGTCCAGAACCCACTGCATCTCAGCTACCCACCTCCACCACTGAGGAGCAACCGCTGGAGCAACCGCCAGAGCAACAACCAGAGCAAGCCCCTGAAAGTGTTCCTCTTCCTTCCGTGGAGGACACTCTCTCTGAAGAGGACTTCACAAAGGCTGCAGTCAGTCCTCAGGAGCCTGTTATCATTGTAACACCAACAACCCTGTACAGCAGTGCGCTAACAAGCCCACTGGATGTGGTCACCAAACCGGAGCCAGAGCCAGAAAGGATTGTCCCTCAGGTCCAGCCTAAGCCTGTGGCGGCCACAGAGCAGCACAAACCTGTTCCACCTCAATCAGAGTCTGAGACAGTGAAAGACTCTGCAAAACCAGTTGTCCCTCAGCCAACTCCCTCTTTACTTATTAAAAACTCTACAGCAACTGCACAGGCGGCAGCCCTAGATGCACAACTATTGGTCATAGGTAAGAAGGGCAATATCAATGTCATTTTCAGCACAATATGGATTCCAAAATGGTATGTTACTGCGTGAAATGTTGTGTGAAATATGCTCCTCATGGTCTGTCAATCCTCCAATAAGTCCACAGATCATTAACCATACCACCAAGCATATAATAAATCGTGCTCCTGTGCTCTTCCTTTCCAGATGACTGCCCACCCTTGCCCGCTCCCTTTGAGCACCGCATTGTTAGTGCCAAGCAAGTCCCGATGGGCTCTTATTACACTGTAAAGCCTAACGAGGTTCTTGGAGGGTGAGTCCTACACAAAGACTGAGGTGTTGCATATATTATACCCCCTATTGTTACCCCCTAAACACAACAGACTTTACTGTTATTATACTGCTATGAATACACCGTCAGGCTGACAATACCGATGCAGAAAACAGAAGAGGAGCAGCTTGGCATCGCGTTAGCAGATAAACAGGGTTAGCGGACTGACAGACTGTGCAATATAGCATGATAGCAGGCGATGGGCAAAGCTGGGAGAGATAGCATGTATCAGCAGTAGAGCTGGACAACTGGCAACACAGACGTGGCTAATCCCCCACAGAGTCTGCAAATAAGCACGGGCTTCTTTTATGCTTGTCATGGACAGGGTTTATTTTGGGCAGGTGTTGAGTGTCCATTTGCATAGGGGCTTTTTAAAATGTCTATGGTCCATGTAGAGTAGAATCCCTCTCTCGCTTCGTAAAGAAGTTGGCTTAGTGAACTCTCCATGTGTGGCGGATGATGATATACTTCCAATGAAACCAGAGTATGTCTGCAAAGCCCTGGCCGAGGTCAACGCAAAGGATACCCCCCTCAAGGTTGACAGCTTGTGGGTCTGTGCTGTGCTCTTTGATGCCTTTGTCTGGGTGTATGTAGCATACATAACCTGAAGCATGGATTCTGAGAATACCGCGTTGAGAGTCTGTGCTTGTATGTTTATAAATGTCTATGAACAAATATTTGTGTTAACACCAGTTTCTTTAGCATGTATGTAAAGTATCTATGCACTCATAAATGTCCTTGTTCCCACAGGGGACGTTTTGGGCAGGTCCATAAGTGTGCAGAGCTGTCGTCGGGCCTAATCCTCGCTGCGAAGTTGATCAAAGTCAAGGGAATGAGGGAGAGAGTAAGTGGATATGCAAGAACAGACCTGTGGGCTTTGTACCCCTCCTCTCTCTGACCCACCCTGACCTCTCTCTATGTTCCTGGCAAGTTTATTTATGAGGTTCTATGTGAGCAATTCTCTAGCCGCCGCTTAAAGAGATACTCACACGTACAAACACGCAAGCGTACACACACACACAAACACACATGCATAATATCTCTCTCTATCTCTCTACCTGAAAATAAAAAAATACTATGCAACAAAGTTAATGCTGCAATATGTAACTTTTTGGGTGACCCGACCAAATCCACATAGAAATCTGAGTTATAGATCTGTTATTTTCATTGAAAGCAAGTTTAAAGCCGGGTGTACACTACACGATTTTGGCCCTGATTTAGCTGTCCCAGACACGTTTTTGAGATCAGAGACAAAATCCCCATGTCGTTGCCTACTTGGGGCGTGTAGCTATCACCAACTCTCATTTAATGTGAGTGGGTCAGAGACCCAATTTGAGGGCTACCGATCTCATTTTGAGCAGTCACAGATATCCCAATATTTTCAAACATGTTTGATTTTATCGGCACAAAATCTGCAACGCTCTTGTAGAGTGAGACAGTGATCATCAGTAATAGCCAAGAGTTTACCAGAGAAGAAGCCAGTGAGATGATGGCGTTGTTTCACTTCACCCAGAATGTGTAGACTCTGGGGCAAGGGCAATGACTACTAGTATTTTATCTATTTATCCTTTAATTTACCAGGTAAGTTGACTGAGAACACATTCTGATTTCCAGCAACGACCTAGGCCCTGGGGTATTGGGATATTTTTTTAGACCAAATGAAAGAGTGCCTCCTACTGGCCCTCCAGCACCACTTCCAGCAGCATCAGGTATCCCATCCAGGAACCAACCATTTAAGAGCAGTTGAAGGCCACGGAAGGAGTGTTGTATGGCATTGAAGCTCGTTTGGAGATTTGTTAACACAGTGTCCAAACAGGGGCCATGTATACAGAATGGTGTCGTCTGCGTAGAGATGGATCAGAGAGTCACCAGCAGCGAGAGCGACATCATTGATATATATAGAGAATAGAGTCGGACCAAGAATTGAACCCTGTGGCACCCCCATAGAGACTGCCAGAGAACCGGACAACAATTTGTGCGACTACAGAGCTGTGTGTCAGAACGGGCAGTTAGCAACACAGGGGCCCCCCAGGGTACGGTCCTGTCCCCCTTCCTGTTCACCCTCTACACCTCAGACTTCAGATATAACTCTGAGACATGCCACCTACAGAAGTTCTCGGATGACTCTGCTATTGTAGGGTGCATCAGGGGTGGGCAGGAGGAGGAGTACAGGAGCACAATCAGTGACTTTGTGTTGTGGTGTGAGCAGAACCACCTTCAGCTCAACATCAGCAAAACTAAGGAGATGGTGGTGGACTTCAGGAGAACCAAGGCACAACTGACTGCAGTCCCTATAAAGGGGATGGATGTGGAAATGGTTGAGTCATACAAGTTCCTGGGTGTCCATATGGACAACAGACTGGGATGGGCTGGTAACACCGGGACCCTGTACAAAAAGGGCCAGAGCCGACTCTACTTTCTGAGGAGGCTCAGGTCCTTCAACGTGTGCAGTAAACTACTGCATACCTTCTACCAGTCTGTGGTGGCCAGTGCCATCTTTTTTGCAGTGGTGTGCTGGGGAGCAAACATCAAAGCCGGTGATGCTTCTCGGGTAAATACGCTGATCAGGAAGGCTAGCTCTGTCCTGGGGATGAGCCTTGACACTCTAGAGGAGGTGGCGGAGAGACGGATCCTGGCCAAACTGCTGGCCATCATGGACAACGTCACCCACCCTCTGCACGCTATGGTTATGACGCAGAGGAGCACTTTCAGTCACAGACTGATCCCACCACGGTGTGCCAGAGAGCGCTACAGGAGGTCCTTCCTGCCGGCGGCTATGAGACTATATAATGTCTCACCGGGGAGCCGTGCCGTCGGCAACATAGATCTGGAACTGTTGGGGTGCTAGGACCTAGTTTAACAATTATGCATCCATCCGTGAGTAAGTCTGTTCCGTCAGCACTCATACACTCAGGACCTATTTATTCATACAGGTCTGTATATACATACTCATGTACAGTTGTTATATTATATCACATGCAATATTGTAAGTAATTATTGGACGTAGGCATTCACTCAGGAATGCATATTAGTATCCTGCCAGTTGCACCTTTTCTCATTGCTTTTAGTATATCGAATGTGCAATAAGTGCAGTTGTCTGTAATTAAACCCTGCGCACTAAGGACTGTATTTTAAGGGAATTACTATTATTACCCCAAATGATATCATACACACATTTAGCTATTAAAGTGTCTCTTCCTGTCATTTACCTGTACAGTTTGTGTAAACATGCAAGTATTCACTTATCTGTAAATATAACTGTATACCTAACTGTACAGCTAATTTAACCATGAAAAATGTTCACTTACCTGTTCATTTACCCAGTCTGTCTATTAAGTAAACTATTATTACCCTCGCTCATATCATACGCATTTTTAGCTACTGAAGTATTTCTCTGCCATCGACCTGTATAGTATAGTTAACCATCCAACATCCACCAATGTATAGTGTACATATTCAGCCATCCACTCATACTATGCAATGTCCTTTTATAGCTTTTTTTTGCACTCCAGATATCTTGTATTTCTATACTTTTTCATACTGCCGCTCTATGTATCATGTACCGTGTATCTGTCTTTTGTGTATTTTCGTTGTGGCATTTTGCACCTGCCTTGTGTTTTTGTTGTAGCTGCTTGACAATGAAATTCCCCCCCCGGGGGATCAATAAAGTATCTATCTATCTATCTATCTATCTATCTATCTATCTATCTATCTATCTATCTATCTATCTATCTATCTATCTATCTATCTATCTATCTATCTATCTATCTATCTATCTATCTATCTATCTATCTATCTATCTATCTATCTATCTATCTATCTATCTATCTATCTATCTATCTATCTATCTATCTATCTATCTATCTATCTATCTATCTATCTATCTATCTATCTATCTATCTATCTATCTATCTATCTATCTATCTATCAAGATTAAGATTACCAATGTTACTGTCCCCACTACAACAACAAAAATACTTAAATACATGTAATTTTGACGTTGAACATTTAATTGAAATACTGCAGAATTCCCTTCATTCCTATGGAGGATTGTGCCTACTTTCAATGGCCAATACATAGCATTAGCAATCCAGGGTTTATATACATAATTGATTTGAACCCAGGTCTGCATAATACATTGTTCAATGAATGTGTTTAAGGTATAGTGCCATATACAGTACATGGGTATAGTTGGTACGGGTATAAGCACCCTGCAGAGTGGTTAGATTTGATGATAGATTGTGATTTTCCGTTTGCTGAGGTTGAGTGACTTCCTGTTCTCTCTTCTCTTATTTCCTTTTTTCCTTATTCTCTCTCTCTCTCTCTCTCTCTTCCCACCGGGTAACAAAGGAAGAAGTGAAGAATGAAATTGGGGTGATGAACCAACTAAACCACGTGAATCTGATTCAGCTTTATGATGCCTTTGAGTCACGGACAAACCTTACACTTATTATGGAGTAGTGAGTCATTATTGTCATTAAGTCAGTATTTAGAAATTGCAACTCTAATAGCACCTTTCTGCATTTCATTTGGGACGGCAAACACTGTTCCAGGCTTACCAGCTCCCTGTCTTTGCAGTGTGGAAGGTGGGGAGTTGTTTGACCGGATCGTTGATGAGAACTACCAGCTGACAGAGCTGGAGGCCATTGTGTTTATGAGACAGATCTGTGAGGGGGTACAGTACCTTCACCAGCAATACATTCTCCATTTAGACCTCAAGGTAAGAATCATATACTATACATAGAATATTTTTCAAGACGTGTTAGTTTGACATGGCTTGGAGTTATATTACATATCACCCTGGTGTGAGGATTCTTACACGCTATTCTTATTCCCTCTCAGCCAGAGAACATTCTTTGTGTCAACTCCACAGGGAACCAGATCAAGATAATAGACTTTGGTCTGGCCAGAAAGTACGTTTCTCAGTCATTTCTCCATTCAGTGACAAGAACTGTATTCATCTACAAATCTCATCTATTGACATCCCATTTTTTTTTCCATCATCCTGAATTGAATAGCCAATGAGGTAGCTATGGTAACAGTCACCCAGTCGACAGCTTGGTAAAAAGTAGGCCGTCTCTGTAACTCTGAGTCTCCACCCATGACGCTCTGTTGTAAGACGTGATATCTTTATTTTCCCATAGTTCAAATGTGCTTGTCTCCCCTCAGGTACAGACCCAGAGAGAAACTAAAGGTCAATTTTGGCACCCCAGAATTTCTGGCTCCTGAGGTGGTCAACTATGACTTTGTCTCATTCCCAACGGACATGTGGAGTGTGGGAGTTATAACTTATATGCTGTGAGTATCACCACACACACACACACACACACACAACACACACACACACACACACACACACACACACACACACACACACACACACACACACACACACACACACACACACACACACACACACACACACACACACACATACACACACAGAAACATCTACTCTTGACAAATACACTCACCACACAGCTCTGCTAGGCAGCATCATCAGTCATAACTTGTAACACAGTGGAGGCTGGTGGGAGGAGCTGTAGGAGGACAGGATCATTGTAATAGTTGGAATGGAATCAATGGAACAATATCAAACACATCAAACATATAAAAAACACATGCTTGACTCTGTTCCATTAATTCACATGCTTGACTCTGTTCTATTAATTCACATGCTTGACTCTGTTCTATTAATTCACATGCTTGACTCTGTTCTATTAATTCACATGCTTGACTCTGTTCTATTAATTCACATGCTTGACTCTGTTCTATTAATTCACATGCTTGACTGTTCTATTAATTCACATGCTTGACTCTGTTCTATTAATTCACATGCTTGACTCTGTTCTATTAATTCACATGCTTGACTCTGTTCCATTAATTCACATGCTTGACTCTGTTCTATTAATTCACATGCTTGACTCTGTTCTATTAATTCACATGCTTGACTCTGTTCTATTAATTCACATGCTTGACTCTGTTCCATTAATTCACATGCTTGACTCTGTTCCATTAATTCACATGCTTGACTCTGTTCCATTAATTCACATGCTTGACTCTGTTCCATTAATTCCATTACAGCCATTAGAATGAGCCTGTCCTCCTATAGCTCCTCCCACTAGCCTCCTCTGCTGTGACATGAGGATCTGATCTGTTGTAAAGGCTCAACCAATGGTATCCTAGCCACTGGAAACATGCTTGCCATCCATCAATAAACACAAGTGTGTCTCTTGTCACTCACAGTAGCACACTGTTCAGCTATGACTTAATCATACCCCCTGCTGCCCCCTCGCAATGTTGCCTGTCAGCCTCAACCATGTCCCTGAATGAACTATGTGCATCCCAATGGCGGCCTGGCTTTTCTCAGGACCCGGCATATTCAATTAATGCTAATAACCTGACAGCTGTCCAAAGAGATTTAGGAGGGTTCGCCCAACTCTATGCCGCCAGCTTGCCTGAATACCTAGCACTACCCACGGCTCCATGGTGCTAATTCAATTATTATATTCTATTTAGCGTAAGCATCAGCATGTGAGTGTGTTTTGTTTCAATTTCTCTGGAACGTGGCACGCACATCTGCTCCTTCGTAACCATTTCCCACAGCATTTGTGTTGAAGTGTGGTATGGGTCTAAGATTCATATTCTCCAACTTCGTATTTACAGGCCCATACGTTTCATTCCGAGGCAGAGCTCTCTGTAGCATCATGACTTTGATGAATCCTTTGTCTTTCTTTCTCATGAGTCACTGTATAGAAGGACCGCATGAAAATGTGACTAACCAAGAATATCTCACTGTTTTATTAGCCTGAGTGGACTGTCTCCATTCCTGGGGGACAACGATGCAGAGACTATGAACAACATCCTTCACGCCAACTGGGATTTTGATTCAGAGGCATTTGAGAATGTCACAGAGGAGGCTAAGGACTTTGTTACCAGACTGCTGATTCCAACTAAATGGTATTCCATATCTCCCTTACAATCCATGTTCTATTCATTTAGATTGTTTTCTACTCTTTGTCCTCCTCACTCCATCATGGCCGTAGCACCGTCTCATTTAGTCAAATGAAAAGGCCTATTGTTTGCGTAAGGCAGGAATATTCCAACTGAATGCACCTCACCGCCACTGAATCACAATCAGACTGTTGATGGTTCATTTAACCATTTGTCTACATGGGTTATTTGAATACGTGCCGTTAAATCCAAATTAGTTGAGTAAACAGGATACAGAAGGTCAATAGAAAGTAGCACATTTGAATGTCACATCAAATGCAAACTACACTGCTGTTCACTGAGTGGTCAGCTGGCAGGAAACAACAACAGCCCGGATTGCAGATGGCAACAGGCACACTGTCGATATTTGTGACCTTGTTGTTCTTGCTGTGCTGTGTCACCGTTAATGATCTGGCCATTCCCAATCGGGCTCTCAGTTGTGTGTTCTTGGCCCCCACACCCACTATCAGCCAATGGGAAGAGGATCATGGTGGGCTTATCATAGGCTACTTTTCTTCCCAGGGAATTGGTACATCTCTGCTTTTAGCGACAGCTATTTCATGATAGGCTACCAGCATTAGATGAGGCATGTGTTACGGAGAATGTTTTCACCCCATAATGGCAGCAGGATTGAAAACTCCGTTTAGAAACAGAAAGGGAAAAATACGGTTTGGGAAGTGGTGTCATGTTTTGGGAGTTGTATCACATCTTGTAAAATTATAGTCAACCGATTCTCTTGATGGATGTCCATTTGGGCCGTAGACCTGTGTGTACTGATACCCCTGTCCTGGGTCTGTATTGTAGCAGTCGACTCAGTGCAACTGGCTGCATGAAGCATGCCTGGCTGAACAATCTGGCGGATAAAGCCAAATTACAGCAGGTGCGGCTCAAGTCCCAAGTCAAACTCCAGCGCTACCTGGCCGCTCATAAACAATGGAAGGTGAGGACTGAAGCCTTTTACGCATGTTCCCATGCATCCCATCATAGGTCTACACATTGCTTCTGTGTTAGTGAATTGTCTGAATAATCTTTTTTCTTAAAAAAGTGTACCAAGTATAAATTCCATTACTCTACTTCCTCGCAGAAACACTTCTATGTGGTTGCTGCAGCCAACAGGCTGAAGAGGTTTCGCCAGAATCATCCCGTAAACACGGTATAGCATTGAGAAGACTGCTATCAAAGTCGTTTTGCTGCCGTGCTGCACCTCAATGGCAGGCATTCCTGACATTTGTGCTAGGCAACAGTGTCCGGCATTGGTATGCAAATTGAAACGATGGACATTGATTGAAATGTACTGTAGTATTCTAATGACTTTTTAAACTGTACAGTGCACAACATTGTGCAGTCTTCCTGTGGGTGATGTTAGTGATTACCTAATTACACCAGGCTCACAGTGCACTTCAAGCAGGTAGCCTACTACTTACTTACGTGTAATTGTTATTTAATGACAAATCTTACTGACATATGTTTGAACTGCTTTGCTGAATGTACCATTTTCTGTACATCAAGTTGAAGTCACAATGACACACTATTCACAAGGCTTTCTTTTTTGGTTTATTTAATAGGTTAAGTGAATCTTTACAATCACACAGATGACCATGTCTTGTCAATCTTTCCTTCTATGAAGGCTTTGAATGTGCCACTTGTTTGCATGTTACACAACCTGACTGACTGTACAGTGTATCTATATAGCATTATTTTGTTACAATGTCCCCACCTCCACTTGAACTCAGCAAGAATAACTCAATATGACTATAAATGTTAATTCATTCAAATAAGTGAAGCCGCAAAAATAAACTGACTTTTCCCATTGTCAATAGTCCGGTACAGTGGAAGCGTCATAATACTCATAAAAACACAGAAACGGTTCCAATATTTTTTCTGACATTCATTTTTGACATTGTGAATTTAAAAAAAACTGCGTTTGGTGTAGGCTTACCCCGGCGTGATGTTTAGCTGTGTAATTCTCTCGGACAAGGTGAGTTTAAACAATTTATTTGGCTCAATTTACTCTCAAATTCAAAATGTCACGTCAGTGTAAGCCTACACGAAGCATATAGTTTATATGAAGTAGTTCTCAAATCCCAGATGGAAAAATGAACTGTGAAAAACAATTGGAACCATTTCAGACTCATACTGTGGTACTAAAAGTGGTCCGTCTTCATAAAAACAGTTGATAATGCCAGCTGCCAAATGATAAGAATGTCCGTCATCCACCATAAATACAAAATGAGGGAAAGTGTAGTTATCGATCTTAAAACTGTACAAATATAACACATTGACCAGCAACAGCACAGCAGAATTCTCTTACAGGAAGTCACATACACAGCCACTGAGGGGCATACAAGTCAACGTACTGAATGGAATACAAACGTATCATGCTTGCTTACAGGGGTAAGGCTTATAAGATAAAAGAACCATGGTTGAAACAAAGAAACCGGTAATAAAAACACCCCTTTCAAGTAACCTTCTCTAAAGGTAACTCAGATATGGAGCTCCTATGTGCTTCATTAGCAGACTTGTACCTGCTCATTAGAGTTCACATGCAAAGAAAACTAGTGCTCCAACCTCACTACTCAGCACTGTATACAGTATTTTCACTGATCACATGCCCTTTCTCCTTATTGTCATGGCTGAGCTGACCATCTCTCTTTCTTAACAATGAATTTCAAATTAACTGTTATGCATTGGCTTGTTTGGCTTTAAGGGCATTTTCCAAGATTCTTCGCTTCCACTCTTCGTAATCCTGTGTTGCACTCTCCTCAGAGTCCTCCTTCTGCTGCTTTGGAGACGTTGGCAGATCTTCCTCTGGAAGGGAGACGAGGAAAAGGCCTTGATAGACTGCACAAAATATTCCCCCTAACACCGTTTTAACCCCGCACTAAAGCAAAGATTAAGAGTTAGAAACTTCTCCGGCCATAATCAGGAATTTGGTATGGTTATTATTTGGTCACACTTACCTTCTTCGTTTTGTTCAATACTTTCTATGAGTGTTTTCTGTCTTTTCTGTGCCGTTTTAACTGGATTCTTCAGTGGAGTGGCTTCTTCTATTAGGGAGAAAAATCACAAGATACTTAAAGATCATCCCTGGGAGAGAGGATCACACCTGAACTCACTACCTACTGCCAGCAGACACAGATTTCAGCCACAACATTACTTGTAATAGGCATGTTGTATGCAGCGCTCGGGACATCCCTGATGTAGACCAACTCACTGTTGAGATTTTCGGTCCTAAAATAGAACATCCACTCTCTCCCACCAGGCTGTAACCACGACAACAAGGAGAGAGAGGAATGACCTACATTCTCTTTTTACCCAGGAAAGTACAAATCTACACACCACAAAAGTACAAATGGACACTATGAAAAAGGCCACAATAATTAAAACCCCAGCTTTCTGAAGCGTATGTCGCATAAAAAGTTAGTTAACAGAAAGTTATGGCTCGGAAGTAAGTTTTTAAATCCAAACGCCCTTCCTGGGCTTTCACCCATTTCCCACCATATTTTAGTCAAACCCCTTTATCATTTGGGGCTCCCAAGTGGCGCAGCGGTCTAAGGCACTTCATCTCAGTGCTAGAGACGTCACTACAGACACCCTGGTTCGATTCCAGGCTGTATCCCAACCGGCCGTGATAGGGAGTCCCATAGGGCGGCACACAATTGGCTCAGCGTCAGCCGATGTAGGCCGTCATTCTAAATAAGAATTTGTTCTTAACTGACTTGCCTAGTTAAATAAATGTTCAATAAAAACAAAACAAATTATTTGACAGCAGACTTACTGCAGATGTCCTGTCCCAGGTTCTGGAGCTGGGTGCACAGCCTGTCAAAGATACCCTTTTTAGCACCAGATGATGCTATCAGCTTCCTGCCCACTTTGATCTTCAAACATCTGGAGAAATGTCCATGGGGATAGTGATTAGGTTTCATTAATGATCAGGTTGAATGGTTTATGGAGAAACAGAATACAGTAACACTTACTTGCATGCAGCATTCAAAGCAGCTGTAGTGAAGAGTGGTTTTGACAGGTCCACGTCTTTCTGCTGAGCAGCAGGAAGGCTTGCTTCATAACTGAAACAAACATGGATTCATCTTATTAAATTAACACATTTACATTGACCAACTTTTATGATATTTGGGACGGTGTCTTGGTCAGGAAAGAAGACTTGCTGAATATAGTCGATTACAAAATATTTGAAGAAGCCTTGTGTGTTGGCCAGATGTAGGCTACTCTTCAAGTTCTCACCGTTCTAGTATTTGGGTTGCTACTTTGACTGCATCCATGCACCCAAACTGAACAGCAAGGTCTCGGAGTCCCAGGTGAGATTCAAGGCCAAGCATGCATTCTATGGCCTTCAGAGTGCTTTGATACTGTTTATATTTCAACCCGGATAATTTGACGGCATATTCCTGAAGAAATAGCACAAAAACAGTTTCGTAGGGCACGTTAGCTGAGCAATACCAGGGCATTTAGTTATTTGATTAACAGGTGAGGTGCCAAGTTTTCATCAAAGTTACTTTGTCCAGGGGCAACTTCATTGATGTTGCTGCCAGCTCTAGGCAAATTACTGCTTTGCTTGTACCCGTCGTATTTCCGAGTCCTGTGCATTTAACCAGGGATAACCGCACGTACTCCTCTGCTTGGCTGCAATGTAGATGCAAACGGAGTTTAGGATATCAGGCGGGTTATCAAGCAGCTGAATAATAACAGCTTTTGGCAAGTTACCTAACGTCAATGGTACATATTGAGTGAATGGTGGTCCCGTCTCAAGTAAACTAATTAGCTAACTCACCGTAGAATTCTTGCAGAGGTTATACCCATTTGAGATGCAAGTTTAATAAACATGTCTTTTTCCATTTCCGGTAACTAACTAATATTCGTGACTGCCAACGAGAGAATAAAAAAACAAACTTCTCCAGTCGAGATGTCAAAAACACTGCGAAACTTGGTTTCGCGGCAAAATTGGCAGACACTACCACGCCTACCAGCCATCTTTCGACATCCTATTGGCTATGACGATACGACGTCTGTTTGCGTGCTTGTTGCTGAAAAGAACAGCAGCATATAAACATTTTTAACAAACGGAATTGAGCAACAAATGTTCTACTCACAATATATTTGCTTATATCACATTGTAGTAATTGGATCTCCGCCGTCTAAATATGTGTTCTAGCACTACTGTTGACAGTAATTTAGCCAATGGGAGACTTATTCCCACACTTTGTTTAAAGGCTCAGCCAATTGCGGGCGACTCTGTGGAAAGGGTAGCTGGGATGTCACTAGTTATTACAGCCACAAAGTCATAAACCCCGCCCATTTCTACAATTTATCTTCTTCAAATCAAATTTTAATACTAATCCTAACCTCAACCCTAACATTAACTACACTAATATGACTACCCCTAACCTTAAATGAAGACCAAAAAGCAAATTATTGTTTTCATGAATTTTTACCATAAAGCCAAATTTGACTTTGAGGCTGTGGTAACTAGTGGAAACCGGGTAGCTGGGTGAATCGGTAGCAGTCACATGACCGGGAAACGATTTCAGGGTTAGCTACCAGTTTGCTGATACAAACTTGATAATCATGGTAAGTGAAAATGATAAAATAGCTACACTTTATACTTGTGATTATTATCCATCCAATCCGTCTATGTGAGCCATTCATTTTCGGTATTGTTTTTTTGTTATTGCTGTATGTCTGAGACTCAAACATACTCAAATTGTGGGTGGTGCTAGCTAGCTACGGCCTAGTTAAAAGCTAGTAGCTGGCTAAGGCTACTGTAGGCTAACTGTCAACACATTTCATTTTTGAAGAATCGACCGATTCATTTCTGTAAAGCATCTCTTATAGTCGATTATTGTCTTATCTTATGCAAATAGACACTGATTTCACCAAGTCAAAGGAGTGCAGTTTGTTAGTTAGTATTTTCATGAAATGTCTAGACGTTAATGTGTTAGCCAGTTAGCTAGCTATCTAGCTAGCTAACGTAGCTAGTAAAGATCAGAGAGAATATCTATTTAAATTAGCATATATGTAACTATCTATCTAACTACCTAGATGGCTAAAATCGATTGGTTATCCGTGACCGAAAGGTCCACGTATTCAAACCTGTTCACCACAACTAACGCTAGCTACCTAGTTCAATAACTAGTTGATGGCTAAGCAAAGGTTAGGTGTCAGTGATGTATCATTCATTCTGGTGATGCCTGTATACAGTTGAAGTCGGAAGTTTACATACGTTTAGGTTGAAGTCATTAAAACTCATTTTTCAACCACTTCACAGACTTCATGTTAACAAACTATAGTTTTGGCAAGTCGGTTAGGACATCTGTTTTGTGCATGACACAAGCAATTCTTCCAACAATTGTTTACAGACAGATTATTTCACTCACAAACTAAGTGCCCCTTTGCTCGACATCATCGGAAAATCAAAAGAAATCAGCCAAGACCTCAGAAAATAAATGTAGACCTCCACAAGTCGGTTTCATCCTTGGGAGCAATTTCCAAATGCCTGAAGGTACCAAGTTCATCTGTACAAACAATAGTTTGCAAGTATAAACACCATGGGACAACGTAGCCGTCATACTGCTCAGGAAGGAGACACATTCTGTCTCCTAGAGATGAACGTACTTTGGAGAGAAAAGTGCAAATCATCCCAGAACAACGGCAAAGGACCTTGTGAATATGCTGGAGGAAATGGGTACAAAGTATCTATATCCACAGTAAAACAAGTCCTATATCGACATAACCTGAAAGGCCACTCAGCAAGGAGGAAGTCACTGCTCCAAAACAGTCATAACCGATCTTTGTCCCCATGTGCAGTTGCAAACCGTAGCTTTTGACCATGGTTTGCAACTGCACATGGGGACAAAGATCGTACTTTTTGGAGAAATGTCCTCTGGTCTGATGAAACAAAAATAGAACTGTTTGGCCATAATGACCATTGTTATGTTTGGAGGAAAAAGAGGGAGGCTTGCAAGCCAAAGAACACTATCCCAACCATGAAGCACGGGGGTGGCAGCATCATGTTGTGGGGGTGCTTTGCTGCAGGATGGACTGGTGCCCTTCACAGAATAGGTTGACTATGAATTAGCTAACTCAATGTTTATGTTGGCTAGTACAGTACCACCAATCATTTCATTATTTTCATTTGGGCATAGCCAGTTTACTGAGCATCTGAGTCAATGTCATTTCTCTGCTCTCTGTAATTGTAAACCACTGAAGCTATAATGGTGTTAGAGTAACATGCATGGCATTCCTCTGAGCTTCTGTGCTGTCTTTCAGCCTACCACACAGCAGTCACCCCAGGACGAGCAGGAAAAGTTACTTGATGAAGCCGTGCAGGCTGTCAAGGTCCAGTCATTTCAGATGAAGCGTTGCTTGGTAAGATCTGCCCATTTCCTTCCCTTTGACATCCTTCTCCCTCATCAGTGTATGAGAGAGACGCTGTTTCCTAGCCACAAGTTACACTACAGCATATTTTGGAGCAGTGTATCAGAGATTAACCTGCTCATATTGACTTGTTACTTGACTTCTTTGATTGCTGACACTTCCATCTGTAGGACAAGAACAAGCTGATGGATGCATTGAAACATGCATCTAACATGCTGGGTGAACTCAGGACCTCCATGTTATCTCCAAAGAGCTACTATGAACTCTGTATCCTTTACCTGCTGAAACCTATGGATCTCTGGTCAAGACATTTATTCTCCAGATCATTTGACTGTTCTAGGCAAGTCCACGTTTGGTGTTATTTACAGTTGCGCTATGAGTCCCTAATTCTGAGTGCAGACATGGCCATCTCTGACGAGCTCCACTACCTGGAGGTGTACCTGACAGATGAGTTTGCCAAGGGCAGGAAGGTGGCTGACCTCTATGAGCTGGTTCAATATGCAGGGAACATCATCCCCAGACTGTGAGTACTCAAGCACCCTAATGATCGTGTCAGAAAGTGAATACTGTAAAGTGAAGTGTAATTGGAAAGCTGCACATGTTCTCTTGTACTAGCCTACTTGTACATGTGATCCATCATGTGACGACAATGCCCTCTGTAGTCAGTGCAAACCAGATGAAGGAGCTTGACACTAAAGGAATAGGAAACAGGTCAAGTAATGACCCTCCTCTCTCCCCAGTTACCTGCTGATCACTGTGGGGGTGGTGTATGTTCGCTCCTTCCCTCAGTCGCGTAAGGACATCCTGAAGGACCTGGTGGAGATGTGTCGCGGGGTGCAACACCCGCTGAGAGGCCTGTTCCTCCGAAACTACCTGCTGCAGTGCACCCGTAACATCTTGCCTGACGACGGAGAGCAGCTAGAGTAAGAACAAAGGGAGAATCTCAATTGCATACTCCTCGCGTCCTCTCTACTCACCTCCTTCACAAAACCCATTGGAGGAGGCGGTCAAAGGGGACGGGACCTCTGGCTTTCTCACCCAGTGGGTTTTGAGAAAGAGGTGAGGAGAGGACACAAGGAGTATGCAATTGAGATTCTCCCAGTTTCTCCTCATGGGGCTCCCTTCCTGAGCTGCCCCTCACTCATTCTCATCGACTGATTCCCACGCTCAATCAGACATTCTCATTATGTTGTGTCCGTCCTCTGATTTTAAAGAGATCTGAGCGCATTGTTAAGCGATCATCCCAGAAGGTGTTACAATGTGACAGTTCAGTTATTGATTTAACCAAACGGTCTATATACTTCCTTTTGATGTATCATTACTCCACTTAACGAGGCAGAAGTTCTGTAACTTTTGGTCCTCTTCTCTGTCTTTCTAGAGGGGAGGATGCGATGACAGGAGACATTAACGACTCCATTGACTTTGTGCTGCTGAACTTTGCTGAGATGAACAAGCTGTGGGTGCGCATGCAGCACCAGGGCCACAGCCGAGACCGGGAGAAGAGGGAGAAGGAGAGGCAGGAGCTGCGCATCCTGGTCGGGACCAACCTGGTTCGACTCAGCCAGCTGGAGGGGGTCAACGTCGAAAAGTATAAACAGGTTTGTGTTTACATGTCTGCCTATACTGTATACCGATGTCTAGAGCCGTACATTTTCATGTACTAAAAGTGCATTGGAACCCTTGAAATCAACTCTGAATGCTAATGTACTGATTAATCTGAAACTGACGTCAAGACTTTATAGTTAATATTAATCAGTATGCTTTTTTGACACTTATTGACTTGCAAATGTATTCCTGTACTTGAATTGAGAGCATCGTGCCATGCAGAGGAGACCAAACACAGCCTACACTGTGATAGAATAAAGAGCACCGGTAGAATTTGTCTAGCTGAGGGCGTGGAGACTGGAGAAGATTATCCTTGTCATGCTCTGAGAGGGGTTCTTAAACCTGCGTACTTCTTTATGTTTTATTTCTGCTATTATATCTACCTTAGAAATGATGTTTGGCAAAGAGGGATTCAACATTTGGATAAAATATTAAATTGAATATGTATTACAACGTGCAGAAAATACACATATGTAAGTCCCTTATATCTATAGAGGATGTCCTTTGTGTTACATTGTATTTGGGTTATTTGTCTCCCCAGGTTGTGCTGTCCGGTGTCCTAGAGCAGGTGGTAAACTGCAGAGATTCCCTGGCTCAAGAATATCTCATGGAGTGCATCATTCAGGTAACTGCTGTTCTCAAATCAACAGCAGCAACTATTTATGACATGGTGGCTTTCTTTTTCCAGTTTGTCATCGCGTCAAGGTCTGTAGTAGGAAATGCACTATAACTGATTCATCACGTAGACTGGTCACATGGTGGATGAGTCACCCTGCTTTGCTGTCTCCGGGCCTGGCTCTTCTCCTCTTTTATGACAGGTTTTCCCTGATGAGTTCCACCTTCAGACTCTAAACCTATTCCTTCGTTCCTGTGCCGACCTGCATCAGCACGTCAATGTCAAAAACATAATCATTGCGCTCATTGACAGGTGATGTAAACTCTGCTACCTATGATTTCAGTTCAATCAGTACACTTTATACAGGATTGCAATTTTACATCTTCCTTGTTATTGTTTTTAAACCCACCGACATGATTTGTCTTGTCTTTTTTAGACTGGCTTTGTTTGCTCACCGAGAAGATGGACCTGGAATCCCTGCTGAAATCAAACTGTTTGATATTTTCTCCCAACAAGTTGCCACAGTTATACAGGTAAATGATGGAGAAATGCTTACTGAGTTTTCCCATTGATTTGCTCGTTAGAAATTGCCCTGCCGTTATTGTTTTTCTATATTGATATCTCTTGCTCCATCTAGTTTTCATGACCTTGATGTATGCTTAAGTTTAAGTAATTCAATTGAATTAGGCTACATTATCATGTTATTACATATTTTGTATTTCATGTTTCCCCACCCAGTCCCGCCAGGATATGCCTTCGGAGGATGTGGTCTCACTACAGGTGTCCCTCATCAACCTGGCCATGAAGTGCTACCCTGACCGGGTGGACTATGTGGACAAGGTGTTGGAGAGCACAGTGGAGATCTTCAACAAGCTCAACCTGGAGCAGTAAGAGCACTGCCATGTCCCCATCTCAGTGTTACATTGTTGATCATCTGGATAGTTCTGCTTCTCCTTTGTTTGGTAGAGGAATTCAACGTGGCGTCAGACCAACGATATACATTAATGGAAATTAAAATCGAATTATATTAGCAGGGGTCGCAGTAACGCAGAATTCTGTGTTTTTCAAGCAGAAAATGCATACGAAATATCTTGCTGTGTTTTGTAAACGCAGATCTAAAATTCTTTCTGCTCGGGCATCAGAGATGTTTTGCTTCAGTTGCACTTCTCCACTCGGATGAGAATTCATGAAGGGGCATTCTATCAGCAGACAGCGCTCTAACTGATGTGTAGGCTACTTCTCTACAGTAAAATGCAAGACTAACGTCGAACAAAACATTAGAAAATGTAGCTGGCTACATTCTTTCCATGATTAACATTAGAAATATGATGGCCATGCATAGTTTTGCTTTATCATGTTCCACTTCTGTTGTCTTCTAAAGAAATTTAAGCCATTTTCTGCCGAATGTGTTGCACTAATGTATTTTCTGTGAAGGAAAACTGTAGTTGCACCCCCCTGATCACTCTATCGAAGCAAAAAAAAAAATATCACTGACTTTCGATTATATAACGCAGGTGAAATGGTTTAAAACGCAGAAATTCTGATGGTCTGCATTTTGATAATGCAGATTTCTGAACTCTAATGCGACCCCTGATTAGTTTATCATCGACCATGAGTCCCAGCCTGATGTGAAGTACTAAAGCTTTCAAATGTCTACCTTTTCTGCAGTATTTTATATTAAAATCTTGTTGAAAAAGCAACCCCTAGAAGTTGGAAAAACCTAATTCTTCAGCTAAGTGCAAGAGTAGGCCTCAGTGCTTTGTTCAGCCATACCTGAGACTGAAAAGTTCACAAATCTGAAAAGAAAGCCAGTTGCAGAGTACGTTTTCTCATCAAATAATGAAAAAAAATCGGAATATTGAAAAGTGTATTATCCCCGTATATGATCTCAAATCTCTGTAAGAAGTTTTAGGTAAGGGCTTAATGAAATTCCGTTTTTGAATTTGTTTTGCAGCCATCATGTGATGTTTGGAAGTTATGTTGTTCAATTTCCATAGATAGCTGACAAAGGAAACTGCTGAAGCTACTGCAGTATTTTCATTTTCAACTCTTGTCTCCCCCCCCCCTCCCTCCCTTTTTCAAAGCATCGCAACCAGTAGTGCAGTCTCAAAAGAGTTGACTAGACTGCTGAAGATCCCAGTGGACACCTACAACAACATTCTGACTGTTCTGCAGCTTAAGCACTTCCCTCCACTCTTCGAGTACTTTGATTATGAGTCCCGCAAAAGCATGAGCTGTTACGTTCTGAGCAACACTCTGGACTACAACACCACCATTATAGCCCAGGAGCAGGTCAGTACACACACGCACCAACACACATACACCAACGCGCACGTACACACAAACACACACTGATATGTGCTACTTATTTTTTTACCTTTACTTTATCTGTTTAGGTTTTTGCACATTACACATTTAGCTGTGTTTTCTTGTTGTTGGGCTCTTTTTACCTTTACTTTATCTGTTTAGGTAAGCATCAACAAAAGGCTCTTTGTATTGTATACTTCCAAGCAGTCTGCCTACTTCTTGTCATCAACTCTCTTCAAGATATTGCCTGTTCAAGTCATAACCTTTTCTAACTTTTCTATTTGGAAAAGGTCAATGTGAACCATGATTCAGAGCACCAGTCTTTTCTAAGAGAGCTCTTAGTGAGACTCCAGGAGAACATTGATTTCCCAGTAATGCCACGAGGCCATTTTAAAAGCCTGTCTCTCAACCTTATATAACTATCTTCACCCCTACCTTTTTGACCATAATTTAACTTAAACTCTATTACAATATACTAGCAGTCTGTCTGCTCAAGAAAGCTAGTTGATGATAGTGCCTTCAGATAGTGTCCACACACAATATATATGTCAATTAGCCTATCAGAAGATTGTAAAGCCATGAAATCATTTTCTGGAATTTTCCAAGCTGTTAAAGGCACAGTCAACTTAGTGTAATAAACCTCTGACCCACTGGAATAATTATATAGTGAATTATAAGAGAAATAATCTGTCTGTACATACACTTAGGTTGAAGTCATTAAAACTCATTTTTCAACCACTCCACAGATTTCATGTTAACAAACTATAGTTTTGGCAAGTCGGTAAGGACATCTACTATGTGCATGACACAAGTGATTCTTCCAACAATTGTTTAAACTTCCGACTTCAACTGTATATATCTTGATTAGATAAATATTTTACCCCCTGAGTCAATACATGTTAGAATCACCTTTTGGCAGCGATTACAGCTGAGTGTTTTGGGGTAAGTCTCTAAGTTCTTTGCATACCTGGATTGAACAATAATTGCCAATTTTTTTATTTCTTCCAAGCTCTGTCAAGTTAGTTGTTGATCATCACTTTACAGCCATTTTCAAGTCTTGCCATAGAGTTTCAAACCAATTCGGTAAAACTGTAACTAGGCCTCTCGGGAACATTCAATGTCTTCTTGGTAAGCAACTCCTTTGTGTTTTTAGGTTATTTTCCTGCTGAAAGGTGAATGTGTTTTCCAGTGTCTGTTGGAAAGGTTTTCCTGAACCAGGTTTTCCTCTAGGACTTTGCCTGTGCTTAGCTCTATTATGTTTATTTTTATCCTAAATAACTCCGTAGTCCTTGCTGATGACAAGCATACCCATAACATGATGCAGCGACCAGCATGATTGAAAATGTGAAGATTGGTACTCAGTGATGTGTTGTTGGATTTGCTACAAACATAACACTTTGTAGTCAGGACAAAAAGGGAACTTCTTTAGCAGTATTGCAAACAGGATGCATGTTTTGAAATATTTGTATTCTGTACAGGCTTCCTTCTTTTCACTCTGAATACTTATTGACTCAAGACATTTCAGCATTTCATTTTGTATTTGTAAAAAAAATAATAATCTAAAAACAGAAGTCCACTTTTACATTATGGGGTATTGTGTGTAGGCCAGTGACACTATCTCAATTTGCTCAATTTTAATTTCAGGCTGTAACAACAATATGTGAAAAAAGTCAAGGGGTGAATACTTTCTGAAGGCACTGTAAATATTTCACTGCTGAAGCAATGCTTTCTCTCTCCCTCAAGGTGGATGCCATCCTGACTCTGGTGTCGACACTGATCCAGGACCAGCCAGACCAGCCCGCTGAAGACCCAGACCCAGAGGACTTTGCTGAGGAGCAGAGCCTTGTGAGTCGCTTCATCCATCTGCTGCTTTCCGACGACCCCGACCAACAGTATCTGGTAAGCTTTGCTTCCCATACAGTTGAATTCCAACACAGTATCCATGTGTTTTCAGGAGATGTGTTTTATGGCGTATGTTAATGGAGGTCTCCGTCATTTTCTTCAGATCCTGAATACAGCCAGGAAGCACTTTGGTGCTGGGGGGAACCAGAGGATTCGCTACACACTTCCACCTCTGGTGTTTGCTGCCTATCAGCTGGCCTTCCGCTACAAAGAGAACTCTTCATCAGTACGTCACATAACCCTTCCCCTAACTATACTGAACAAAAATATAAACGCAACATGTAAAGTGATGGTCCCATTTTTAATAAGCTGAAATAAAAGATCCTAGAATTGTTCCATACACACAAAAAGCGTATTTCTCTCAAATGTGTTTACATCCCTGTTAGTGAGCATTTCTCCTTTGACAAGATAATCCATCCACCTAACAGGTGTGAGATATAAAGAAGCTGATTAAACAGCATTATCATTACACAGGTGCACCTTGTGCTGGCAACAATAAAAGGCCACTCTAAAACTCTAAAACGTGCAGTTTTGTCACACTTCTTCACCTGCCGGGATCGTCTGAGGAGGGGGAGGGGGGATGCTGAGGAGCATTTCTGTCTGTAATAAAGCCTTTTTGTGGGGAAAATCTAATTCTGATTGGCTGGGCCTGGCTCCCCAGTGGGTGGGCCTATGCCCTCCCAAGCCCACCAATGGCTGCACCCCCTGCCCAGTCATGCGAAATTCATAGATTAGGGCCTAATTTAGTTATTTCAATCAATTGACTGATTTCCTTCTATGAACTGTAACTCAGTGAAATCTTTGAAATTGTTGCATGTTTATATTTTTGTTCAGTATACATATAGTTTTGTTATGAAGAGGATGATTTATGATAAAAGGGAAGGTGGATTTTTATCTGTTTCCTCTGTGTTGAACACGTCCCACAGGATGATAAATGGGAGAAGAAGTGCCAGAAGATCTTCTCGTTTGCCCACCAAACCATCAGTGCTCTGATCAAGGCTGAGCTAGCTGAGCTGCCCCTCAGACTCTTCCTACAGGGGGCGCTGGCCGCAGGAGAGATTGGCTTCGAGAACCACGAGACTGTGGCCTACGAGTTCATGTCACAGGTACAGGGAACAAAAGGGGTTGAGAATGTGAAATATCGGGATGGAGGGAGGTCACTGCCCCTCTTCGCCTTAGGTTTACTTGTGCCCTGTGTTGGCAGCATTGATCCACTGATTTCCCAGTCAGGAATGTTTCTATATCCTGTTTTCTCTGAAAATCATAACATACGAATGTCGTCGCCTCCTTCCTTCAGGCCTTCTCCCTGTATGAGGATGAGATCAGCGACTCCAAGGCTCAGCTAGCAGCCATCACGCTGATCATCGGCACGTTTGAGAGAACAAAATGCTTCAGCGAGGAGAACCACGAGCCTCTGAGGACACAGTGTGCGCTCGCCGCATCCAAACTGCTCAAGAAGCCAGACCAGTGTCGGGCCGTCAGCATCTGTGCACACCTCTTCTGGTCCGGACGCAACACTGAAAAGAATGGAGAGGAGGTGGGGCTTGTCATCACAAAGAGGAGAAAAATAGAATGATTGTGTAAAATACAGTGCAGTACTAAAGATGATGGTGTCACCATAGTAACAGGACATGCAGTAACATTCTAGTCTTCAGATTGATTGCCTTGTCTTCTGTTCTGATGAGATGAGATGTAAAAAAAATAATATATATATTTTTTTTAAATCCCCATATGTCTGGGGTGGTAATTCTAAGGTTATTGTGTAATGACATACATAATCAGTATTGAAGTGTGAGAAAAGCAGTAAGAGGTTCTCTTTGTTCTCTGATTGGCTGCTGCTTAAGTGATAATGTCTCTGTCCTCAGATTCGCGACGGGAAGAGGGTGATGGAGTGCTTAAAGAAGGCCCTGAAAATCGCCAACCAGTGCATGGACCCGTCATTGCAAGTGCAGCTCTTCATTGAGATCCTGAACAGATACGTCTGTTTCTACGAAAGAGAGAATGATGCGGTATGGGCATGTTTCTTCATTCTTGTCCTCCTCGTCTGTACTACCACTCATTCATGACACGCTTTTTCAGAACCAGGCCTGCATTGTGAAATCCTGCAGACAGTCACATTGAGCTGCCTGGAGAGAAGGCCATCCATTCTCTCCTGTTCTCTGGGTTTATTGGAACAGTGTTGGGACTTGCTAGGACACCAAGGGGACGCCCACTCTTTGGTGGTTGTTTACCAGTGAGGGAAGGACAGAAGGCTACAGCTCACCCACCCACTCTCCCCAGACAGATGCCCCATCTGCCTCAGTCGGGGTTTCTTTCAGGGGGTTCTTAACAGCTAGAGGGTACTGGGCCTCCAGGGACCGAGAACAAGGGCTTCGTAGTCGGGATAATTTGAGACACTGACATTTTATCTCCTAAATCATTATAGAACTTTTGTCTTATAACTTAGTATATTTCTGCAAAGCTAGGTAATATATTGTTATTTTTTATTTAGTTTACATTAGATAATATTTATCTAATCAAGATATATACAGTTGAAGTCGGAAGTTTACATACACTTAGGTTGAAGTCATTAAAACTCATTTTTCAACCACTCCACAGACTTCATGTTAACAAACTGTAGTTATGGCAAGTCGGTTAGGACATCTACTTTGTGCATGAGACAAGTAATTCTTCCAACAATTGTTTACAGACAGATTATTTCACTTATGATTCACTATATAATTATTCCAGTGGGTCAGAAGTTTACATACACTAAGTTGACTGTGCCTGTAAACAGCTTGGAAAATTCCAGAAAATTATTTAATGGCTTTAGAATCTTCTGATGGGCTAATTGACATAATTTGAGTCAATTGGAGGTGTACCTCTGGATGTATTTCAAGGCCTACCTTCAACACTCAGTGCCTCTTTGCTCAACATCATGGGCCAAAATTCACCCAACGTATTGTGGGAAGCTTGTGGAAGGCTACCTGAAACATTTGACCCAAGTTAAACAATTTAAAGTCAATGCTACCAAATACTAATTGAGTGTATGTAAACTTCTGACCCACTGGGAATGTGATGAAAGAAATAAAAGCTGAAATAAATAACTCTCTCTACTACTATTCTGACATTTCACATTCTTAAAATATAGTGGTGATCCTAACTGACCTAAGACAGGGAATTTTTACTAGGATTAAATGTCAGGAATTGTGAAAAACTGAGTTTAAATGTATTTGCCTAAGGTGTATGTAAACTTCTGACTTCAACTGTATTTCAACGCCTTTGAAAATATTATTTAAAATCATCAAATGTCTCGATCCCCTGTAGGTGACGGTCCAGGTTCTGAACCAGCTGATCCAGAAGATCCGAGAGGACTTGCCAAACCTGGAGGCCAGCGAGGAGACGGAGCAGATCAACAAACACTTCCACAACACACTGGAGCACCTGCGTCTGCAGAGAGAGTCGCCAGAGGCCGAGGGGGCTGCTTATGAGGGCCTGGTGCTGTAGGCCTCACTACACTTATAAATATCTATATATATTTACACACACTCACACCAGGGTATTCCATCCAGTGGGGAAAAATGCCAACCCCACCAACAACACCTGCCTTCCGTCTCGCTACCTATCTTTATCTTTCTATCTTTTTCTTCTCTATCACTCTTTTTTTCCCCTTTTGTCATCCCCCTTTATCTCGTGTTACCATTTTTAGCATGAGGTGTTGCATTTAAGAATACATGGTGTACAGGCTGCACTTTTGCCTTGCACTTCCTGCGTGTTGTCATTCCTTCATATTTCACTATTCCCTGTTGTCCGTCGTCATCCTCGGAAGGCGAAGCTATAGCCAGTGGAAGCTCATGTTTAAACTTTGACCCCCTACTCATCTCCCCTGCCTGTACGTCGTCGTGATTTCATGGTCATGCAGAAGAATGAAATAATGCCTGCTTTTAGAGTTGTGCGCGCCGCGTCATTACTAGGTCGCACTGGGGAGAGTTATCCCATCGACCTAACGCTGTGACCCGACAACCCCTTCTCCTCCACGGACTAACACCTGGGCAGTCGGCTGTCGGATTTGTTTTTTGTTTTTTGCCCTCCTCTCTCTCCTCAACGGCGTCACTCATTTAGCTTGAGCTTTTTCCTTTTTTTTCTGGTTGCAGCCTTACTTCTGTGGCTGACAGCCATTTGTAGAGAGTTAAGCGGTGTGTGTTGGTGCATGCTTTTACATCGACCTGCTCTGGATATCTCGATGAGTGGTAGGAGGAACTGATGTGTATGATACCCCTTTTGTCACTGGAGCTACTTCAGTGGCGGCTAACCTTTATTTCTTAAATGTCCACGTTGATTTAAAGACCTCTTGGGGGGGTGGGTTCTTTTCATCTCGTTGTCTTCTGGATTTTGAACCGTATGTATTGGATGTATAACCTACTTGTAAATCAGCAAAAACAGAATAAATATGTCATTTGCACAAATAAATTGATATTAACCCTACATGTCTATGACTTCATTAGTGTTCATCTTCTGTTAAGCTGCAGATTACTAGCCTCTGGTTTTGAATTCATGTCAAATCATTACTGAATCGGTGCACTGAAGTGCAAATGAGTTTAGATTCACATTAGTGAATGGATTGACATTTGTTTACAGAATAGCTCACTGGGTGCCATTATGAAAGACAGACAATGTTATTATCAAGGCTATATGTTTTTTAGAAACACTTTCTGGTGTTTTCTGCCATTCAGTATGGTATGGATGGTCAAGATTGTGTTGTGAGTTGTGACTCATGCTTAACAGATGAGGTCCAATTAGCTATCTACAGACTACAGCTGTTGTCCAGTTTTATTTCATCCGTTGCTAGGTGACTGTTCAATGGAGACAAGGAATAACAATCACGGCTGAACTTTTTTTTTCTTAGTCACTTAGCTACATTTGTGTCTACTGTATATAAAGGCTAATCTACTGTATGTGTTACATAAGGTTGTGTTTTTGCAAAAAGGTTTTTGAACACTGGTGCCTGATGTCTAAGGTAGATGCCAGGTTAGAAAAAAACACAGTGCAGCTGTGCTGCTGCGTGTATTTATTGTTCAACGTAAAACAGACATTACATTTGTCGTATGATAACTAATACATGTTGTAAGATCTGCAAACACGCACATGCTACACAGAAATGCAAAACAATATTCACGGTGACCATCTGTACCCAGTGTTGTGCGACACTCATACGAGCTGTCCACCTACACTTGTCAGAACGAGGACATCGTTGTCAGTGCAAGTTGGTCATGCTTAATACATTTGTTCCATATACTGGGGCTGAATTTCTATCTTGGTGGTACAAAGCAGTTTTTTGAAAGCCTTTCTGAAGCTGGTATGACACAGTGGGTAAAGGACAGGGTTGATGGAGGAGTTCACCCACAGTAGCCAGAAGGAGAATTCATACAGGTAGTGCTGGACACATTGGGCATGGCATGCTGCACGGATTATCATTAACAGTGTGTAGGGAGCCCAGCACAGGCCAAATACACACACAATCACTGCCAGGGACTTGGCAACCTTCTTGTCTTTTGAGAGACGAAAACGACTGGCAGCTACTTCAGATCGGCGGCGCTGTTTACTGAACGAGTGCTCCGTAGACTGGAACCGCGTCCTCCTGGAATGCTGGACCATATCGCCCACTTGCAGTGGAGGAAGGTCCAGAATAGTGTTGTCCTTACTTCTCTCATGGTTGCTGTTCCCAGTTACTGCTGACACTTTAGCACTAGATAGAATACCTCCTAACCTGGCAGTATTGTCTGGGATCCTTGGAGCTTCACCTTCCACTGGTCTGACGTAGAATACATGCTGAACTCCAGCTTTGAGGGCCTCCATCTCACAGTCCCCAGGCCCCTCAACAGGCTGCTCATCTCTCACCTGGTTCCGCCTCCTGATGTTGATGTAGATGCTGATGTTGAAGTACATGACAGTAACAAATGGGGTGAAAAACTCAACAGTGGATGCTGTCATCAAGAAATACCAGTTGAAGTAAAACTCAGCGTGACACTCTTTTTCGGGCACCACGCTACTACCAGCGATGTACTCCCACATGATGATCGCTGGCCCATAGAGCAGGAAAGCAGCCAGCCACACACTCATCATCTTCAGAACAGCCTCTCGCGTCACACCTTTCTGACACCTGTAGCTCACCTGATACAGAAATAAAGTAATGGTGGCATTATTGAAATGGAGTGTGCAAAGTTATTGGTGCACTAAATAAACTCTTTCATCTATAATGTTTGATATAGCTTTACATTTCATCCATATCACAACAGTCAGTTGAAAATGAAACCTGCGCAGGAAAGGATAACCGTGCGTAAATGTTTCTCACCGCTCGGGTGACACATATAAACCTGTCGAAGCTGATCAGGACGATGTTGAACACTGATGCAGTGCATAAAGTATAGTCCACCACCAGCCATATCTTGCACAGACCTCGTCCGAGTCTCCACTCGCCGGTAATGACATAGGGGATATACACCGGAATGCAAAAGCCTCCTGCAGGTGGGATGGAATACACATTTTACGCACGACTAATAAGCAAGGGTATGAAACGCGTTCACATATTTCGGCAATATAGAACAGTACAGAGAGAAAATATGTATGAGTAGCAGTAGCTTATGAATCATACACAACAGTATGTATACCTTTACAACAATGGCACACAAACATTTGCTCACACAATACATTTACGCACTCACCAACGAGTATGTCGGCTATGGCCAAATTCAAAAAGAAAAAGTTCCCCTGAGTTCGCAAACTTTTCTCCACTACAAAGGCTAATATTACAAGCGCGTTGCCTAGCACAGTTGTGAAGACAAGAAGCGTCATGAGCACGACCAAGCACACGGAGGTAGACAGAGAGAATTGTCCATAATGCAAACGCGGGTTTCCAGGCATCTCCATGTCGCCAAGCGCCGTGGCGTTTCCCTGGGTAACCACAGACCAGTTGAGCATCTCATTCGATTTCCAATGCGAAGTGACAGCCATGGAAGATCTAGCATCCAGCAATGAAGATTCGCGTTGCATGGTCCCTAATTTTTTTAAAAATATTAGCCTAACTGCCTACTTCAATAGCATGTTAAATTGTTAAAACTGACATGGCCATGGTGTTCGTGTGAAGGCTGAACACGAGGAGGAAGATGCCGTTTTTATAGGCTGCAGCCTACACAAAACGAGAGCTGCGTTTTTATTGGTTGTTTTGCAGTGCATATGAGAACTGAAAAAACAGGACATGTATATAATGCCTATCTCCTCGGTCTGTCTGTGCAGACAGTTTATAAAGACAGTGAAATTAATATTAGAATTGTGAAATCCTTAGAATACATAACATTCGAAAGCCTATGGGTGTTCTGTATTTCTTTCTAAACATAATTTTTGCTGTGAGAAAATATGATATTTCCAAGGCAAAAATATGTCTGAAAACTATTCCTGAAAATTATTATTTTCATCTGATTTTATATGAATATTGTGGCAAAGCACCTGGCTTTGCAAAGTTGTGTCAAATACTAATTATATACTAAACACAAATATAAATGCAACATGCAACAATTTCAACGATTTTACTGAGTTACAGTTCATAAGGAAATCATCTATGGATTTCACATGACTGGGAATAGAAATATGCATCTGTTGGTCACAGATACCTTTAAAAAAAAAAAAAAAGTAGGGGTGTGGATAAAAAAAAACGATCCAGAGCATCCCCAACATGCTCAATGGGTGACATGTCTGGTGAGTATGCAGGCCATGGAAGAACTGGGACATTTTTTAGCTTCCAGGAATTGTGTACAGATCCTTGAGTTGTTTTCTTTAAAAAAAAGCGGAGTTGGGTTGTTGATGCTGGGTTATTGATGCTGTGTTATTATTGAGATATGATCCAGCGGGTCAGATCAGAAGGTAGGCTTGGCTTAGTAGGGGTGTGGCTTTCAGATATTGTTCATTTTGGCTACCTGTGAGAGTAAATGTCATTGTTTGCACATTAAACATTTTCAGCACTAACTTCTGTCCGTCTACTTGACTCTCTCTACCCCCTCTCCCTCTTCCTATCGCATAACTTCAAATACAATTACATTTCAGACAGTTTTGAAGCTTTTATGAGGCTTACAGAAGTGTATATGTTCCTTAAGATCTTATTTAATGTTGGAATAGTTACCACTTTATTACAATATGTAATTAATAATCTAAATATTATTAATATTATATTAGAATATGTAATATGCAAAAATATATAAGGAACATTTAAAATGGCAGTGCATCTTAACATGCGATACAATACAACAGAACAGATGAACATGAATGACATTTACTCTCTGAAAGCCACATCTCCTGAAAATAACCTAAGGATTAAATTTAAAAAAATACACAGCTGCTGGGTCAAACCCAACATAAAAGTGAATATAACCCAATTGATGGTTAAATTAACCCATGTTTGGGTAATACGAACAACCCAGCCAGTTGAATTATTCACGCAACCCAACTGTCTGGGTCAAAAAAAAACCCAGCTTGTGTTCAGTCCAATACTTACCCTGTGCTGGGCTACCCAAAAAATTAATACAATTGGGTTGTTTCTAACCCAAAATTGTTTAGAGTGTAGGCTATGTGGGTATGCTGTCAGAAGGCTGAAGCAGCCTAAATGACAGCCCATCTGTGAACGCCCACGGAACATGTGTTCCTCACACATTAAGGTCTCAAAAAACGATAACTAACACTTAACATACTGGAAGGTTTACAATTCTCAAGAAAATAGATATGAACATGTAACATTTCAACTCAAAAGCCCTCTATTTGCCTCCTTACCGAGGATCTTTGATAATACTGTCTAATGTAATTGATAATAACTATGTATCTGTTTATATATGACCTGGTTGATTTCACTTGGAAAACTCTTGAAGATGTGTTTCTGCTGACACCTACTGGACAAGGGGCTAGGGCTGCATCTCAATAGTCGAAAGTGTGTTCCTCACCTTTTCTCATATACACTGATCTGAATCAACAATATAAGAGGTCAACGCGATAGGGAAGACCAGGCATGTCTCTGATTTAACATATTATCAAAGAATATTTACAATCTGTTATACATTTTCTCTCATATGTAAAAATTAAAAAAATATTTACTTATGGGAACGCCCGTCAATGGAACCACCCCAGACGTTTAGCCAACCTCAATGCTCATTGGTCGAGACTCCGTAAACCGGGGAAGTTTTGAAACGAGCGATTTGCAACACTGTTGTTTGTGTGAAAGTGCATTTCTTTACAAAGGCGCCATTAGTTCGCTAGATCACCTGTCATTGCATTACTCAGGGCTGGATTTTTATTTTATTATACATTCGGACCTCTGCTGTGTGTAAATTGGACAATGGCTGAAGAAACGTCGGCGGTCGATGGAGTGACGTCGACAGCGGATTCAATGTATTCCAGTGAAAGTGGACCGAACAAGACGGACAAAGTGGATTTGGAGTCAAATGTCGAATTAGAAGAGGACGTCAGAGATTTGAATTTGCGACAAGAAGATGTCAGACAAGGTTTGTTTAGTAACTATTGCTGCTCATTTCAACCGTGCAGCTAGCCTAGCTAACTGGCTAACAGTGTTAACAAGCTAACGTTAACTAGCTAAACATGCAATGCCACCAACTAATGACTCGTAAAAGCAAATAAGCCTAGGTATCATATCATTAACCTATTTGCAGTATTTCAAAGAACTGTTAGACAACAAATGATTGTGTCTCATTACTTATTAATGGTATTCTTTCATCTCACCCGTCATTAGCCGCTGCTAGGCCATTCCAGATCAGTGAGTGATCATGTAGGAGGGGGCACAAGGGAAGGAAAACCGTTTACATCCAAAAAGTAAATGATATATATATATATACATCTAACTTGTACTTTCCTTTCTAACACAGAACTTTTCCAGAATGAGGAGGATGATGGTGACAGCGGCACAGACTACTTTAACCCTGACGTGGCTGGTACTCAGTTGCAACGTGCTGAACGCAAAGGAGATGCATCTCTTCCTGACACCTTTCAGACAAATGAACTACTTCATTATGAGCGATTCAAAGCCTATCAGGACTACATGCTAGGTATGTAACCTTCCCACGGTCTTACATCTATTCAGTTGAACAAAATCGTAACCTAACTAAATCAAACTGACTTAAGGGTTTGTCTCAGATGCTGTCTGTGCTGTTGTTTTGGACAGGTGATTGCAAAACATCAGAGGTGAAGGCCTTCACAGCTGACTACCTGGAGAAGGTTCTGGAGCCTTGTGACTGGCAGGCACAGTGGTGCACAGACGTGTTTGATGTGCTAGTGGAGGTAAGTCACTTCGAACCTGAAAGATTTCCCAGTAAGAGACTTGTCTAAAGGAGCTGTGCTCGGTACACTGCGTGAATAAATTGGAACACTTGCACTCTGGATACAGTTTTATAATGAATCTGAATCCAGAGGTCTGTTTAAACAATGTGAAACCGCTATTTCTTTCCAATATTCTATAGATGGTTTGAGCCGACCAGTGAAGCAGAAGTAGCCAAACAGGGTAGCCTGACAATTCACCCATGGAAAATGTTTAATATTTCCTCAGGTGGTGGATGTGAACTACAATGAGCTGAAAGCCCAGGTGAAGCTGGTGGTGCCCCTGCAGTGTGAGACGAGAGGCTGCGAGTTGACCGAGGAGGCCATGAACACCCTCCTAGAGGCAACGCTGCACAAAGTGCCTCTGCAGGAACTCCGTGTGGTGTTTGATGAGTCTGGGGACTTTGACCAGACTGCACTGGCACTTGAGCACCTCCAGTAAGTCCCTATTGTTAACAGGTTAAAACCCCTGAGTTTTTTATTTAAATTCAAAGTGCTGTTAAAGGCACAGTTGTTCTTTCAATGTCAGAGGAGAAAGCATCAGAAAAAATGCCCAGGAGGATTATCGATTATTGTAGGAGTTTTTTATTTAACCAGGTAGGCCAGTTGAGAACAAGTTCTCATTTACAACTGCGACCTGGAGTTTGCATGGGCTGGAACTGACATTCAGTGTGGGCTTGCCTGACTTTAACATCTCTTAATGTGTGTCAAAATGTATCCCTCTTTGTCTTTTGGTCTACTTGATAGAACTTTAGAATAACTTTTTATTTTCCTGTGAGGGAACTTGTGTTTTGGAGTGGTTAAAGCTGCGATATGTAACTTTTTTGCACATGCGTTTTATCCAATATTATGACAAAAACACTAAAAAAATCATGTAAATGGACATGACAGAACCGACGTCACCCGTCACATTACAGCGGCAGAAAGAAATATATGGACTAAATTTCGTGGCGTGACACAGACATTGAGAAAAACCCTGAAGAGTGAGAATACACTGGAACAACTGGTTCTGCTTCTGTGCTGTGAAATCTCTTGCCTTTTCTTCTTAGGTTTTTCTACAAACACATCTGGAGACAGTGGGACGACGAGGACGAGGATGATGACTTTGACTACTTTGTCAGATGTGTGGAGCCCCGCCTCAGGCTGTACGTGTAGAAGGCTGATAGTGGGGGGAATGGGAAGATTAGTCAGTGTGGGCTAGATTGGCGCATTCTCATTTTATGCTGTATTGGTTCAGGTCTGCCAATGACACAGCTAGGTTTAACCCATTATTTTATGTCGCTATCAGAACAGCCATATGGCATAGGAACCTGCAGAGCATTGCAAATCAGTGCAGTTCAGGCAAACCTGAGCAAGCTTAATTTCTAATCGTTTGAGCTGCATATGCTCAAGGCTGCTGCAGTGAGAAGGTGCAGATTATTACTTGGCCACTAGATGGCAGTGTGTACCTAGGTTTTGTGAGCATGCTGTGGCGTCTCCTATATAATTTCTTTATGGGTTTAGATGATGGTTAAGATATCTTATTGGCTTCAGCAGAAAACCTAAAGCTTATTATTGTTGGACCAATCAGCTGCTAGTTTATACCAAGGACACTATGTCCCCAATTTGCTTAACATTTTTTTTGTACATTTGAGTAATTTTAGCATACTGGTCCCCTGTGGGAATCAAAACCCACAACCCTGAAGTTGCAAGCGCCATGCTCTGAGCCACATGGCACCAAATAATCGTTAACAACATGAATCTACTAGACAAAGAAAGTATTTTTAACCCAATAACGACCGGCTCCTTGGATAAAATGGAGACCCTCCTTGTTCAGAATCTTGATGTTTTTCTTTCTCCAAATAATGGTTAACATTTTTCAAATGTCAGATAAGGCCATCACACAAACAATGTTGCGCTCTTAGCTTCTCCACTAGTTATCCCACCTTAACCTCTTGTTGCCCTCCAATGTTGCTGACCACGTTGTATTCCTCACTCTGTGGCTGTGTCAATCCTGCAGGTTTTATGATATTCTGGAGGATCGGGTGCCTGCTGGACTTGTGGCAGAGTATCACACTCTTTTGGCACGCTGCTCTCAGAAGTTCCAGGAGTTTTCTAGCTTGCGGAACGGCATCAGTAGCGACTCGGAGTCGGAGCTGGACAACGTGTCCATGGTGGAGGGCCTGAGGATGTATGAGCAGATGGAGGCCCTGAAGCGCAAACTCCGGATCATCGAGAACCCGCTACTCAGGTAGCTGGCCAAGGGGATAGGGGGTGTGTCTCTGAGCTAGCATGTTTGACCTATATTGCCCCAGTTGAGTGCAAAACCTCTCATAGAATAACACTACAGTTCAATGCATCATATTCTGGTTAGAAGACATGAGGGACAGCAATTGAATGTATAGCTACTACTAACGCACATCTGGGACTATACCACTGGAGGTTGGTGGCACCTTAATTGGGGAGAACGGGCTTGTGGTAATGACTGGAGCGGAATCAGTGGAATGGTATCAAACACATGGTTTCCAGGTGTTTGGTGACGTTCCATTTGTGCCGTTCTGGACATTATTATGAGCCGTCCTCCCCTCAGCAGCCTCCCCTGGCCTATACTTGGAGAGTCTATGGGAAAGGGGAAGATCAACCATTCTGCTCCGTCCAATGCTGTACCATTTGTGTTTGTCTACATACACGTCGCCTCTCCTGACACTGCAGGTATGTGCTGGGATACAAGGTGAACTCAGGGCAGCAGTCATGCAGGGCCAAGGGGCCTCGTGCCTCAGGCGGCCGGATGGTCCATGTCGTGTCTGTCTCCACTACAGTCAGCCAGCTGCAGAGCCTGATGGCTGACAAGCTAGGGCCCGAATTCTCAGAAGAAGAGTTTGAAGTACAGGTATGTCTAACAAATCTTATTTATATGTATGTATGTATGTGGGTGTGTATATATGTGGGTGTGTGTATGTGTGTATATATATATATCATTTTTTCTTGTGACATTCGTCACTTCTAAGGCATTTTGTAAAATATAAGTTTGCCCAGGTTTCCATTTTCAAATGGTCTGTTTAATGAGATGACCAGAGGTGAAACCCAGTGGTTATGTTTTCTAACCATGTCACACTTGTGTATAGGTCTAATGCGCTGGGATTTGACCTCCCTAGTTCCTGTACACTGGCATTCCTCCAGGATTTGTAGAAGCTGTGTCAGTTTGCCTGAACTGCCCCGGCTTTAGTATCTTGGTGTTCCACTGAGACGTCAGAAGCAGAAAACGTGTGTTTTTGTGTCCGTCTTTGTTTCGTCATGAGCGCAGATCTGTGTTGTACAGACAGACCGTGTACTGGAACCACTCTGTGTTAAATGTTAGTTTCACAGTGAGCCCCTTCTGGCTGTGAGTGCCTGCTACGAGGGAGACGTGGTCATCATCCTTCCAGGACACTATAATGTCACCAGCTCCATCACTATCCCAGACTCCATATCAGTGGAAGGTAATGTTTTACATGTCTGAAAGCATATTTTATAGTGGCAGAATGCACTACTGCTGTATGTATGTACAGGTAACTGCCAACATAATGGACAATCAAGTAATACATAGTATATTGAAAGCAGGTGCTTCCACACAGGTGTGGTTCCTGATTTAAAGCAACGTGAACCATTTGTCATGGCCGTCTGTCACCAGATCTCAACCCAGTTGAACACTTATGGGAGATTCCAGCACCATCAACAAAACACCAAATTGTGGAAGAATGTTGTTGCATCCCTCCAATAGAGTTCACTCTACACTTGTAGAATGTATACCAAGGTGCAGTGAAGCTGTTCTGGCTCGTGGTGGCCCAACACCCTACTTGGACACTGTTGGTGTTTCCTTTATTTTGACAGTTACATGTATGTATCAGTGGAGGCTGCTGAGGGAAGGACGGCTCATAATAATGGCTGGAATTGAGTGAATGGAATGGTATCAAACACAGCAGCCTCCACTTGTATGTATGTATGTATGTAATGATTTGTTGCTGTTAGCCAGCCAGGGATGCCTCTTGCTGGATTCGGGTAATGAGGAGTAGAATCTGGAGCCTTGGTATTGCAAAACTCCAGATTCCACTACCTGAATCCAGCAAGGGGCCTCTTCTGATTTTCTGTTTTCCAATCATCCCAGTCTGAGGTTCAGTCCCTTTCTGTCACTAAAGAATCTGTTGCAATGCAGTGATTAATGTGCTGCCAAGTACTGTTATGGCCATGGAAGTTATTTTCATATTGAACACTTCAAGTGTTCAGCTGCAGATGATACTTTTACGGTACTGGCTGTACTATGTGGCGTGTTGAAGGTAAACACCCCCTCAATGTACATGGAATGAAATGAACATATATCAGAGCGGATGCAGGCTGTACAGAGGCAGCCCTCGGGAAGTGAATAGAGCTTAATGACGTAGTAAGCATTTGAACATGGGTGATGTTAATGCATCGAGAAGGCTAGCGCGGGCGAGGAGAGGTCAGAGCAGAGGCGCTGTGTCGGTCTCTTTATCCAAATGGAGGGCCTGCCGAGTCAGAGGGAGGGGAGATTGGAGCTTCTGTTTCTATGTGCATGCCCCCCTGTGGTGCTAGGAAACCCCTGAAAGCTGACATAAAGAGGGTGGGAAAATAAGATGCAGAGCGGCCTGGCACTGCACCACGACAGGAGAAGAGCAACTCAATTAGACCACCGCTGGATTACCATAATAGAATTCTCCCTCCCACCAAAGAGCCTTGGATATTTAGAGGAGCAGGGCACACAGACGCTTATTGCTTTTTGGATATTGCTGTATCAAAGACGGAGGGGAAAAATGCATATGATCTATCTTCATAATAAGTATAGCGAGTCTGTGTTCCTGAAGAGACATTCGAATTCATTAGAGGAGGTTCTGTCGGCACTTGTTAAGAACGGAATGCATTCGTGATTTTTAAAAATGTATTCTTTAAGCAGAAGCACATTTTTTTTTTGGGCCAGTTATGAACCCACTTTTTTTCCTTTCCTAGAAATGTGCATTGGCCTATGACTTTACCCATCGATATTCAGCCTTTGGCCAATCCAATGGCAGCGTTTGGAATCCAGTCAGTGCTGTTGAATTGTTGGCCACATTGTGGAACACCTTTCTCCAGGCCATCTGTCAAGGAACAGAGAATAATGAACCTTAGCCGTCAGAACACTGTCCATCACATTCTACACTGTTGCTGTCTGGGATTGTGCTGAATCGCTACTTGTCATGTACACTACTGTTCGGACCCAACACCGTGGCCATTGAGCCATGACCAAGTTGTCCCAGCTGTCAGCATGCAAAGATGGAGCAAATTTAATCGATACGATGGTCTTCTTTCTATGTACAGTCAGTGATGGGTGGCGCAAAATGTATATAGTAAGTAGAGTATTGCGATTTTAATTTGTCGATTTCCTGTCGATGCTGTGACTCCAAAGTTTGGGTTATTGCTAGGTAGTTAACATTAGCTAGCGCTAGTCGGCTGTACCTGCGCCAAAGACTATAGCTCATCATTCTATAGCATGTTCGCCATCTTCTTTTAAAGTGTTGAGCCAACATGTTTTCAGCACTTATCTCCCTGACTGATCAAAATGCCTTTTTTTCATGGCTCTCTTGTCCATCTGCCAAAGACATTAGTTTTTATATATATATATATATCTATATAGTGAGCAATATGTTTGGAACATCAAATCCCCAAAAAGCGCAGTATCAAATCGCAATACATACGCTATACACTGAGTATACCAAATATTAGGAACACCTTCCTAATATTGAGTTTTGCCCTCAGAACCGCTTAAATTCATCAGGGCATGGACTCTACAAGGTGTCAAGCGTTCCACAGGGATGCTGGCCCATGTTGACTCCAATGCTTCCCACAGTTGTGTCAAGTTGCCTTTAGGTGGTGGACCATTCTGGATATACATGGGAAACTGTTGAGCGTGAAACCATGCATCGTTGCAGTTCATGACTCAAACCGGTGCGCCTGGCACCTACTACCATAGCCTGTCTTGTCTTGTCTTGGCCATTCACCTTCTGAATGGCACACATACACCATGTCTCGAAGGCTTAAAACCAAATGATATAGCCTGTCTCCTCCCTTTTCATCTATTCTACACTGAAGTGAATTTATCAAGGGATATCAATGCGGGATCCTAGCTTTCACCTGTTTAGTCTGTCATTGAAAGAGCAGTTCTTAATGTTTTGTATACTCAGCGTAGAATCGTGATATACACATAGAATCGCTGGCTCTTTAGGGAGGAGAAGACTACAAAGGGGGGAGAGAATCTGAGTGGCTGGTAGATTTTTAAAATCTACCTGCTATGGTGGCTGGTGGACCAAAAAGTAAATTTTAGGCCCTGATTTAGGCGAATAAATCTCTTTCAGGGTTCGGCCTACCTGATGAGGTGGTGGTTGAGAAGAACAACAAAGGGGATTCGTTTGTGGAGTCAACAGGAGCCGCCGTGAAGATCTCCAACATTAAGTTCATCCAGCACGACGCTATCGAAGGAATCGTCTGTGAGTCTTTCTCCCACTACTTCTACCCTGACCCCCAACTCTACTGGCAGTAGACTGGCACCCATTGGCCTACATTAATAATTCTGCCTAAGCTGCTGGCACTGCTTAACAGCTGGCAACAGCCATATATCAATGAGTTTCTAGGAGTTGAATGGGTTATGTGTGTGTATGCCCATTTGGAATACTAGGGTGTAGCTTGCCTTTTTATACCTCCCTAATCTTCATCTTCTCTCTTGTCTCTAGGTGTACGTCAGGGTAAGCTGGAGATGGAGAACTGTGTCCTTCAGTGCGAGACGACAGGCGTCATTGTGCGGACGTCAGCCCACCTGACCATGAACATGTGTGACCTCTACGGCTCTAAGGTGAGAGGTCATTGACGCTCAGCACTCTCTCACGGTGGCTTTGCGCTTTTATTTTGGATTAGTACACATCTAGCTGTTCTGTTAAATGATTGTGTGTCTGAGGCCATGCAGTAGACTAGCTGTGTCTCTACATGCTGATAACTGTTGTGCTGTAGGGAGCTGGTGTGGAGATTTACCCTGGCAGTGTCTGCAGTATGGTGGGAAATGGCATACATCACTGCAAAGAAGGGATCCTGATCAAGGTGAGAGACTTGTTAATGACCCATAGAACGTCAGTCTGTATATCACTGCTCTCGGCACCAGCACGTTCAACCTCCACAGTAAACTGTCAACGTCAATGGAACAGCCTGCTATGCTATGCGTCTCCTTCTAGGTTCAATTCAATTCTAAGCCTGTGGCATTATCTTCCCTCAACTAAAATTGAATTTAGTCGAGAAAGATGTTAAAATGCGCACACACACACGCAAAAACAAATATGGACTTATATTTCCCTAGTTACCTCCAGATGAGTTCTGGGGTCTTATCTTATTCCCTGAGGCTAGAAGGGTAGTGTGTTTTTTTTTATCTCTCCCTTACACAGAGCTTTACTTCCTGTTGTCTCTCTTCTCGCTGTGTTGGACTTGGCCCGAACAACTTAAGCAGGAAGACAGACGCGATGACTCTGTTTATGTCCGTCCTTCCCCCTCGCTCTGTCGCACGATCTGTCAACCTCCTCCATCCCATCTTTCCACAGGACTTTGCTGACGAGCTGGACACCATGCCCAAGATCACCATGGTGAACAATGTGATCCATAACAACGAGGGATACGGCGTGATCCTGGTCAAACCTGGGGATTCTGCAGCAGTAAAGGGCGAGGCTGCACAGGAAGACACCCCTGCAGGTACTAACTAGTTCCAAAGCCTGGGGAAGTTCTCCTCAGGAATATGATTTTTAAAAAAGAAGGGGGTGGAGTGAGACAGATTCTAGATGGAAACTGCACTTATCAAATCTATCACATTTTCAGTTTTCTGAATATTATTAAGATTCGCAACAAGCGAGCAAGCTTAAGATACAAAACAAACACCCCACATGCTACTACAACTTTGTCTTACATGGTAGGAAAAGACATGGACGAAGCAAGAAAAAATCTGAAATGCCTCCAAGGGGAAATGTCATTTTTATTTGAGCGTTGAATGCCAGCGCTCCCATTCAAGCACATAATCCAATACTGAAGTTCTCCAGACTTCCAATAGTACAATCCGCGAGACAGGATTTGGAAGGATTGCCACACGAGACAAGGTACTAACCAAGTCTTACTCAGTGTTTCCCCACATCAATGGGTTTACTATCTCTCGAAGGCTGAGTTAACTTCACTGGAAAGTTTATTGAGAGAAAATGTGCTTGACCTTCAGTCCAGGGCAGCTGCAGAATAAAAGGTGCAGCTGGAGGTGGCATGGCTTAAAATACGTCTGGAGTGCTCTCTCCAACAAAATAAACAAAGCTATATCTTCTCTTCAGATTACACTACTAAGTCAACAATTGGGTAATATTCAGGTTGCGTTGTTATTGAAGATGATGTCCTTTATGATGCTTTATTTCCCTTCTGGAATTAGCAAAAAAACGCTGTTAGTAAAACATTTCTCAACACTCCATTCCCCACTTTAAACGTTCAAGAGGCTGCTCGCATTTCGATTCGAAAAGGTAAGAGCAAGGCAATTATCTCCGATTGATCCCAAAGGGCAGTCTTTGTTAGAATACACTTGTCTGTCTGATTTTGAACAGAACATAGTAATATTTCACAGGGAGATGTGGTGTTTTTTTTATTATTTATAAACATGACAAATCAGATGTGGAAGTATTGGTATTAAGTCAATGTTACAGTGAGGTGTTACACGTTTATTTTCCAGATGATCCACTGGATAAAGATGAAGAAGAGGAGATGAAATGTGAGAATGAGACGCAGGTGGACGTGCCCCTCGTCGTGGTGGACGACTGCACTGTGAAGGAGCCAGCGTCCTATTCTTGTTACGCTGTTCCTCCAGAGTTCACGGAGGGCAACGACGCAATCAAGCGGGAGCTGGCGGCCACCTCAGCCAAGAAGCAGCGACGCCAGAAGAGCAGGCTGAAGGAGCTGGGAGTGACCCAGGCAGATGACAACCTGCTCTCCCAGGAGATGTTCGTCTCCATCCAAGACAACCAGTTCAGGAGAAACGGCATGGGAAGCTTCGGCACCTTCTTGTACTGAAACTAACTAACCCGTCCTCCTGTTCTGTAGGCCGTACACGCACAAACACACTTTTACTTAATTTATTCCAACCTCTTCGCAAAATTTTGCTGCACTGGCTAATGAATGGGTATGTGTATTTTTAAATGCTTTTTTTTAACATGGCTTTTTAATTCAATTCTCATTTTAGTACACTGATGATGTGGAGACCTGAGTCTAATAAACTGAATTATTTTCACAATGACATGTTGAGTCTCAAATGTCCTTTGCAAATGTTTTTTTTTTTCACATATTTTGGTGGATATTATATGATTTCTTGTTATGCATAATGTTAAGATGACACTGCTTGAAATGATTTTGTATTTGTGTTGAGGGAAATCACATTGTCTTATTTTGAGTTCGTATCTCACCCTCACCTGTAGTTCTGGTCATTACTTTACCCAATGTTGCTGAAAGCGCTATGTAAGCCTTCAATCATGAGCCAATAAAATGGAAATGTATATATGTTTTGATCTATTTTATTTTTTTTACTCCTGGACAGATGAGAGAGGGGGAGATATGGAAGGCTGCTTATTGGTTTTCTGGGCTTAAGGCTTCTCTTTTTATAAAATGCTCCCAATTGTTTAATTCCAGTTGATTAATTTCCTTGGGATTAAAGGGCTGGTAAAACCTCATTACACCACAGGCAGTTTGATTAATTACCTAATCCAGCATGCCCCTGTGAAATACAACACGTACTGCCTCTTATGAGGTGTCCCAGGCTGACCTCAATAGACCAATTTATTCCACAAATCCAAAACTGAATTATATGGTACTGGTAATCATTATTTCAGTGAAAGCATCTGCCCAATGATGGAAAAAAATGTATCTGGTGATGAGTACAGACTGACAAAAGTCCATATATAGGTCAGCATTTGACTGGGAGAATGGACTGTAATTGTATGTTTTAATGGTTTTTTTTTTTTATATATACACATTTTATTGTACCCACCTAGCAATTTAGGGATCGATCATTTCTTGTATTTCATTGTGTTTTGTGTATGGGGGAAAAAGCTTTAAGTGAATGTGTTGTGTCAAGGCGTTGCTAGTGAATAACTTGACCCTATCATAGCAAATCTGTCATTTCTGCATTAGGCGAAGGTTCCTTTGTTCGAATACCCGAGCCGACAAGGGCCCTTGAGCAAGGCACTTAACCCTAATTAGCTTTTTATTTTTAAGTAATAGGTATAGCGAATATGACTGTCAATAATAGGTCCGTACACTGTCTGGATATTGGAAATAATCTATGAACAGGGTCCAGTTGGGTTTTCATTTATGAGGAACCAATTATTGGTAGGGAGCGCTCAGGAAACGTGTGGTTTTGTATTGAGAAACTATACAGGGGGTTTATTATAGATTTTCTTCAACGTTGCTATAGATGTCAAACAGACCAGGTAGAGAAAGAAACTGCAGTGCTTTTGTGGCAAACGTTTTATCTTCAATAAAAGAGGGTTCTAGAAGGACCGAAACGAGAGCTCTGGGCGACGGAGGACAGTAAGGAAGTGCTGTTTGAAGTGGTGTCCTTTGTAAATAGTGAGTGTCTACAGGAACAAGAGGTGACCATCATTCTGGGGGAGATGGAAGGGCCTGTCTGTTGTCCTCAAACTATTGTGTGACCAGTGCTTTGTTATATGAGGGGCAGATAGTCGACGGGCTGGCTTTCAGCCTCACTTTATTTATCTCAAACTTTTGTCCAAATGCACTCCCTCAGCTTTAACGCTAAAATGACATTTTATGCCACGACACTTTCTGATAACAGACTATTAAATCAAATCAAATTGTATTGGTCACATACAGTACACGTTTAGCAGATGTTATTGTGGGTGTAGGGAAATGCTTGTGAACCGTTATTTTGAATCGTTTGATAGGCTTAAATGGCTGCATTCATACAGGCAGCCCAATTCTGACCCTTTGCCCAATGAATGGCAAAATAGCTAATCTGATTGATCAAAAAAACTATTAGTGACAAAATCTGGATTTGTTTGAGTTAATGAATACTCTTCCAGTCTTTAAATGAGAAGTTTGAGACTTTCCTTTGTCTTCCTATGATTTATTTTGTAAGTTTGCTTATTTTAATTAAGAATGGCTTCCAGTTGGCTGTTAATTAGCTGTGTCAGGCAACTTCCACCTCTCCCCATGACTTTGCCACGCCTGCAATTCTCCTGGTGTCCCTCACATTTCCTTTGAATATATTGAAAGGAAGGGAATCGTGTATCATACACAGTGTGTGTGTTTGCATGTGTGTGCATGCATGTGTGAGATTCTGTAGCTAAAGGTAATGTCAGCCTATAAATTAGGAAAAAGAAAATATATACAGTGGGGAGAACAAGTATTTGATACACTGCCGATTTTGCAGGTTTTCCCACTTACAAAGCATGTAGAACTCTGTAATTTTTATCATAGGTACTCTTCAACTGTGAGTGATGGAATCTAAAACAAAAATCCAGAAAATCACATTGTATGATTTTTAAGTAATTCATTTGCATTTTATTGCATGACATAAGTATTTGATACATCAGAAAAGCAGAACTTAATATTTGGTACAGAAACCTTGCAATTACAGAGATCATACGTTTCCTGTAGTTCTTGACCAGGTTTGCACACACTGCAGCAGGGATTTTGGCCCACTCCTCCATACAGACCTTCTCCAGATCCTTCAGGTTTCGGGGCTGTCGCTGGGCAATACGGACTTTCAGCTCCCTCCAAAGATTTTCTATTGGGTTCAGGTCTGGAGACTGGCTAGGCCACTCCAGGACCTTGAGATGCTTCTTACGGAGCCACTCCTTAGTTGCCCTGGCTGTGTGTTTCGGGTCGTTGTCATGCTGGAAGACCCAGCCACGACCCATCTTCAATGCTCTTACTGAAGGAAGGAGGTTGTTGGCCAAGATCTCGCGATACATGGCCCCATCCATCCTCCCCTCAATACGGTGCAGTCGTCCTGTCCCCTTTGCAGAAAAGAATGATGTTTCCACCTCCATGTTTCACAGTTGGGATGGTGTTCTTGGGGTTGTACTCATCCTTCTTCTTCCTCCAAACACGGCGAGTGGAGTTTAGACCAAAAAGCTCTATTTTTGTCTCATCAGACCACATGACCTTCTCCCATTCCTTCTCTGGATCATCCAGATGGTCATTGGCAAACTTCAGACGGGCCTGGACATGCGCTGGCTTGAGCAGGGGGACCTTGCGTGCGCTGCAGGATTTTAATCCATGACGGCGTAGTGTGTTACTAATGGTTTTCTTTGAGACTGTGGTCCCAGCTCTCTTCAGGTCATTGACCAGGTCCTGCCGTGTAGTTCTGGGCTGATCCCTCACCTTCCTCATGATCATTGATGCCCCACGAGGTGAGATCTTGCATGGTGCCCTAAAAACACCATACCAACAGTGAAGTTTGGAGGTGGGAACATCATGGTGTGGGGCTGCTTTTCAGCAAATGGTACTGGCAAACTTCACATAATTGAAGGAAGAATGAATGGGCAAATTTACGAGGAGCACCTGGTCGAGGCAAACTTAATTTCTGAACTTATTTGTTTTGGTTTCTTTGTATGTATGGATTACTTGGGTTGTTACCAACATCTGGTGAAACGTTCATGTCAATAGCACCTTTGGAAATATATTTACTGAGAAAAATGGTGACGCGTTCAATACTTATTTCACCCGCTGTATATAGGCCTATGCGAATGCACAAGCTCTAATATGCTTATGGGTGTTTTGAATGAATCATCACCTTAGAAAGCGATGTCCATTTTGTTGTGTTAGGCTTTGAAACAACATCAACAAATGCATTTCCTCTCAGTTTTAAAAGGTGAGGTGAGTTTTAAAAGTGTTTGATGTGATTTTTTGATTGTGTTTGCATTGATGACAGAGTGGTTAGAGGGAGAATGGAGCCCTGAGTACCAGGCCATTAGCGAGCTGATGGGTACTACCAATGCATGTCTAGAGTGCATAAAAGGAGATTACCGTGACTCAACAGTCACGTGCAATTTTGCTGCGGCCATGACTTATGACTGCCTGTGTGGCGGTAATACGGTCACCGCAACAGCCCTACGTGTATGTTTGTGTGTGTGTGTGTGTGTGTGTGTGTAGGGAGAGAAGGAAATGGGACCTCAAATGGATTTGTGACAGAAAATGGAAATCTTTACTCACAACCCGTGGCACCTAAATCTGTTCTGAACATGATGGAGGCTGGCCAGGGGTATTGAAGGACACAGAAAGTAATCTGAGGGAAGGCAGTTTAAAAAACGAGGCTGTGCAGATAAAGCAAATTTCTGTGGGAAAACACCTGACTTCTGATTTAGAACAGAATACTGTAGAATGAATAATTGTGTCTGGTTTTTCCTCTTCTCCTTTCATGACTTGAAGAGATGGCAGCCAGCATTGTGGGTAAATTGTAGCTGACTGACTGATTTCCAAATAATAACGAGTAGCTAGGTTTGATAAATCAGTCAGTCCGCAGTCGCCTACAATGTCAGCTGCAATGTCAAACAAGCCCTGTGTGTGTGCACGTGCATATGTGATTGCTTGTTTGCATTCCCACACATGTTAATTTGGTAATCATCTTGGCCAAGGAGCAAAACAACTTTTTTTTTTTATTGTGAGCTTTAGTGTAGTTTCAGACAGGTTTGATAAGTCGGCAATGTGCCTCCTTAGGGCAAGTAGTGGGTCGAACATTAAATCCTTTGGAGCTGCTAATTGCTATTGTATGAGTGAAGATCGTTTAAAATAGCCAGCCATCAGCACAATGGATATATGGGGTTTTAGCTGAGGTCCATGTGAAGTAAATAAAAGGGAGTTGAGGCGGCATGTAGGAGGACTGTTTTTCATCTATTTCCATTACGTTTCTCCAGTGTCAGCAGACTATAACCAGACTCTTTCCGATCAATACATACTGACATTGACATTTCTTGAATTGACACATCGGTGGCTGTATGCTGACAGCCTGGCGATGATACTCATGAGGTACTCTGTTGGGAGTGAGAGTGTGCTCTTATGTGGCTGTTGTGCTACAGAGCAGCTACGACATGGAAAGTAAATGTCTGTGCTACAGACAGATACCCATATTACTACTTAATCTTTTATGTTTCACATTTTGCTTACTGACAGAGTTTAGCCTAGCACCCGTAGCTAAAGCTTCAAACGAAATCACAACTAACAAGGACTCGAAACTTGATTCCGTTCTCTGCCAGTCAAGCTCTTGGCAGAAAATTACCACTATGTGCTCAGAACACAATCAATGGACAAACTAGGACCAAAAGCTTTGTTTTACCGAATAAAGTTTGTCCTCAACAGATCTACCAGCCACCATCTGTGGAGCAATTGGCTTCAGCTGAACCGCACATTTGGCATAGCACAACAGCTAGCATGAAATGGGGCCAATGACTTTGACGTACGTGAATGCCTTCCTTTACCTGATCAGTAAAAAAAGGAGAGCCAATGTGATTGGAGACAGCTCTGTTTGAGGAGAGAGAAGTGTGTTAGATCTGTCACAGATGGCGGACAATTATCCGTAGGCCAAAATGGATGGTTTGAGCCCTTAAAAGTTCTGTGTAGAAAGCTTTATTTGAAATCCTTTATTGGGAGCAGGCTATTATTATCACTCTCAATAATAGATCGTCTCTGATCGCAGTGAGCTAATGATTTCTTTTAATAGGCGAAGTAGACAGGATCTTTACAGAAAATCCATGACTATGTAGCTAAGATATATATTTAGCTGGTTAGATGCAGCAGTTAATTGTGATCCACAAAGTCCCTACCCTCAGACAGCAGTAAGGCTACAGAGAATTGCTGCTAACACCAAAAGCTTTCATCCGTATACATTTCCTTGCTTTTTCTCTTGTAGTAGTCACTTTTCAACTTTGTTGGGAGTCAGGGGGGCAGACTCAGCGTGACAAACCCAGAACCTGCTGCGGAGGCAGATCGATGGAGTCTGTATGGTCTTGGTGGGTCATCTGCCACAGTTTGCTTGCTTTAATGACTGCAATATCTCATACCATCTGTCATCCTCAACAGGCCCAGGCGGGGGGTCCCACTCAATTGGGCTGGATTAAAGACTGGTAATTGTCAGCTCTTGCTACGGTGCCCCTTGCCAGTCTATTCTCTTCAGCTACACAAAAGCATTTAACTTCATCATACTTATTTTTCCAGCTACCCCTTTTACCAAGAAATGTTGATGGTCTCTATTGACTTTCATCTTTCAGGTTCTTTGTCAGTTTCATTAACATTGTGTATATTTTACTTGGGACATGGAATAACAGTAAACCTTACATTTTTCATATTCGGGGGTTGGAGTAAAATAGTGGGCAAAGTTATAATCCCCAACCCAAACATTAGTATTGTATAGGCTACGAGTGTGAAAAATGAATTAAACCTGGTATCTCAGCAACACCCAAACACAGATGAAATCACTCCCAACAATAGCTTCCAGCAGAGGCTTTTGTATTTTATGGCTTAAAAGAGTAACAGTGAACAAATTGTAGAGAACACAAAGACTGTGTGTGTGTTACCCATTCACGGAAAGCAGGTCAAGACACATCAGTGGATATCAAGAGTAATGATTCCCTTCCCTCTGCACTGCTGAATGTTTCTCACACTCTGTACTCAGGAGAGGAATGCTGCAGAAAATTGTCTCGTTCATCAACTTAGAGATGCATCACGGCTCCACGTTGTAGTGGAAATAAATGGCTTAGTTGAAGTCCATCTACAGAGAAAACATACACAGATATACCACTAAAAAAACAAGGTACAAAAAATAACCAGATATTTATACATATTGAACAAAATATCCACTGTAGTAGATTGTACTCCAACAGGGCTTTTCTCTCTGTCTGTGATTGTTACAGATTGTACTCCAACAGGGCTTTTCTCTCTGTCTGTGATTGTTACAGATTGTACTCCAACAGGGCTTTTCTCTCTGTCTGTGATTGTTACAGATGTACTCCAACAGGGCTTTTCTCTCTGTCTGTGATTGATTGTTACAGATGTACTCCAACAGGGCTTTTCTCTCTGTCTGTGATTGTTACAGATTGTACTCCAACAGGGCTTTTCTCTCTGTCTGTGATTGTTACAGATTGTTGCTATGCATGATCATCTCTTTTACTGTTATGTCTCCCTTTCTGCTCCCCAGGCTGCTGTTGTGTCAGGCATCCCTACAGTGGGCATTAGTTAGTGCTTAGGTCCCCTACCACTTTCTTATTTAAGGGTCATAAAACCACCACAGCCGTCTAAGCTGACATGGCTCTCCATTCAACTCTACTGCCCAGCAGTACTGCCAAAAGCAATGCCAATTGTTGCCACAAGTGAGGGATAAACTGGATGTATTATTACCCTAATTAGGAAGAGAGGGCAGCTTTTCTACCAAAGGGCTCTGGTCTCCCTCATAGCACTGTTTGCTGTACATGTATAAACACGCCTTAAGCTGAATGCAAATGCTCTCTCCCCGAGAACGCTAATACTCATCACTATTCAGCCCCATGTCAGGTCCCTCATTGTCACATTAGAATACATTTTGTACTTATTATCCTTCACTATGTAAATCCGGTCGAGGCAATTACGGGCTTCAGATGGATCATTTGACAAATAATGCATAGTTTTTTTTTTTTGTTTGCTAATTGCTTCCATGAGTGTGTGCTGACTTTTTCTTGCAGAGGGGATTTGAATGACTCTGTGTGTGCCTCCCCTCGGAGTCTCATTACTGTTGACAGAGGATGGGTTTATGCGTCCCATGGACGGCAGGAAGGAACTTATATACAGCAGGCTCAATACAAAACGATCTGGTGCTGCATTATGAGATGATCTGGGAAACTGTCTAGTCCGAGTACACAGAAAACCGGCCATTCGACCCCCTTACTCTCTTTATGCAGTCTGTGATATTTGTTGTGTATCAAATAAATACTGAATAAATAGGATAAACGTCACAAGCAACCTTGTGTGAAAGCCCCCTCTCTTTCTGCTTGTGTGAAAGCCCCCTCTCTTTCTGCTTGTGTGAAAGCCCCCTCTCTTTCTGTTTGTGTGAAAGCCCCCTCTCTTTCTGCTTGTGTGAAAGCCCCCTCTCTTTCTGCTTGTGTGAAAGCCCCCTCTCTTTCTGTTTGTGTGAAAGCCCCCTCTCTTTCTGCTTGTGTGAAAGCCCCCTCTCTTTCTGCTCGTGTGAAAGCCCCCTCTCTTTCTGCTAATGTCCCTAGTTCAACAGTGCTGGCTCTGGAAATCATAAGGGCTCCAAGCACTCACTCATACTTTGCACACAACCACGCAGGCACACACACACACACACACACACACACACACACACACACACACACACACACACACACACACACACACACACACACACACACACACACACACACACACAGTACAATCACCTTTATCCCCTCTTTTCTGAACAAGACAAGGTGGACATTTACATTTTAGTAATTTAGCAGATGCTCTTATCCAAAGGGACAACCGCATCTCCATCACAGTAAGTACATTCCTTTAAACAAGCAGCTGTGAGGAAAGTCAGTGCTAGCAGGGAAATAAGTCATGTGTTAGTTTAGACAAAAGACAAGTGTTAGTAAAGTTTTTTTTTAAAAAGGTGGTCAGTGACTCCGCTGTCTTGGTGTCATGGGGGAGCTGGGATGAGCCCGAACTGTGCCGTAGAGTCCGTAGAGGTAGGGGGGCTAGCAGGCCAGAGGTGGATGAACGTGGTGTCCTCGTTTTGGGTGTAGGGACTGATCAGAGCCTGAAAGTAAGGATGTGCTGTTCCCCTCACAGCTCCGTAGGCAAGCACCATGGTGGACCCATGTCTGACACCTACTTTACCATTCCACCTGTTTCTCCTGGTTAAGCCGTGCGTGATGCCTCTTATTAAAGGGTGGGTGGGGATCGGCTCCCTGTGTGACTGTTTGTGTGTGTCTGTGTTTGACTCTGCACAGCTACGTTCATTACCCTCAAAGCATGCATGGCCACCGTGATACAGACTTTCGTCTGACCCTCTGCCGCCACTGGTTACCACCATATCCCCCTTAACACTGCCCCCATCATGACCTCTGCTCAATATGACCTTTCCAGGAAAAAGGGCTTTTTATCTTTTTTTCCCACTATGTGCAATGTTAAGAAATCAAACGCTTGTGTTTCAACCTCGACCTCAACCTCGCCATCACCATGTCAACAGCTATAGGGAAATGTAATAGCCACTCAAGTCCTCTCTCTCTTCTCCATCTACAAACATGTCTAAAAAGGGCAATGGTCTCCTGTGATGCCACAATAACAGGGTTGACTTTGAATACTCTAGCCGCATCTGTTGAATAAGGCTTAGTAAAGCAGAGGAGGTGCTGTTGGTGAGGGGAGGTTGATTAATGCAGTCCCTCCACGTCCCCTTCCGTCCTCTCACAGCCTGTGGCTCTGTCTGTCTTCTGTTTGATGTGAATCTCCTCCACTGGTGTAAGCAGAGGACTGGTGGAACAGCAGGCTCCCTATGAAAGCTAGAGAACCCCAGCAGAGCTGCTAGCTCTCCCCAGTGAACACTGTGAGGAGAGGAGGGAAAAGAGAAACAGAGAGAAATATTAGACCAAGACAATTTAGAACGGAATGAAAAAAAGACAATGGAAGATACTGTGTGAGACTGAGGATGAGAAGTAGTGGGTTTAAACAGTAAGGATAAGTAAATGACAGCAGGGTGTAGGAGATTTTATAAAGGCTGACATGTAGATGTCCTAACTGGTCCTTACAGCTGGTAAGCCCAGTCAAGTGAACAACACATTTTTATTAGGGTGGTTTAATTAATCGGGCAAAGCGCTGACTTCATGATCAAGAGCCTTGGTTTATGGAACATTTATGTGAGGCCAATTTTCTCCCTCTCCAACTTTATCTTCTTCTTCTCTCTCTTCCTCTCTCCATCAAATAAAAATAATCTTAGGCTTCTTAACAGCAGGGGCAATGTCACATTGAATTTAACTTGGTAGACTATTTAATCACAGCCAAATCTAAATTGACAGTGCCGGCTTTCTTGGCGCAAACAATATTGTAACAGCAGAAAACGGGGAAAATATGAATGCTTAATAAAACAGAACAATTGTTTTTGCTGCCCTCTACAAAGTCTTTAGATCTCACTGAACACAGTATTTCATTTACAAAGGACTATGTAGTTAATTTATTCATTAAATACCGCTAGCATTGAACAACTCCTCTGAGGACTTTGTGAAACTATACTGTCACCTCCGAGAACCCCCTCACCATCCTTCATCTAGCTTAGAGTTTACCCTGCAAAGACTTGTGGGAACGATCCCATCTGTGTGTTGTGTGTGTGCGTGCGTGCTGTGTGCGCGCGTATGTGCATGTCCATGTTCATGTTAGTAGTGATTGTTTTCTCATCCCTCCTGAAGATAGCATATCACTCTCTGGCTTAGATAATCAGTGTGTGAGAGGGATAAAGATGTTTAATCTGCTAAGACTCATTACTCACTGGGATGCTAATTGGAATTACAGGGGAGAGAAAGACTCACCAGGCTGTGTTGAAGTCTAGTTTGAGAGGAAAGCGTGTTGTTTCCCGATGGTCTACAGATGTGGGATCTTAATTTGATCACCCTGTTTGCAGGAGGATTTTACTGCAATGCAGGAAATGTCAAACTTGCAGTGTATTTGAGGTTTGAAAAGGCTTCTGGAGTTTGTAATTTCTACTTTGAAATTTCAGACTTGATTTTCCCTTACAAAAATGTATCAACCCCTACAAAATTGTCCATTAATTATACTCCACATAATAATTCACATTTAATGTTGCTGCAGGATTTTTGATGTTGTTGCTGTAGCAATCTGGCTCAAATTAAGATCCTACATCTGTAGGTGAACGTGGGCATGTAGCTTACTCTTTATTTTACTGTTAACTCCTCTACACACCCACAGTGTTTGTTGATCATCGAAGCCACGGCACGTGGCATATTTATTCTTATTTCAGGGCCATATGACCTGTATCAGTCATATGCAAAATCAAAGTGTGCTGTTTTAAAAACTACTGATGGCAAATGAGATAGACACTATTATATTCTATTCTATTTCTATTCTATTCTATTCTATAAGTTTTTTTTTGAATCCCCAGAACAAACTTCCATATGTCCCATTTACAATGGACAGTTAAGTAATGAAATATCTTTCAGAGTCAGCATGAACAGACCCCAGCCATTCCCAATGCATTCAGGGCATCGAGGACACAAGTGAGACAAATAGGCACTGTGAATAGACAGTGACTGGGATGGAAGTCTATTTTCAGCAAAGTCAGTTATTCAAGCTCCATAGTCAGTGGGATGAGCTAAGACGTATTAGTTCACAGCACTATATATAAGATTGACATTTAATGTCACTTTGTATGAGCATACCTATGGATCAGTCTGTCTATCATTACCAGCCAAGTAAATGTTAGAATTAAAAGCCCACTCTAATTGTCTCGGCCACAGTTATTTTGATGTGTCTCAGGGAGTCTGCCACAGCAACATTTATTTAACTAGGGAAGTCAGTTAAGAACAAATTCTTATTTACAATGACGGCCTACACCGGCCAAACTCGGACAACACTGGGCCAATTGTGCGCCGCCCTATGGGACTCCCAATCGCGTCCGGTTGTGATACAGTCTGGATTCGAACCAGGTTGTCTGTAGTGACGCCTCTAGCACTGAGATGCAGTGTCTTAGACCACTGAGCCACTTGGAAGTCCCATGATACAATGATGTGTTTGTTTGTCATAGAATAATAATCAAACAATGGTCTGGCACATGTTAGGTAGAGAAGTGCAAATAATAACCTAAGAAAATGTTCAGTAAACTTTAAGAGACATCTCAATTTGGGTAATCTAGTTGTTAGACATACGTTTTTAGAAAGTTAAAAAGTAAAGAAATAAGCCACATTAGGATGAAAAATTGAATTAAGAAGTAAACAGGTGTTGCTTATCATGGACTGACTCCCAATTTTCCGTCAGATTTACACATTAAAATACAGACAGGGACCAGGTTGTCCAGCTCTTCCATGGGCAGGGGAGTTAAGACGTTGTTATGTAGCTATCCACTCGCCCATCCCCACTCGCCCATCCCAGCTCTCTCCTCTCAGCCACTAAATTATCGTAGGGAAAGATGGCATCTCTACACGACACCATCTGTTCTTCCACTCGTTCTCCTCAGGGAACGTGCTCAGGACACCAGAGGCTCCGTGCGCTCCTGTTCACCCAGCCGTCTCCAACACAACATGGCTCCTTTGCAGCTCCGCTGAGGAGGACACACATTCCCTGTGGAGATTCGTCCATTTGTGATGCTTTACACCTGTTGGACAGGCTTTGTACATTTGACGGGGGTCCGTCAGGGCTCCTCGGTCCTATCCTAATGAATATGCAGTACGGCTAGTTAGCCAGTCAATCAGACCCTCAGTGACTCCTGGTTGCAGTGGCGCTAATGGCTCTTTAAAGAACCTCGGATTAATTCCACTTGTCATAAAGCATATTGGGTTTGTTTTCTCCCAACGCTCTTTGTTTTCTTTTCTGATTCCACTCATTCATAACAATTACAGCGCATTCGTCCCTTTTGTCACGAGAGGCGGCCCCTCACGAATTACAGATGGATGCTTATGCTACTGCTGCTGCAGTGTTGAGCAACAAACCTGATAAAGAGGGAATAACTCCCTGAGGAAGTTCCCTGCTCACCGTGGAACAATAAACAGGCGGGGAGAGGTGAGGCTGCTCTTCTGTGCTAGGGTTTGGTTACATAGCCAGCCTGCTGCCACAACCTTTAACAGAATATCTCAGAGGCACAGAGGGCAGAGCACTCTGAATGCACAGAAAAGTGCACTCTGAATTACCCCAAATAAAGCTGCAGACCCAGAGCGTGAAGACACGTAAACAAGCTGCCATCTGTGGGCCACTGTGACCAATTCCGCTCTGCCAGATGCACAGAAACAGCTGGCTTGAGTTCTTGTCACACAGATGAAGTTCCCCGGCCATAACATTTTCCTCTCGGAGAATTGTACATATGAATAAGGCTGCCACATGAATGGTCCTGTGAAGGGCAGAGAAAACTGGTAGTGTTACAGTGAGGACCTTTTTTTTCTTCTATTGCCACATAAGTAGAAGATGGAAGAGAAGACTCAAACATCTCTTTCAACAGAGCAGTCTGTGGATAAAGAAATGCACTGCTGGCACTGCTGTTACACTGGGAGTGATGTACCTGAGATAGATAGATAGATAGATAGATAGATAGATAGATAGATAGATAGATAGATAGATAGATAGATAGATAGATAGATAGATAGATAGATAGATAGATAGATAGATAGATAGATAGATAGATAGATAGATAGATAGATAGATAGATAGATAGATAGATAGATAGATAGATAGATAGATAGATAGATAGATAGATAGATAGATAGATAGATAGATAGATAGATAGACAGATAGATAGATAGGTACTTTATTGATCCCCCGGGGGGGAAATTTCATGAGGGCTTACACCATGTAAGTCTAATGACTAACAACTTGGGTCTGTTGATGGAACAGCATTAAACACATGCTAAAAAACAAAGGCTTGGTTACAAAAATAGCCGCAAGAACCTTCTCCTAGTAATAGCCGCTACCCTTTCAGTCCTTGCAGACCTGAGGGAACTCAGGCAATATGGTGAAAGAGCAAACTCCAAGCTCTTAAAAACTGAACAGAAATCTTCTCTGCTTATGATGGAAATCAGCAGACACTTGAGAATGGAGTGTTTCTCAGAGTTCCATTAGATCACACAACAACCAGATCCTACAAGCGGGCACAAAGCCGGCAGCAACCTGCAGTAACCTCTCTGACCTGGCTGGCCTCTGTAAAGTTCTATTATCACAGCACTTGACTTCATCATCACAGTCTTTCTCTCTCATTCTCTCTTTGTCATAGGAAGCCCTTCCACTCCCCTGGTGGAAAGTTGTTTTATATGGAGGAAAAATGTGCATGAAAGTGTATGTATGGAAGTGTCAGATTTTGTGCATCAGCCCGAAGATGTCATTGTGAGATGTTATGGTGAGGAAAAAGATGCAGCAACTGAATGTATTCACTTTTCTTTGCAGAAAACAAAGCCTTCTGGTTGCCACATAGCTAAAGTCTATGTATGACTGCTGCTCTGTATTGAGGTGAACAATCGACTCTGGTGTGTGTCTGGGTTAGGGATGAGTTGTGTGTTGCAACTAATGTGACCAGAACAATGAAGCTCAAGAGGCTAGCGGCAGGAGTGGATTGATTGACAGGTTCTCGCAGAGAAGTAGATCAGAGCCCAAACACACTCAAACCAATATTACAGAGGGTCAATTACACTAGCCCAGTCAGATTCTGGGTAATCCCCTTTGAGAACTGGATGAGTAAAACTCAACGCCCCTACTCTATAAGGGGCCTTTCAATACTAAATATTGGTGTTTGCTTTGTCATGACCTTAACCCTCACTTTTTGCCCCCTTGGTTTGAGTGATCTCTAAAATAGAATCACCAGCTTTGATCCCCCACAATCCTCAGCCCTTCACCATGTTCACTCTCCTTCAGACAGGTGGCATCACTGTTGTGTGGACCTAAGTGCATGTAGGAGTTTTTGAGTGGAACTGAACGAAAAAAGAGAAACTTGAATTTGAGAAACAGAATTAGAAACAAATATCACCAATATTTGCCTGAGTGTGTCTGGATTGCTGATGGAAGAGACGTAGGAGCATGATTCAGCATTATTATTTGGGTGCGTCTGGATTGCTGATGGAAGAGACGCAGGAGCATGATTCAGCATTATTATTTGGGTGCGTCTGGATTGCTGATGGAAGAGACGCAGGAGCATGATTCAGCATTATTATTTGGCTGTGTCTGGATTGCTGATGGAAGAGACGTAGGAGCATTTACAACCCATAACAGAAGGACAATTTTAAAGCAGTGATCTGATAATGATGGCTTCCATTTTAGTGGCATTACACTCCTGGTAATCGTTCAAATTGTCCATTCCTTGACACCGTCGTTTGTAAGGGTGGTAAAAGTATCGCAGATTGGTACAATAGATAATCTTACTATTGGATTGTTGTATTGCAATTAATTTCAGAATGCTTTGGTGTAGCCTGGGGATGGTTTATTCAATACTTTATCGTGTGTTATATACATTCAGTCTGCACTGAAAGAGAACCCCCACCGTTTCTGCCTCTTGAGTTATTTGCAATGAAACCTAGCCATCTGTCCTAACCGATAATGTTCTACGTTTCTCAGTTTATAGACACACTCTCTGACAGATATTGTCATATCCTACACTCCTCTCTGCCTCTTACACAGAATAAAACACAATATGGATAGCACTATGGATTGTGGGGTTTCGTAAAACAGGATATTCAAGGTGGATTTGAGGATTGATGGTTTTTGCTAAAACTCTAAGTCATATAAACATGTGTAGGGGTTTGCTCCACTTGGCAAAGGTGGCAATCCAGCTGCTGTCCCACTGTGTACACACTGGTTGAATCAACGTTGTTTCCACGTCATTTCAATTATATAACGCTGAACCAATGTGGAATAGATGTTGAATTGATGTCTGTGCCAAGTGGGGCCCTTTCACCAGCCTGGGTTAGCTCAATAATTGAAATTTGGTTTAAATTCAAAACACAAAAAAAACAGCTCTTTGTCAAAACTCAGTGGTAACAGTTAACATTCTCTCATATTCTATGAAGATAGGGTACATAATTGTAATACTGCATAACAAATATATATTTTTTCCATTTTGTAGTATATGACATTGCAGTGTTAGCACGGTGGATGAATAATGTAGGAAGGGGAACAGAACTCATTCCTGTGATCTGGGTCCCGCTGAGTGTCTCAGCCATAACCCTGCAGTTTGGACTGAGGAGGTTTGGAGGCCGACTGGTGGTCAAGACCATTACCCACCACAGATAATGTACATGGCCTAGCCTGAAACACTTTAAGGGTTGTGCAAATAGAACAAGAAGTGCAATAATATTCTGTTTTAATAAATTGAGTGGCATTTCAGGTGAACATACAACATAACTGAGCTTTTTGAACTTTAACACTAGATCCCATCAGACCAGACGTCTTCCTTCTGTTCCTGTCATTTCAATGATCACATTTTGAGTCTGATATAGTTTTTTTGTAATAACATTTAATCTCAACTCAGCACAGAGTCAGCTTTGAGTGTCTTTGAGCATTGAAAGAGCCTTCAAAGTCCATCTTCATGTGGGATGCTAACTGCAGGTATCTTCATTTGCTTCCCTCTTGTATATCAATGATTGGAGTATATGGTGGATTTATTGTTTTGAATCACTTCAAGGACACTTTCTCTTGAAGAGTTGTAATAAATTTGAAAGGGTCCTCTCCCCAAGAGATGATAGGGTCATGTTCCTCCTAAAATCGTTCAGCCTCACATCCATTCCACTGATGGATAAGACTTGAACACAAACTTATTCTTCCAGAATAATCTCAAGATGACATTGTGTATGCTGTACAGTGCTTTCAGAAAGTATTCACACCCCTTAAAATGTTTCACATTTTGTTCGGTTATAGCCTGAATTTAACATTTATTAAATATCACCATACCCCATAATTTCAAAGTGGATTATTATTAATATTATTTAGTATTTGTGTATTTTTTGTATTTTTTTACAAATTCATAGAAACATTTAAAGCTGAAATGTCTTGAGTCAATAAGTATTCAACCCCTTTGTTATGGCAAGCCCAAATAAGTTCAGGAGTAAAAATCTGCTTAACAAGTCACATAACAAGTTGAATGGACTGTGCAATAATAGTGTTTAACATGATTTTGTTACGACTACCTCATCTCTGTACCCCACACATACAGATAATTGTAAGGTCCCTCAGTCGAGCAGTACATTTCAAACAGATTCTGTTACGTAAGGCGTAGCAGGTAAACCCAAATGCAGACTCAGGCGAGGAGACAGGGATAAGGTAACTGAGGTATTTATCGAAAAGTTTGTGAGGAGATGAGGTGCAGGCCAGGGGAAGCTCGGGCAGGTAGCAGGGACCCAGGAACTGAGGCTGGGGCAAGGGGATTAGGGGCAGGGTAAGCAGGTCTGGAGCGGAATCCAAGGAAGCAGTAGAGCGGGGGTCCAGGGCAGGGAAGCAGGACTGAAGAGGGATTGGAGACAGGGACCGGAGTCAGAGCAGATAGAACTGTAGCGGAGAGAAGAGCAGCGTCAGGCTAGGGAAAACAGGCACAACAGGATAACGAGATGTAAGCAGGAACAAACAGCTAGAAATGTAGACTGACTGAGCAGAGGCTATGATCCGGCAGTGTGGAAGTGGCAGGGCTCAGTATTTGTAGGAGTCTTGATTATGGAACAGGTTGCAGCTGGTGGGGATCTGCTCTGCCTCCAGCACACCTGTCCCCACTCACACAATCACACACACACAGAGAGAGAGGGAGAGCGCACTGGGGGAGTGGTGGCAGGTTGGGGAGACAGTACCCCCCCCTCTACGTATATACCGTCCAGAAGCTGCCGGATATGCAGGATGGTATATGCAGTATGGTCATTGATGAGCCGAGGGGGTGAAGGAGCTGCTGCAGTAGGAGACAGGGGGCTGGAGCAGACCGGTTTAATCAGGGATACATGGAAGGTAGGGTGGATCCTGAGATAGGCTGGGAGTTTCAGGCACACAGCAGAGGGGTTAATAACGCGGTCAATTTCAAAGGGACCAATGAATCGGGGGGAAAGTTTATTCGATGCCACCTTCAATGGCAGGTCCTTCAATGAGAGCCATACCTTTTGACCTGGTGTCTAGACTGAAGCTGAAGCCCGACGACAGTTGGCTTGGGACTGGGTCCTGTCAGAGGCACAAAGGGCAGCCCGGGCTTTCCTCCAGGTATGATGACAACGGCGCAGATGGTCCTGGACACAGGGGAATGCAACCTCGACCTCTTGGGCGGGGAGCACACTCGAAAGGTGACATACCTGACGAGGTGTTGGTGAAGGTGTTGTGGGCATATTCAGCCCAGGGTAGCTGATCACTCCAGGAGGAAGGGTTAGCAGAAGTCACGCAGCGCAGGGCAGTCTCCATCTCCTGGTTGGACGTTCGGTCTGGCCGTTGGTCTGGGGGTGATATCCAGAAGAAAGACTGACATTGATACCAAGAGCTGAACAGAAGGATCTCCATACCTGGGAGGTAAATTGGAGTCCTCTGTCGGAAACGATGTCAGTGGGAATGCCATGCAGACGAAACACATGGGATACTAGCAGGTCCGCAGTCTCCCTGGAGGACGGGAGCTTGGAGAGGGGAATGAAGTGAGACATTTTGGAAAATCTGTCAATAATGGTGAGGATGACAGAGTTACCGTTAGATGGGAGAAGGCCAGTGAGGTAGTCCAGAGCTATGTGTGACCAGGGCCGACTGTGTATGGGAAGCGGGCGAAGCAGACCGGAAGTGGGTTTAGTGGAGGTTTTGTTCCGGGCACATACCGAGCAGGCAGAGACAATTTCCCAGACACATCTTTCCATGGTGGTTGACCAAAAGCACTGACGCAGGAAGGCGAGGGTCCGTTTCATACCAGGGTGACAGGTGAGGTGGGTAGAAGAACATCAGAGCGAAAACAATCTGGAACAAACAGAGCATTACTAGGACCGTTACTCGGGTCAGGCTGGTTCTGCTGAGCCTGGCGAATACGGGACTCAATCTCCCAGGTGACAGCGGCAAAGTTGCCGGTGGATCGCACAATGGCTTCTGGCTCGACACCATTCCTCAAGAATGGCAACGTGTTGCTGGTGAGCCTCCTGGCCCTTGGAAGAAATCAGGATGTCATCAAAATAGACAAAAAAAGAAATGTCCAATCACATCCCTCAGCACACCATTGACTAGGTTCTGGAAAACAGCGGGGGCGTTAGTAAGACCAAAAGGCATTACCAAATACTAAAAGTGACCATGTGGTGTGTTGAACGCAGTCTTCCACTCGTCCCCCTCTCTGATGCGGACAAGGTGGTAGGCATTCCGGAGGTCGATTTTGGTGAACACCATGGCACCATGGAGGGGCGCAAAAGCAGAGCTGATGAGTGGCAGGTGGATAAAGAAGAAGGAAGAAGGGTTGATAAGTCCTGCAGCCAGAGAATCTTGGATGTACCTCTCCATAGCCTCATGCTCGGGGCGAGAGATGTTAAACAAGTGGCTACTGGGGAGAGGAGCTCCAGGCTCGAGCTCAATCGCGCAGTCGTACGACCGTTGAGGCGGCAGCGACAGGGCATGGTGCTTGCTGAACACAGGAGATAGATTGTGATACTCGGGAGGAACTAATGACAGGTCCGGAGGTTCTGGAATGAACTGGGGCACAGGCAAGGCAGGGGCAAGGGCAGAATGTAGACAATTAGGGTGACAAAAGGAACTCCAAGTGGTTACCTCTCCTGGCGGTCCAGTCAATCTGTGGGTTGTGCAGCTTTAACCATGGATGGCCAAGAACCAGGGGAGAGTGAGGACAGTCGATTATGTGGAAACTGATATTTTCCTCGTGGACAGACACGGGCGAGGAGCTGTCCGTTGAGAGCGTTGGCATCGAGGGGTGAATCGAGTGGGACAGTGTCCAGGCCCAACTGGGTAATGACACCTCGGTCCAGGAAGCACTCGTTGGTGCCCCAAATCGATGAGAGCAGACAGAGGAAAAGCCTGGCTCTGCCACATGAGGTTGCCTTCAAGCAGGGGTCTGGGTGAAGATGGGCAGGCGATTTGGCTCACCAGTATATCCCCCACTACTGCCAAGCCCTCTCTTTTGCTGGACGCAGGGAACAAGTGGAGACAAAGTGACCAACCTGGCCACAGTCCTAGCGCTGATTCGCCGCTGCCTCTCCTCTGGAGAGAGACTGAGCTGCATGGGTTCAGGTTCGAGAAGAGCCTTGGGAAGGGATGCAGTCGGAGAAGGAGGACAAGGCAATGAAGCAGATGTTGTTATGGGGCATGCAACCCTGCCTGCCCTCTCCCTCCGACGCTCACGGAGACGGTTGTCGATGCGGATGGCGAGGGAGATGAGTTTATCGAGTCCATTAGGCTCATCCCTCTCTTTTGCTGGACGCAGGGAACAAGTGGAGACAAAGTGACCAACCTGGCCACAGTCCTAGCGCTGATTCGCCGCTGCCTCTCCTCTGGAGAGAGACTGAGCTGCATGGGTTCAGGTTCGAGAAGAGCCTTGGGAAGGGATGCAGTCGGAGAAGGAGGACAAGGCAATGAAGCAGATGTTGTTATGGGGCATGCAACCCTGCCTGCCCTCTCCCTCCGACGCTCACGGAGACGGTTGTCGATGCGGATGGCGAGGGAGATGAGTTTATCGAGTCCATTAGGCTGATCCCTGGACAGCAACTCGTCCTTGATGGTCTCAGTGAGCGAGTTCTGGAATGCTCCCTAAAGGGCCTCCTCATTCCAACCGCTCTCAGCGGCGAAGGTGTGAAACTCGATCGCCATTTCAGCAAGACTATGGGAGCCTTGACGGAGAGACAAAAGTCATTTAGCGGCATCCTTACCACAGACAGGGTGGTCGAAGACTCTCTTCATCTCCTCCGTGAAGCTGGAGTAGGAGGAACAGATGGGGGACTGTCTCTCCCACACGCGCTGCTCCACGGAGGCAGCCGATCAGGAAGGAAATCTTGGCCCGTTCGCTAGCATGAGTAGGGCTGTTGCTCGAATACTAGTGAACATTGTACCAAAAAGGCTCTGCAAGCCCTGAGGTTGCCATCGTAACACTCAGGAGACGGAACAAACGGCTCACAGGGCGGAGGAGAAGGACTCAGGGCTGGTTGCAAGCTCTGGGCGAAGGTTCGGCCCTGCAAAACAAAAAGGCTCTGTGAAAGCTCCTTGACGTGCTCCAGAAGGGTTTCAGGGCTTGGTCTTGTTGCTCAAGCAGGGTGCCTTGGTGGAGAGGATCTAAGTCTGCTGGGTTCATAACTATGGCTGGATCATACTGTTACGTGAGGCGGAGCAGGTGAACCCAAATGCAGACTCAGACTATTTATTGAAAAGCGGGGGAGGAGATGGCGTGCAGGCCAGGGGAAGCTCGGGCAGGTAGCAGGGACCCAGGAACTGAGGCTGAGGCTGGGGCAAGGGGAGTATGGGCAGGGTAAGCATGTCTGGAGCGGAATCCAAGAAAGCAGTAGAGCGGGGGTCCAGGGCAGGGAAGCGGGACTGAGGAGACGAGGGACTGGAGACAGGGATTGGAGTCAGAGCAGACAGAACTGTAGCGGAGAGAAAAACAGTGTCAGGCTAGGGTACAACAGGATAACGAGATGTAACAGATTCAACCACAAAGACCAGGGAGGTTTTCCAATTACTCGCAAAGAAGGGCACCTATTGGTAGTTGGGTAAAAAAAAAAAAGATAACATTGAATATCAGTTTAAGCATTATGAAGTTATTAATTACACGTTGGGTGGTGTATTAATACACCCAGTCACTACAAAGATACAGGCGTCCTTCCTAACTCAGTTGCCGGAGAGGAAGGAAACCACTCAGGGATTTCACCATGAGGCCAGTGGTTACTTTAAAACAGTTATAGAGTTTAATGGCTGTAGTTACTCCACAATACTACATGACAGAGTAAAAATAAGGAAGCCTGTACAGAATAAACATATTCCGAAACATGCATTCTGTTTGCAACAAGGCACTAAAGTAATACTGTTAAAAATGTGGCAAATCAAGTAACTTTTTTCCCCGAATACAAAGTGTTATGTTTGGGGCAAATCCAATACAATATCATCATACAGGTGAGACCCAGGCACAGACAACGGTCCGAATAACACATATTTATTATCCCAACAGGGGGCAGGTAAAAGAGGGGCAAGCAGAGTTCTGTAATCCAGAGTAGTGGGGAAAAGGTACAAGATGGCAGGCAGGCTCAGGGTCAGGGTCAGGACAGGCAAGTAAAGGTTGAAACCGGGAAACCAAGAAGACAGGCACTTTAGAAATAGAGAGGTTAAGGGGGAAAACGTTGGTAGACTTGAACAAACAAAACGAACTGGCAACAGCCGAACAGAGAACACAGGTATACATACACAGGGGATAATGAGGAAGATGGGCGACACCTGGAGGGGGGTGGAGCCAAGCACACAGACAGGTGAAACAGATCAGGGTGTGACATACAACACATTACTGAGTACCAATTTCCATATTTTCAGGCATAGTGGTGGCTGCATCATGTTATGGGTATGCTTGTAATCATTAAGGACCGGGGAACTTTTCAAGATAAAAAAGAAACAAAAGTAGCTAAGCACAGGCAAAATCCTAGAGGAAAATCTGGTTCAGTCTGCTTTGCACCAGACACTGGGAGATGAATTCACCTTTCAGCAGGACAATAGCCGAACATACAAGGCCATATCTACGCTGGAGTTGCTTACCAAGAATACAGTGAATGTTCCTGAGTGGCCAAGTTACAGTTTTGACTTAAATCTACTTGAAAATCTATGGCAAGACACGAAAATGGTTGGCTAGAAACGATCAAAACCAATATGACAGAGCTTGAATAATTTTGAAAAGAATAATGGGCAGATGTTGCACAATCTATGTGTGGAAAGCTCTTAGAGACCGACCCAGAAAGATTCACAGCTGTAATCAATGCCAAAGGTGATTCTACAAAGGATTAACTCAGGGGTGTTAATACTTATGTGGATGTATTATTTTATTATTTGCAAACATTTCTAAAATCATGTTTTCACTTTGTCATTGTGGTGTGTAGATGGTCAATCAATTTGGAATTCAGGCTTTAAGTCAACCAAATGTGGAATAAGCAAGGGAAGGAAAGGAAGGAGGGATACTAGTCAGTTGTACAACTGAGTGCATTTAACTGAAATGTGTTTTCTGCATTTAACCCAAATGTGTTTTCCGCGTTTAACCCTCTGAATCAGTGAGGTGCGGGGGGATGCCTTAATCGACATCCACGTCTTCAGCGCCCGGGGAACAGTGGGTTAACTGCCTTGCTCAGGGGGTATGAATACTTTGAAGGCACTGTCTGTATTGCAGTTTATAAGGTTCATAGCAGTCTATTGTATGAAACACTATTATCTCTGATTTGCTTGTAAGCCTTCACTCAAACTTTTACATCTACCCTTGAGACACCCCATTGATTCAGCCTGAAGTTTGCCTTACTGTAGCTTCAAATCCACCCCAGGTCTTCTTTTTATGTGTTCCGTGATGGGATGCACACGCACCATATCACTCCTCTCGGAAGTATCAAAGACCTCATAGCAAGATGTTAGCTTTTATAACAGTGTTATATCTTAGTTCTTAGTTTTTCGAAACAAACTCTTGATACTTCATCTACAGTATCTTGTTGATATGTAACCATTTTTTTTTCAAGATTTACACTGGTGGGAGGGAAATAGTCCTTGTCATCTTAATGTTGGTGGTAATTAAATCAAATTACATAAATTATTGAATATTAATACCCACAGGTATTTCTTAATTTTAATTATTTGTCTTTGATTAATGAGATAAATAATCAGACAAACTAAAATGGATACAATTTGCTTGGGGTGTGCAACTGTGGTACAACCTTTGAAAAAAAGGTACTATCTAAAACCTAAAAGGGTTCTTCGGCTGTACCCATAGGAGAACCCTTTGAATAACTATTTTTGGTTCCAGGTAGAACCCTTTTGGTCCCAGACAGAACCATTTTTGGTTCCATGTAGAACCCTCTGTGGAAAGGGTTCTACATGGAACCAAAAATGGTTCTGTCTGGGACCAAAAGGGTTCTACCTGGAACCAAAAATAGTTATCCTATGGGAACAGCTGGATAGCCCTTTTGGAAACCTTTTTTCTAAGAGTGTAGGCAATGCCTGCACCTATCCTGAAACTCTTTCTAAATTATTATTAATACAGTTTTAGAGACGCAGACACGCCGTTTTCTGCCTGAGGAACTTACAACCAGTCATAATAAGGTGAATAAATGAACAATTAACTCAGGAAGTGGTGTGGCACATAAAGCAAGTTGTTAAAGATGCAAGATGTTAACGGCATGCAGACAGTGTCTATCCTTAGGCCCAATCACAATAGCAGGAGGCATCAGTGTTAATCTGCCTCTGAAGTCGAGTAAAAATACATACTTGCTAGATAAAAGTTCCCCCAATTGACTCTGTGCACATAAGCTGTCTGATCTATGTCAATAAAATTAAGAAGTTCAGATACATGTAGAAGAAGGTATTGAGTCTTGATCGAGAGGTCCTTAATGAATTCCTTGGCACACTAGTGTGGCAATGCTAAGCTATTAGCGATGCATTTCTTTTCTCTGAGTGCATTTCTCTGAGTGGGTTGGGTCGGAGACAATAATGTGTAGGTCATGTTGGCCATATTGCTCTTGTTGGGGTGCCTGAGTGCAAGCACAGTCCCATAGATACCTGTTGACCTCCTGATAGCATGCATTTGAAAGTGTAGTGGTAGGGATGGGTGTTGTGGTGAGAGGGATGGGTTCTGTGGTGGGAGGGATGGTGCTGTGATAGGACAGATGGGTGCTGTGGTGGGACGGATGGGTGCTGTGGTGGGACGGACGGGTACTGCGGTGGACGGATGGGTGCTGTGGTGGATGGATGGGTGCTGTGGTAGGAGGGATGGGTGCTGTGGTGGATGGGTGGGTGCTGTGGTAGGAGGGATGGGTGCTGTGGTGGATGGATGGGTGCTGTGGTGGATGGATGGGTGCTGTGGTGGATGGATGGGTGCTGTGGTGGATGGATGGGTGCTGTGGTGGATGGATGGGTGCTGTGGTAGGAGGGATGGGTGCTGTGGTGGATGGATGGGTGCTGTGGTAGGAGGGATGGGTGCTGTGGTAGGAGGGATGGGTGCTGTGGTGGATGGATGGGTGCTGTGGTGGATGGATGGGTGCTGTGGTAGGAGGGATGGGTGCTGTGGTAGGAGGGATGGGTGCTGTGGTGGATGGATGGGTGCTGTGGTAGGAGGGATGGGTGCTGTGGTAGGAGGGATGGGTGCTGTGGTAGGAGGGATTGGTGCTGTGGTAGGAGGGATGGGTGCTGTGGTAGGAGGGATGGGTGCTGTGGTAGGAGGGATTGGTGCTGTGGTAGGAGGGATGGGTGCTGTGGTAGGAGGGATGGGTGCTGTGGTAGGAGGGATGGGTGCTGTGGTGGATGGATGGGTGCTGTGGTAGGAGGGATGGGTGCTGTGGTAGGAGGGATGGGTGCTGTGGTGGATGGATGGGTGCTGTGGTGGATGGATGGGTGCTGTGGTAGGAGGGATGGGTGCTGTGGTGGATGGATGGGTGCTGTGGTAGGAGGGATGGGTGCTGTGGTAGGAGGGATGGGTGCTGTGGTAGGAGGGATGGGTGCTGTGGTGGATGGATGGGTGCTGTGGTAGGAGGGATGGGTGCTGTGGGAGAGAGATGGGGATGGGATGGATTGATAGGTATGGGTTTATCCAAGTGGCATTTGGGACTTTCTTTTCATGCTGTGGGAGTTTGTTTAGACTTGATGCCAGGTTGTGGGGGAGATGAGATGTGGTGACTGAGAGCACATATTGTCAGATGGCCCCTCTCCTTCCCTCTCTGTCTATTCCCTCTTATTTTCTCTCTTTCAACCCAGCCCCTATCTCGCTTTCCCTCTCTCCGAGAGAGAGTAAAAAAATAAAGAGAGTGAGAGAGAGACATACAGACAGATCAAACAGTTGTCTCTCAAGCAGGATGAGGAGGTGAGATGATAGAACTCGTGTCGCACCAACGTCAGGTATACAATCAAACAAACAGTCAGTGGTTCCACTCATTTATTGCAGTCTGTCTCCACTACCCAACACTTTCCACCACATGGATATAATAATGTTAGGGGGTTGGTAGCAATAGATGGGTGGGTGGGTGGGTGTACTAGTGTTTGTGTTTATACCAGAAAGGAGTCAGCACTCATTAAAGGTGACTTGTTGTGCTGGGAGAAGTGTCAGTGTCTCCTGCAGCAAACACTCTCTCTGCTCTGTCTGGAGGATGGCCCGGCATACTAATGGAACAATTTCAAAAGCTCGCCGGATCAATGAGAACAAGATCAGACACTGGCACACTATTTAACTCTGAGAGAAAGTAGACATGTCCCAAATATCTTTTTAACTGCGTTGGAGGTGGTTCACTAATAGGGACTCCAATACTCCACCCCCCCCCAACTCCCCTACAGACACACCAATACACCACCCAACGACCACATTTGGTTCCTTGGAAGATGTGGGAACGTACGCTTTTCGTTTCCCTTTGGTTATGGGAATGAAGTCATAAGCTTCCTAACAGGTAAAACATTGTTTTAACGTTCTGAGAGCAGAAGTGAAAATGTCATCTGTTCTGGGAATGTTTATTTTTAGGTTGCAGGGAGGTTCTGAGAATGTTTATTTTTAGGTTGCAGGGAGGTTCTGGGAATGTTTATTTTTAGGTTGCAGGGAGGTTCTGAGAATGTTTATTTTTGGGTTGCAGGGAGGTTCTGGGAATGTTTATTTTTAGGTTGCAGGGAGGTTCTGAGAATGTTTTACTCTGGTTCCTTGAAAGTTTTCCTGGGAGGTTTTATTAACTCTCTGAGAATGGAAATTATAGGTTATTTGAAGGTTTTTGAATAACTTCCTTAAAATGTTCACTGAATGTTTCAATAAGACTTTTAATAACACTGCTAGTTTATTTTGGTTGAACTTTGTTGAACTCCATGCACAGATAGGACACATGGAATTTAATTTCCTTAGGCAAACATTTTGTATTGTGACAAGCCATCAGTGAGATTCAAACCTATAATCTTCTGTCCATGGAATTAACTGCGCCACCAGGATGGAGCTAGCATGCCATGTTTTTTTACACATACAAAGCGGTTAATTTTAGTCTCTTTAAACAGACCCCATTTCAAAGGAAACAAGCACTCATTAAGATCAGGTGTGGCCAATTAGTGGGCGCAGCTAACACACCTGAACACACTTAACAAGGTAGAGGATACAGAGAGTTTTGTTGATGCTGAGAACGGACTGTATATGTTTTTAAATAACATTCTTAAAACTTTCTCTGAACGTTATTTACATTTTCTTGTGTTTTTTTTTATATAATGTTTTCTGAACGTTCTCGGAGCAATTTGAGAACATGACTAATAGAACCATGAGGAAACCTGTAGGAAATGTTATGCTGAGGTACTGAAATTCCCACAGAAGAACATTGTTTATTAACGCTTTCTGAACAATTTGAGAGCATTCCCAATCTCAACAAGCTCAAAGAAATATATGGTTCTCCGAACGTTATGTGCTAGCTGGGCATAGCATTTAGCTCTCCAATAAATTAAAATGATCTAGGATGTGGTCCCGCTGTTTTTAAAAGCTCCATCCTCCTTCTCTGTCTTTTATTTCACAGCACCTATCTCATGGGGCATGACCATATAACTGATATACATTTGCTATAAATGACACCATAAAAAAGCTCACTGCATTCTACTTGCATTTGGGGGGGGGGGGTTATCAAGGGGAAACAATCTGTTAGCTACAGATTGAGAGTAATGATGGTCACATCTTGAAATCTTGAAAACAGTCTGTAGTCAACTGTTTCATCCTGCAGTTCTCACAATGCTTCATTGAAGGGGTGGTGTCTACTACTGAGCTCCATTGTTTCCTTTTACATTTTCAGCAGCTCAGAAGCTACAGTAAAGACAGGAAATATGTTGGCAACAACACTAGAACATAGTTTGTTCTCTGCCTCCTGTTGTTCTCTCTAACTGTCACCCAGATACCCTCCTGTCCCATGGCTAGTGTTGCAAAGCTACAGGTAATTTACCAAAGTAATCTTCTGTAATTTTGGTAATTAACAGGTATCTATGGTACAGTATATTTAAGCAGTAAGGCACATGGGGGTGTGGTATATGGGCAATACCATGGCGAAGGAGTGTCTGGATACAGCCATTAGCCGTGGTCTATTGGTCTATGTACCAACAACCCCCGAGGTGCCTTATTGTAAAAATAAATGTTTGGTCATACCCGTGGTATATGGTCTGATATACCACAGCTTTCAGCCAATCATCATTCCGGGCTAGAACCATACAATTGGTAATTTATACTGGAATAACAAAACAATAAATTATATACATTCTGTATGTCTGTGTCCATATTGTCCGTAAGTTTCTAGTGGATAAACCATATGGTTAGAGAGAAAATAGCCTAATTAATGAAAAAAGCATCTAATCCACAATGGTATTGTTTTTTATTAAACCATCACTCTCCACATGCCACTGGGCCAGTGGGAGCCAGTGGATGTGTCTGTCGGTCGGTGCCACACAGTTAATAACCTCTTCAACCTGCTCCTGTCTCAGCCAAAGAGTGCTTGTTTAACTCCTCCCCCTCCTCAACCTGATCCTTCCTCCTGTCTCAGCCATAGAGTGCTTGTTTAACTCCTCCCCCTCCTCAACCTGATCCTTCCTCCTGTCTCAGCCATAGAGTGCTTGTTTAACTCCTCCCCCTCCTCAACCTGATCCTTCCTCCTGTCTCAGCCATAGAGTGCTTGTTTAACTCCTCCCCCTCCTCAACCTGCTGCTTCCTACTGTCTCAGCCATAGAGTGCTTGTTTAACTCCTCCCCCTCCTCAACCTGATCCTTCCTCCTGTCTCAGCCATAGAGTGCTTGTTTAACTCCTCCCCCTCCTCAACCTGCTGCTTCCTACTGTCTCAGCCATAGAGTGCTTGTTTAACTCCTCCCCCTCCTCAACCTGATCCTTCCTCCTGTCTCAGCCATAGAGTGCTTGTTTAACTCCTCCCCCTCCTCAACCTGATCCTTCCTCCTGTCTCAGCCATAGAGTGCTTGTTTAACTCCTCCCCCTCCTCAACCTGCTCCTTCCTCCTGTCTCAGCCATAGAGTGCTTGTTTAACTCCTCCCCCTCCTCAACCTGATCCTTCCTCCTGTCTCAGCCATAGAGTGCTTGTTTAACTCCTCCCCCTCCTCAACCTGCTGCTTCCTACTGTCTCAGCCATAGAGTGCTTGTTTAACTCCTCCCCCTCCTCAACCTCCTCCTTCCTCCTGTCTCAGCCATAGAGTGCTTATTTAACTCCTCCCCCTCCTCAACCTGCTCCTGTCTCAGCCATAGAGTGCCTGTTTAACTCCTCCCCCTCCTCAATCTCCTCCTTCCTCCTATAGAGTGCTTGTTTAACTCCTTATCCTCTTCTCTCTTCCATCCACACACACAGACTCCCTAAATCTAATCTCTCTCCCCCTGTCCTCTGTCTATTTCTCCTGTAGCTTTTAACCCACTGCCTTTTCCACTGAGCCAAACAGACAAATTGAATCAACTTTATTGAGAGGTTGACTTTGTTATCTTCACTGGAGTGTGACGCAGAGAAGCTCAAGGACAAGGTGTGTTAGCAGGAGAGGGTATCACTCTCCACATGCCACTGGGCCACTGGGAGCCAGAGGATGTGTCTGTCGGTCGGTGCCACACAGTCGGATAACTAGGGGGGAGTGTGCACCTAAACTTAGCTCTCCAGCTGGGACAAACACAAACTCTTTGATCAGGTTCGATGTAAAGTCGGGTCGATCCTCTATCTCTGTGTATCTCTATCTCAGTCAGTTAAGGGATTTAAATGAGATATGCTGTAACGCACTCCTTCATGCATGCTCACTCACACACACCTGAGCACCAACATACACTATATACAGTCGTGAAAAAGTAAGTACACCCCCTGGAATTATATATTTTTTTTACATATTTGGACAGATGGATATGTAATCTTCACTTCATTACTGTTTGCAGATAAAGGAAACCTAATTTAACAAATGGCACTAAAAGATTATACTTTGCTTTCATTTATTCATAAAAAATCTACAGAAATGCAATTCCATAGTAAGTCCACCTCTAGCTTCAATAACTGGTGTTTCCCCTTTGGCTGAAACTTGTAACTGTCTATCAGTCTCTTACATGGACTGGGAGGAATGTTTGCCCACTCTTCTTTACAGTACTGTTTCAACTGGGTCATGTTCGAGTGCTATCTTGCATGCACGGCCCGCTTCATGTCCCCCCGCAGCATTTCGATAGGATTGAGATCTGGGCTTTGACTCGGCCGTTCCATAACCCTCCATTTCTTCTTCTTGAGCCATTCTGTTGTAGCTTTGCTTTTGTGTTTTGGATCATTGTCCTGTTGCAAGATCCATGTTCGATTCAGCTTCAGCTTTTTGACAGATGGCCTCACATTCTCCTCAAGAATTCTCTGGTACAAGATAAACTTCATGGTTGACTCAATGATGGCTAGTTGGCCCTGAGGCAGCAAAGCAGCCCCAAACCATAATGCCACCGCCTCCATGCTTTACGGTTGGTATGAAGTTCTTCTGTTCAAAGGCAGTGTTTTCGCCAAACATGGCGTCTGGCATTGCGGCTAAACCTCTCCACCTTTGACTCATCTGTCTATAGCACATTGTTCCAGTAGTTTTAGTCTTTACCCAGGTGTTGTCTGGTAAACGTCAGTCATGTCTTGATATTATTTTTTGAGAGCAGAGGCTTCTTCCTTCTTGACCTCCCATGTAGGCCAAGTTTGTGCAGTCTCTTTCTGACAGTTGACTCATGCACTTCGACAGGGATTGTAGCAAGAGAGGCCTGTAGATCCCTTGATGTTACCCTGGGCTTCTTAGAGACTTCTATGAGCATCTTTCGGTCAGCTCTTGGGCTGACTTTGGTAGGTCGACCTGTCCCAGGTAGCTTGCCAGTGGTCTGGAATTTTCTCCATTTGTAGATGAGACGTTGGACAGTGGAATAATGTTCTTCGAATTGCTTGGAAATTGATTTGTTAACCCTCCCAGACTCATGGGCATCAATAATCTTTCTTCTGAAGGCCTCGGGTAGGTGTGTTGATCTTGGCATGATGTGGTACCACACACCCATATGGTTAAGACCAAACCAGACCAAGTTCCTAATCTTTATTGAAGGCTGGACCCTCTTAAAGTTTCTCTTTAATGTTTTCTAATCTTTTTCACCTGTTTTGGTGTACCTCATTCTAATTTTAGCCATTTTATGTGATGGTAAAGGTAGGGGTGTACTAACTTTTTCCGGCAAAAGCATTTTGGTTTATTTTAATTGCATAACATTTTCAAAGTAATTATTTTTTGTGCGATTTGTTTAATTGGGTAACCTTAATCCATGAATGTGTTGGAAATTTAGCATCCAAATATGTAAAAAAAAAAAAAAAGACCCCTTTCCAGGGGGTGTACTTACTTTTTCAAATGACTGTATACAAAAGTAGGTGTCCACATACTTTTGGTCATGTAGTGTAGCTTTATGGATACTGACGGTTGTCCATTCCTCGAACATACATACTACTGGCCTGGGTATAACATGGAATGTATTGTTTGCCTGTCTGTCATCCTCTGAATGATAGGCTTAAGACATGCTCTGTAGTGTCTAGAGTTTAGAATGTGTCTCTGTCACCCACTCTCCTGGTGTAGTCTGGGTGTTTCCCTGCTTTAATGAGACATGTTTACGTCTCCCTGCTGTGGAGACGTCACCCATGCTCTTGTGGCTTATTCATGAGGCTTGTGTTCTTTGTAGGATTCGCACAGAGAAACACTCCTGCCAGCCACGCTAAATAATTGGAAGATCATGTTTATTTATCACTGCGCCAGCGAGGGCCCGATCTGTCAGATCCTTTATCTCCAAGATCTGCATGGGTCCTGTCTATCTAATGGGGCTCGCCCAAGCCTGTCCTCATGGAGACAGTACCACGCTGGGCCGCTCAAAGGTACCTTGGGCTGTTAATAAGCATTCCAACCGCTTAATCTTTTGCCTTTTAATTGCCTTGTTCAACCAGATCACGGTTACTGCCTGGTGGCAGATGCAGATGTGGAGTTGACCTCATGATCCCTGCCTCCTCTGTGCAGCAGTACACAGACAGCGTGAACAAGACAGAGCTGTGATCTTCTGCTCACCTTAATTGGACCTGGAGGTGTCTGAGTGTGCATGGCACGCCAAAGGAACATTTATTTTTTCTGTCTCAGTGCCTTCTCCCCGCCGTCTCACTGCCATTTTTTTTTTTAAACACGGATGACATTGGTTGCTGAGTTTCAGCCGTTGGGAAGTGATGTAACATAAAGCCTGTGTGCTAATGGACTGAATGAGAGAGATGGGAGGGGAGCTGAGTAGAGGCAGCGATTTGTAAATAGCCTCATAGAAAGAGACTGTTTTGTTTTTGACACTGGGGAATTGATTTCACTTTCACTGTGTCATTTATCTCAAACACTTGAGAAAAGTCGCATCCCTTAGGGAATGCCTGTGAACTTCTCAATCTCTATACACTCATATTAAGTTTTCCCATTTTATTCAACTTAATGACTCAGACCATCTGTCATTATGTTACTCTAAAGATTTTTGGAATACATACTTATGTAAATATTGAAATAATGAAGTGCTCACTTCTAAGGATACGAAGGATGCAAACTTCCAAGCTCATGTCCCTGTTTGATCTCACATTCATTGGCTTTTGAGCATGTCGGAGTGAAACATGAAACAGGAATGCACGCATGAGCACGCAGTCCCACAGTTTCAGAGATTGTGCATTGGACCATGTGATACATTGTGTAACTTTGACCCTTCCTTGACCATCGCTACCCAATGAGCTTATCGGTACTGAGAAAGGCATGACTTCCACACAGCATCCAAATAAGGTGAAACAAAACCCTCCAGATTCCTGCCAGTTTTTCATAAAGCTGGGCCAGGCTGATTGAGCTGTGCCATCCCTGACATGGCTCCAGATCCGAGATTAAGCTCTTCTGACCAGATAAAGCACTGGACCTATTTCTGTGTGAGTGAAACCGATAACCCAAAACACTGGCCCACAGTTTCATCTAGCTCACATTAGTTTGTTGGCGGCTAACTCCAGCGATTTCAGTTCTTCTTTTTTTCATCAGGAAAAAGCCTTGGCAATTGCTGTAATATTGTACAGCGGAGACACACTCTCTCTCCACCAATATGGCTAAATGCTCCAAAGAAGATTGTATTTCTATTTCAGAGGAGTAATTTAAAGTCTGTGACACAGGGCTTACTGCAGCCCTCTGTATCACCGTGAGGCTGGCACATTACCCACTCTATTACTTAATAAAGTGTGGCCACTATTCCGCCCTTCTCTCTCTGCTTTTTTCCTCTTCCTCCTAGTGCTGAGGCAGCTGACAAGGATTATCCACAGGAAAGCCTGTATTACAGACCAAGATGTGGGATTTGAATCATTAGCTTTGTTCACATTGTTTTGCATTGGTGCAATATTTGCACCTGTTATTTTAAAATAGTCCATTCCAGTAACATTTTACTATATGGTCGTGTATATTAAGCCTTTAGACAAATGTGTTCATGAATCATGCAATTTTCAGGGAAGGAGGGTAGTGCTGTCCAAGGTGCTGACATCTACCAGCATCCCTTGCAGCAGTATGATGACATCTCATCCCTTGTTAGGACTGTGTGCTTATCTGCAAGGATGCTGAAATAATTGTTTAATTTTTTTATCCTGGGTAAAGTATCTATCTATCTATCTATCTATCTATCTATCTATCTATCTATCTATCTATCTATCTATCTATCTATCTATCTATCTATCTATCTATCTATCTATCTATCTATCTATCTATCTATCTATCTATCTATCTATCTATCTATCTATCTATCTATTATCTATCTATCTATCTATCTATCTATCTATCTATCTATCTATCTATCTATCTATCTATCTATCTATCTATCTATCTATCTATCTATCTATCTATCTATCTATCTATCTATCTATCTATCTATCTATCTATCTATCTATCTATCTATCTAATCTATCTATCTATCTATTATCTATCTATCTATCTATCTATCTATCTATCTATCTATCTATCTATCTATCTATCTATCTATCTATCTATCTATCTATCTATCTATCTATCTATCTATCTATCTATCTATCTATCTATCTATCTATCTATCTATCTATCTATCTATCTATCTATCTATCTATCTATCTATCTATCTATCTATCTATCTATCTATCTATCTATCTATCTATCTATCTATCTATCTATCTAACACAAATGTTATTAAAGCACAAATGTTTTTAATGTATCTCAACTTCAACTTGAATTCAGTTAATCCTGTCAACGCACTTAAATCAAATCAATCAATCTATTCCCCACTGCCACTTCAAATACATAATTAACCTTGGAGAATCGAACAAAAAAAAAAAAACGGTGGTTACAAACAGGTCAACTCTGTCTTAGAAAAACGTAATGTAGCTGCCACTAGGAGGCAATGTTGTAACTAGATATTGAATTTGAAAGACAGTATTGCAAAACAACAAAAACAAAATGTTCAGGACTGTGTGCGTGTGTGGTCCCATCTATATTGTGGGTCTGTCTCATAGATAAGGGCCCTTCCCCTGATTGGAATATATGGTAACATGCAAAGCAAGCAGGATGTTCACCCTCTTAATATGCTGAATGGTGCTCAGAGTTCCTGTCTGAAATAGATCAAATAATGAACGTTGAGACTGAGGGAAAACAGGGTGGCATGTTTTGCATAACTGGTGTAGTTTTTATAATTGGAAAATGTTGACTGCAAAAGACAAGGTTTCATTTTGTCTACTACAAATACAGCAATATGGAAGTGTGTGGTTTACATATTCATGATGATTCAGTCACAACGTAGATCTTACCAGTCTATTGATGGAGAGTTAGCAGGCTTTATATTGGGATTTTGTGGAGGTACTGGTGTGGAGGTACTGGTGTGGATGGGCTTAATGTTGGACCGGGTTCTCCTTGTCCTTTCCTACACTCTTAGAAAAATAGTTCTACATGGAACTAAAAAGGGATATCCTATGAGGACAGCCGAAGAACCCTTTTAGAACCCTTTTTTTATGTTCAATGCACAGGTGATGGTGGGAGATTCATATGTGGATGAATCAGAATGCACAGAATACATCTCTTCAAATAAGCTTCATATATATATATATATATATACAGTAGTATCTGTACCTCACTATGCACACATACAGCTAACATAAAACCTCTTCATTATAAAAGCCTACATAATTTTTATATTAAACACAGGTTGCCAGGGAGCCTAAAGCTACTGGGGGATCCATATGCCGTTCATTTCAATGTCTGTATAGTGCACTTTGAATCAGTAATGTCTCTTAATAACGACACACTTAATCACAGGGAGACCTGACAGCTCGAGCCTGGGCAGCCCAGACAGCCTCGTTCGCCTCTCGCCTCAGTGGCACAATTCAAACGTAAGGTTACCTCGTTAATAAAATAATCTCTGCCTCTCATCATCGCTCCCACACAGCGAGATCAGCTTCTGATTGCATGCTTTCTGATGTGACTGATACACGGGTTATGGAGGGTTTAATTAAACGCATCACACTGTCACTTCTCTGTTCTTTGCACAGGCGAGATGAAGATGCTCAGGCACTACATTCGAGGTTAAAGACAAAGCAAATAAACTATGGTGCCGCATGCATGTACATTTGCTTTGAAATATACGTTTCAATTGTCCCCTTTCTCCCTCAAAATCTCCTAAAAGGGGATGACAGGGGGTCTCAACGCTGTGGAAATCATCATCACCGTTACCACTGGTGTCGAGACGGAACATTATTTTACATGACTTTTCCCACCTTCTGAGGGGAGTGAGAGAGCTTGGGCAGGAAGAACACAGTCCTGTCGTCAGGGCCTCATTGAATTTACTCCTGCGCTGGTCACCGGATGGAGCCCTGGTGAGAGATAGTCATTTTAGTCATTTTGATTTGCTCAGTGTCCCATATTCTGGGAGGCTGTTTCTCCATATTTTACACTTCTCTCACCTTTTATATCCGTTTCCCTCTTGCCTTTGAAACGAGATGTGCTGATCGTGACTCGATGTGTATACGTGGTCAGTATACAAGACTCCTTGCAAGCTCCATGATTGAATTCTTCTCCTTTCCTCTCACATACACACATGCACACGTTGACGCGCACACACATACTGTACTCTCTCTACCCTCAAACATTGGAATGCTTTTCTACCTTTCTTCCTTGGCAATACATCAGCACTTGGATTTCTATAATTGGTCTGTAAGTATGGGACGGAGGCTTATGATGGTGAGTATAAAAACTCAGTAATTGTCCTTCTCTCTTTTGCCAAATGACTGTAATGAAGCAATCGTTTGATCAAACCAAGGGGGACTGGAGGGGAACAGTATAAGCCTGAGAAATGGGGATGTGTATAATATTAACACACAGCAAGGGCTTTGTGTACCTGTGCCAAAAATAAAACCAATGGCATTTCCAGTCTGTGGAAATCAGAGCAGACACTGATAAAAACCGTTAGAGACCTGACATTGCAAACACAAATAGGGCAGCACTACACAGCAACCGAATAAGCCTATTCCAGATTTACAAGATTACAAGAGGTTAGGGCAGAGTGAGGTGTAGGGGAGCTAAAATGACAGGAAGATGGCGGGGGTCATCTTTAGAACAGATCCGCTGTAGAGCCTACGCTCTGTTTGACCTCTGTGTGGTGTCCGCGGTCTCCTCCACCCCATAAATCAGTTTGATAGACAGTCTCAACATGCCCAGTGGATTAGGTGGCGCTGCCCGTTGGCGCGTTCTGTGTTTCTCCCCGCCGCGCCAATGAATCATATTAGGAGGATAATGAACCATTTAATGACCTGTGTGTTGATTTATCAGACACGGTGGAGAGGCCAATTTAAAAATATAACGCCATAAGTCACCGAGTGGCTGCCACAAGTGTCTCTCCCACGGCCGCTCAGGCCCTGGTGCTCTGCTGCCCTGCCATCGCACCGTTAATCAGGTCGTCATTAGGGAGCGGCAGCTTCGATATGGAACACTCTTCACCTTGAAGTGGCCAGCCACTTAGCCTCTCCAACGCCATACTGTACAACCATGCACCTCTCGGGCCACGACAAATGACCTTTTCAGAGAGAGGGATATCTGTTATCCCTCTTACTGAGCACTGAGCAATAACCTGCAGTTCAGACGACTGACAAAACAGCTGCAGAACAACATGTACCACAGCTGTAAAATGTACATCTGTACCTTTTGAATGGCCTTCCTTTAATGTCGTTTTCTGATACTCTTAAAGGATTGCTGCTGTTGCTCTGTCATTGTCTGTGTGTGATCAGGATGCTCGATGTCATTATGTCCCTCTGAATACCTTTATATATCTACGTTCATGGCCCGGCCACTGGGGCCCATTAAAAAGAGCTGGGGGAAGTAGGATTTCTATGTAATCCTAGGGTTCATGTCCTCAAAACATACCTCTAGGGTTGGAGTTAACTGGACATATGTGTGGCTGTGCTTTCTTTAGCTTGGATACCTAGAACAATACCGAAGCTGTAAACACACATCTAGATCAGTGTCTACATCTAACCCTTTTTGGCTTGCCCTGTGTTAGAACAATTATACCTTATTTCAATCAGTTTGTGTAACTGAACAGGATAGACTAACTCATCTCGGGCTCCATGATCAAATAGACATGTGACATAGTGAAAACAGTATATCATAGAGTAGATTAATTCATATTGAGTGGTTTAGTTAGTGCTGCAGTATGAGGCTTGTTAAGCAGATTTCTTTTCTCCGTTATGCTGTGGTTGTGTAGAGTTGAGTATCAAAAGCATATGTTTGAAGTGAAAGCCAACATAACTTATCATGACACGCCTTCGTGTGGATATGTGAGTTTAAAAGTGCTGTGCTTTTACAGCTGGTATGCAGCGATCTAATCAGCCAGGGACAGGTCACCCGTGATACAAGTCAGTATTCGACGTCCATCCATCTCTGAGGACGTCGGGAGATGACGTGGAACAGGCTACTAGGGGCAACAGTGAGCACTCTTGGCTTCAAGTAGGTTTCGGCGTTGTGGAAGGGGATGGCGGATGGGCGGAAACATGTACCTCTGATTCCAAAGGTTGCATGTTTGAATCCAGAGATAGAAAGTTGTTTCTGATTTTTTTTAAATGTAAGTTTATACCAAACCTTAACCCTCGCCTGAGAAATCCAGAGTTAATGCCTAAACTTAACCTTAAACACTTTGAAATGTGATGTTTCGAACAACTTCGAAATTTGACTTTGAGAAACATGGATGAACGTCTAATTTTGACGTGGGACTGTGAGACCTTGAAGGATCTAACAGCACGAAGCAGCTGCTGTGCGTTGTGTAGCATCTATACTGTAGTGCTACCCTACCACTTTGTGCTCTGTCTTTTACGTTGAGTACATCTTTGGCATTTTGGGGATCATTCCAGCTGTCCTCTGTGCGACCTGCTCCCAGCTCTCCTCCCTCCTCCCCTCCTCGATCTGCAGGGACATGCTGAGAAGCCCACTCAGCCTGAATCAATGTCCTGAAACCTCACCTGAAAATCAATGAGCTTTTGCCAAGCGCTCCCGTCCCCTACAAAGTGCACCAGGGCACTGGCCTGACGTGGTGGTGCATGGTGACTGTGAGACAATGACATACACGTCACCGCATGGTAGACCAAACAGTGACTTTCCAATCACCCTCAGATTCGTAATGAAAGTACTTCAACACATACAGAATGTCTTTGCTCATGTTAGAGTACAGTAGAGTAGACTTTTGAAGGCTGTACCTGTCACTTGTGCTGAGGATTCAACTGAAGAAGCCTGGGATGTGTGACAACACTATATGACCTTGCACCTTTACTCCACGTTTAATGGTTGAATCACTGAAGGTTGTCAGTCATTGTCATCATGTGAAAATGTGGAGATTGTGGAGGTGGCACGTGAAACAACAGAAAGTAGGGATGTGATGACAGCGTGTTACAAGATGCAAAGTACTGAATAGTTCCTGACAAAAACCATCACCAGGCAAGTAGGTGTGGGGGTGTTGTAGCTGACATGAGGCATCACATCCTAGCACTCTGAGACTCATGGGAATACTTCTCCACCTGGGAAAAGTATCATTGTGGTAACAGCAATTACAGATAGTTGGAGCTGAAATACTTTCACACTTCCATTCAGAGTGTCAGTGTTGTCATGGCAGTGCCGTTACTAGGAATAAGCAACATACAGTAGGGGACTGCCACCTAACCCACCTTTTGTTTTAGGAAGTCCAGTTCGGGTCTCAATTTACTGTTAGTTTGGATAGTAGAATACACAACATGCGAACCAAATCTCGTTTAGGCCCCCAAAATGCTAGAAACGGCCCTGCGTCATGGGTATGTTCTGCTGATAGTCCCTCCAGGTAAAGCTCCATTGACTTCATCCTTGTTCAATGTTTTCAAGTTAACAGACCCATTGCTGTGTCAGTTAAAGAAAGCTTGGTCCATCAAGGATGTTGGAAAGTGTCTGTCACTATAGGGTTCTGTGTCAGGATTAGTGTTCAGAGAGGTCTCTGGATATCTCTATGTTGGTTTTGTTGTGTGGTCCCCAATTGGAGGTAGCTGCCTCTAGTTGGGGATCCCATTTAAGTTCATTGGTTTTCCACCTGGGTGTGGGTTTTTGTGTTTGTCTTTGTACATTCCAGTTCATGGTCGCGGTCTCTCCTTTTGTTTATTGTTTTGCATAATAAAAGGAATGTCTTTACAGTACTGCTCAGTGCCTCGGGTCCTGTCTCATAGCAACCGTGACAGTTCTGACAGGAAGGGAATGGCAAAGTCAAATTGTAGTGAATACCAGGGTAGAGAGGAGAAAGTGTTTGATACAGTGTGCAGCCTTCCTGAGATTCTCAATAGATGAAGTGTTCTGTCAGCAATTATTGTTCTGAAGTGCCCTACACCATTCATTACTCCGAAAGCCACCCTAAGAAACACTTACCATTGGGGATTTGCACAGGGCACTGCCTGGAAGCCACCTCAGAGTCAGGCATTATGGAAGATAAAGAGGGTCAGGGAATAGCCTGCACTTATGGAAACTATAACTCTCATTGCCATGTCATAACGTAGATTTAGCTATTTATTTCCCCTCCCTCTGGAGAGAATTATTCATGGATGTGTGTATAGCCACCAAGGTGCACACAAAGAGAGGGAGAAATAGAGAGAGGGATGCAGAGAGACAGAGAGAGAGAGGGGAGGAGAGGGAGAGGAAGAGAGAACAACTTTGAACCTCTATAGTAAACACCCCCAAGTCAGCCAAAAAGTGCACCAACCCGTGTGGAATAGCTGATTAAAGCGTTTGCTTAACTAAGGGCCAGGCAGCAGACAGCAGGCAGCACACAGTCTGGCTGAGGGACTTTAACACTGACAATTCACTGACAAAGTGTCCTTCTCATCCTTGTGGGAATTCCATTTCCCTGTACTTGAACCAATCCTTGTTTTCTCGTCTTTCACTCTGACCTGATAATGTCTGTTTCCCAGTCTAAGACCCCATATACCATATACTGGAGTCTAAGACCCCATACACCAAGGTTTATGAGTGTATGACCCCATATACCAAGGTTTATGAGTCTATGACCCCATATACCAAGGTTTATGAGAGTCTATGACCCCATATACCAAAGTTTATGAGAGTCTATGACCCCATATACCAAGGTTTATGAGTGTCTAAGACCACATATACCAAGGTTTATGAGAGTCTATGACTCCATATACCAAGGTTTATGAGAGTCTATGACCCCATATACCAAGGTTTATGAGAGTCTATGACCCCATATACCAAGGTTTATGAGAGTCTATGACCCCATATACCAAAGTTTATGAGAGTCTATGACCCCATACACCAAGGTTTATGAGAGTCTATGAACCCATATACCAAGGATTATGAGAGTCTATGACCCCATACACCAAGGTTTATGAGAGTCTATGACCCCATATACCAAGGTTTATGAGAGTCTATGACCCCATACACCAAGGTTTATGAGAGTGTATGGAATGCATGACAATGTTTGTAGCGTTCGAGCAAATACTTGCAGGAGCTAACATTGTTAAAGTTGTAATTGTATTGCAAGCCACATATTTGCACACAATTTACTTAGACTCAGATAAAATAATTGTCTTATCTTGCAACATAGATCAAGCTGCAATGTAATGTGAGTTTAATAGTATTTTCTTTGCTGTTTTGCGTGAGCAAAGTGGAGCCTTTTCCTTATCACAAAATCTGTGTTGGCAATGGGAATGCCTCCCTATGTATTGAGTGATCTGTGCTGTCATATCTCAGTGTGAACTACACAGATTGTGCAAAGCCTGTTTGTGACATGGCCAGTTGGCCTTGTAGTTTAACAAGAAGCCATTGGATAGGCTACATGACTAGTTATTAATCAGCATTTGAGCATTTGAGGATGGACCACAGTCTGCAGCTTTCCCCCTTGGTGGTGTGGGCTGCCAAATATGCCAAACAGCTTCCAACCAACTGGATACCCTCGTCAACCACCCACAATGCAATACTCTACTGTGGCCTATAACGATGTCACAGAGAGTGTATTTGTTTCATCAGAGAGTGGATTTGTTCAAGTTTTTCAAAAGAAGCTTGTTATTTTCTCTATCAGTGATTGCTAGCTTCGAGCACAGGGGTTGTGCTGAAGTTGTACCTAGAACTTCATATGATTCACAGTGTTCTTATAGATGCATTACAGGCGGCGTATTTACTATTTAAAGTCATGTCTCAGTGTTCCCAAAGAACTAGCTTTGTTTGCCATGTGTGATGAATCATGTCCTGCCTTCAACTTCAGGAAGTCAGATCAATTGTTCTAGACTATACGTACCGATACAATAACTTCAATTCAACATAATTACACTGCATCCATGAATTTTCGTTCTAAAATATTCTGATATAGCAACTCTGCTCTCAGCACTTACCCTAATGGAAGTGCTGAGAGCAGAGCAACAAAAATCGCTTGACATAATGTCATTTTGTGCACCAGACTGGATAGAAAACACATGTGACCAAAACAAGATAATAGTTAGTTATAATTCCCCTTCACATATATTGCTAAAATGCGATTGAATCAAACAAATACATTAATCACTTAAGTATCGGCTAGCAATAGCATTAAAAAGGAAAAGCTATTCACTTCTTAGCCTATTTGAATACAAGAAATTAGCTAGATTTCCAAAACACACAGCAATTTTGCCATCAAAATTTGAACACCTACAGTGTTCAAATAGTGTTAAATTAACAATTTTCAAAGTGTTGATAAGCTAACACCCCAATAGTGTTGGGTCCCTAATACCATGGGTGTTGCAAATTCCGACTTAAATTAACACTTTATTAGAGCTGATGCTGTTAAACTTTATAAGTGTTAGAGAATTAACACCTGTGGCATTACAGTAACTCCTTTTTGGGTGTTGTTTCAACATTGAGGGGTTTAAAGCCTTATTTGCATATTTATTTCCCAGGGTGCCTTTCGAGTTAATTTTAGAGGTACCAGTACCACCCATGACTGTGTTTGCTAGTGACAGAGACATGATTGTTGCATTTAATGACTTTTAGTCCTGTAGCTTTCACCAAGTGAGTGAGTATTTTATCATAAAAATAAAATGATTTACTATTTTTGACAATACCGTACTTGGACAGCCTAGTTTTAACATAACACAGTGGTCTGAAACTCCTGGTTTGCAGGCCACATCGGCAAGTCACAGAGTTAGGATATCCAACAATTGGACATTTTTATCACCCGCAACTGCATTTAGAATGACTGCCAAGGTAGGGAAGATTGATAAATCTCCATTTCAATCCCACTGGTTTTAACTCCACTAGAATCAACACTCCGATATAACACTCACAACACTTGTTACCTCAAGACCAAGATTTTAACACCTGCAAATTTGCTGTGTATTCTTTGAGTTCCTTCTCTGACATTGTAAAACTATTTCTGACAAACTACATGTTCCTTTAGAGATCATGAAAGGGGAGTTCTGAGAGGAGTCCCCACCAATATTTCCACTTGTGAATCCCTCTACCAGGTAAAGTGAGGGTGTCCTGTTGGCAGCGTGGTCTGAGCTGCTTCTATCCAGCAGGGTCTCTTACCTTTCTTTCTCTTTACTGCCTGCTGAGGATAAAAAAATCAATTTTGCTGGACAGTGAGAGGTCTGCAAAAAGGCAAAGAAAGGTGTTAGAGTAGAGAGAGCCTCAACTCGACTGGCCTCCCTCTCCTTGAAGCCTGTTCTACAAAGCTGGGGCTTCTGTGTGTACCACAATGCTCCGCTCCGCACAGGCTGAACATGGCTGGGCCAGCCTGGTCTCATAGACTAGAGGTATCATAGTAAATTAAATCCGGGACACTGAAATTAGTATGATGCAGTGCATTCGGAAAGTATTCAGACCACTTTACTTTTTGTTACGTTACAGCCTTATTCTAAAATGGATTAAAAAAATTAAAAAAATCCTCATCAATCTACACACAATACCCCATAATGACAAAGTGAAAACATGTTTTTAGAAATATATATATATATATATATATATATATATATATATAAAACTGAAATACCTTATTTACATAAGTATTCAGACCCTTTGCTATGAGACTCCGCTTGGAGTTTGCCAAAAGGTACCTAAAGCTATCTCAGACCATGAGAAACAAGATTATCTGTTAGGATAAAATCAAAATTGAACTCTTTGGCCTGAATGCCAAGCGTCACGTCTAGAGGAAACCTGACACCATCCCTACGGTGAAGCATGGTGGTGGCAGCATCATGCTGTGGGGATGTTTTTCAGCGGCAAGAACTGGGAGACTAGTCAGGATTGAGGGATCCTTGATGAAAACCTGCTCCAGAGCACTCAGGACCTGGGGCGAAGGTTCTGGGGCGAAGGTTCACCTTCCAAAAGGACAATAACCAGAGCCCGGACTTAAACCCAATCGAACATCTCTGGAGAGACCTGTGCAGGGACGCTCATAACATATAATACGCCAAAGGTACTTCAACAAAGTACTTACTTATGTAAATGTGATATTTCCATTTTTTTTTTGTAATACATATGCTCAAATTTTGAAAAAAATGTTTTTGCTTTGTCATTATGGGGCATTGTGTATAGCTAGTAAAGTTTTTAGAATAAGGCTGTAACATAACAAATGTGGAAAAAGTAAAAAATCAGAAAACTTTCTGAATGCACTGAATGTTAAATTTGGCATGGCTACATAAGACAGATGGTTACTTAAGGCAAAAACAAAAGTAGGATGGTTGGTCGCGCCAATGTCATGCAACCTAAAGGTTGCGAGTTCGATTCTCATCACAGGGAACTTTAGCATTTTTGCTAATTAACTACGTAGCATGTTAGCTAATCCTAACCCTAAACTTAACCCTTTTAGCTAACCCTAACCCTAACTTTAACCCTTTTAGCTAACCCTTCCCCTTCCCCTAACCTTTACCATTCAACCTAACTCCTAAACTTAACCCTAACCCTAACAACTAGCCTAGCTAACGTTAGCCAGCTAGCTAACATTAGCCACCTAGCTAGAATTTGTAACATATTTGTATAACATATTGTACTTTTTTTGCGAATTCATAACATTTAATACGAATTGTAACTCGTTACATATCAAATGAAATGAGTCATGGGGATCCACAAATTAATAAATACCATACAAAACGTAACATATCACCCTAAATTGAGTGTCTCGGATTTACTTACAGAATAATATGAAATGCTCTGAGACCAGGTTACAGCGCTGGGCTCATTATCAGCCAGAGAACAAAGACTTTGTGTAGATATCTTTAGACATCTCTGTTAAATGTTTCTCTGCACTCTCAGTTTTTGAGGCAGCCACTGCTAGAACATTGAGCGATTAAAGGTGAATTTCATACCATATCTTGATGCTAATTGCTTTGAACTATTTTAATAATTTTTTAATATTATTAGAATTCAAAGCGTAAAATGCATTAACTGAATGTCTTTCACAACATTTCAAATCATTAGGAGGTAGATATGGCATAGTATCTCAAACAGTGTGGAATTGGAATAATGTCATAGAACTAATAGCAATGTTACTATACAGGTAATTGCCATGTTATTACACAGGTATAAGAGCAACAATACTAAGTATTACCATGGCTTTTCAATGACATGAGAGCTATTTGAGGGCCTGTAGTCTCCACCCACTGTGGTTTTTACATCTTGAAACCAAAAGATGTGTAAGCTTCGTATGTGTAAGCCGGATATCTAGTATTTGGGCATAAAAAAACACTTCCCATAATCCATCGGCACACCAATGTTTTCTATATCAAAACTAAAAACCTATTACCTCAAACTCCCATTACTATGTCATTAACAAAACAGAATGGACAAAGGATGTTTTTTGAAGGTCAGATAAATCACTTAGACCTTAAGCTGATAAATCAGAACAGCTGTGTAAGACATAACATTGCCATTCTTAATGTACAGTCCCTTTAACTGTTTTATTCCCCCATCAGTATACTGTAACCATCATCATCGTCTGATAGTGGACGGAAATCTGATGGCAGTGTCATCGCCAGGGATCAATGTTCCTTTTACAGCATGGAGTCATTGAACAGGGTCAATCCATGACCGCTATGTCTTGACCAACATTTACCAAATTGATCTGTCTCTGGATGCCATTATTTTAGGAATATCCTTTCCAATGTATTATTTTTGGCGAGCATTAAAGAGATGATTTGTAGACGGATGATTTGCAGTCTAATTTTGCTGCCAACACCCTCAGGATTCACTTCACCGTAGGAAATGTGTTCTTGTCAAATTGCAGTGTGACATTTACTGGGGCTTGTTAAAAAAAGGTGAGTGCTCTCTCTTCATGGTCTGGGAAGTAATGAGGAGCTTGTCTTGCGGTCGAACGAGGAGGAAATCCTCTCGTGCCATATCTCAACGCTGCTCCCTGGTTTGATTTCCTCTCCACGATTCACAAGATTGACGTTCATTGCCACCAGCACTGTAGAGAGGCTGAGTTAATCATATTTAGATAAGGGTTTCAATCAGCAAAAGCATGTATTTTTATGGGTATTCTCTCTACCCATTGCCATACAGTGGTGAATATTCCACGGATTTTACAATTTTTTCAATTTTTACAAAATCTTAGGAGAATGACTAGGATTTTCCCTCACCAGCACAGATGACTGTATGTTGAAAGCATCAAACACATGTGAGTCACATCACTCCGGTATTCTGTATTTTGTCTTATCTCTCAAAAATCGATCACTGATGGATCATATAGCAGAATTACTTTAACGCAGATCCAGAACATCAGTAACATCATGTCACCCTAAATCACTCAGCTTATCTCTAACTCAACCAATTTGAATTCATCAAAGCCTCTGTTCTTTCTTTCACAGGACTTCATTTAGTGGGAAATGAGTCAATCATTATGGAGGCCATCCATCAGAGTAACTGTATTGGGGTTCACTTCATCCTGGTACTTCTGTAGATCATCACATCCTTCATTAGAGGGCCACGATGCAGACACAGGAATCCGAGGATCTGGAATGAGCTCTTAGAATAATAAGAGGCTTTTAATGGCCTCTGAAATGGTCCTGTAATGTGTTTGACCATGGATCGTCCTTGGAGTACAGCTTCCTTGAACGCCCGAAGAGGTGTTTTTGTACATCTTAAAGATGTGTGTCCGTGCAAACAAGATTGACACATGGGGTGAGGTGGTCTCTATGTGTTTTCTGTTTAAGTGTCTCGGTGAGCTTGTGTGCATTAGCTTTCTTCCACAACCATGCCATTTTCATCTGCACAAAACTGCTCATGTGGACAGTTTTTCTGGGGCATCTGGTAATAGCAAATGTGTAGTGCTAAAGTTTAATTTAACAGCGTCACCATGAATTATGTATGGCTCCCATTGCGCACTCTGTGGAGCAACATAGAGTAATTGCCGTGACCTCCCACTGTCCCCCAAACTTGTCCCGCCTGCCCAGCTGATGGGTGGGGAGTGGAGGGAGGTGGTAGTGACAGGGATGCTGCTTTCATGGTTCCCCTCGCCTACAGAGAACACCAAACACATCCATCATGGTTGATCTGTACCTGGGTGAGATAAAAAAAAAAATGCTAGATGCACTGTTGTCTGTTATTTCTGTAATGGGTGAAATATAATGTGGACCAATGTAGTCAACACTGACACCGCATCAAAGTTAGTTCAAAACATCTCTACACAGTTACCATTGGTCCCTCCTGTGTGAAACTTGGTCCAAAGCAGCAGCACGGCAGTGTGAGGGTTCTAAACTGAATTATAACTCATGGAAACCGAGACTAGCTTCTTGTTGCTTATACCACAGATCATTCTCCATCAGTCTCACGTGTGGACATGTTTCAGCAAGAAACTCCAACAAGATTCAAACACTGGACAAGATGGATGACTCGCTCCGTAGTATTTTGCTGAGTTTTAGGGTCATCGCTAAAGTCCACCTGGCAGCCTTTAACACGTCCGTAAGCCTTCACATTAGATATTGTTGAGCTCAGAGAGGTGAAGACCCCTGCCGAAGGACTGATAGGAAGAACGGAGGAGGTTTAATCAAGGCCTAATCTGGGCTCCACCATGCCCAGCGTGGGGTCCGCAGGCTCCGTGTTAGCTGGGATCCCTCCCAGCTTCTGACACCCCGTCCACCATTTCATTTCCTTGGCCTCATCTAGGCCCAGGATAATGGAGCGCTGTGGAACGCCTGCCACTCAACTAGGGGCCTTGGCTCTAACTTCCTGCATTAAATGGTTTCCCCGATCACTCAAAACTGTAATACGCTCGTCCCATAGGTAATTGACTCTCTGTTTCTCAGACTTTTTGTCTCTCACTGTCAGTTTTCCTGTTTTTCAATTCTCTGTGGTTCATTTTGAAAGCCTGTCAGTCTTACCTTCCACCTCCGCTTGATACATGTTTTTTGGTAGAAAGTTTTCATTTTAAGCTGCCAATTACACTTGTTCTGCTAACCTACCATGGAAATTATACCAACACTTCATAGCATGAATTGTTCTGAAAGTTTTGGGGTTGTGGAAAGGTTGTAGAACAATTGGTCTGTTGTAATTGGGACTTACTTTGTGCAGGTAGGTTATTGTCTAATGCATTGTTTGTAATGACTTTCTAGGGCATCTAGAGTGATATTTTTCTGTGGAGATCATTGTTTAAGTTATAACAGCATCTCTGCTACATCACTGTTACACCATACGGCTCTAATTGATTCCTCTCTGGCACACCCAGGTAGTTCTCACTCATATCACGAGTGTGTGTGTGTGTATGTTTTCCCAGAGGCCTGGCACAGATACCCACTTCCCTGTACTTGGCACCTGCTGTTGGGCAAGAGTTTACATCTTTAAGCTTGTCCCAAAGTTTGTCTTGGGAGGTTGAGGTCATAAGAGCTGTGCTCTATTTGTCCAAACATCACTTCCTCAGACCGAGCCCCAGGGCTTTGGTGTACGCATTACCCCCTGTCCCTTTTCACTGAAGATACTTCAGTAAAGTAGACTGAAGATCAGGCTGTGATTTGTCGTGCCAGAATACACTTGTCATCTGTCCCCTGTTTGTGTTCATGGATGCTCATTAAAATATGACAAGTCAGTCCAAGTCAGTTTGTGATTTAGGCAAAAACCCTGCAGAGGCTTGAAATTTCTTGGAAAAATCCTCAGCATGCATGTTCTCGTTTCCTCAAAGGTCCAAAAATACAAATATTATCTACGGCTGGCCATAATGATTGAGATGTAAAAATGTTAGTGACATGCTGGATTAATTGTCATTGCGAGAGTTTGGGACCATAAGGTTCTATCTGCAAAAAGATGGTTCTGAGATAATTGGCTTTAAAGTTCCAAACCCTCATTGGTTTGAATGTTGTCAGCAATTTTGATCTTGTATTCTTTTGAACTTAACAACATGAATTGGGGAATTTAGAGTACTTTCTAGTTAGAGAACATTGAACAGAACAAGGCTATGTCAATAACTCAATTTTTACAAAAATAACCTTATAGTCCCAGGCTCTTGATTAGATAATGGCATGGTTTCAATGTTGATCACTTTGGGATGATGGGAATCTAACTGTATCAGGCAGTTATCCATCCATGCCTTATATTGATAGTAATATAAGTAATTGTAAGTCTTCTCTCAGTTCAGTGCCACGTGTGGGTGTTAAGACAGACCAAGGCGCAGTGCAGTAATTGTTCAACATTATATTTATTTGTATAACTCAACACAATGAAGAACTACACAAATGAACAATGATAACATAAACGAACGTAAACACACTTACTTTCTCCCGACATGTAGAATATGAACCACAACTAGGGTGTGGAACATACAAACATATGTAGGATCCCTAATTAGAGACAATGCATTGCAGCTGCCTCTAATTAGGGATCCAACACAAAACACCACATAGAACTGAAAACATAGACCTGTCAGACTCTGACCATGGCTACATAGAGAAGCAATAGGCTTCTCTATGGCCAGAGCCTGACATTCAGGGCATGTAGCATTCACTAAAATCAATTACATACAATAGCAACATTGGGGATCCCAAGTGGCGCAGTGGTCTAAGACACTGCATCTCAGTGCTAGAGGCATCACTACAGACAACCTGGTTCAAATCCAGACTGTATCACAACCGGCTGTGATTGGGTACCCCATAGGGCGCTGCACAATTGGCCCAGCGTCGTCCGAGTTTGGCCGGTGTAGGCCGTCATTGTAAATAAGAATTTGTTCTTAACTGACTTGCCTAGTTAAATAAAGGTTAAATAAGGGTTTAATAATAATAAAAAAAATGCTATGTTTCAATTTGTCAAAATGAAACAAAATCACATCCAATTAAACATTAGGCAGCAACCTCATATTTAATGACTTCTGAAGCGCTTAAGACTTCACATAACGATGGACCATTCTTCTGCCATCTGGAGCTGTATAATGCTGGAAAACACTGAGTACATGAAAAAATGTCCTCAGGACCAGGAAAACTGCAAGAAAATAATTTGAGCTTATGGAACAAATGCTGCTCCTTCAGAGTTATTGGCAACCTTTAAAGATGCATCTGTCACTGATGTTCTTGATATATTTCTTCCAACAGCTGAGATGTGCTGAGGGAAGGGTTTAAACATGAAACTGCTTCAGGAGCTGTTCTCAGGTTTTCAACCTCATATTTTCCTCAGCCATTCATTAATCAGGCATACTTCTTTAAGCTGAAAAGGTTTTTTAACTACACTCTTTCATGTGAGGAACCAATGTTGTAAAGTTGACAGGGATCTCTCATTTTTTCTCTGTGTCTCTCTGAGTCTTCCTCCCGCTCTCGATCTCCTGCAGTCACATGTTCCTGAAACCGTGCTCCACTGGGCCACATGGCGATAAAGAAAAGGTCTGGGCGGCTGCTGGCAACCTCTATGAACCCTGGGTAATAAAGGCCACCCCTGCTCTGCTGGAACAGCTGGGCTCTGCTAGATTACAGCAGTCTGCTGCTTTGCTGTAGACAGACACTGCATTTCAAGCTATATGAAGCCATACATATTATGTTAGAAGAGATGAAAAGAGAGGAAGATAACTTTAACCTTCATCTCATCAAAATGTCTCAAAATTGCGGTGCAATGGCAGTTTGATTATATTAACCTCCCAACTAAGGTTAGATTATACATGGAACATGGAAGAGGAGAAGGTCGGCTAAAATGTGAATAAGTACTGATGCAAGTTGCGGGGAGAATTGTATTTATCATTCATATGCTGTACAGTTGGCAAAGGTCACAGGCATGCAACTGGAATTCTTTTGTAAATGCCAGAACGGCTATTTCCTCAAATTTCCCACCCCTATTTCTTCCAAAGTATATGAGCCTCTGTGTTCTTGCTCCTTGTTATTATCTCAGGTTGGATATTAACAGGGATATCGTCATGTGAGGTTCTCACATGTCACAACTCATGTTCCACTTGAACAAGTTGAGGTGGGAAAGGTGAGAGGAGGATGTGTTGCAGCAGTGTTCTTTCTCCACTGCTGGAGGATTGCTCACAGTATCCATTAGTCACGTCAAAAAAGAGGGGGAAAGTGAGAGAGCACTCACAAGTAGTACATCTCTCAAATGTCAAACCTGTAATTCGAGAGAAGGAAACTATTCGGTGGTATCCAACCCTCAAAAATCTTCTCCTCATCAAATCGCATCTGGAGTCACTGGTGGGGCTCATCGTTATTGTTCACATGCTCAAGATGAAATTGCAGGTTTGTGTAGGCGCTGTCTTGGTTGGCAGACACATACATTACATGATGGGCTGCTTGTTCCAGGAGAGAGCGTGTGTTTGAGTACATGTCGCTGAATGGAATGGTACGTAAACTTAATTAATGATGAATGATGGGAGAGTGATTGAGTTTTCTGTGTAACAGATGGAACTGGTTTCAGATGAACTGTTATTATATAGCCTTAGTTAAACATGAGGGATTGTGGTCTATCCTTTCCTCACTGCGGAGTTCTAGACAAACCCTGCCTGCTGTCTGACTCTGTAGAGTTAGTATCTCAGTTGCAATGGCAACAATTACGTAATTGAACCCATGAACAGAGCTATGAAGATATAGTAAGGTTTATTTACAGCTGAAAGCTAAATGACAGTAAATAGACAAAAATAAGTAGATTTAGATAAGGGAGAAATGTATAGTTGATTAAAGAATTGATTGAAGCAGTTCGGGACTAGAGTGAAGGGTGCATCATTGATCTTTGAGCAGAGGCATATCCTGCCTTATTAAAAAGTATAATTTGTTTGTAACCTGTTAAGTTTGCCTATACTTTATACCCTCTACTACACTCAGATCTAAAATAACTTGTCACTTTCCCATCCTGTGACAGTGTTTTTTTTAGCCTACTCAGTGCTGTGTCTACTTGATATTCACTGCCTTCTACAATGTGCTCCGTGGTACTGTACTTTGCATGGATCACACTACTTTAAATGTGTTTACTTTTGTGTTAGTAATGAGACAATTATGACTTAATTTGCATGTATCATTTGGCTGTTGCTGTGGTTGAGTGCTAATGTGAACTGTTTGTTGGTACCCATGGCAAAGGAAGGCCAGTAGTAACACTATTCTGGGTCTTCCCAATTATTAAACAGTTGAAATTGTGCTATGATTAGCTTCTCCACAAAGTCTATTTCCAGCGGCCATGTTGATTTCCCAAATACACATTTAGTGGAAACGGCAATATTAAGCAGCTGAAACTAATTTAGCTCAGTAATGAGAAGCAATGTACTGCCACCCGATCAAATGTCCTTTCCGTCCACATCCATACCGCAAAGCAGCAATCACACCTCATTAAAGGCCTATTTCCCACTGAAACATTAGTGTAAATGTTTCCATTTACTTTTCAATGAACCTTGGTATTTTCTGCATCATCCCAACCCAAGGTTAATGGATTAATCCCAATCTTTGTGGGTTTGATGCAAGTCTCAGAGCCTAATAGCATCATTCCGCTGCCTATTGCGGTTGCTGTCACATTTGTGCAACCATTCCTGTCCACTTTTTTCATAATATGAAGGGCAGTTGAGATAAAAAAAAACAGCACGTCTACATATTGTTGGTGGAGATAACAGTCACGTAGATAGAGGGCTTATTAGTGTTATTATCCACAGAGCACTTTACCTTTAATGTGTACTGGAGCTGGGACATTAGTGATATTATCCACAGAGCACCTTACCTTTAATGTGTACTGGAGCTGGGACATTAGTGATATTATCCACAGAGCATTTTACCTTTAATGTGTACTGGAGCTGGGACATTTGTTCAGTCGGCTGTCCATTCATCGACTCCACAGTGTTGCAGCTCGTAGGAGCAGGACACCAAATAGCGTATTTTATGAAAGCTGTTGACTGAAAGGACAGACGCTGGAGATGAGAAGCAGGTACGGGGAGTAACGTTTAATAAACCCAGACATGGAACAGGACAAGACCGGAACAGCGTCAGAACCAGGTAACATCATGACAAATGACAATGTATGCAGCAGCGGGGAACAGAGCTGGGGAACAGACAGATATAGGGAAGGTAATAACAGGTGATTGAGTCCAGGTTAGTCCAATAATCACTGATGCGTGTGACGAGGGAAGCAGGTGTGCGTAATGATGGTGGCAGGAGTGCGTAGTGCTGGGCAGCCTGGCGCCCTCGAGCGCCAGGGAGGGAAAGCGGGAGCAGGCGTGACAGTTGACGGGAAAGGGGTTTATATTCCAAATGAGTGAACGTTGAACAAGTTAGTGGAAAATATGCAAGATTTAAGCATGACAGTCCATCTCTGGAATGACTATATATGATAAAAAAGAAGCAGTACAATTTAAATAGATTCAAGTTGTACATCTCTAACTGAATACAATACAATTATAGAGACCTCCTCTGAGTAACTTAGTTAATAAATTGTATCATCAGACAATCAAATTAGCCTCTGCTAACAGCGTTGGTCTATATCAGCAGAGGCTTTGAGGCAGCTAGATCTTATCTCTCCTCTCCTTCTCTTTTGTTTGTCTCCTCTCTTTCCCCAACCAAAAGATAATCACAAGTCTTTATCAGCAGCTCTGGAAATGGTTTTCATCTCATTCACATATACTGTGGGTCGGTGACCTTTTGCTTAAGGTAGCTTAAATGGGTGAATTTCACAGCTTGGCGCTTTATGGTAAGTGGTTGAGAAAACGCTTTTCAGACGTTTAGTCTTGGCGATGCTGAGGGCAGATGGTATGCAGAGAGGAGGTGGATGAATGTTAAAACACATAACTGAGATATAACATAAACACAAACAGTGTTGTCTAGACAGGGAGTCTACACTTAACTACTTGAGTCTATGCTGCTGCAGGTCACAAGAGATGGCTAGCTGGAATTTAAATACAGCTAGAATCTACATGTTTGGTAGTTTGATCTCTTTCAGCAATATTTTGTGTTCTTTGGACAACAATGAGACAAAGGATTGATTATGACTCGCACAAGATAATGTTCATAGTAATGGTATGCTAGATTATGATGATATTCATAGGGATTAGTTGGGACAAATTTGTTTGCCCAATTTTTGCTTGTGTTTGCTACTCTCAAGGACATCTTGCATGTGGAAGTGTAGTATGTTATGTTGAGCAGATTAAACCAAAATCAAACTGGATTACTGTCAGGGAAACAGAGATTAGAGAATCCCTGAGAAAGCTTTCTGCCTGATATATCATCCACAGCTCTACTGACAGTCATGCATCCTGAAGGTGATATAAATGGATCCAGAGGTCTTTCTCTCTCTTCCTCTAACGGATGGTTGGCCAAATCTGTTTCCAAGGGAAGGTATCAGTGTACGTCCTGTACAGATGATTCTCAGAGTAGCAAGGGCCTTGGCTCTGGATCTGGTCACGCTAGAATGAGACAGAGCAACATTCCCGAAGGCTGTTCTTAAAGGCCAGGAGATGCCTAACGATGTAACAGGAATGTCTACCGGAGGCCGTGCTAATGATCTAATAGCTCAGTGTCTAACAGACCCTGGAAAGATTATCTGGAAGGCCCTGTGGTCAAGACAAATCTGATACATGTCCTACATTGTAATAAGAGAATCAGCTCATTTTCCATGTCTACGCTCCTATTTTCACCCTATTCCTGAACCCACCACCATGTGGATTTTACATACTCTTTCTGCCTGGAGGGTAAAAAGCCAGCGGCATTGTGGGGAATGGATACCGGGGAGGCCGAGGGTAGCACAACAATCTTGGTATAAAAGTTTAATGAGCTCCCCGTTTGACACAACGATTCTTCATCTGGGGCTAAGCTGGTGAGCAAGGCCAGAAGCCATATGGAGATGAGGCTTTCTGAGCATGGGTGGCTGGGAGGGGGCATGGGGAGCAGCCGGCCAGTGCTGTGGGGGATCGGCCGGGTGATGAAATGGCGCGTCTCCTCTAATGCGACAGGAGAGATAGGTGAGGTGCTGCTCAAAGAGGGGTGAAAAGCGAGGCGATTTGTCCTCCTGTCAGGTTCTGTCTGGCCCCACAGCATCACGTTCATTGGTCTGTACAGCGTTGTCTGTGGGAAGGTTTAGTTTAATATGAAAAGGTGCCATGGTATGCCTATTAATTCACCTCCAGCATGCTGAGGGGCTAACACTATCACAGATGCACCTCTTTGAGTCAATGCCCGTAAGACCAAGACCGGCAAGACAATTAACACGCTCATCACAGACACATACAATAGGAAACTATCGTTCCTATCAAGCTACTTCTATTTATAGGATACATTTTAAGGATATATTCATGAATCACTGTTCAGTGTGTAGTCCTCCTGTCAGTGCATAGAGAGGGACAGGTTCTCAGTTAAATCAGGTTGATTCTCTGTGGAGTTCTTCCTGACTGGTCTTCTTGACACCCCTGACACGCTAGCATTATTCCTGATGCACCGATCGTTAGTCTCCTCATGCTCTCCAACAATGTCAAACTCTGAGGACGTACAGGAAGTAAAGTGGTCAATAAAGTAATCCATTAACCCATTGACCTCTGTGTCCCATAACTGTTTTGGAATGAGGATGTGGCATATGACACTGCCACGCACACGCACACAGACAGACAGATCATAATCATTAAATTGGACTACTTTGAAAGAAGATAATTCTCTTCAAGAAGAAAGGAGGATCAAAGCACTCTTCATATCATTCATTAAAATTCCTTTATTTGTATGGTATGTTCAATGGAAACAAATTTAAAAACGCGTTTCGGCTGCATGGCCTTTGTCAGGAAGATAATTCTCTTGCTGAGATAGCTGATACAGAGACTTTGCATTACAAGCTTTGACTGTCTGCACTAGCAGCACATCTCCTCCTCACTACCTGCCTCTTTCTGCTGTCGTTCTCCTGAGGGACAACTTCGACAATGCATGTTTGGGTGTGGGACCCTGCTTTAACATGCTGGGTAATTAGGCCCTTGGTTGTGGTTCCTTCCTCAGTTCCCTGTCTGTATCTCAGACCTCACCTGGCTTTTCTCGTCTGTTCTGTTCTGCCATCCAGCTCTGCCCTGTCTTATCATGACTCAAACAATTCCCTGTCTTTCTGCATTTCAAGTCATGCTCTCCCTCTTGTCTTTTAATTTGTTTTAATAATGTCTAATTGTCAATCCATATTTAATAAGTTGTCTCATTTAAATCGCAGGTATTCCAGAGGGAAATTACTTAATTTTCCTTTGTCGTTCAGCTTGCCATGAGATATTTTGAATGGATGATGAGAAGGTTAAAAATAAATATGTTGTAATTTGTCTGGTTTTATATGTTCACCCATCTAGAAGGCAGAGACAGTACAGGCGCATCAAAGCTGAGAGACTGAAAAACTGCTTCTATCTCCAGGTCATCACTGTTCAATAGTCACCACTAGCCGGCCTCCGCCCAGGACTCTTCCCTGAACTTAGTCACTGTTACTAGCCGGCTACCACCCGGTACTCTACCTTTGAGACTGTAATTGAACACTGGTCACTTTAATTATGTTTACATACTGTTTTACCCACTTCATATGTATATACTGTATTCTAGTCAAGGCTCATCCTATATAACTACTGCAGTACACACCTTTTCTATTCATAAAAATTAATAAAAAATGTTACCTTTATTTATCTAGGCACGTCAGTTAAGAACAAATTCTTATTTACAATGACGGCCTACCCTGTCCTCCCTTAACCCGGACAACGCTGGGCCAATTGTGCACCGCCCTATGGGACTCCCGATCATGGCCGATTGTGATACAGCCCGGGATTGAACCAGGGTCTGTAGGGACGCTCTCCATACATACTCCCCATACATACTATACTCCATTATATATATATATACAGTATACAGTTGAAGTCGGAAGTTTACATACACCTTAGCCAAATACATTTAAACTCAATTTTTCACAATTCCTGACATTTAATCCTAGCAACAATTCCCTGTCTTAGGTCAGTTAGGATCACCACTTTATTTTAAGAATGTGAAATGTCTGTAGATAGAATAGAAGTAGATAGAATTATTTATTTCAGCTTTTATTTCTTTCATCACATTCCCAGTGGGTCAGAAGTTTACATACACTCCATTAGTATTTGGTGCATTGCCTTTAAATTGTTTAACTTGGGCCAAACGTTTCGGGTAACCTTCCACAAGCTTCCCACAATAAGTTGGGTGAATTTTGGCCCATTCCGCCTGACAGAACTGGTGTAACTGAGTCAGGTTTGTAGGCCTCCTTGCTCGCACATGCTTTTTCAGTTCTGCCCACAAATGTTCTATAGGATTGAGGTCAGGGCTTTGATGGCCACTCCAATACCTTGACTTTGTTGTCCTTACACAATTTTGCCACAACTTTGGAAGTATGCTTGGGGTCATTGTCCATTTGGAAGACCCATTTGCGACCAAGCTTTAACTTCCTGACTGATGTCTTGAGATGTTGCTTCAATATATCCACATCATTTTCCTTCCTCATGATGCAATCTATTTTGTGAAGTGCACCAGTCCCTCCTGCAGCAAAGCACCCCCACAACATGATGCTGCCACCCCCGTGCTTCACGGTTGGGATGGTGTTCTTCGGCTTGCAAGCCTCCCCCTTTTTCCTCCAAACATAACAATGGTCATTATGGCCAAACAGTTTTTGTTTCATCAGACCAGAGGACATTTCTCCAAAAAGTACGATATTTGTCCCCATGTGCAGTTGCAAACCGTAGTCGGACTTTTTTATGGCGGTTTTAGATCAGTGGCTTCTTCCTTGCTGAGCGGACTTTGAGGTTAAGTCGATATAGGACTCGTTTTACTGTGGATATAAATACCTTTGTACCTGTTTCCTCCAGCATCTTCACAAGGTCTTTTGCTGTTGTTCTGGGATTGATTTGCACTTTTCGCACCACAGTACGTTCATCTCTAGAAGACAAAACGCGTCTCCTTCCTGAGCGGTTTGACGGCTGCTTGGTCCCATGGTGTTTATACTTGCATACTATTGTTTGTACAGATGAACATGGTACCTTCAGGCGTTTGGAAATTGCTTCCAATGATGAACCAGACTTGTGGAGGTCTACAATTTTTTTCTGAGGTCTTGGCTTATTTCTTTTGATTTTCCAATGATGTCGAGCAAAGGGGCACTGAGTTTGAAGGTAGGCCTTGAAATACATCCACAGTTACACTGCCAATTGACTCAAATTATGTAAATTGGTCTATCAGAAGCTTCTAAAGCCATGACATCATTTTCTGGAATTTTCCAAGCTGTTTAAAGGCACAGTCAACTTAGTGTATGTACATTTCTGACCCACTGGAATTGTGATATAGTGAATTATAAGCGAAATAATCTGTCTGTAAACAATTGTTGGAAGAATTACTGTAGATGTCCTAACCGACCTGCCAAAACTATAGTTTGTTAACATGAAATCTGTGGAATGGTTATAACATTTGTTTTAATGTCTTCAACCTAAGTGTATGTAAACTTCCGACTTCAACTGTATATATATATATATATATATATATATATATATATATATATATATATATATATATATATATATATATATATATACCCGAGGGGGTGTGGTATATGGCCAATATACCACGGCTAAGTGTCTATTATAAACTGGTTACCAACGTAATTAGAGCAGTAAAAATTAATATTTTGTCATACCCGTGGTATACGGTCTGATATACAGCTTCTGTCAGCCAATCAACATTCAGGGCTGGAACCACCCAGTTTATATACGTATATTCTGGACTTTGTCATTGCTCCTTTTCTTTTTTTAGGTGTGTATTGTTTTGTATTGTTGAGTAATACTGCACTGTTGGAGCTAGAAACATAAGAATTTAGCTGCACCTGCAATAAAATCTTCTAAATATGTGGACGTGACCAATAAAATGTGTTCTTTTGTATTTTTATTTGATGTTATATATTGATAGACTAATTTAATCAGACATTTTTTAGAGAGTTTTCAGAAATGTAAAAACAGAACCCCATTCATATATACAACCACATACAAACATAAGCCTGGAATGAGAAAAAGTTATGGTAACACTTTACCTTAAGTGTACATTAATTAATATGTAACTAAATAGTAATACATGTATTTATAAAACACTAGTTACAAGTCATTAGTAAATACTATGTGGAACAAGGATATGTAATTACATATCATCTTGTCGGAGATTATTCCACATGTGTAATTACTCATGATTTATGTATACGTAAATACAAGATTTCTCGTTCCAAATGTAACTAACATGTTCTGTAATTACACTTTTGCAGTCTCCTGTGTAGCACCATGTTAACAATAAATAATATTATGTAACTTTGTTACATTAACTACATAAATCACTACCACCAAAATAAGCTAGGCTAGGACACCATCAGCTGTTCTAACAATGCATGCCCTATCATTAACTACAGCTTCAGTTATCTTATTTCCATATTATTTGGCTTAAAGGATATACTGAATTAAACATAAGAGCAATTTATTTACAATTGATATGCATGTAACTATAGTGTACCTTCCCAGGAGCAACTTAATGTAAAGTGAAACACATAATGGTGTAACCTTTGTAAACACAATGTACTTGCCTTTGAAAAGGGATTTAAGGGTTTATTTCTCTGGCGTCAAAGCTGTAATGTAATTGAAATGTTGTTCAATATAATATAATGTATAATGTTAACGTAGATACTCATTAGCAAGCAGCTTCAAGTAAAGTGAAACACAGTAGGGTAAACCTTTTCATTACAACTGCCAGGTCGCAGTTGCAAATGAGAACTTGTTCTCAACTGACCTACCTGGTTAAATAAAGGTGAAATAAATAAAAAAAAACAATCATTGTAGAATAACCTATAAGTGCAATTACAATGTACTTTTAATGCAATTACATATTTCACAGGATATATCAAAATGTCAGTTATTACAATGTAGCTATAAAGAAAAGTATCTTAACTACAATGTTTCCATGCAGGAACAAGCAACTTAATGTAAAGTGAAACACATAATTAATTACTCATGTAATTACTATGTAGTTACTATGTTACAATGATATTAAACAAGCTTATTTTATTTTCAATGAGAAGCTTGCTCCTGCATGAATCAGCTTCCCACACAGAATTGGTCCTTTAAGACATTGTTTGATAACGTTATAATTATAATTACCTTATTACACTCACGGCCTGAATCTTTACCTGAAATGTCTTTCCGTGTGTTCTTGAAAGTTTGAGAAAGTCCAACAGAAATTTGGAAAACAATTTACTTAAAATGAGAAGATTTTATATATACATAAAAAGTTTCAATTACACTGCGGAGGGAATGTAAAACTCATTAGCTTAACCATAAGTAATTTGCATTATAATTGTTGTTATCTTTTAGGCCTGATGTGGTCGGTGGAATAAGCAGTGATACCCTCTGTCACCCCGGCAACCATGAGGAAATAAAAGGTTTTGCATGTAAATGCCCAAGTCCTAGGGCTCATCATAGCGAGACATAGGCATCAGTGTGAAAAGCCCAATGGAAGTCAGCACAGTGGCAGTAGATAAGCTGGCTGCCAGCCAAATAGTATTTTAGAAAAAGGGGGCTTAGCCCCGTCAGTTGAAACTTGTGCCCCCTCAGTTTTAGTTTTACAGTGAATATCCCTATATAAAAATAGCAAAAATGTGTAAATCATTCAGTGACAGGTAGGCGCAAAATCAGTATCTACTCTGTGCTGTATCAGCACCATTGACACAGTGCACTGCTGCAGAGTGTGTGTGTGTTTGTGTGGAGCGGGCTATGGAAAGCCACTGGGTGGTTAGGTATGACTCCTTTGGGTTTCCATAAAAAAGCGTGGAAAAATGCTGCTCGTCTGTGATGGGCTATGGGTGCTAAGAAAAGTCTGCGAAAACTTAAAAACAACATCAATGGAGAAAGTCAACATACAAGTGTAAGTAAAAACTAATGCAAATAAGTTAGAAACTGTGCTACTAATGCATATGGCGACACAAACACGTCTCGTAAAATTAATGATGTTTTGTTTGGTCAGTTCATTTGCTAGCTATCACACAGTAGGTGTATATTAATAATTATATAGTTAATGTAAATAAATATGCTATCATAATTGACTGTAGCACATGTAGAGCACGTGTTTACTAACCTTCAAACAAGCTTCAATGCCATACAACACTCCTTCCGTGGCCTCCAACTGCTCCTAAACGCTAGTAAAACTAAATGCATGCTTTTCTATCGAACGCTGCCCGCACCCGCCCACCGGACTATCATCACTACTCTCGACGGGTCCGACTTAGAATACGATGACACCTACAAATACCTAGACTGTAAACTCAACTTCCAGACTCACATCAACCATCTCCAATCCAAAATTAAATCCAGAATTGGCTTCCTATTTCGCAACAAAGCCTCCTTCACTCATGCTGCCAAACATACCCTTGTAAAACTGACTATCCTACCGATCCTTGATTTTGGCGATGTCATTTACAAATTAGCCTCCAACACTCTACTTAGCAAATTGGATGTAGTCTATCACAGTGCCATCCGTTTTGTTACCAAAGCCTCATACACTACCCACCATTGCGACCTGCATGCTCTCGTTGGCTGGCCCTATATTCGTCGCCAAACCCACTGGCTCCAGGTCATCTATAAGTCTTTATTAGGTAAATCCCCGCCCTATCTCAGCTCACTGGTCACCATAGCAACACCCACCCGTAGTATGCGCTCCAGCAGGTATATCTCACTGGTCACCCCCAAAGCCAACACCTCCTTTGGCCGCCATTCCTTCCAGTTCGCTGCTGCCAATGACTGGAACGAATTGCAAAAATCATTGAAGCTAGAGGTTCCTATCTCCCTCACTAACTTTAAGCATCAGCTGTCAAAGCTGCTTATCGATCACTGCACCTGTATATAGCCCTTCTGTAAATAGCCCACACTACTACCTCATCCCCATATTTATTCTTATTATTTTCACTAATCTTGCACTCCAGTATCTCTATTTGCACATCATAATTTGCACATCCTTCATTCCTGTGTTAATGCTAACCTGTAATTTATATCACCACTATGGTCTATTTATTGTCCTACCTCCTAACCTTACTGGATTTTGCACTACATTTGCACTCTGTATATAGATTTTCTATCGTGTTTTTGACTATGTTTGTTTACTGTGCAACTCTGTGTTGTTGTTTTTGTCGCACTGCTTTACTTTGTCTTGGCCAGGTCGCAGTGTCACGTTCGGGTGTGTAGAGAGACCAAGGCGCAGCGTATCGATAGTTCGACATATTTATTTAATGAACTAGATGACGAACCATACAAAATAACAAATAATGAAAAGGAACACACGTAGCACGACACGAGACAATATACAACAATGAACCACCACCCGACCAAGCAGCGTTATTCTGGAGCTAAGGAGAAAAAAGGAGAGAAACGGCATAATCGAGTAAACGGAGGTAACGGAGCCCGTAGGCAACCCCAAGAAAATTTCGGGGGGGGGGGGCTATGGGGTTGGTCTGGCTACGAGGAGGACGAGCCAGTACCACTCTCCATGTGGAATACGGTGGAGAAGGAGGAAGAGGAATACCTGAAGGGGGTATATTGTGATATTATGGAGCTGTGTAGGCGTAATTGGGAAGAGTGTGAGAACGAGCGGAGGGAGCTGGAGTTAAAGGTGCCCAAGGTGTGCATCCCCAGTCCGGGTCGTTTACTGTCTACATCCCGCGCCGAGTCTCCAGTGTACATCCCCACTCCAGTATGTCCTATGCCGGTTTCACGTGGGAGAACTCCAGTGCCAGAACAATCCGTTCCATCGGTGCCCAGTCTGGGTCAGGCTGTCTGCTACACTCCAGTGTCAGAGCAGTCCGCTTCACCGGTACCCAGTCCGGGTCCGGCCGTCTGCTACACTCCAGTGCGCGTCTCCAGTCAGGTACGTTCTGTGCCTACTCCCCGCACTAGCCCTGAGGTGCGTGTTATTAGTCCTGTGCCACATGAGCCGACTCCACGCACCAGGCTTCCAGTGCGCGTCTCCAGTCAGGTACGTCCTGTGCCTGTTCCCCGCACTAGCCCTGAGGTGCGTGTTATTAGTCCTGTGCCACCAGTGCCGACTCCACGCATCAGGCTTCCAGTGCGCGTCTCTAGTCCGGTATGTCCCGTGCCGACTCCCCGCACTCGACCTCCAGTGCGTGTGCCCAGCCAGGTTCCTCCAGTGCCGGCTCCACGCACCAGGCCTCCAGTGCGCTTCTCCAGTCCGGTACGTCCCGTGCCGACTCCCCGCACTCGACCTCCAGTGCGTGTGCCCAGCCAGGTTCCTCCAGTACCGGCTCCACGCACCAGGCCTCCAGTGCGCCTCTCCAGTCTGGTACGTCCCGTGCCGACTCCCCGCACTCGACCTCCAGTGCGTGTGCCCAGCCAGGTACCTCCAGTGCCGGCTACACGCACCAGACCGTCGGTGCGCCTCATCAGCCCGGAGACTCCCGTGATAGTCGACAGCCCGGAGACTCCCGGGATGGTCGACAGCCCGGAGCCTCCCGTGATGGTCGACAACCCGGAGCCTCCCGTGATGATCGACAGCCCGGAGCCTCCCGTGATGGTCGACAGCCCGGAGCCTCCCGTGATGGTCGACAGCCCGGAGCCTCCCGTGATGGTCGACAGCCCGGAGCCTCCCGTGATGGTCGACAGCCCGGAGCCTCCCGTGATGGTCGACAGCCCGGAGCCTCCCGTGATGCTCGACAGCCCGGAGCCTCCCGTGATGCTCGACAGCCCGGAGCCTCTCGTGACGCTCGACAGCCCGGAGCCTCCCGTGACGCTCGACAGCCCGGAGCCTCCCGTGACGCTCGACAGCCCGGAGCCTCCCGTGACGCTCGACAGCCCGGAGCCTCCCGTGATAATTATATGGCCGGAGTCGCCTGCCACACCGGTGCTCAGTCCTGGCCCGGTTATTTGCCCCGCTCCATGGCCTGAACTTTTTTCCCCACCATTGTTGTTTTCAGGACCGGTGGGTTGCCCCTTTATATGGCCGGAGTCGCCTGCCACACCGGTGCCCAGTCCTGGCCCGGTTATTTGCCCCGCTCCATGGCCTGAGCCTTTTGCCCCACCATGGTCATTTCCAGGACCGGTGGGTTGCCCCTTTAAATGGCCTGAGTCGCCTACCACACCAGTGCCCAGTCCGGGCCAAATAGAAATGAGGAGGAAGACATCCACTTCGCCGGGGCCGGAACCGCCACCGGCGATGGGTTATGTTTGATGTTTTTCCCTCCCTGACCCTTCCCTCATGTTTTTGTGTTTATTTTTCTTGCGGCCGGGAGTCCGCGCCTTTGGGGGGCTTTGCTTCTCTATATTTCTATGGTCAGAGTCTGGCAGATCTAGCATTTCTATTTCTGTCTGGTGTTGTGTGTGTGTGTGGGATCCCTAATTAGAGGCAGCTGCTATGCATTACCTCTAATTAGGGATCTTACTTATATGTCTGTGTTCCACTCCGTTGGCGTGGTTCATTGTTGTATATTGTCTCGTGTCGTGCTACGTGTGTTCCTTTTCATTATTTGTTATTTTGTATGGTTCGTCATCTAGTTCATTAAATAAATATGTCGAACTATCGATACGCTGCGCCTTGGTCTCTCTACACACCCGAACGTGACACGCAGTTGCAAATGAGAACTTGTTCTCAACTGACCTACCTGGTTAAATAAAGGTGAAATAAAAAGGGGCCAGATGTATACAGAATGGTGTCGTCTGCGTAGAGATGGATCAGAGAGTCACCAGCAGCGAGAGCGACATCGTTGATGTATATAGAGAAAAGGGTTGGCCCAAGAATTGAACCCTGTGGCACCCCCATAGAGACTGCCAGAGGACCGGACAATAGGCCCTCTGATTTGACACACTGAACTATGTCTGAGAAGTAGTTGGAGAACCAGGCAAGGCAATCACTTGAGAAACCAAGGCTGTTGAGTCTGCCAATAAGAATGCGGTGATTGACAGAGCCGAAAGCCTTGGCCAGGTCGATGAAGACGGCTGCACAGTACTGTCTTCTATCGATGGTGGTTATGATATCGTTTAGTACCTTGAGCGTAGCTGAGGTGCACCCATGACCAGCTCAGAAACAAGATTACATAGCAGAGGGGTGGGATTCGAAGTGGTCAGTGATCTGTTTATTAACTTGGCTTTCGAAGACTTTAGAAAGGCAGGGCAGGATAGATATAGGTCTATAACAGTTTGGGTCTAGAGTGTCTCCCCCTTTGAAGAGGGGGATGACCGCGGCAGCTTTCCAATCTCTAGGGATTTCAGACGATACGAAAGAGAGGTTGAACAGGCTAGTAATAGGGGTTGCAACAATTTTGACGGATAATTTTAGAAAGAAAGGGTCCAGATTGTCTAGCCCTGCAGATTTGTAGGGGTCCAGATTTAGCAGCTCTTTCAGAACATCAGCTGTCTAGATTTGGGTGAAGGAGAAGCGGGGGGCGGGGGGGGATTGGGGGGGTACAGATTTGTTGGCCGGGGTAGGGGTAGCCAGGTGGAAAGCATGGCCAGCCGTAGCAAAATGCTTATTGAAATTTTCGATTATCGTGAATTTATCGGTGGTGACAGTGTTTCCTAGCCTCAATGCAGTGGGCAACTGGGAGGAGATGCTCTTATTCTCCATGGACTTTACAGTGTCCCAGAACTTTTTGGAATTAGTACTACAGGATGCACATTTCTGTTTGAAAAAGCTGGCCTTTGCTTTTCTAACTGACTGTGTGTATTTGTTCCTGACTTCCCTGAAAAGTTGCATATCGCGGGGGCTATTCGATGCTAACGTTAGCCTACATAGCTTGAACTTCTGAAGAGGGAAAATGTTTTATTTCTTAATTTTCCAAAAGCTAACCAAACAAAAACATAATTACTTTTACGAGACGTGTTTGTGCTGCCATGTGCACAATTTCTAACTTATTTACATTCGTATGTCGACTTCACCATATTGATGTTAAGATTTTGAGTTTCGTACAAGCATCAATTGAATTATGGGGCGTTCTGGTCCCGAAGTGAACATAAGTGTAGACTCTCAAACTCTACTAAAAACGAGGGCTGAGGGGCTTACATTGCAAACTTCCCTTGCTTGGCTAATCATTTGGACCGTCCGCCAAGATGGCGACGGGGATTCCCCCCAAGGGCATAAGGCGAGGGTAAGTGGACGAGGGTGTGTCTTTTAAGTGTTTGGACCGCAGCCGGTGTGAATAATGTGGTAGGCTACGTGAATAACGTGCTATGCCTCCACCTGTAATGTTTGATTTTGATTTATAAGTCAAGTTTACAGTGGAAGCTGCTTCACTCAACTCTGCCTCACGCCCCACCACTATAGAGTTTAGTTAGCTTCTTAGCTCGATTTGAATATTATGAGCCTATTTTTCCTCTAACGAGCTAATCCATTTAATAGCAACTGGTTTATAGGAAGAGAGTGGCTGGAATACTCAGTTCCTGCAGATGCTGTATTTTTGTTCCAATGTCGAAAGTTCTGTATTGGGTCTAATGCTAAAGCAGCAACCTGATCTCAGTTTCACCTAACTGAGAGCATGCTATTGATAGAACCAAAGGATTCGCTAGGCACGCATCAAGCAAGGAGAATGTAAAATGCACTGCACTGTGGAAAGACAAACCAAGTTTGATGTGCTATGGGAACTGAGGTGTCAACACTCGTTAATGATAGGCAGCTGGCAAGAACTCATTTCCCACTTTGACCAACGTGTTCAGTCAGCACAGACGAAGCATGCTACACCCAAGGAAAGCTCAACTAATCCAATTGGCATTTGAGAGGCAACCTACAACATTTCGGATGTTAACAGAGCATCAAGGAGGCTGCAACTCTTCTGGAAAGTTAAGAAACAGTCTAATATCGGTAGTATAGCCAGTGGCGTCATTTTCAGCAGAAAACAAGGCTATGCAATGGCAAAATGACTTATTTAGAGACTGTGTCCACATGTGTATTGAAGTGTTTTGTGCCATATCGCAACGTGTTGCAGAACTCATTAGCGGCATGATTTACCATGTTTGAAGCGGGCCTATAGGCCTATCTATTCTTCAAGACAGCTGTGCATGGCTGAATTTCACTGCAGTAGGCTGTTTTGATTATTTGCCTTCACTTTTTGTTTACTGTTAATGTAACTATGCCTAAATATAGATTGTGTCATGTCTTTATCAATATCATATTTTGTTTATAGGCCTATAGTAGGCCTACGGCTGTTTTTGTTCTGTTTACATTCATTCGTTCATATTCGCAATTGTCTGTATTTAAGCCAAACTGCTATTCAGTATTTTTGTTTTGCATGAAAATCTAGCCTACTACTTTCAGCATTTAGTTTGCATTATGTTGGTAAGTCTGCTGTGTGTACGGCTGCATTCACACAGGCTGTTGGTAATAGGTGAATTGCTCTATCTATCTTGTAGCCTATATTAATTGCCAAAATGGCCTTGCTTTAATGTGTAGGGCACTGTCCATTGTGCTTATACAGAACAGCGGAGATGGGCTACAGATTTCGCGCCAAACCTGTCACTTCAAAAGCACCCAATAGTCTCGGAGTCTCGGCATTTGAACTCGTTTATTTTTGGTATAGCGTGATATAAGCATAATTCAGTATCTTTCCGATGCAAGAACCCCCAAAAAGTTTTCCCCCCTCACCGATTTCAACTGCCCCCTTAGTCACTTTCTCCTCGCCCGGGCCTGAATGAGGATGAAGAGGAACTGGCAGCCAGCAGCCTATCATCATATTCATCCTGTTTTCATAGTCAATTTCATACACTATAGGTAACAACAGGGGACATGAATTTGTCATCCTGCTATCAAACTGTTTTGAGTGCACTTAGGTGTGCTGTACAGAACAACTTCGAAACGTCACCATAAGACTAGACAAGATGGTTTAAGGACAGAGTTTGAATGTCGGCTCCTCCTTCATATTTCTATTTGACCAAGAGCAAATAAAAAGTTGAAATAAATATTCAATACTCAAGGCATAACTACAGATGAAAGAAATACTTCCTAAGGTATACCCAGTGTTTCTGTGGGGTCCATTGGATGTACATTAGCAATACACTTAGTAACAGCTAATAATTTAATCAGCTCCACTGTAAAACATAACATAGATACATTAACTGAGGTTTAGTTTCTAGAAATGCTTAACATTATTGAGGTCATTCAATCTCTGACACCTTTTAGACAATGAATGTAGATTAGATGAGAGAAAGAAAAGCAATTACTCTGGAACATTTGCATTCAAGGGTAATACTCAGAGACGTCCACCTATTATTCATCAAAGGCTCAATTCTAATTGCAATTAGTGGCTTAATACCAAGCTTTGTAGGGCCAGGTACAACTTTTAGTCTCTCTGACATGCATCCAGGATTTTCAGGTTGTTGAGTTTTCATGCTAAGCCACAGCACACCTGGGAAAGTTTTTTTTTTTTTTTTGCTTCCAATGCGCCCTAATTGGCTTAATTAATAATGGCCTCTTTTCCTCTCCTTTGTAGAGGAACAAATGAATTTGAATCGCCCTCTAAAGAATTTAATCACTCACTAGCCATCTTCGACAGAGCTCTTATTATTTACACTAATTTTTTTTAAATGACAAAGTGACAAGGTCACCTATGCACAAAGCAGAGTTTAGTCCACTCCACAGGCTAATCAATAGAGACAGGGGAAATCTGACTGGTTTCTCTTCGCTGCTGCTTGGCTTCTTAAGGTCATCTAGGCTCTAGTGCATCAGACGTCACAACGGTAATGTGTTGTTAAGAAAGAGAGAAAATCATTTGTAATGCAAATAATGGAATCCCACTGCAAAAGCCACCGCCATGGGTCAATTATGCTCTTTTCTTGTTTTATGGGCTGCCTATAAAATAGTTTATTTATTGAGTTGCTGAATTTCCTAATGCACCACTTTCCATCTACGTGCCCATTTAGACATTCACTTCCCACAGAGAACAGAATATTTGACATTTTGTGAGAAAATTCATGTAACATGAAAAAAATACTAGATTTTGCTGTAACAAGATTCCTATTCCTAGGCGCTTTTCGGATATGCTTCATGCATACGCAAATTACATCAGAGGGCATAGGATCAAAGGAAACCGTTGCAATTATGATTATTTGACAATTCCAGCTTTGACAAATATGCACAACATCACTGAAGACCATCATCATCATCATCATCAGAATGTAAAGTGACTAGATGGTGAAGTGTTAATCCATCATATTTGGTTAATTTCCCCACTCTTGTTTTTATGATGATAGTTATTAGCTTTTCACATACTGCTAACATGCATGACCCCGGAGCCAGGAGAGATCCAGGAGAGGGATTAGGACTGCTTCAGTTCCCCCTCTGGTGTTTTATCGTCGGTCAGTGTCCTCCGTCATCCTGGCTGACTAAACCAGTAAATGAATGATGATGAGGATAGGAGGGAGGGGTTTTGAGCACTAGGTATTATACATACAAAATACTATGAAGTAAAACATATTTGTATTTAGTGCAATTTCACTGTGTTTGCTAAATTAGACTTATTACCACAACGTTGATGAGACTTGCTTTTTGGTTATTAGAGATTACAGTAAATGTAATTGGATTATTATCTACCTCAATTTTAGGAGTCATCAATTTAATATTTTAAATCAAACTTCTCCCTTAAATGTATAAAATTGAATACACTTTTTAAACCCTTTACTCAAGCACTTTGAAGTCATGGAGACATAACAGCTTTGTGATGCTTCACACAACATTCATTTCAAAAGGTTTTTAAACCTTAAATACCGAAGGGATTTTCCCAAGCAGCTCTCTGTGGCATTGTCATTCAGTGATACCAATAGTTCTTCTGAAATACTGCATTAATACATACGTCAGTAGTACGACTTTTCCCTTGCCCTGTAAAATATGCCATCTGTTCTACCAGCTGCAATAAGCAGCATAACTCATAATCTAAGCATTTTCATTTAGAATTATGATTTGATATCAACAAACTTTACAGATATCAGTCAACTCGATCTACTTTCAATTCAATGAGCAAAATGTCCCCAGAGATATAGCACAGTGGACAGATTGTTGCGCAGGCACTTGAGACAAAGGGAAGCCTCTTACGCAAAGCAAAAAAATACTTGAGTCAGTCCTGCTAAAGATGTAGAGGCATCGGCATAAAAGTTTAAAATGCGATGTAATTCCTGTAAATGGTGAGACAAGGCTGTGCATTATCAAACCAAATAATGACATGTGAAGTGCTACGGCTCATTCACTGTAATCTGTGATTTATATCGCTGAGGTAGTGTGACAGTTAGGAGAAAAAACAACGAGGCCGGGTGGCAGCCGTGGGTTATTGAGTGTGACAGTTAGGAGAAAAAACCAAGAGGCCGGGTGGCAGACGTGGGTTATTGAGTGACAGTTAGGAGAGAAAACAACGAGGCCGGGTGGCAGCCGTGGGTTATTGAGTGTGAAGAGCAGCCAATGAAGCACTGAGTGACATCACCAAGTCTCTGATGGCACACAGATGAGCCTCTAGTTTAATCTGTCATCACTGGCCTGTACCTCCACCCCTCTCCATTGGCTGTCAGCCAAGGCCTATGGAACATGACAGAAACACATCAATGACTATTCCATTCTAACACACTTCCACCTTACCCCTCCTCCGATCTCTATTGATGGATATCTTCATTCAGTCTTCCACTGCCAATATCATAGTTATCTTCCAAGAAAATGTACTCACTAAAAGCAAAAGGGATATTACCACACATGAACTCTTATGGCCCTAGCCTGCACTGGGAGCAGCTGAATAGTTTCCCTTAACTAACTTACTTGGGGTCACCGTTCCTTTGGAAGCATAGGTCATCAATGACTCCTCTCGGTTGCACTCTGTTCTGAGCTGTCTTCTTCAGCTCGTTCCACCCGATAATCAGCCTCAGGCACCCACCTCCAGGTTTTTTCTAGTTTCCCTTTAGCCTGCTTTTACCTTCTGTCCGAGAACCTCTCAGGCCTTAGGGCCTTGGAAAGATGGAGATGCTGAGAAGGGCTTTTGAAGCTTGAGAAGATCCACGCCCTCTTGTCTACTCCTATTAGGACGTACATGTGAAACAGCATTTTAGGGGCCGTAGCACGGCCACGCCTCCATATGTCCTCTCTCCGTGTTAATAACGTGCTCACACTGCGTATGAATATTATGTAAAATTAGCTCAATTATCTTTGACAGCTCATTACCATACACATTGACCAGGTTTCCCCACTGTCTTTCCTCAGTAGTAATTCTTACCTTCTCCCGTTGCTCGAGGTGAATAATGATTTACATAATTATAGAGCACATTTTTTGGAAGAGGCGTTTGCCAGTTTGTCTCTGTCCATGATCCTTCTCTGTTCCCCTTTTTTAATGTAAATCCCTCATTTAGATGTGTATCAGAGGGTATTCAGTGGAGTTAGAGTGAAACAGTGCTCTATTAAGTTTGATTAATTCAATTAAATTGATATTGCATACTGATTTTTCTCCACTAGTTATTAATGACCTTTTCCCTATGTGGTGATTATGGGATTTGCTGCAGCACTTTAATTCCAAAGTTTCCAACTTTGTTATACTAGCTATGGCTTTTAGAATACTTCATTCTGGTTGTGGTCCTTTTTGTAGGGGAACGAATCTGGAGTTTTAACTGACCAGAGAGTGTGAACTCGATGACTGGCTAGAAAAGCAGCAGCAGACAGAGCATCAGATGGAAGCGTTATTATTGGTGGTACTATTCCATCCGGAGTTGTGTGACCGAACAGTGACAGTCACACTTTGACTACAAACCCCTAACAGCTGGAACATCTGACTTCTTGTTTGCAATCAAAGCTTAAAACATGAAAAACGTCAACTTGAGGCTGGGTTTTATCGGTTGTTTTGCTCGTAATTTGCTTTTCCAGCTGTCCCTTTACTTGACTATTTACTTTGGGAAATAAAGGCTTCTGTCTGTAGCAGTGGTGGTTTTAGAATGTAAATCTTGGTGGGGCAAACAAAACAAAAAAGTGGGATGCATGCCAGCAAATTCACCACACAACACAACACTAAACAATACATTAATTGCACTATAACGGTGACAAACGGTGCCCACAAACTGTTAGGGTTTACATAAAGCTGTCCCATCAGCAGAGTCCCAACAGCAGTCCCAACACTTTACCACTGCTGCACCTCAATCAATCAATTTATCAAATGTATTCATAAAGCCCTTTAAAAATCAAATGTATTTCCCCTTGGCTATCAGCGAAACAGTTCATTCAGCCTCATTTACTGCCTTTAAAAAAACATTGCTAATATGGCTGACTTGCTTAAACAAATGTGGTTTCTACTGACAATTGAGATGTCCAAACTGTGGAACGACAAGCAGATAAGAGGCAATCGGTAATTTCAATTAAGACATTAATGAGCGAGCGACGACGGAAATAGTCAATATAACTATTTGTTCAGCACTTTTGAAATGTACAGCGACAGAATTCAGAACATGGGCCGTTCTTAGTGTTCTCCTTGTACACCAAGTCAGAACCATAGGATAAATAAAGGGGGGATTTAAGCAGACAATAAAAGCTCCTATAATATTTGATGATTACATTTCTCTTAAACAGGTTATAGGCTACATGTCCACCACCAAGTTAGAACAGAGGTGAAAATAGACCAAATTATTAGGGTGAGTCACATGGGCTACTAACAGCTTACTACACAACATTCACTTTGCATTACTTTCTTAACTACAGTATACATATCTCTCTGGCATCCTACATAATTTATGAAGCAGTGTAACAGTTTTGCTTCTGTCCCTCTCCTAGCACACACCTGGGCTCGAGCCAGGAACCCTCTGCACACATTGACAACAGTCACCCTCGAAGCAACGTTAACCATCGCTCTACAAAAGCTTTGGCTCTTGAGTGTCATCACAGATTGAAACACACCGGTTACAGCAGCATAAGACATTTTTTGACTCGCGTTGTTGTGATGTACTTGAACAGGAAAGTGTCGCGGTGGTCCTTTGTGGGCAAATTTTGTCATCAAAGAGAAAGATGCTCGAGTTGAATGACTGTTCAAAATGTATTTTCACAGTTTGAGCTGTGCATTACTGACTTCCCAGTTGCAATGCTTGGAGTTAGCCACTGTCACCGATTCCTTACAAACTCATTGTTGAATTTGCGATCTACAAATTGTTGTTTATGTCCAATGGCCGATGAGCACCGATACGTTTTATCTATATTTTCTCTTCATATGACAAGGATTAAAACGTATGATGACTTCTAGCTAAGATTTTGACATGAGCAGTCCAATCAAAGCTACTGTACATATAACGTGATTTGACGTCATTTCTGTGGACAATGACCTTGATCCTTCTTGGAAGGGTACTTGTAATATAACTCTATGGCTGGACCCAAAGGGCTGATTGATGTCCACCCTTACTAAGAATTTGAAATAGGAAAGCACTGAGCTAGGCTGAAACACCTGCATTTTGGAGCTGCCTTACTCAAGAAAACAAAAAAGAGACCATGTTTGTATGCAGCTTTATTAACAAAATGTTATATATATATTTTTTTTTTATTATTTTTTTTATTTTACATTGTTTGCAAACTGATATGTGACACGTATGCCAAATTAACATGCAAAACAGGCAGGTAAAACAGGTATTTATTTTTATTTTTTTTGCTAAAAATGTGGGTCTCAAAAGCCCCACCTGCCCCGAATGACGAGTTGCTACTGGTCTGTAGACAAAAGTTTGCAGCAAACACATCTCTAAAAATTATGTTAAAGTCAGCAGGATCAATTGGTACCGGTCAATGTCTTCTGTCTGAACCTAAAAAAGGCCATCACATTACAACTATCCATGATGCAGTAAATTGGTTCAAGCTGACCTTTGACACTGAAAATGCGCTGGAGTCCTACGCAACGATGGATCTTTTTAACCTGAACGTCACTACATCCAGGTCCGGTGCGTACCCATCCCTCACATGGACAGCACTGTCATTGGGCCAGATGAACACTGATCCGCATGGTTCCAGTAGGAGGCACAACTTCCTCCTGCTCCATCCATCCAGACCCCATCCAGATCAATCCATAACAAGGCCCACCTGATCCGTCTCACACCCTCACCTTCCTCGCACCATTAACACGAAGAACGAATGATACCCTGTCTGACACACACAAGAGAGAGAGTAAAACAGACAAGACATACCCTCCATCTTGATTTCTTTGCCCACTGTAGGGAAATCTGTGTCGTTGGTTTTGGTGTGGTCACAAAGAAGAGAGAGGGAGAGCACCACACTGAGAATGTACAAATTCCCCTCTGGTATCACAATTTAATTTAGCCCGATTCTTACTGAGGCATTTTCTGCCTTCTGAGAAACAAAATAGGTAAACAGAAGCTTGCAGCATTATCCAATCAGCATTGATTTAATCTAAAACAAGTTCATAGCCAATGCATGGTCAACATGTATTGTGTACGCAATAACACTTCCCCCTTACATTTGTAAGACATTGATTTCTGTGTTGAGAATATTCGGCCTTCGGGAGACACTGACTGTATTGTAATTGTATTCTCTTATTAGATTTCCTACTATGTGGAAATGTCTTTTTTTTTTTTCTCAAATATAAATGGCTAATAATGAAATGTAATCACTTATGAGTGTAGAGGAAAGAGTGATTAAAGTAGGCTGGCAGCAGTGTAATCCTGTTCGGACCGTGCACCATTACCAGACAAATTGGGGCCTGCTTCCTGCTTCCCGCTTTTCATTTCCAGTCTGCTGCCTTCTATCCAGTGTTATACAGGCATCTGATTTCATGGGTTTCAGCGAACGGGTTGACTTAATGTAGAGGGGAACTATGCATGGAGCCTCCTGCTGTGCAACTCTTAAATGCAGTTTAGTTATGCCAGACAAAATGTTGTGTTCCAAGGCCCTGTCCTGATGGCAACTCTCTCTGCGTCTCGTGAAATACGGTTTAGTGAGGGGTGGAGAAAAAGTGAAGCTGGAGGGTCGACCGTTGGTTAAGATGTCCCAATCAAAATATTTTTAGTTTCTACAAGTCAGACGTCAAACATGTGGAAAATTACATGAGGAGGAAAATTCAAACGAGATTCAACTGCTTTTTAGTTTCATTGACCCTTGACGTAACAAGGTCAAAAATGAAGATGTTTTTTTTCTATGGTACTCAAGCTTAGATAGCTAGAGCAGTTCAAGCTCTCGTTTCATCTTCAAACATTATAATTACTTTGGTACGCTTGAAGATAAAAATGACAGGGAAAATAACTGAATATTGTTTTAATTGCAGTGTCAACTGTAACTCATCTCACCATCTGATGATGTATCTTCCTGTGTTTAAGTCAGCGACTTGCAATCCGTGTATGCCGATCATTTACCCGAAGAGTAATGAATCGGTGAACTGTGTAATTGCGTCGCGCACAATACAGGTCACTTTCATTAGCAACCTCTGAGATGTGTGTCACTGTGCAGTGGCTGCTCACTGCTGATGAATTCTGGGAGAGATATAATTTATTAGATAAAGTGGTGGGATCACTTTTTTTTTTATGGCCGCTGGCCTGCAGGTTTAGACTGTCACTTCATTATGGTCCTTTACGTCAGGCTGTGGTTAGCAATAAGCAGGAACATTATGTTTCATGCAAATGACCTGCTCTAATGACCACATTAGGGGTTTTAAACTCCGTTTAGGAAATTATTAGAATATATAGATGGACATTTTAGTGACACACACATTCTCACATGGCACAATAATGCATGGAACCATTCCCAATATCATTGTGTATGAGAAATAATATGGAACATGGCCGAATCATTCTCCATTGTTTTTCCCTATTGGAAATGCATTCCTGACCCAATGGGATCACAAGTCTAGTCTCAGCTTTAAAGCGAATTGGTGATGTTAATGTGTTGGAGAAAAGAGGAATATTTCATTTTTGGAGAATGCAACAAAACAGCTGTTCCTGTGTATTCCAACACACTAATGACGACTTTTCTCCCCCCCTTTCTCTCTCTCTTTCTCCTCTCTCTCTGTCAGGAAACAGCTGGGGCAGTAGACTTGATTTATCTATAAAGGTATAGGTGTTGGATTTTAGTATGATGTGCCTTGGTTAAAAGGCATGGCACCTGCAGGGTCCTCATTGCTAACCAACCAGAGTTTTACTTGCTACTAGCTATACATTACACATCAGGTAAACCCCCCCCCCCCCCCCCCCCCCCCTACACCAATGTTATTTATTGATAATGTATTTCTGGTTGCTGGAGGCAATGTTTCCAGGACTACACAATGTAATTTAAACAAATTAATTCCAGGACAGTTTTGTTCACAAAGGTTACCAGAAACATAGATAGTTTGCGAACGCACAATGTCCAAGACATTAACTCTGCAGAGTGGTGTCTAAATATCAGCGACCACCATTCAGACCAGTCACTAGAATGACTTCTGGGTGGAAATAATTAATGGCCTGGGAGGCTGCAGCTGTTGTTGGAGCTTCGTTATTTCCATTCACATAGTCTCGGAATCAATTGTCTATGTCATGATCTTACACTAGTGGAATGACGGTGACAATCACTTTTCATTTTTTATGTCTTCCGCTAAGGAAAACAAAGCTGGGGAAAAACTGTGGCAGATGACCGTTACAGCAGAAGGTTATAAAAAAAGTAATGGAGAAAACATTTGTTTGATTACCAGCCTCTCCGGGTCACTGGGCGCTTCTGATCCGTTTAGCTTGCAGTAATAGTCTTCCTTGTCCCCTTGGGGGGCCAGTGCTGAAGCTTGGGAGAGGGATGCACTGAACACTGACTTACTGTATATACACTGATCAAAAATATAAACGCAATATTTTTTATTTTTTTATATTTCACCTTTATTTAACTCATTTACAACTGCGACCTGGCCAAGACAAAGCAAAGCAGTGCGACAAACAACAACAACACAGTAAACAAACATATGTAAAGTGTTTGTCCCATGTTTCATGAGATAAAATAGAAAAATATCAGAAATGTTCTATATGCACAAAAAGCTTATTTCTCTCAAATGTTGTGCACAAATGTGTTTACATCCCTGTTAGTGAGCATTTATCCTTTGCCAAGATAATCCATCAACCTGACAGGTGTGGCGTATCAAGAAGCTGATTAAACAGCATGATCATTACAAGTATCATATTCAACACTCTATTCCATGCGTCACTGATTGTACGAATCAGAATAGGGATTTTAATCAGTTAATATTAAAGAAATGGTGTGAAAAAAATGTATATTGGATCTGCACTGGTGGCTGTTCAATCTCACTGGAAAAGGTTGATTGAGACAGAAAAGTAATACCATTTACATCATCGACGCTCAAATAAAATTGATAGCAATGAAGGCATCATGCTCATGCATCTAAGTTAACAATTAACCCAAATAATCTCCTTGTAATGACCTTTCATAATAATATATTGTGATAATTGACACTGGTATCGACTCCACCCCCTTCCTCATTGTCTTTTAGCGTCCACTGTCTCTCCTTTTAAGCTGATGCATATTCAACCTCACTAAAATGCCTGCCAAATGTCTCTGGGATTAAAGAGTACTCCAACTCTGTCAGCTTTCCCTCTGAATCTACTGTCGCCATGGTGTTGCCGTGGCAGCACCAGACTGTGGCCTAAGGCGATAGTGATTTGACAGTGCATGAGTATGTGTCTGCATGTGAGTCAAGGATGCATTGACAGGTGAGAGGAAACGGTAGCCTATCTCTCCACTGCAGTTGTTTCCTTGGGGAGTCTGTAAGAAGTGAAGTTTACTGCAGTGGCATAGAATACCAAACTTTTTTTTTATCCCCTCATGAAAGACAGTGGAATGTTTACTTATCTTTCTGGAATGTTTAATTATCTAGTGGATTTAACTGTTTGAAATTTCCATTAGCAGCCGGCTGGCCGCCCACAGCACAAAAATATGTATTTTTCTATGCATGTAATCCTCTGACTCAATTTAATGTTTTCCTCAGCAAGGCAGGTTAGTGCAACTCTCAAGGGTACAGCAAGTGTGCTCCATGTGGGATTTTAACACAATCCTACACCAAAAAATCGATGTCTGCCTCTACACCACCTACTCACTGGGGCCCCAGAACATGTTTTAATAATGATTGGTAGTATTCATTAGCAGCTGTTGGGTTGCACAAATACCCTTGGCGTGAAACTGACAAGGTGACATCTTAACTGAATGTCTTTGTTAGTAATGATAACAAGGTTGGCCTAATTTGTCTTGAAAGTATGAACAGTATGATTTATAGAGAACATCAATATGCACTGGGGGCCAAAAGTTTGGAATATTACTCATTCAAGGGTTTTTCTTTATTTGCAGTATTTTTTTACATTGTAGAATAAAAGTAAAGGCATCAGAACTATGACATAACACATATGGAATCATTTAGTAACCAAAAAGAATACCATGAGTGTGCATAGCTGTCAAGTCAAAGGGTGGCTACTTTGAAGAATCTCAAATATAAAATATATTTAGATTTGTTTAACACTTTTTTTGGTTACTACATGATTCCATATGTGTTATGTCATAGTTTTGATGTCTTCACTTTTATTCTACAATGTAAAAAATAGTGCAAATAAAGAGAAACCCAAACGTTTGGCCCCCAGTGTATACTGAAAAAATACAGTATATAAATGCAACATGCAACAATTTTTTAAAGATTTTGCTGAGTTTACAGTTCATATAAGGAAATAAGTCAATTGAAATACATTCTCTAGGCCCTAATTTATGGATTTCACATGACTGGGAATACAGATATGCATCTGTTGTTCACAAATACCTTAAAAAAACAAACAAGCGTGGATCTGAAAACCAGTCAGTATCTGGAGTGACCACCATTTGCCTCATGCAGTGCGACACATCTCCTTTGCATAGAGTTGAATTGCCATCAATAAAATGCAAACCGCTCGCCCACACGACGCCACACATGTGGTTTGCGTTTGTGAGGCAGGTTGAACGTTGGAGGCGCCTTATGGTAGAGACATGAACAGTAAATTATCTGGCAACAGCTCTGGTGGACATTCTTACAGTCAACTTGCAAATTGCACGCTCCCTCAACTTGAGACATCTGTGGCATTGTGTGACAAAACTGCACATTTTAGAGTGGCCTTTTATTGTCCCCAGCACAAGGTGCACCTGTGTAATGATCATGCTGTTTAATTCGTTTCATTATGTCAAGTGGATGGATTATCTTGGTAAAGGTGAAATGCTCACTAACAGAGATGTAAACAAACATTTGAGAGAAATAAGCTTTTTGTATGTGTGGAAAATGTCCTGGCTTTTAAAAAAATGTAACATGGAAACATGGGACCAACACTTTACATGTTGCGTTTTATATTTTTGTTCAGTGTAGTTCTTCTGGAGCAGATGTGACCTGCTAGTTCAAAGCTGTGCAGTCTACCTCAGCATGATTTTGACCTTTTCATTAGAACTTAACGCTTTGAGTCTTTTTTTCATACCTTTTATTAAATAATTAAACTTTACTCTGGGAATGGGTTTGAGAAAAACTCAGGGATTCATAGGTTGTTTTTTTTCCCTCTCAACCATCTTCACACTACTCTTTGTGTGCCCCAGAGACAATCAGTTGCAAGGCCTTCATTTGCAAGATATTCATTCCAAAAGAGACGTTCACATTTTCATCTTGAAACCAATTCTTCACTGTGATGCATCTTACAGCTCAAAAGATTTTCAGATGTTGAAAGCATTCAACCCTGACCCCAAGGAAAACCTGATCACAATGTAGAACTTAGCAAGAAGGCTAATCATACGGTTTCCAAGAAACTGTCTGTTTTGCACTGCAATTGTTACAAAACATGGCAAAAGCCCAGTGAAATCCTCTCTCTACTTACTCCTAACATGTGGGATTATTTATGATTGACAACCAAGATCACCTGAGTTTTATTTATTTTTATGCATTATGTATCAGTGTTGTGACACAATTTAGCCTCTTTTGTTTCTGTTTTTTAGACTTTTCATTGGCATGCTGAGATGATGGTGAGTGAAGAAGTGAAGTTATGGTGCTGGTGGAGATGTCTGCTGTTCTACAGGCGCCTAACCAATTGTTGTTTTTCGCAATATTTGTGACTTATTTTGTACAGAATGTTTCTGCCACCGTCTCTTATGACCAAAAAGAGCTTCTGGATGTCAGGACAGAGACTACTCACCTCGGACGAAGAGTTTTCTTCAAAGAGTAAAACGGCAATGATGTACTTCAAACACCCCAAATCCCTGTGATTCGCAGGAGAAAGAGACGCCGTTATCGGGGATGTAGGTCGAGGTGCCTTGTAAGGATCCGACGGCGAGTGGGTAATCTGCCTTTACCATCAGTATTGCTAGCCAATGTACAATCATTGGAAAATAAATTAGACCAGGTACTTATGTTCCACCGAGTCGTGGCTGAACGACGACATGAATAACATACAGTTGACGGGTTTTAAGCTTTTTCGGCAGGATAGAACAGCGGCCTCTTGCAAGAAAAGGGGCGGTGGTCTATGTATATTTGTAAACAACAGCTGGTTCACGAAATCTAAGGAAGAGTATCTCATGCTGTAGACCACACTATTTTCCAAGAGTTTATCAATATTTTTCGTTGCTGTCTATATACCACCACAAACCAATGGTGACACTAAAACCGCACTCGATGAGCTGTATACGGCCATAAGCAAACAGAAAAATGCTCATCCAAAGGCGGTGCTCCTAGTGGCCCGGGGACATTAATGCAGGGAAACTCAAATCCCTAATTTACATCAGCATGTTAAATATGCAAACAGAGAGGCATACAAAGCCCCCCCTTGCCCTCCATTTGGCAAATCTGACCATAATTCTATCCTCCTAATTCCTGTTTACAAGCAAAAACTTAAGCAGGAAGCACCAGTGACTCGGTCAACAAGAAAGTGGTCAGATGAAGCAGATGCTAAGCTACAGGACTGTTGCTAGCACAGCCTGGAATATGTTCCGGGATTCTTCCTATGGCATTGAGGAGTACACCGCATCAGTCACTGCCTTCATCAATAAGTGCATCGATGACATCGTCCCCACAGTGACCGTACGTACATACCCCAACAAGAAGCCATGGATTACAGGCATGAGCTAAAAGAGCTGCCGCTTTCAAGGAGTGGGACTCTTACACGGAAGCCCGCTATGCCCTCCGACGAACCATCAAACAGGCAAAACTACACCGGCTCCGACTCTCGCCGGCTGTGGCAGGGCTTGCAAACTATTAGACTACAAAGGGAAGCACAGCCGCGAGCTGCCCAGTGACACAAGCCTACCAGACAAGCTAAATTACTTCTATGCTCGCTTCAGGGCATGTAACACTGAAGCATGCATGAGAGCATTACTAGGACGTGTACTCCGAGCATGCACTGACCAACTGTCTTCACTGACATTTTCAACCTGTCCTTGACCGAGTCTGTAATAACAACATGTTTCAAGCAGACCACCATAGTCCCTGTGCCCAAGAACACTAAGGTAACCTGCTTAAATGACTACCGACCCGTAGCACTCACGTTTGTAGCCATGAAGTGCTTTGAAAGTATGGTCATGGCTCACATCAAAACCATTATCCCAGAAACTCTAGACCCACTCCAATTTGCATACCTCCCCAACAGATCCACAGATGATGCAATCTCTATTGCACTCAACACTACCCTTTCCCACCTGGACAAAAGTAAAACCTATGTGAGAATGCTATTCCTTGCCTACAGCTCAGCCTCACACCATAGTGCCCTCAAAGCTCATCACTAAGCTGACCCTGGGTCTAAACACCCCCCTCCTCAACTGGATCCTGGACTTCCTGACGGGCCGCCCCCAGGTGGTAAGGGTAGGCAACAACACATCTGCCACGCTGATCCTCAACACGGGGGCCCCTCTGGGGTGCGTACTCAGTCCCCTCCTGTACTCCCTGTTCACTCATGACTGCATGGCCAGGCACGACTCCAACACCATCATCAAGTTTGCAGATGACACAACAGTGGTAGGCCTGATCACCAACAATGATGAGACAGCCTACAAGGAGGAGGTCAGAGACCTGGCCTTGTGGTGCCAGGACAACAACCTCTCCATCAACGTGATCAAGACAAAGGAGATTATTGTGGACTACAGGAAAAGGAGGACCGAGCACGCCCCCATTCTCATCGACGGTGCTGTAGTTGAGCAGGTTGAAAGCTTCAACTATCATGGTCCAAACACATTAAGATGCACGGCAAGCGGTACCGGTGTGCCATGTCTAGGTCCAAAAGGCTTCTTAACAGCTTCTATCCCCAAGCCATAAGACTCTTGAACAGCTGATCAAATGGCCACCAGACCCCTCTTTTACACTGCTGCTACTCTCTGTCTATGCATAGTCACTTTAACTCTACCTACATATTACCTCAATTACCTTGACTAACCGGTGCCCCTGCACATTGACTCTGTACTGGTACCCCTGTATAAAGCCTCGCTATTGTTATTTTACTGCTGCTATTTAATACTTATGTTTTCTATTTTTTTCTTAACTTCTTAAAGCATTGTTGGTTAAGGGCTTGTAGGTAAGCATTTCACTGTAAGGTCTACACCTGTTGTATTCGGCGCATGTGACAAATAACATTTGATTTGATTTGAAATAAGAGACTGACATGCAAAACTCAAACATATGCACAAACCAGGACATTGAGCTTTGAAGGATTTACTATTAAGATTCAAACCACACATGGATCCCTAGTTACAATGGACAGTAGAATAATGGCATTCTCTCTGACTGCCTCCAGTCATGTGTCTAACTTATTAACATTTGAGAAATGCCTTTGCTCTGCCATTTAAAATAAATAAATAAATGTATCAGCCCCTTCATCACTACAGAAACATTGAGGGCTGGACTTCATACATCCAACATTGTGCTCTAGATCTTCGTTTTCCTCCCTTATCTTCCTCAGTCTAATGCAAGCTGATAAGACCTTAAATAGTGTGGACGAGAATTAAAAAAATATATATATATATGTCACTAACAGAATTGCCTCTGGCCCACATGTTGAGTTTGGATAAATAAGGGCAATAATAGGTTCAAACTGTGAAAAGTATTACAGATAAAACCCCTGTCAGAGGGAACTCACTGGCAATACCTCAAGGTCAATATGTTGCAGCCAGGAAGATGATAGTTGCCCGTTGCATCAGCCATTTGAGCTTGTTATATCTTTGAGAATTTAGACTGTGCAATTACTTTCAAATTAGCATTATTTATAAATGCATAAAACATATTAAATTGGTGTTAATCAACAAACAATTTGGAGGTGTCACGACTTTTCCATTGGTCTTGTCGTCTTTCATACCTGGTTTAGATTCCATCATCATTATGTGTGCATATATACCCTCTTCTCCCCCCATGTCCTTTGTGCGTGATTGTTGTTTGTCAGAGTTATATTCACACTGGAATCTTGTGTATTTTACACATGTGTTTGTTTCCGGGCCTTGTTGTGCCTATGTTATTATATTGTTGCCAGATGTTTGTACGTCTTCTGCTCTCGTGTTACTATTAAACTATCTTCCGTTGGAACTTCTCTCCTGCGCCTGACTCCCTCACACCCACTCAACCTGACGGAAGGCAAATGCATTGTAATTTATTTGCACCAGCATGAATAAAAAATCTAATAGCCTTAAAGGGATACTTTGAGATTATGGCAATGAAGCCCCTTTTATATACTTCCCCAGAGTCAGATGAACTCGTGGAGACCATTTGTATGTCTCTGCTTGCAGTTTAAAGGAAGCTGCTAACTAGTGTTAGCGCAATTGACTCGCAAAACTACCTCTAACTTCCTTCATACTGGACGTATAGACAATCAAGTGGTATCCATGAGTTCAACTCTGGGGACGTAGATCAAGGGCTTCATTGCCAAAATCCCAAAGTATCCCTTTAATACAGTAAGACACTCTTAACCATTTTGTCCCTGTTCAAGGCTATGTATACCATTAGGAAATTATAACAATTAAATAATATGTCTAGTCAGGCTCAAGTGTTTGAGCAACAGCATTGCAATAACATTATAATATCAATTTCAACTGCACATGACCTTGAATGGGCTTTCCTTGTTGGACTAGGCATACTCAGAGGACAATAAAGACATTGACCTTGAAATAGTATATTCATGAATACTAGTAAAAAATGGTTCAAATGAGACACAAACTAGAAGAGTTTTGTGCTCCATACTGCTTATCCTTCAAGATGGACTGATGTGTTGGTTATGTCTCCAAGTTCAAACAAAGATGGCCAAAATAATCTGGCCAAATGACACCTGACATGAGCACTATATGCATTCTACCGAGTGGCAGAGTGGCGCAGTGGTCTAAGGCACAGTGCAAGAGTGGTCACTACAGTCTGTTTCGAATCCAGGCTGTATCACATCCGTAGGGCGACGCACAACAGACGAGCAAATGTCTTTTATGCTCACTTCGAGACAAGCAACACTGAAGCATGCCTGAGAGCACCAGCTGTTCCAGATGACTGTGTGATCACTCTCCGTAGCCTATGTGAGAAAGACCTTTGAACAGGTCAACGTTCACAAAGCCTGGTGGTCAGACGGATTACCAGGATGTGTACTCAAAGTATTCGCAGACCATTTGGCAAGTGTCTACACTGACATTTTCAACCTCTCCCTGACCGAGTCTGTAATACCTACATGTTTCAAACAGACCACCATACTCCCTGTGCCCAAGAAAGCAATGGTAACCTGCCTAAATGATTACCGCCCTGATGCACTTTGGTAGCCATGAAGTGTGTTGTAAGGCTTGTCATGGCTCACATCAACACCATCATGCCAGAAACCCTAGATCCAAACGGCCCTTTCCAACCTGGACAAAAGGAACATCTATGTGAGAATGCTGTTCATTGACTACAGCTCAGCATTCAACACCATAGTGCTCACAAAGCTCATCACTAAGCAAAGGACCCTGGGATTAAACACCTCCCTCTGCAACTAGATCCTGGACTTCCTGACGGGCCGCCCCAGGTGGTAAGGGTAGGCAATGTGGTGCCAGGATAACAACCTCTCCCTCAATGTGAGCAAGACAAAGGAGCTGATCGTGGACTATAGGAAAAGGAGGGTCGAACACGCCCCCATTAACATCGACGGGGCTGAAGTGGAGCAGGTGTAGAGTTTCAAGTTCCTTACAAACTATCATGGTCCAAACACACCAAGTTGCGACGAGGGCACGACAACACCTTTTCCCCCTCAGCAGACCGAAAAGATTTGGCATGGGTCCCCAGATCCTCAAAGTTCTACAGTTGCACCATCGAGAGCATCCTGACCGGTTGCGTCACCGCCTGGTATGGCAACTGCTCTGCATCTGACAGTAAGGCGCTACAGAGGGCAGTGCGTACGGCCCAGTGCATCACAGGGTCCAAGCTTCCTGACATCCACAACCTATATACCAGGCGGTGTCAGAGGAAGGCCCAAAATTTTGTTTTGAACATTCCAGTCACCCAAGTCATATACTGTTCTCTCTTTGTTACCGCACGGCAAGTGGTACCGGATTCTAGGACCAAAACTCGCTGTTTGTTATCTATGCATAGTCACTTTACAAATGACCTCAACTAACCTGTTCCCCAGCAGATTGACTCGGTACCGGTACCCCTTGTATATAACCTCGTTATTGTAATGTAATTGTCTTGTTTTTATTACATTTCTTACTTTAGTTTATTTGTTCTTAAACTGCATTGTTGGTTAAGGGCTTGTAAGTAAGCATTTCACGTTAAGGTCTACACCTGTTGTATATGGCGCATGTGACAAATACAATTTGATTTGATATGATGAGCTGCTACCTCAAATAATTGTCTCACATTCGGATTGTAGAGAATTTCTGAGCTGTTGCTGAAGTTGATTTCTTGTTCTGGCATGAGGCAAACAAACAAGCTGAGGCTAGTTCACTTTTCTTCGCTCCCTGTCATGGTTTCCCCTGACATTGGATTACACTGGGCTAAAACGGCAGGCCTTAGTCTCCCCATCTCGCAAACTTCCGAAAACACCTTTTCACAGTGTGCTGATGGGAGATGTGAATAATGTTGTATCCAACCAACACGATATTAAAAGAGCTGACAGATGGAAGGCCAAGGGTCTAAATTTTGACTGAAGGTAGAAAGTCTATTTGTTCAGGCCTGGGCAGCAGAATGTTGCCAATAGGAAAAATTACTGATGTTACCTTAGAAACAGGTTGAGCATTAGACTGATGATGGAAAGCATTAAAATGTAGGGGCGGTGGGATGTGGTTTGCTCATAGCTATTTTTGTGAAACCATGAGTGAGAGTGTCATTCCAGTTTATTTAATCTGTTGTGTTATATTAGATATTACTATGGCAAGTAAATGTGGCATTGTGTCAATTGAGAACTATTGTGTAAATCAGTGGTTCTCAATTCTCTCATCAAAGACCCCTAGCTGTTCCAGAGCTAGCACATCTGATTAAACTTGACAATTAACACAGTAATCTAACCTATGGCATTTTAACAATATTGTATGGCTAACCAGAAAGAAGAACCCTGTATTGTTCGGTTACTGGCCCAACACCCTAACCACTAGGCTACCTGCCACCCCTAAAGCTACAAGTCAATGAAAGGTAATAAATAAATAAATAAATAAATAAATAAATAAATAAATAATCATTTAAGACCATTTTTTTGTTACATAATCGTTGGCAAATGTTTTTCTTGTAAAATCTCCAGCAACAGGGGTCCCCCTAGGTGTGGGCCCTGTTGCAGTCACCCCACGCCACCCTAACTCCACTTCTGTATAGAACCTTTTGTTTTTACTGACTAGAACCAATATATGCTGTAGAAGCAATGGTAACCATTGGGGAGAAGAGGGAAGGAGAGAAAGGAAAGTGAGAGAGGTCCCATATTGCGTTCAAATCCAACAGAATAACCTGCAGCTGGCCTTGTGAATAAAACACAAGCATGAATCCGCATGAAGCTGACCCCAGAGGAATAGGGAATATCACTTAGGCCTTATTGTGTGGGGGATTGATCCCCAGCTCAAATGTTCAGAGCCCATACAATGTGAAGGGTTTGGCTATCATGTAAGACGTCCATTAAGTAAAGCTGAGCGAGGGAGGCCTTGTTGGGCCTGAAAGGTTGTCATCCTTTAGATGGGTTTTAAAATGCACACGGGGGAGAGCGAGATGGGGAGTTTAACTGTAAACGCAAAAACTTTTCTCCAGATGTTTTATTTATCTTTTACCCAGAACAGAGGAGGAAGAGGGGAACTAGGCAAAAATATGTGTAATGGGTCAAATAGTTTCTCAAAGAACAACTGCTGTTGTCAATTGTATTGTGTAAAAACAAATTGCTAAAAATTACATGTGCAAAAGTCCTTATTACTACTTTACTGCTACACTTTGACCTGAAAAAACATCTCTCATCCCCACAGCTGTTATTAAGCTTCCCCCTGATTTTAACAGATAAACAAGCACCACTTAATATCAAAAGCATCTGTTTGTTGACAGGTATTTATCCAATGTCTTCATTCTCCCAGTATAGGAAGTTCAGCGTCATCAAGTCACTATGTTGTGACCAAGGGAACAATCAGGGATATTGAAGTTGGGCGGTGAAGTACTTGTCAAAATTTTTTGGCTTAAAAAAGGTGAAAAATATCTGTAGCAATCGCACTACAAACCACAACCACCCCGGCTTGACAAACTTTTGAACTAATAAACGTTTGACCAACTTTAACATTTTGATTCATGGTTTCGCTAAAATGCACAAAATGACCATATTGCTCACAATATGGGCCAAAGTAATCATGGACCATTTGAGATTTCATCCGTTGTGTAAACCAATGTTCATTGTGATACATTATTTGTATGTTTCAGGGTCACTAAGCACTATCAAAGTCCTGCTGTGACTTTATCAAAGGCCAAAGTCTAAATTTAAGGATACATATGCTAATATTAAGAATTTAAAAGGATAATTTGCTTCACACAATAAAGGTCTGCAAGGTCACTTGCCTCCCATATTCAGTAAATAAGCTTTGAGGCAATTTTAGAGTTGCTATTTTTCCTCTCCTTTTCCTCTGTTTTATTTCCTGATTGCCTGTGAATGGATACAGAGATATCCACCACAGTAATTAACCACTATTCACTGCAGCCTTGCAGCTCTTGTAATCTTCTACGATTGTGTCTGTTAATGTAAATTGCCATTTTGAGCAGGACAGACTGTCCCCAAACCAAAGTGCCCGCATGCCCATACTGTCGGAGTATCTTTGACTGCTCGTTCATGCTGGAGTCCCGTAGGAGAGAGAATCAGTCTCCTGTTATTTATTTTTCTACTCCCCCGCCATCTGGAATGTGAATAGTCAGACCCACCTGGACTGGGAAGTGACAGATGTCCTCAGGAGAGAGAGACTTTTAAATGCCCAGGGTTTATTTTACAGATCACAAGAGAACTTTTCACCAGGGTGATTTTACAACAATCCTTTCCCTAATTTCAAAATGTTTATATATATATTTTTATTTTCTTATTATTTTTTATAAACCACATCAGATATAAAATAAAACAGACAAAATTAAATTGAATGAAAACCACAAAATTAGACAAAACTTTGACTATTCAGAAGAAAAAAAACCCATTTAATTCCCACAACAAAACCAATCCATGTTCAACATCACAAAAACCCTCCTCACAACACCATCTGTTTTTGAAAAAGTCTAAAAATGTTTGTCAATTTACAAAAAGTTTAATCCACTTTTACTCTTATTTTTTTTACAAGGGCTTTAAACAAACCCACCAGGCTAACGTCTGACCCCTCTATCTTAGATTTGTGTGTTTTGTATATTGCTAATTTAGCCTGTCCTGTTAGAAAATGTTGCACTTTGTTTGTGATTTCTGTTGAATTGAAAACTGTTTTCGTAAAACAGTACCTTTAGTCTTTCATACATGGCCTCCAGACACTCAAAAAGACCAAGTAATCTACGACAATCACAAAAGAAATGAAATACGGTCTCTTTCTCCAGACAAAAAGGACAAGATGGTAATATTATAGGATTAATACGAGACACAAACACATTAGTGGGGATAGCTGAGTGCAACACCCTCCACTGCATGTCTCCCAGTTGTTTTAGTATAGGAGGTTTGTATAGAATCCTCAAAGAGGGGGAGACTTCCTCTGTGATTCGCAAATGCCGCCTCCACCCATTATCCACCCATTATCCACCCATTATCCACCCGCTGCTTCAGTTGTGCTGTATGTTGTACTTTCACACATACCTGGTATAAGGCCTTCTTATCGAAGGATGAAAACTCGCCTTCAAATACTAGCAAGCTCTCATCACCCACACACCCCCTCACTACCTTTCGGGATGACATCTATCTCTGGAAAATTATTTTCATAGTTTGTTGATTGACTAGTTGGAGACGGTATTTGAAAAGGACATGCAATTTTAACTCCCCTTAAATCATTTTCCAAAGTCATAATCGACCTAATGCCTACCTCCTTTGCCAAGTCTTGTGCGCTCTGCCACCCATCTTCAGATGGCACAAGCAGGTGTTTAAGCTGGGTTACTCCAGCTTTCACAAATGCAGAGTACAGGCTCTGAGATGGTAACAAAAAACTGGGAAACAACTGATTATAAAACAGAGGTTCTTCAACTCCATTGTGTTGTTCTCCTGTTCTGACAAATTGAAACATTTTCCATCCATTGAGAACTGTTCCATATCCCAGTTTATATTGGCTGATGCTGCTCTCTGAAACTGATTTAAACATTGAGTCAATACATTCACATCTCCCTGTGATCTTATTATCACCGTCACATCATCTGCATATGCTGTGAGCTTCACTGACTGAGGGATACCCACCCCAGGTGCAGAAACCCCAATCAGTTTAGCTCTCAGAGAGATCAACAGTGGTTCAATGGCAGTATCATAGATTAAACCAGAAAGGGCGCAGCCTTGGCGTATTCCCCTGGATACTGGGAAAGATCAGGTGAGATTACCAATAATTTTTGTCATACTATGAACATTCTTGTAAAGTAAACTAATCATGAAAATACATTTTGGGACCAAACCAAACGAGTCTCGAATAAAAAGGTGTGATCAAATGTTTTTTCTTGATCAAGAGACAAAACCCCCACATCCATTCCATAATGGGAAGCCGCCGCTATAATATCTCTGGCCAGGAATAGATTGTCAAACATTGATCGCTCAGGTATACAGTATGTTTGATCTATGTGTATGATTGACCCCAATACCTTTTTTTATCTATTAGTGAGTGCTTTAGAGAGAATCTTGTAGTCCAAACAAAGGAGGCTGACAGGCCTCCAGTTCTTCAGGAGACCAAGGTCTCCCTTCTTAGGTAACAAAGTCAAGACAGCATGTCTGCAGCTAAGTGGGAGCGTACCCGCCTTCACACTCAACCGCATGAAAATCAGGCCCAACAAGGTTCCAGAAGCGTTTATAGAACTCCGCTGTCAGGCCATCTAATCCAGGGGAGCAACCTGGATTCTGCTGCTGGGCTGCTTCCATTAGCTCACTAAAGGAGAGTGGTTGTTCCAGCCCCATTACATCTACAACCTCTAGTTGCGGAAGTCCTTGTAACAATTCCTCTCTTGCTGCATCCTGGCAGCTCTCTGCTTTATACATGTCCTGGTAAAAAGAGAGGGCAGCAGAGCAGATCTCCCCATTGTCCACAAGTTCTCTTCCGTTTGGGAGCTTTAGAGATTGTATCAACCTTTTTTCAACCTGTACCTTTTCTGTTGACTAAGTTCTTCCAAAGTAGATTTCCTCATAGCAACGGTACATGAACTCAAAAAGAGCTTAAAGTCAGGAAAATAAGATGCAATATACATTTTCTGCTGCCCTTTTAGTGTCATCTAGAAATTCATTTATTTTAGTCTCTGAGTTTGGTTTCTTTTTACCTTTCTGGCTTGACTCCGATGTATCACTCAGAGCTTCCATATCCATTGTTTCGTCCACAACAATATCTTCATATTCTTCTTTCTCCGATAACTGCTCATCGCTTGATTACACTTCTTTACTCCATCCACCGTGCAAGAGTGGTTTGTCGCTTCCTTTCTCCAAAACGCGCATTCTCAGAGTGAGCGTGGCCTCACTCTCTGCCTCTGGACGTTTTCTCTGCAGCCTGGCCTGTTTCCTCATACCCTCCTGGTTAAGCATCAGCCCGCCATCTGGATGCGACATCGGTGTTACAACATTCGACTCCAGCGTTGAGTCCAAAGACCTGACCTCCCCCGCTTCACTAGCCAAAGGCTGAGCAACAGGAAGCATCATCTCTCCAGTCACCAAAGGTTGCACTGTGTCAAGCGCAACAGGTGACATAGACGGGTGCAGGCCATTTCTCATCCTCCTCCGGTGTCGGTTCATCCACTTCCCCAGTTTTTTGGATCTCTCCTTGTACTGGGAGCAAATCCACCGTTGGCAAACCTTGTGCACCAGCCTCCTCCCGATCATTCTCCGCACCTCTCCCCTCGATGTCAGCTGCTGCGCCCGGTTCTCTGGCTCTCCGACAGGAGGCTCACCGCCTCTTGCATCGCCCTCTTTCCCCTTGTCTTTATTGGGGCAGGTTTTCCTAACATGCCCCCCGGTCACCACAAGCAAAAATCATGTAGTCCTTTCCACCACTTGATTCGAAGAGCTACGTCGAGTGGCTCAGTTTGAGAATTCAAAATCATATACTTTTGTCTTCTGAAACATTCAATATGACTTATTTCCTCATTTTGAATTCCCAACGTTAGGAACTTAATAGGAGATATCAGCTTTTCATACCGTGACAGCATTTCTCTCTAACATCTCATTCTCAAAAAAAGGCGGACAGTTCGATATGATTACTTTTTTTGATGACGATGACAGGGGTAAAACAGGCACACACAGAACGTTAATCATGAATCCATCTTCTACCAGTTGGTTTACCATTGCTATTTCCGATTAGATAAAAAAACTAAAGCTTTGTTCGTTCTTGAGGCGGCTATGCTGTTTGGCCCGCGAACGACTTCTGCAATAACTTTCAAACATTGCTCCACTGATATCAATGCATTTAGAATGCACTTTCCTCCATGCCTTGGTGTAAGCTTCGGCCTGGGTCTTCCGGTTGCTTCCATGGCTTCCCTAGCCAAAACGTTTGTCTATTCAGACCTAGTGTTTTGGCACTAGGCCACACCAAACTGTGTGTGTGTGTGTGTGTGAGACCCCCCCTGGCTTGTGGATGTCCCCATTCTCTCTCACAGTGACAGGTGCAATTTGAACTCTCAGAAATAACATTCTATCATTGATTTAAAATGTTAGACCAAGTACAGGATGGCTTGTGTCCAATTCAATGTGTTATGTCATGAAAGTAGCCAGAGGTCTCTCTCTCTACCAGACTCTACAAACTTGACACTTTTAGATCTTTTCGGAACACCCAAAACATATGGCTAAAACCTCAATTCACCTACCTGGATATCATCCTGTAAGAGGCTTAGGAATCATGTTATAACCTCTCTCAGCCAAAATAAAGAGGAAGATAAGCTAAACAGAAGTGGCTTGGACTCTGGGTATGTTTAGGTTAATCTAAAGGTGCAAAAGCTCAGCAAGATGTGTTAGAGCCAGGAGTTTTTAGTGCTGCATGCGGTTTAGCCTGGATCTGCTCCAAACTCACTGGCACTCACTACCTTTCGCCTTCAAATGTGCCTGGCCAGCTTTTCCATTCACACCCATGAAAACACTCACTTGGGATTATCATAACCAGTGTAGAAATGGTAATGGGTTACTTCGGGATTTTGAAGGAAGCACAAACCCAGACAGACATCATAAATGACTGTTCAGTTACAACAACACTTTTAAGCTGTAGGCTTCGTAGTGCACTTGGGAGTAAAAAGGCATTCACATCTACAAGAGAACATTCACATAAAATGCATTTGTCGTGTGCACTCTGCATAATAAAAAAACACACTTAAGGCATTTTCACACTCTTTTTCATCTGGGGCGAACAGTCTCACATTTTCCCATTGCCATGTTCACCGCAGGGAAAGGTTTTGCCTTTCATCCCTATTTACAAAAAGGAATGTTTTCTCGCTGTGTTGAACTGGGAGCTTCAGGGTGAGGTATAAAACAATTAAACATGCAACTAAGTACATTGTAACAACTTATCGTGTAATATCAAACAACAGTTTGATATTACACGATACTAACAACAGTAAACCGACAAACGTACCACATATTAAGTTGGAACAAAACTAAGTAGAATTTCTTACTTTAGTCTTTCTGTCACTAACATCCAGAAGGCGAGGTCAGTACAGGTGCATCAAAGCTGGGACAGAGAGACTGAAAAACAGCCGTCAGACTGTTAAATAGCCATCACTAGCACATTAGAGGCTGCTGCCTATAGACATAGCCTATAAATCACTGGCCACTTTAATAAATGGAACACTAGCCACTTTAATAATGTTTACATATCTTGCATTACTCATCTCATATATATATATACTGTATTCTATACTATTCTACTGTATCTTAGTCTATGCCACTCTGACATCGCTCGTCCATCTATTTATATATTGTTAATTCCATTCCTTTACTTAGATTTGTGTGTATTTGCTATATGTTGTGAAATTGTTAGATATTACTTGCTAAATATTACTGCACTGTCGGAGCTAGAAACACAAGCATTTCTCTACACCTGCAATAACATCTGCTAAACACGCATGTGACCAATACAATTTTGAAATCTCTTTCTCTGAGCAATTGTATTAGTATAAAATACTAATACAATTCATACAATATAGCTCAGTAATTGAATTATTTATTTTATACAGTCTTTATCAAGCGTGTCTAAAATTTCGGACCCCACTGTATTTTTCTTCAGAGGGAAGCGAGGCCTCAAAGGGAATATATTTCCATAGCGCAGTGAGAAGGTCCAGCATAATCCTCACTCACCTGCCGATATGGTGGCACAGTGACAGTGTCGCGCAGCAGACACATTATTGAGCCAACCCTGGGAAATTGGGTCAATGGCAAGTCTATAGAGCTCGAGAGGCAATGAGATTCAGGAGGAAGATGTGAGTCTGGCCTTTTCGATCTCTCCCGTAGCCTCTCTGGTGGACAGGTCTATGATGGTTTTAGTTAGGCTTGAATGAAGATGTAAGCTTATTGATTCATCTAACCACATTACTCTCTCCTCCACTTCAGGATTTATGAGATACAGCAGCCAAAGATACATTTCAGCGATGGTTATGGTATTGTGACCAGGGTGAGAGATTACTGTGTCGGCTCAATAAGTTGCTTTATGATTCTTAAATGCATGGTACAGTATAGGGACAGAGTGTGGTATTTCACCTGAGGTCTACTGTAAGCGCCATGACATCATTTTCTCTATAGTCTTGATCAGGTTTCAGATGGCTAAAGGCTATGTGGCAAAGTGATTGGTGTTATCCAGTTCGCGCACAATCTTGTTAGAATTTTTTAAATTTAAATTCACTTTACCGCCAAAACACTTGGAGATTTCCCTTTTAGAAAAGTGCCTAGCTTGTCAATCTCAGTATTAGTGTCTGCCAATCGGCCCATAGCTAAAGACCATAGGAGACCTGATAGTTGCCATACGTACGATAAGTGGTAGTAGTCTAAATAGAATAAAATCTCATCAAATTTTATTTGTCACATACGCCGAATAAATAGTGTTTAGTAAAAAATAGATAAGTAACATTTTTTAATAACAAATAATTAAAGAGCAGTGGTAAAATAGCAGTAGCGAGGATATATATATATATATATATATATGTGTATATGTGTATGTGTCGTATGTATGTTATGTATGTATGTATGTATGTATATATATATATATATATATATATATATATGTGTGTGTAGGTAATTAAGGTAATATGTACATGTAGATAGAGTTAAAGTGACTATGCATAGATAATAAACAGAGAGTAGCAGCAGTGTAAAAGAGGGGTCTGGTGGCCTTTTGATTAGGTGTCCAGGAGTCTTATGGCTTGGGGATATGCCAAATCTTTTCAGTCTCCTGAGGAGGCATAGGCTTTGTCGTGCCCTCTTCACGACTATCTTGGTGTGTTTGGACCATGGTGTTGAACACTGAGCTCACGTAGGTGTTTGTTTTGTTCAGGTGGGAAAGGGCAGTGTGGAGTGCATTCGAGATTGCATCATCTGTGGATCTGTTGGGGTGGTATGCAAATTGGAGTGGGTCTAGGGTTTCTGGGATAATGGTGTTGATGTGAGCCATGACCAGCCTTTCAAAGCACTTCATGGCTACAGACGTGAGTGCTGTGGGTCGGTAGTCATTTAGGCAGGTTACTTTAGTGTTCTTGGGCACAAGGATTATGGTGGTCTGCTTGAAACTTGTTGGTATTACAGACTCAGTCAGGGATAGGTTGAAAATGTCAGTGACGATGCTTGCCAGTTGGTTAGCGCATGCTCGGAGTACCCGTCCTGCTAATCCGGCCTTGTGAATGTTGAGCTCTTTAAAGGTCTTACTCACATCGGCTACGGAGAGTGAGATCACACAGTCGTCCGGAACAGCTGATGCTCTCATGCATGTTTCAGTGTTACTTGCCTCGAATCGAGGATAGAAGCAATTTAGCTCGTCTGGTAGGCTCGTGTCACTGGGCAGCTTGCGGCTGTCCTTCCCTTTTTAGTCTGTAATAGTTTGCAAGCCCTGTCACATCCCGACGTGCGTCGGAGCCGGTGTAGTACGATTCAATCTTAGTCCTGTATTGATGCTTTGCCTGTTTGATGGTTCGTCGAAGGGCATAGAAGGATTTCTTATAAGTGTTTGGGTTAGAGTCCCACTCCTTGAAAGCGGCAGCTATACCCTTTCAGCTCAGTGCGGATGTTGCCTGTAATCCATGGCTTCTGGTTGGGATATGTACGTACAGTCACTGTGGGGACGACGTCATCGATGCACTTATTGATGAAGCCAGTGACTGATGTGGTGTACTCCTCAATGCCATCATAAAAATCCCGTAACATATTCCAGTCTGTGCTAGCCAAACAGTCCTGTCACTTAGCATATGCGTCAACTGATCACTTCTTTATTGACCGAGTCACTGGTGCTTCCTGCTTTAGTTTTTGCTTGTAAGCAGGAATCAGGAGGATAGAATTGTGGTCAGATTTGCCAAATGGAGTGAGAGCTTTGTACGCTTCTCTGTGTGTTGAGTAAAGGTTCCCCCCCCCCCCCCCCCCCCCCGGTTGCACATTTAACATGCTGGTAGAAATGAGGTAAAACGGATTTAATTTCCCTGCATTAAAGTCCTCGCCACTAGGAGTGCCGCCTCTGGATGAGCATTTTCCTGTTTGCTTATGGCCTTATACAGCTCATTGAGTGCCGTCTTAGTGCCACCTTTGTGGTGGTAAATAGACAGCTACGAAAAATATAGATAAACTCTCTTGGTAAATAGTGTGGTCTACAGCTTATCATGAGATACTCTACCTCGGGTGAGCAAAACCTTGAGACTTCTTTAATATTAGATTTTGTGCACCAGTTGTTGTTTACAAATATACACAGACCGCCACCCCTTGTCTTACCTGAGGCAGCTGATCTATATTGCCTATACAGCATAAACCCCGGCAGTTGTATGTTATCCATGTCGTCGTTCAGCCACGACTCTTTAATGTCCCGTTGGTAGGATATATGTGATCATAGCCCGTCTATTTTGTTTTCCAATGATTGTACGTTGGCTAATATGACGGATGGTAGAGGCAGATTACCCACTTGCCTTCGGATCCTTACAAGACAACCCAACCTAAGTCCCCGATATCTCTCTCTTTCTCATGCCAATGACGGGGATTTGGGCCTTGTCGGGTGTCTGAAGCAAATCCTTGGCGTCCGACTCGTTAATGAAAATATCTTCGTCCAGTACGAGGTGAGGAATCGCTGTCCTGATATCCAGAAGCTCTTTTCGGTCATAAGAGACGGTGGCAGAAACATTATATACAAAATAAGTTACAAATAACGCAAAAAACCCCACAAAACAATAGCACAATTGGTTAGGAGCCCGTAAAACGTCAGCCATCTCCTCCGGCGCCATTCAATGGAATATTATCTGTACTTCCTTTGAGTGAGCTTTTGAATTGCATTTGTGACTAAAAAGGTGTTTGATTTAAACGCACATCCAGTAACTATCGGTTAGATGGATTTGTGCCGCTTTAGATGACAGTGAAAGAAAAAAAGTCCTATAAACTTGACTATGGCTGTGCATCTAAGAACAAATTCCCTTCATCTGAATATTTCAGGAAATTAGTGAGGTAAGACTGAACAATTTGTCTAATGGGCTTTGTTTATAATCTCATCAAGCTGCGCCAAGAGGTAACGTAGCTTTAAAAAAAAAAGTATATATCCAGCTTTAAATAAACATCCGATTTTGATAACGGAGTTTGCTGAGAAGACTCAAAACAGCCCTTCAATCATTGAGAGATTTAACAATACCTCAGCCTGATGCACAGTGGGATCAGTTGACTTTGTTATGAGCTGCATGCTGACTTGTAATAATAAGAACTGAAGTGATTGTGCCTGTCGGACTGACATTTCTAGCAGTTGACATCATTGTGTGTGTGTGTGGACTCTTGCGTGTGTGTGTGTGTGTGTGTGTGATATGAGATTGTGATTGCACAGGCCGTGTATGAGTGCTGTCGTCCAGGGCAGACACTCTTCATCCTCCTGGTCCGTTTGAGGGATTGGATTGTTGGCCCTCTCCACCCTGCCACTGCATTGATAACATCCAGTAATCAAAAAGCACTATTGACTCAGCCCATATTGCCAGTCACTCACATCGGCAGAAGTCACTGACCACTCTCTGGCCACCTGGGTGTGGTGATGGCTGATAAAAGAGAAGAAGGATAATTAAATGCATACTTCTCTGAAAGCCTTTTTATTCAGTTTTGACAAATGTCACAATCGGATCCCTCTCAACAACCGCTGCACGATTGGAAGACCTTTAAGATCACTTATGCTCAAATATAATGTTAAACCATTAATCAGTGGGAGAGTGGCATGATATGTCAGCTAGACAGTGGACAGTAGGGGGAGAGCTGTCAGGAAGTGGGGGGGGGGGTGGTCTTCACAGGGGCCAGCAGGGGGCACTGTGACTCCTGACAGTGCCATGGTGATGAAGGGTCTTATCAAAATGGAGTGCTTGTGTATATGTACATGTTTGGTATTCCGCTTGTGTTCATCCCTCCATTCAATTCCTGATGCTTCTCTGGGATGTGAAGTAAAGTCCCCCTGGCTCACCACTCATTTCAATGTGGAGAATTGGGGAATATTTGGTTGATACGTTGATCAATTAGATTACAATATATTTTCACCCACTCAAAAAGACAGCCAAAAGTTTGTTGAATTTACAGTGTTATCACTGCGCTTTTAACCATTTAAAAGCACAACAAAGTTAAAATGGGAATATAATGTCATATATTTTGTTTATTTATACAACAGATGAACGTGTTATCACTGTGCTTCATCTAACAGCATAACCAAATTACTTGGATTGCAGTTGAGATTACATTGAAGTACAGTGAAGTGCAAGTGGTCAATGCCGTTGCAGATTATTAAAGCATCTGTGAAGATTTTCACAGACCTGCAACCTTTGCATGCTATGTTGAACATACACGCTTTATAGGATTACATAAGAAGACATAATACATTGTTACAGTAACCTCAGAATGTGGCCATGTGTTAGTCATTTTAAGGTTGAATAAATACTGTTAACATTAGTTTGTAAGAACGCCTTAACTGTAGGCTATTTGCTGTATTACAAAGGCAATATAGAGTTTGGTTGTATTTTGATGACAGCACAACCAAATATCAACATTTAAACCTGAACCACTGGTTTAATAGTATTCCTTAACTTTTATTTTTGGTTGAGATGGAGAAGTGAATACTGTATCATTAACTTGTTGACAAGTTAATAGGCTATTTACTGTATTGCAGAAGTAATACTGAATAGTGTTTGGTTGTCAACGCAACCTAATATCAACATTTGAGAGAGATGCATGTTCTGCTTGGTTAGTTCCATCTGTGCCACTGAGTCTGGCTTTAATTCATGTTTGTCTACAAATGAATAATTGCTATATTGGATTCACGTCTCCATTTCAACCAAACATCCACGTTAAAGAATGATTAAACTTGAAATGCACTTTAAACACAGTTTGATTTGATTTAGATTTTTGGTTGAGATGGAGACATGAATCCAACATATTTATTATTAACTTGTAAATTCCATTTGAAACCAACCAAGGCTTGAAACCCTAGGACTGTATGTATTGTCTATTTTTAGTTTAATCCTGGGCTGAATTTAAACAATAGCTGTTGATTATTTACCAAGCGCTATAGGCCTAAATAATATCATTGACGATATACTGTATATGTATGAACAATTATGTTTACATTTGATCTCTGTTAAACCTACCCTTTGGAATGACTTTGATAGATACAATGACTAAGTGGAGATTTCTCAACAATCATTCTGACGATAGCACAATGGTAATAGTCAGTGACAAACATCTAAGCAGAGCTGGTCTTGGTTAAAACCCTGGATGGGAGACCAAAAGGATAGCTGTAGATAGTTCAACTCTCCAAAAGGAGGTGCTGCAAAGCCTTTAGTTTTTTTTGACATTGAAGATCTTACGTTGTTTCAAAGGTACAAATTCAACATTTTTTTATACAAAGTTTGTCTATGTTGAAAATTGGTTACCATGATTACATAATCCTGTGGTTTGAAATTTCACAAAACAGTTTACTTTGATTACTTTTTTCAAATCCAATGTATAAATCCACTTAGATTCCAGTTCACAATACGTTGACAAATTACGCTGAAACAACGTTGATTTAACCAGTTTGTGCTCCGTGGCCACCTACAGTAAAGCATGACAACCCTCCCTGCTCTGCTCACTTTTTAAACATACTCATTTAAATATCCTTCATTCTGACTGCTGGCCTGTGCAGCCACTGAGGAGGTAATCCACTTTGCATGTGGGCTAATAAGCAAAGCTTCCTCTCCTACTCTCTACTCTGCTCTCCGGATCTGTGGTGACTAGCACAATTATTCCGTTGTCTCCCAGCTTAATCCACCCGCTCTTGTTAGCTCTAATGGTTTCTCAACCCCTTGGTGTCTTTTTTTATTATTATTATTATATATATTTTTTTACTCTGCTCTTATTTGTGTTGCCGGCAGGGGGATCCCGCCATCTCATGAATATCAATAGCATGATTGATTGTCAGCGTGACCTTGTGTAGTAGGGAAACTACGTCTCGATTTCCTTCTGTCGTGTAATGACACCGAAGAGAGGCGTCTCGATTTGAAGAAATTAAAAGGGGTTTTCTTACATGTCTAAGGAAGAAAAGTAGAGGCCATAGAATGTTTGAAATTGCTGTCACTTCTTTTTCATTTGAATGTTCTGTCGTGGGTCCCTATCATGTTGTGTTGATTTATGTCATCATGACTGCAGTTACTGTACTGTGCACTGCAGCATTGAGAGATAACGGCAGTGCTATCTCAGAAATATGCAGTAAATCTCCATGTGTTCCCAATCTCCTCCTCTCCTCATCTTTATCGCTCTCATCCCTTCTCTCCCTGCCCTCCTCTTCCTCTCATGTATCCAACGTCTTCTTCCTTCTGCTGCTTTCCCCCTTAACCTCCTCCCTGTAAGTGCAACAGTCTGTGCACAGGATGCAGCGGCGTCTCGTAAACGCAGCATCCCTTTCGTTAATATGCAAGTCTCCGAGTCCTCCCAGTGCCACAGAAGAGATTCTCTCCCCATAATACGATTCTGCCTGCTCTCATCGCTGCTTTATGCCACATTCCTCTTTTAATGTTTTTTTATTTATTTTTTATCCCCCTTACTGCTCTATAAATCATTGGTTGTGACCGTTGCTGGGGCTCAGGTCCAGGGCTGGAGGCTGGAGGCTGGAGGTAGGGAGTGGGAGGTGGGGGGAGTAAGGCTGGGAACTGTTTGCCAGGGAGGGACTGACTGTCTGAATTCTTGGCTGAGGTGGGGACTGGACTGCTCTTGTTTCCCTCTAACGCCTATGTATGCCAAAGACTTACCATCATAAAGACGAGGGAGAGGTAGACATGAAGGGAATCATGGCGAATACGATTATCTCTTATTTTGGTGCTGCACTTACCTTATTTATCTGTATTTTTCTTTGTCTTCTTTCATGTAATGGCTGCATTATGAGCAGGCTATAAATGGAGTTTGGGGTTGTGGATATTTATTCGTGGTGGCGGTGGAGAGGACCATTGGGATCTTTGGAAGTGGGCCTTGCTAAGAGCATGAGTGCCCAGGGACAGTTGTGCAACAAACACTTTGTGTAACCGTCCGGAAATGTGTAAAGCAACGTAATCGTACGTGGAGAAAGTTAAATAAATAAACAAATAACATAACAAAACAAAATCCATTTAGAATCAGGATGAATGATGATTTGTGTTTAAATTGCAGTTCATTATGACAAATGTGGTATCAGTCACTAGACTGTAATAAGGACATCTGATTAAACATCATACAGAAGACCCATTTAATTAGAATTTTAAAAAAATGAAGCATGAAATGAACAAAATAAATGGAGTCGATGGAACAGAGTACAAATTCAGAAATGCTGAAATTTCTGATCCAACTCATCCTTCCATGAGCTGGATTAGGGAATGCAACATTTCTGAGGGTCACCTCTGCACAAAGTCATAATAGACATCACAAACATTAGCTGTACAAAACATTAAGAACACCTTTGTAATATTTAGTTGCACCACCCTCTTTTGCCCTCAGAACAGCCACAATTCGTCGGGGCAAGGACTCTACAGGGTGCCAAAAGACGTTCCACAGGGATGCTGGCCCATTTTGACTCCAATGCGTCCCACAGTTGTGTCAAAGTTGGCTGGACGTCCTTTGGGTGGTGGACCGTTCTTGATACACATGGGAAACTGTTGAGTGTGAAAAACCCAGCAGCGTTGCAGTTCTTGACACAAACCGGTGCACCTGGCACTGCAATACTCTGTTTAAAGGCACTTGAATCTTTTGTATTGCCCATTCACCCTCTGAATGGCAAACATACACAAACCATTTCTCAATTGTCTCAAGGCTTAAAAATCCTTCTTTAACCTGTCTCCTCCCCTTCATCTACACTGATTTTAAAACGTGGCATCAATAAGGGATCATAGCTTTAACCTGGATTCACCTGGTCAGTCTGTCATGGAAAGAGTATCATGTTCCTAATGTTTTGTGCACTCAGTGAATATTAAAATGGTTATGAATAAATGCATGCTGAAACAACACTTCACCCTGGGTTAAGATCAACTATTCACCCTGCAGTATTGATCATTACAAAGCAGGGCCTCTACTAGAGAGTGAAGGATTTTTAATGACCCCCCAATACTAGAAAAAACATGTCTGCGTCACGGGTCTTAACCTGTCCTCTAGACATATCTCAGTCACTTTGCATCAGTTGAAATGGTGCAGCCTCAGCTTCAGGTGACGAGTCAGATTAAGATACCAGCATTAGGAGATGCAGCCCCTGAGAGCTAGTCAATCTGTCAGTTATTATGTTTGAAAGAAACACTGATGTTGCTCTGGGCTGAAGCCAAATGAACACCTACTAGAGAACACACTGAACCAGAGAATTGTGTATGGCTTAGTTCTTGTTGTTGAAATGCTGTCTGTATTTTAAAGAAAACAGATTAGTAATGCACTATTGATAGCGTTAAAGGGTCCTGCTAGGACTGTCATAAGAATAATATTAAAACCATCATACAGTTATAAAGTAAGCAAACCACGTAACTGCCATGATGAAATAACAGGAAATCCTTTTGTTGCTTGTAATCTCTGCTTCCTTCATCCAATTAAATCTGTGTTCCAGGTAAAACAGTTGTAGAAAGTACCCAGAAAATGAATTATAGCAATCAACGATTAAAACATTTCCAATTATTTAAGTTACATTTAACCCAGGGCTAATTCACAATCACACACATATTAATATCTGTCATGATCAGTAATTCCAGGTGAAATCATCTTGTCTTTGTTTGTGTTTGCAAGTCGTCATTACTAGCTATGTGGTAACATGGGAATGCATTTATGTGTGGTGGGGTCTGTCATATGGAGCAGCAGTAATGTCACGATGGTGTGTAGAACTGGACCAAGGCACAGCGCAGTAATAGTTAGTCATACTTTATTTGACTAGAAACAAGAAAACGCAGCAAACAACCAAAGTAGTGTGTGTGTGTGTGTGTGTGTGTGTGTGTGTGTGTGTGTGTGTGTGTGTCACACAAGCACAACAACACAACAATGTCCCACAACACAGGTGGAAAATGAAGCAACTTAAATAAGTTGGACGTCGGGCCTGGACTGTGCACCGACACAGAGGAAGGCTCCGGCCATGGAGCTAAGCTGGACGTCGGGCCTGGACTGTGCACCGACGCAGAGGAAGGCTCCACCATGGAGCTAAGCTGGACGTCGGGCCTGGACTGTGCACCGACGCAGAGGAAGGCTCCACCATGGAGCTAAGCTGGACGTCGGGCCTGGACTGTGCACCGACGCAGAGGAAGGCTCCGGCCATGGAGCTAAGCTGGACGTTGGGCCTGGACTGTGCACCGACGCAGAGGAAGGCTCCGGCCATGGAGCTAAGCTGGACGTCGGGCCTGGACTGTGCACCGACGCAGAGGAAGGCTCTGGCCATGGAGCTAAGCTGGACGTCGGGCCTGGACTGTGCACCGACGCAGAGGAAGGCTCTGGCCATGGAGCTAAGCTGGACGTCGGGCCTGGACTGTGCACTGACGCAGAGGAAGGCTCCGGCCATGGAGCAGCAGGGCGGGGAATACGCACTGGAGGCCTGGTGCGGGGAGCCTGTACAGGACGAACTGGTCTGGAGATGCGCACTGGAGGTCTGGTGCGGGAGGCTGGCATTGGACGGACTGGACTGGGAAGGCGCACTGCAGACACCTCAATCTCCACATCCGACGACTCGTCGTACTCCTCCCCTGACTGCAGGAGCTCTTCTTCCTCTCCCTTGTCCTTCGCTTTCCTCAAGAAACCTTCCGACCACAAGGTTAATGGCCCTGGACGTACCGGACTGGGCACATGCACTGGAGACCTGGTGCGGGAGGCTGGCACTGGACTTACCGGACTTGGGATGTGTACTGGAGATCCGCCGCAGGCGCTCTTCCTCTTCCTCATCCTTCGCTTCCCACATCCGCCATGGTCTGGGCATCGCCACTGGAGGTACCGGGCTGAGAACACGCACAGGGAGACCTGGTGCGGGAGGCTGGTACTGGACGTCCCGGACTGGGGATGCACATTGCGGGCACCATTAACGCTAAATCCGATTTATCAATTACCGTCATATACTCCCGCCAGGTACTCTTCCTCCTCACCGACTCTCCCAGACCACCTCCATAGCCCCCCCCCCCAAAGTTGTTTGGGGGTTCGTAAGGGCTGCTTGCCGGGTCTGCCTCCTGCCTCGTCGATGGGCCCCACGTCCCGCGGTGGTTCCGGGCTGGACTGTGACGGTCCTCCTCCTCGGAGTCGGTCTCAAAACCTCAGAGTAGTTCTGTCACAGTATAGCGCTGCTTGGCCCCGTGTTGGTGGGACATTCTGTCACGATGGTGTGTAAAACTGGACCAAGGCGCAGCGCAGTGATAGTTAGTCATATTTTATTTGACTAGAAACAAGAAAACGGAGCAAACAACCAAAGTAACGTGTGTGTGTGTGTGTGTGTGTGTGTCACACAAGCACAGGTGGAATATGAAGCAACTTAAATAGGATCCCCAGTTAGAGACAACGCCTAGCAGCTGCCTCTAATTGGGGACCAAACACAAATAAAACCATAGAGTTACATAGAACTCTTCTGTCAGGCCCTGACGGTGACAGCCATAGAGAAGCCAGAGGCTTCCCTACGGTCAGGACCTGACAAGTAAGCTGATGCATAGGGAGAAAAAAAAACCCTTGTTGCAGACAGAAATTCTATGTTTTGCTTGATTGATTTTAGATTAGCCGTTTAATGTTTGGAGAAAGTGCTCCGCTGCTGTCAGTTTATCAAAGGCTCTGTCTTGGCAGAAATGGAATGGCTCTGTGGCCCCATTAAACGGAGAAAGCAGGAAGCTCAAGGCTGATAGCAAACTCACTCGGACAGATAATAGTACAATTATGTTCCTTTCCATCACCAAGAGTGTTTGTTTAAAATGGAGCGACCCGCACGTAAACATAATTAAACACTAAGATTCATAGTGGAAATTGAGTATTCCTCCTCTTGTGACTGGATGAATCAAATTAATCCAAACATTAGAATACCAAATTATATGTGTGGGTGGGAGTGTGTATTATTAGAGGAATGGAGAGTTGATTTTGGGTGGACTACAAGCACACAGCAAATTAGCGGTTGGTTGGTATTAAGTGTTGCGAGTGTTTTGATTCTAGTGGGGTTAACACCAGTGGGATTGAAATTGATGCCACCTGCAGTGAATAAATTAAGTGTTATTTAATTTCCGTTAACTGAAAAAGACAAACGAGGAGCTTCATTAGAATAGTTGTTTTAATATCTCTGTTTCTGCTTGCAAATTAATTGATTAATTGACCTTATACTACACAGTAAGTAAATAAAACATTTAAAAACTAATTCAATCTGTTAGTGGTTGGACCTACAGTATTTCACCTGTTATTGAGATTGTTGTTCGAGTTTAGAGGGTTTAGGTAGGCAAGATTGATAAATGAGACTATCTTGGCAGTCACTCTAACTGCAGATTGCGGGTGATTAAAAGTTCCAATTGTTGGATATCTTAACTCTGGTTGGATTCCAATAGGAATTACAGTATATACAATTTTGCAAGCCAGCATAATGTGACTTGCCAATGTGGCCTGCAAACCAGGAGTGTCAGATCACTGTATTGGGGTAAAACTAGGCTGTCCAAGTATGATATTGTAAAAAAAAGTAACGTATTGTCATAAATAAGGCTACAGGACTGAAAGCCATCGAATGCAACAATCATGTCTCTGTCACTAGCAAACACATTCATGGTTGGTAGTGGTACCTCTAAAATTTCCCCAAAAGACACCCTGGGAAATAAATATGAAAAGAAAAATTACCCTACAGTGTTAAAAAAGCACCCCAAATAGTTACTGTAACACCACAGGTGCTAATTCCCTAACACTGAGCAAGCATCAGCTGTAATAAAGTATTCAATCACTTTTTTTAATTTAAGTCAGAATTTGCAACACCCGTGGTGGTGGGGTATTAGTTTATCAACACTTTTTGAAAAGTGTTAGTTTAACACTATTTCGGTCGGTCACATATTTAACACTAAGAATGTGTGTGGGTGTTAAAATTCAGATCTCAAATCTTCTGTGCATGGAGAGAGGTTTAGGTTAATCAAATGGGACCATTCTTTAACATTTCCCATCTGTGCTACAGTCCCAAGGAATTAAACGCTGGCTCGTAATGGACTTGCTTTAACACTGGGATTTTCAGACCCATGTGTTAATATGAATTTCAAATAGTCTAAAACAGAACTGGGGCATACCTTTACTTAAAAAGATAGATGGAGGACCTTGCCAGGTGTTTAAAAACATTGTGACCAATGAAACAGACTGCCCCCAATGTACCATTTTAAGCTCTTGATCAAGGCTGAGCAAGGCATGGGTAATCCCACCACAAAGTCTGCATAGAAATGTCATCGTCTCCATGGCACCAGTCAACTCCATGAGAATCTCTGAAGCCTAGCTGGACAACATCCAACACAGTCAGAGTTATTAAATCAGCTCTGTGCAAGACAATTAGATGACATTTAGACTCCAACCTGAAGGGACCCATGCCTGATTGAAGTCCACCCGTTACTGAACAAATGGACCACGATCTGGATAATCCATACTTCCATGACAAATGGCTCCAAATCTTTCAAGAATCCCGTTGCCTTGTCTTTTGGCAGGATGGATTTAAATCTTCCAGTCTACTGGTGTGTAGAGAGATGCTGTAGTAAACTTTGATTCCAAATATGTCTATGAACGAGGGAGTGTGTTTGTGTGGGGGGTGGTAAAGTTAAGATCTGTTTGAAAGTGCACGTAGCAGAGTCTTTCTAAAAAATATATTTTTAACCCTATTACCTAAAATTTATTCACAGACTTATGATCTTTCTTGCAGGTGTCTTTTAATTGAAAAACAACAGCTATCTTTAAATGTGGTGAGACGAACTGAATAGAAATTAAGAGTGAGCTGGCACGGTTAAATGTTTTGCTTGACGTAGCGATTTCATACAACCGCTCTCAACACTGCACTGGTTTTGGGTTGAATTCAGACATAACAGCGACCTCTTCACCTGCGAATCCGAGACCATGATGCGTTTGTTGTAGGCGTGGTAGCGAAGCAACCTTCATTTGCATGCAATTAAAATAAATTAATTTGCATTACCATTTCTCCTGACAGTGGAAGAACTGCTCTGGCACGCTGCATGAATCAAAGGCGTGCTTCACCCGCACCGTGCCGAAAGAGCGGCAGAGGCTGCCGAACTATCGTCAAAAGTCAGACGAGACGCACTTAATGGTTTCAGATGGCACTCTATCCCCACTCTTCCAAAGAAAGTTAAGTATTTTTTTTGTTGGGTTCGGCGATAGAGCAATGCTCAATCCATGCCTCAATTGTCTCTAGGCTTAAAAATCCTTCTTTAACCTGTCTCCTCCCCTTCATCTACGCTGATTGAAGTAAGACTGGCCAAGAATTCCTGGAAATGAGTTTCTGCTCTGTGACTGCTTTTTGCCTTTGGGCCATGTGAGAACTAGATTTTTTTCAAGGTTATGCAAAACAAACAAAACTATAAGAATGCCATAAGATTTCAAAATTGTTGGAGTTAATAAACTGACATAGAATCACTGACTCATTTTCCCTTGCCTTACTACTACTCCCTCCCTGGCTAAAATTCTACTTTTCTCCATCCTTGCCTCAGGGTTGTTTTCTCTCTGCTAGACTCTGCATAGCCACTGACATGCCACAGAAAAATCCTGCTTTAAATAAATGCCTGCTGGGAGTTTATCATCGAGACGCTGTGAACAGATAGGCAATCCTTCCTTGCCCAAGAAAACCAAATCCTTCAGGCCTTGTTATCATGGAGCACTGGTGTTGGTGGAGTTCTGATCAGAGATAGTGAAGGAATGATGGAAATAAGTAAAGAGCAGGAGAAGGACCAAAATTGTAATTGACAACAGAAAAGTATAATATACACTGGGGGCCAAAAGTTTGGAATATTACTCATTCAAGGGTTTCTCTTTATTTCCAGTATTTTTTACATTGTAGAATATGAGTAAATACATCAAAACTGTGACAAACACATATGGAATCATGTAGTAACCAAAAAAAAGTGTTAAACAAATCAAAATATATTTGAGATTCTTCAAAGTAGCCACCCTTTGCCTTGATGACAGCTTTGCACACTCATGGCATTCTTTTTACTAAATTACTAAATGATTCCATATGTGTTATGTCATAGTTCTGTAAAAAAAATACTGCAAATAAAGAAAAACCCTTGAATGAGTAATATTCTAAACTTTTGGCCCCCAGTGTATATATTAAACACCATATTCAAGGATGGACAGCACAAGGGGGTGTGCATCTGAGGTTTCATCTATGTGGGGAGCAGGTATTGAAATCAGTATAGAGGAGTAGAGACTGGAAATATTACTACCACCACCCACAGCAACTGATTTCCATTGCCAGTGAAGGCAAAAACTAGCTAGTAGGTTTTCCCGGTCAGATCACGCAGTTAGTAAAAAATGACGCATGGTCCTACTAATAACCAATTAAATCAAAATTCTACAAAATGATTGATTTATCTCCACAAGCAATCAGGCTGATGACCCTGCCGATGTCTCTTGACCTGGCAAGTCTGTGTGGCATTTTAGTGCGATAAGAGTATAAAAGGGAGCGTTTAGGGGCCGATGACCCAAATGTTTGTCTCATTATTCAAAACACTCAGGGTCGAATCTAATCTTGAATCCAGGTCACCTTCGAAGGCTTAGTGTGGTTCAGACCTATGGCATATTTTCAATATCTGTCCCCTTTATTTAATTAAAAGCTCTCTTATCATGGCTACGTATTATATTGACAGTATGTAGCTACACATATGAAACTAATAACGGGTCCTGCATTGTAAGGTGACATTGAAGTTCTGTCTCTGTGTTATTACAACACTGAAGTGTAATATCGCTAACTTAATAAGTGTTTGTTTGGGTGTATAATAGATTAGTTGAAAAATAGCACAACTTTAAATGACAGATCCAGTTAATAATCATCATCCACTGCAGAGTAGAAAGAGAGTTGAGGATCTTTGTGGAGTAATTTTTGACCTACTGTACCGAGTGGACAAAACACGTTCCCTTTCCGTGACATAGACTGACCAGGTGAAAGCTATGATCCTTTATTGATGCCACTTGTTAAATCCACTTCAATCAGTGTAGATGAAGGGGAAGAGACAGGTTAAATAAGGATTTTTAGAGACAATTGAGACACGGATTGTGTATGTGTGCCATTCAGAGGGTGAATGGGAAAGACAAAATATTTAAGTGCCTTTGAACAGGGTATGGTAGTAGGTGCCAGGCGCACGTACCGGTTTGAGTCAAGAACTGCAATGCGTGCTGGTTGTTTCATGCACAATAGTTTCCCCATGTGTATCAAGAATGGTCCACCACCCAATGGACATCCAGCCAAATGTGGGAAGCATTGGAGTCAACATGGGCCAGCATCCATGTGGAACGTTTTCGACACTTTGTAGAGTCCACGGCCAAAGAATTGTGGCTGTTCCGCGGGCAAAAGGGGGTGCAACTCAATATTAGGAAGGGTGTTCAGTATTTGACCAGAGAGAAGAGAAGTACGACAAACTGAATGAATGGCTTTATGGATTTATTTTGGAAATTCATGCATTTAAAGGAAAGCTCAGCAATGATGTTGTCATAATTTTTCTTCCTCATTGGAATCGATTGGTGAGAAAATACTGTACCTCCATATCAGTAACATCAGCAAAGGAAAGTAACATTTTTCCTCAACAAGGTGCTCTCCTACATCTCAACAACCCTTCACATTGATTGGTGAAAAACCTTTTAAAAGCTCAGCAGTTCGATTAGTGGCTTTTCTCTATCAGTCATCAGTCTGGAGAATGTACTGGACAGAATGTTAAGCAGAGATGTAAGCCCGGGCATGAATTACTCTAATATATGAAAATGAGAGAGCATATTGCTCGACAAGTGCACATGTAGGCTGTAATTTCTGATAATGTTCCATGCTTATGGTCCTGCTTGCTGTGTTCTCGCCATTCTGTTCAGTGAATGGGTTTGTTTGGAGCATATGTTTGAGTTGGAGCCACCTGCTTCCTGCTCTTGTCTCAACTGTTGGCTTCATATCAGTATTTAATCCCCCTGCTCTCAAGAAAACCAATACAATGTAATGGCATATTTTGCTACAACTGTGGGTGGGATAGATGCCCAATGCTAGATGGTAATCTGAAGGTTGTATGTCTATTTCCTGTCTATGGACACTATCTACATTACCTGAGTGCCGGTGAATGTTCCATACTGAAATTTGGGGGGATTCCATGTAGCCTCTGTTTACCACCTTGGGGTTCCCTTTTCCTCCTCCTCATATCCATGTCTTCTTCCTGCTGTAATCATGAACAGTGCATGTTCACAAACAGCAAGTCTCTCTTATGTTCTTATCATCACCTGCAAATTTCAAGCTATAACATCTCAGGCCATATTAGCATGTCCTCATTCTCCAGTGGAACATATCCTCTATCATTGTGTTTTATTCTCTCTAAGGCCATGTAGTGTGTCACCCTCCTCCTCCCCCGTCAATCCAGCCCCATCTCACGTTTCATTTCCTGTATCATAGTATTATCAATGTGCCAACTTACAAACTTTAGCAATATGCTGAAGTTACACACATGCTACCTTATTGCTGTGCATGTAGCTTTCCAGAAGTGTCTTTGCATTTCAAATATTAACTGATCGTACTGTATAGAACATGGGCAGAGTGATTTGAAAGCCAAGAACGGGGAATGTAGAGATTATATGATCTTAGAGGGTTTTCATCATTGCTGCTATTTCTATCTGGGTTGCCTCACTTCTCTAGCCTTTAGATTTTTTTTAAATGGGAAAAGGTCAGGGCCACACATTGTACCACTCTCTCCTGAATACACCACTCCTCACTTCTTCTCCTGTCAATGTATGCAATGGGTATTCAACCTGTAGATCCTTTACTAGTCAGTTCGGCAGATAACACTCCATTCTTACGTATCAGTGGTTATACAGTAGGTTTGAATGCCACTGTATCCACATTCATACTATGTTAACAACACGGTTCTGAACATTGGGTTAATGGCTCCACACAAGGCCCAAAGAAGAAAGTTACATCCATCTGATATGCTGGTGTTTGGGCATTGTGCAGCAGGGCAATTCAACGGTAACGGAATTGTGTCGATACTCAGATTTTTCACTTAAAATGTAATGCCGAGCAAAAACCATACAACTCCATGCACAAGGACTACTTTTAACAATTTACACTGACAATTTTACTAAAACAAATTTACTGGAAGAACTGTGCAGAATGTTGTTAAAATGGGACCACGTTTTCCAAAATTGTTTCAATATCTGTTCCTACTTAAGATTCAAAGATGTCTGCAGAAAGAATTAGGTGTCAGCTATGATATGACACCATGAGTTTGAAAATGTACATTTTGGTTTTTGAACTACAGTAAGTGAAGTGGATTTACACCTGGTACAGAATTGCAGTAGCAGAGTTTCATCATGGGTCCCTGATCTGTACGACACAGAAATGCATCATTATGGATATGAATGTCATTCTCTTCATGGTGACGTATCATAAATAGGAACACGAATGTATAAATATGCAGCATCCTACCTTTGCATATTTGGATATTATTCTACACACTGGCTATTATTTTAATGAGCTCCGCCCCCAAATAAGACCAGATTTGGTTGGACCGGACCAAATCTGAACCAATCAATCATTAACGTCTACAGTAGGTTTCACAAGGTTGGACATCAAAGTACAGTACTGTAGACCATTGTAAAGTACAACACAGTACAGTACATTATAGTGTACTTAACACTAGTGTGCTCTACTGTGAACTGTACTGAACTCTACTCCACTCTGTACTGTACTGAAATATGCTCTTTACTGTGCTGTACTCTACCATACTGTACTGTGCTGTCCAAACTTGTCAAACATAGACGTCCATAATTGTTACAGATTTGGTCAAAACCCGAACCAATCAGAGATGTCTATGTTTGGTCCAAATGAAGGGCGGTCCTGATGTTTGTGGATGTTGAAATCAAGGCTGGTCCGGACCAAATAATGCGGAATTCTTATATGACCTCATTGTTTTAGCACTACCCACAGAGTTTTTTAAACTACGGCATGCAACATGGTTCAATCAGCACAATCTACTTTTTTTTTTTACTTTTTTAAAATTGCCTCCATTTTAGAGCTAGAATCGGGATCAAGTTTACTGTGCTAATGCAGATTTAAAACAAGAGTAATGGAGAGCACTGTATAATACGGCGAACTTAGTACATAGTGGCCACCATCTTTGGGGCCCTTTGGTAAATATGCAAATGCCCTTTGATAAATAAGCAAATTGAATTGCTCATATAATGATGTTTGACAGTTACTCCAAATGGATAGAAGTTTTCCCCACATCAAGTGATATGTGTATTGCTGTTTTTTTCTTGTCTTGGTTTTTGTCTTGCTTCAGTTTGAGGATTAGCCCTCTTAACACACTGATCTGTAACTCTGCAGTGAGATCACCAACATGATAGGGGAGTATTAAGGCCATTTAAAAAAAATAAAAAAAATAATGTTTCAACTGTGTGTTGTTATTCTCTTTGACATTTGTTTTTGAGATATGTATTTAGAATATTGGTAGAAATAAGAATTTGTCATACAGTCAATAATTTGTATAGATTTCCTGAATCAGAAATTCCCTAAACTTAATTTCCACAATAGGTAATTTTCCATGGAAATGACCAGCACATGGCCCTGGAGATGCTGTGAAGAATAGATTTGAGTTTAACAGAGTGCAGGCAATGATGTTTCCTTATGCCTCTCTGTTGTCTTTCTGGAGCCCTCATCTATTCTCCAACGTCTGTAAACTGACGGACCAAAACAGACATAACGACCAAAACACAAAAGGGAATAAAGGACAAATGTCTGGCAATTACTACAAAGATGCAGAAGTTCATCCCCCCAAAAAAGCTCCTGCCTGAAGCATATATCCAGCAAACAGTCAAGAACCAAGCCCAGATCACAAGAAACGTAATTGCCTTAGTGTCATAATGATATCTGTGTAAAGCCTCATAGCATGCAGTAGCCAACCAGGCTACACAGGAGGGCTTGTAGGAGGAGGTGGCTCCAGCTCCAGTAACTGAGTTCAGAGGCAGATGATCCATACCAGGGGCAAATCTCTATTCTCTGCTATTATCCTTCCTGTCCATGAAAAGCTTGTGCAGAAATACACTACTAGCAATACAGAGAGTAATAAATGCATAAGATATATATTAAATAAACATAGTTTACTTGTAGGTGGTTGTTGAATTCATGAACATTTGAGAAAGTGAACGCAAACCCAATTAAATTGTCCTAAGCTTGAATGCATCTGTTCTCTCTGTTAATGGCCTTTTACAGACAGACACGCTAAGGTGAACCAATGCAGGGCAGGTGGGCGATTGGCTCAATCACCTACTAACAGGCATAACCAATCAAGCAGCATGTGGATTCCACTTGGCAACCAGAACTAATCACCCCGACTGACCACCTGAATCAATCCAAGAGCAGAGCGCATCTCACCTGTGGACTGATATCACTAAGAAATGCAGCCTCAAATATTTTCTTCAGGTCTCACGGTGATATCTCTATTGCTACAGGAATTGACTCTTGCACACTTTGACTCACTTCCTCTGCTTGGATATATAACTTCAATTTCCTCTCTCTTTTGAGTAACTAAGCCAAAGCCAAGATATACAATTGTTGCTGAAATCACATCAAAGGCTAGCAGTCAGAAACATGGAAGCAGAATGACAAGTGCATTAGCTGTGCAGAGTGTGTGTGTGTGTGTGTGTGTGTGTGTGTGTGTGTGTGTGTGTGTGTGTGTGTGTGTGTGTGTGTGTGTGTGTGTGTAAACCAGACAATTTAGCCTCATGATTGAAAAATGAAATGCATTGAAAAATGTGCTCCTTATTTCATAGTATATTCACCACATATCACCACAAATCTATAATGATTCCATACTTGTATCTAGCAACGGCTCCAGGTCAAATAGATTTTAATGCCAGTCAAGAACTTCCTGAGCTGACTGGAATTGTTCATAACTTTCATCAAATGTTTTCTTGAAGGTGCATTATGTAACACCTCCACATGCAAATAGCCCTTGATTGTGAAATGTAATTTTCCCTGGGTCACCATAAGTAAATACCATATGCAAGTAAACATGTTGTACAAACTGAACTGCAATACAATAACATGTGCAGCTTGCAGCTCATGGTACAAACGGGATAGTGGCTCTTTGTTATTAAGTCTGGAGATACCTGTCTGGCTAAGCTTACTGTTAAGCACATGGATTTAGTTAGAAAATATTTATAGATGGATGTGCTCTCTCATACCAATGAGTGGATCAGTCAACATCTGCTCTGCGTATAACAGAGTTGAGAGGAGTCCGGGGGAAAAAAAAGGGTAATCTGTCCTGCTTTAAATCAGCTGTGGTCATGGATCGTCAGGTTTTCCTATGTCATTTGCCTCTGGTGTCTGAATGACGTCATAATCTTGACGTACATTCAATAAGCACACTGAGTAAAAAGGTGAATTGTGTGTATCTGACAGACGAAGGAGAGATGCTTAGAGATAAAGATATTGATATTGGTCTGTAACGTGGCGATGATAAAGGGAAAAAAAGAAAAGATTTGTAATGAAGTGTACAATAATTTCCCAGCATAAAAATCCTTCAACAACCTTGATAACTTGAGGTCAAATGTCATGACAAAAACCCTTGATAAAGGACACAATCTTTCAGTAAACCCAAAACTTCCTCATTATATCCTTCCATCTTATAATGTTCTTAATGTTGAGAGTGTAAGCTAAGATGTGTATACTGGAAAGCCTTACTTAAAACACTTTCAATTGATTTTGTAATTTTCGTTTTGCAATTTTATGTATCTAGGCAAGTCAGTTAAGAACAAATTCTTATTTACAATGACGGCCTACCAAAAGGCCTTCTGCAGGGATGGGGGCTGGGATTAAAAATACAAATAAATTAAATAAAAATATAGGACAAAACACATCACGACAAGAGAGAGAACACTACATAAAGAGAGACCTAAGACAACAACATAGCATGGCAGCAACGCATGGTAGCAACACAACATGGCAGCAACACAACATGGTAGCAGCACAAAACAGGGTACAAACATTATTGGGGACAGACAACAGCACAAAGGGCAAGAAGGTAGAGACAACAATACATCACGCAAAGCAGCCACAACTGTTAGTAAGAGTGTCCTGATTGAGTCTTTTTGAATGAAGAGATCGAGATTTAACTGTCCAGTTTGAGTGTTTGTTGCAGCTCGTTCCAGTCGCTAGCTGCAGCGAACTGAAAAGACGAGTAACCCAGGGATGAATTTATTGGCACTTAGTATACTCATTATTTTTATTTAACCCCTTGAGATGGGAAAACTTTTTTTTATGAAGTTCCCCCAAAACGTTTGGGAAATTATTTTTTCTTGAACAAGCTACGCTGCCCAATATGTACTCTATTTGTGAATCGATCTTGCTCTAAGTGGGTACTGTAGACTTGAATTGCAGGACAGTTTATGGCAAAGTCAACTAATGTTGTAATCATTGAATGCCAACGGCTTCTTGAACCACACAAGTAACCCAGCACAATAATTACAAAAACTGGAGAGAGAGGGCAAACATGGTGTGGAAGACTCCTACCTTTTCACTCAGGGCATATCATTTTGAGTGTACATTTTCTGTTTCATTAGAGAGACCTGAAGGGACTGAAAAAAAATATTATATTATAATGTTTTATTTGTCAGCCAACTTAAGCATACTCCTCTGTTTGCCGACACTGAGAGACTGCTCAAGTATGAAGAGAACCAATCAAACTAAACCAACAATAGAAAACACTGTTTTTTCTTCACAGCACGAAATGAGTTACAATTTGAAAGTCAAATAGTAGGAAATTGCTTTAAAACTCAAACCCATTGCAACAGTTGAAGATATTCAATGCCTGAGGGTTATCGGAGGCGAAATTGATGTATTCATAATGCTTTTTTCCCCTAATTATAATTAAACAAGTGATAAGAAAGCCTTTGGCAATTATTTTGTGTTTTATTTACCATCTGGAGAGGGAAAAGTACTTATATGATTGGTGGGAGAGTGTATCTGGCTAAACCACATTTTTACTGCTGCTACCCTGTCTGGGAATTTGATCAGTAAACATCATTTGATTCTTCTAAAAGCAATAAGTATTTCCTGCAACTGTGAGTGAATCCCTGATATGATTTCTAAGTGCTGTCTATTCATATTACCTTTGTGACAGCTTTTACTTGGGCAATATTGCGCTGCGTGTATGAGACCCCCAAAGCCTTCACGTGAAATGTAGCTATTAGTCTATCACACCGGCAGGCCATGGGCGAATAAACAAGTGCAATAGTATACTTAATAAGTTGGGTTGTCAGGCAGTCAGACCATCCTCAGACTAAATTACACATTGTGAGGAGAGGAGAAGGTTAATGTGCCTGTAACAAGGGTATGGGGATGGTGTAGTTCCTCACAGGGGGATTCATTTCTCCCAAGTATCATTCTTCTTTACCTCTGTGTCGATGTGTAAAAGGATGTCAAAGGAAGAGCATTTACATCCAAATTAGTTTAGGCTATTTGGTTTCAACAGGTGTTTTTTTTTTTTTTTGTCATGTCCTCTATATCAATTAAGTAAGGATTTTTTTTTTTACACACCCCATCTATGGTTCATTGAACGAATCTGATAGATTCTGCAGTGACGTTTTATATAATCAACCTATAAATGTGGCCTATAAATATGTATACATACAGATCTCAATTAAGATCCACCCGTATTAATATCCACATTGTGTGGGAAATACAACGCTGATGAAGATATAGGTCTGTGTGTGTGTAGGTTGTCAAGCTGTAAACAAAGGCAGAGGCAGCCATAAGAAATACTTATCTGTGATTGATCTCTGTTGCCCTAGCAACAGGAATTCATCCCATAGGGAATGAGTCAATGTCATTCAGTCAAACTCTCAGGCACAGAATAAACCGTTGGAAAGTGATCTGTGGCTACTACTAATCTTTCAGTTAAAGAGAAGACTTTCCACAATGACCTTGCGGATATCCAATGTCACAATACTAATTAATATAATGTTTAATTCTGCAAAATCTAGCTTGGAACCCAATTGGTCCAAACAACTGTCCATTTGCAACCAGTCTGCAACCACTAGAGGTGAACTAGGGTGACGTAAAAACATTCAAATCTTCAGAAATAAAACTAAATTAGATGTGAGAAAACCCCCTGCAATTGAACCAGATGTGTTTTCATTATGCTTTTTGCACAGGTCTCATGTTGTATCTTGTAGCAGGGAATAGAGAGGGACCTTTAGAAAGCTCACAGGCATTTCATAACAGCCTTGTTTTGTTCCATTGCTGAAACGGTCTCACTGATAGGTCAGCGCATTTCCAATAATACAAATACACATTCATTTCCATTCTATGTATTTGAAATGTCAGCATGTCTGTATTGCGTAACAGCTTATGGATATATTGCTTATGTAAATTTAAGTTAAAGGTAAGAAAATCAAAGTTTGAACAATAAGGCATACCGCTCCAGGGAGGTATTTCTTTAATATTTAATATTTAAAGGGATTATTCATTAATGTTGGATTATGCTTTAATGTTGAAAACATCCTACATGTGTTCTGTAATACTGCATATATAGGATACTGCATTTAACAACTACTGTTAAAATCGTTATGTAAAGAGGCCTTCTTCATGTAAACATGAGGCAGCACAATGTATGCCATTGTGACATTTGGTTATCAATATCATAGTATCTGTACCATAAAGATGGATTAAGATGTCAAAAAAACCTGACTGACTGAAAAGACAGCAGGCAGCTGCTGCTTGTTTGTACGATACATCATTCAGCAGCAGTAATTTGTGACAGAGTTCAAGACGGAGTGTCCCAGTTACTTTTCCTTTCATCCTTTTACTGCACAAATCAGGTTAATCATGCTGTCCTCTTTCCAGGCTTGTGTGACTATTACAGTAACGTGTGACTATTACAGTAACGTGTGACTATTACAGTAACATGTGACTATTACAGTGACGTGTTCTAGCTATAAGCACCAAATCAGCTTAACCATGTATAACTATAATCACACTGTAGGTATCCACATTGGCTTGTTTAGCAATAGCATCCAAACAAACATTTCATGTCTTCCAATTGTGCTGGGATCAGGAAGCCCTCAAGCATGACTCGAAACCGGAGTTTTCACTTCTCTAAGACAGAATGGTATTCCAGGCGTTCCTTGACCTCTACACCCCATCTCAGCTCTGTAGAGATGGCATTTGTTTTACGTGACAGGTCGTGTCTATTGCAGGACAGCAGGGCAGCAGGGCCATAGACTAGGGGGGGGGGGTGCAGAGACCAGTTCTGAGGTGATCCCTGTGCCTGCAAAGCATATTGGGAAATTAGGAATATGCATGAATGCCTTGGTCTTAATGGCCACCCCCAGCCATTAATTTGCATCTTACTCACCCATGTGTGCACAAAGTGCCATTATTCAATTTACCAAACTATCTTTTCAGGATGAGCAGCTTCTGCAGGACCTGGCCTCAGAATTGAATATGTATTCTCTCTCTCCCTCTAAGGAGTAACAGTGAAACATTCTGCCACTTGTCTGGGCAGCTCATTTGTTCGGGTGTTTGTTGTGTAAACAGCTGTCTGAGGGAAAAGTATCAAAACAAGAGTTTGTGGGGAACATTAACAAAATGGTACATTTCCAGGCTGCCTGTTTTAAAGGTACTTTATGTCAGTAGTTGTGTTACATAAATGGATACGATTACCACATAGGTAATGTGATTCAATAAAACCAGGCGAGGAGTTGACTGGTGGTGATGAACACATCATTCGACTTAGCCAAGCATATTAAATGACAAACATTTTCAGAATTGACATCATTGTTAATATATTGGGGAAATGTACACTTGGGATAAGTTCATTTGAGTATGTGCACTAGGTGTGAAATGTATACAGTAACTATTTTTAAAGGAAAGGTTTAACCACAAAAAAAGAACTACTCTAACATCTATCAGGCTTCAAGTATCTCGGTCCATCAGATAAGAGGAAGAGAAGGAGTTGTAATTATATACTTTCAATACTTGAAGAGTGAAGGTGAACTGTCCACATGAAAGGAAGCAATGTTTTAAAGGTGTCCACCAACCCAGGCTTCTCTAGCTCTCCTCAAGATAGTTGCTCTGCTGGTAAATTAGCAATTGCATGCCTTCCTCTGTGACATAGATGTGTAATGTAGAATTAACACCACGTTCAATGTGGTCTTGAGCCCCCATGAATAAAATGGGAAAAGCACATAATATTGTGGGTCATTACCTTGCACTTAATGTTGTAGCACATAATTGATGAGGTGATGGCAGAGAGAGAAATGTACACCAATATGCTTGGAATGCACAACTGCTCTTCTGTTTCATATTAGTATGATATTAAAATGTAATTACAAGTTTGGTCTTTGAAATATTCAATGGTTTCTTTCATCAACAGCTTCTGTCCTTTATTTAACCACAGTGTTACACCAATGTTCTGTCTAAAAGCTCATACGGGTAGTTTATAGAGAACCGGCAAATGGTATGTTTGAAACGGCCAGGTAGGTATCATAAGGATACGTTGCAGGGTATCATCATGCTATTCCACTATGGCTTCACTGAGGTTAACACTGGCCTGGGACTCAGTTCAAAGGTATTATAACTTATCCATGGTATTCTTAGAAATTGCCACTTTTTTATAATTCTATCACTACTGCAGCAGAGTTTCTCTATTCTCTTTCACTCCCTATTTACCGCGAGTGGTTCCGTAATAGTTGTTCTTTCAGACATTTCTTTTTGATCAATTCGAAAAGTCTCTCAACAAGAATTTTTTGATGATATGAATTCTACAGACCAAACTCCAGTGGATTATGCGCTGTCCAGCCGTATTTCTAGTAGAATGGTGAAGTTATGGCTTGGTGTGGCATTTCATTTCCACAGCTATTTCTAACCGTCCACTAGGGGCAACGTGAATGCATTTGTTTTGTAATTGTCGTTTTTTTTTTCTGTTTTAACCCTATCCCAAACCTTAACCACTGCCAGAAATACCCGAATGCAAGATTGTAATTTTGATGACTCACACGGTGAGCCTACTGTAGTCTATTGTGTAGGTAGGGCAGCAGATAGCCTGAGCGTTGGGCCAGTAACCGAAAGGTCGCTGGTTCGAATAACCGAGCCAACAAGGTGAAAAAACTGTCTGCGCCCTTGAGCAAGGCACTTAACTGTAATTTGCTCCAGGTGCGCTGTACTACTATGGCTAACCCTGTAGGTAGGCCGTCATTGTAAATAAGTATTTGTTCTTAACGGACTTGCCTAGTTAAATAAAGGTTAAATAAAGTATTGCTGTTGTACTTCACGTTTTAGTATGGAAAACATCTGTGGATTTTTCTACAATATTATCAAAATTTTGACACAATTAGAAACATTATAGAATAGAAATCAAATGTTATCAATTACATGTGGAAAAACTTATTTGAGTGAACATTATCAGGTCAGCAGCAGATGAAACAGAAAGTGAATTCTCTCATACCTCTCTCCCCGGTTTTAGCTTGCGGCTATCCCTGTCTAGCTGTCTAGCTTTGTTTTACTAGCACATACCAGTGACAAACGTGTCTGTTATCGACATATGGCAGTACACAAACAAAATCTAGCTCACTTATTTTTCCAGCTAGAAAGAAACAGCAGCAAATTAATTCAGAAATTAATTGATCCTAAGGAAAACAATCCAGCAAATCCATGATCTAGCCCACAGGTAGGCTTAGTAGAAAACTCCACAGACACCATCCAAGTGCAGACAGCCAGCAGCTCCCAATAATAGACTGACGAGTTTCAAAAGAAAGTTCTTTGTTTCTGGCCATTTTGAGCCCGTAATCGAACCCACAAATGCTGATGCTCCAGATACTCAACTAGTCTAAAGAAGGCCAGTTTTATTGCTTCTTTAATCAACAGTTTTCAGCTGTGCTAACATAATTTAAAAAGTGTTTTCTAATGATCAATTGGCCTTTTAAAATGATAAACTTGGATTAGCTAACACAACGTGCCATTGGAACACAGGAGTGATGGTTGCTGATAATACGCCTATGTACTGTAGATATTACATAAAAAATCAGCCGTTTACAGCTACAATAGTCATTTACAACATTAACAATGTCTACACTGTATTTATGATCAATTTTATGTTATTTTAATGGACAAAAAAAAAGCTTTTCTTTCAAAAACAAGGACATTTCTAAGTGACCCCAAACTTTTGAACGGTAGTGTAAATGCAGTCTGAGTATGTCAGAGCGCAGAATAACTGATGAATTTACGAATGCACAACACCCGTTGAATATGGCCGGTGTCAGTAAACGTTGGCAAAAAAATAGTAATTGTTGCCAGCAGAGCTGGTTAGGCTGTTTTCATGTTATCCAGAGGTAAAGAATGAACCATAATCCCAATTTTGTGTCTGGAAGTAAATAGCAAGCTAGCCAATGTTAGCTTGGGTGCTTGACTGCCGTTGTGAGGTTAGGACGCTCGGATCAACCCTACTCATCGGCCAGAGCGTCAAGTGTGCGCTCTGAACGCTCCGAGAGCTAAACGGGCTAAAGCTTAAGAGGGTGTGAACGATGCTGAATGGCTGTTGACAATCTCTTCACTAGGTACCAAAATATTCAAAGGCCATTTTCTAAAAAATTTTGATTACAAGTTTATAAACTTTCAAAGCAGAATTACTTTCCTATTGTTCCCTTAAATGCAGTGTATGATGTACCATTTTGTAGCTCTGTGTATCTGCTTATATCCAATGTAAAAACATACACCGAATCAAGGTGGTCGGTCACAAATGTCTTAATTTGCCTTGGAGGTCACATTGGAATTCTGATAGAAAACCTAAAAGCTTAATGTGACAAAAAGTATAAGGTAAAGATGGTAAAAAGGCCCGATTCAGGGTAACCACAACAGGAAAGTGAGACCTTTATTGTTATGCTATAAAGTTTATATATTAAAAAATCTAAGATGAGATAGTAAAGGGAATAATTTAGGATGTAAACATCACATTGAAACTTTGCAAAGAACATCATTTGTTTTGGTTGATATCTGGCTCCATTGCTTGTCTAGTATATATGTGGTTACTTATGATTTATATGTCCCATGCGTCATATGTAGTCTGATTTGATTTATACCTTTACCTCTACAAATGAGGTGAGCACTTCAGTGTGATGCATGATGCTTTGTGTAACTCACATATGCTGAGAGATTGTTTTTGACCATAGTCTGCCAGTGCTTTTTGAACAGAGGGCAGAGTTTGGGGAGAAGCAATATGAATCATGTGTTTCATGCCTTTTCTGTATTTTTTTTAATTCTGTTGTTTAAATGTAAATGTTTGTCTAAACCTCAACATTGTATTTTAAATGATTGTATTTAAACCTATGGATCCAAAGTATGTTGCGTAGTAACCATGCAGTCTTTAAATAAATAGAAGTAAACCTGCTAATTTAATGGTTAGAAAGTGTTAAGTGCTGTTGATGTTACACATCACACTATTACAACAGTGTGACTGCTTTGGAATAAAATGTTTAATATATTTCCTTATTAAATATCCTCTGTATTGTGTGCTTATTGTTTAACCACTGATATGTTCTAAGGGCCATTTTGAGACCTTAAGGAGCATCAGGTACTGCTGGCATGTCCATCGTTTTGTGAGAAATTACACTCAAAACATTTATAAATTATAAATAGCCCACACTTTAGATGAGGTCACGCAAAAATACTTAACTAATGATTAGTAAATGATTTATAAGGACCTATACTGAACACATTTAATAAACTATTTACCAATCCTTTTTAATTGCTTTTATAAATAGGCTATTATAAAGTGCTACTGTTATTTTTGTTCTTCCATTTCATTTGGTTGGCGTACTGGATGAAGGGTTGTCAACATTTTACATTTTAGACTTGGCTACATAATAAAACAGGTTATTACATAATGGGAGCAATTATGCAGTAACCAGAGCGGCTTTAGCAAACATCCAAGCACTCTAATGTGCTACTATGGGATTCATTAAAATAACATTATCAACACGTTCTGCCCATTAAATGGGCAGGTTTACTTTTATTTATTTAGAGAATGAAAAGCCCCTAAGCCAAGCCGTTGGTTCCAGCATGTTAACTATGCAATTTACTTTGGACCCATAGGTTTAAATACAATAATTGAAAATACAATGCTGAATTTTAGACATACATCAAACACTTACGTTCAAGCATTTGAGAATTAAAAGAATTAAGGAAAAGGCATGAAACCCCGTGATTCATATTGCTTCTCCCCAAACTCTCCCCTCTGGCAGACTATGGTAGCTGGATAGATGACACATTTGACATCAGATATTTCAATGACCTGAACCCTTTCATCGGTTTTAGATCCCATCTCTTTTCATTCATAAAAAAAGGAAAAGCATATCAACATGACAGGTATTTATACCCCTTTCCCACAGTGAAGTATGAAATGCTGTGCCTTTATGCAGAATTGTAATTGTAAGGTCTTATAACTATTATAACAGGTATTACATTTGGAGGCGCATGCCGAATGGGATGACAAGGCAAGGAGTCGCACCAAATGTAATCTTTGTGCAGTCTAGAATGTTTTAATCATAAACTTTTCCTTCAATTTTTTTCTCCATGAAGTAAGATTCATGATTATTCCTTAAACATACATAATGGGTCAAATCAGAGTGTTTTTAAATCTACCCATGGGATCTGAAATGGAGACAAATGCATGTATGCATAATGTTTTCATGGCTATATTCTGAATGCATTCTCCGTAGTCTACATTCTATTTCCAATTAAAGGTACACAATAATAAAAGGGATTGGTTTAGATAAATGAACAGAAAAATGAATTAAACATCAATTCCTTGATCTAATTGGTAGGCCACCCAGTAGGTTAAATTCGAATGGGGAACGAGTACGAAAAAGGTATTAAATTGTATGCACTCACTATAGTAAGCCGCTCTGGATAAGAGCGTCTGCTAAATGACTAGAATGTATGTTTTCTGGGGATGAATTAAATGCATTCAGTGCGCACAAGGGAGCCACACCCGCAACCTTGTTAAGGCGTCAGCATGCTTCAGTTCGAACTCGGCTTGCTGAACCGAATGAGTGTGCTCGCATACTCCCTCAAAAGACCTTTGCTTAAAAAGCAAGAAAAAAGCAGCAATGGTACTGTTTGTCCATTTTGAGATGCCGTAGCCAGTATACACTTCCTCAAAATAGTCTCCCCTTTCTACAGTGGGGTCGTATTAGTTTGTAGCCCAAACGATTCGGACTCTACGGATAGAAGTTGGCACATCAGCTTTACCGACTTCAGACGAGTCCCCTGGGACTTGTGGCGGTGATAGACCAAAACGCAGAACACCATCGTGTTTGTGAGAATCTCATCTTTCCATATAAAATGTCCATTCAGATGCTACAGACTATTTCGTGAGAATATCTATTTTTGGGATGTCTCATGGTCTGAAAAACACTGCTGTAGCTCGGCCACCTTCCACCACAGATGCGGAAGAACTACATAGGCAATGTGGTGGATTGAGATTTTAATTGCTGAGTGACATAAAATTAATTGGATAATATTGACATTCCAGAAAAATTATGAATTCATGATAGGGTGCCTGAGTTCAAAAGCCTCCAGGCCACCATACCCCAGAGGCATGATCATAAAATGATCAAATAAAATCACATTTTATTTGTTACATGTGCCGAATAAAACAGGTGTAGACCTTACAGTGAAATGCTTACTTAAAAGCCCTTAACCAACAATGCAGTTTTAAGAATAATAAGTGTTAAGTAAAAAAATAGATATGTAAAAAATAAAAATAACAAATAATAATTCAAGAGCAGCAGTAAAATAACAGTAGAGAGGCTATATAAAGCGGGTTCCGGTACAGAGTCAATGTGCGGGGGGCACAGGTTAGTCGAGGTAATTCAGGTAATATGTACGTGTAGGTAGAGATAAAGTGACTATGCATAGATAATAAACAGAGAAATGCAAATAGTCCGGGTAGCCATTTGATTAGCTGTTCAGGAGTCTTATTGCTTGGGAGTAGAAGCTGTTAAGAAGCCTTTTGGACACCATCCTTTCACCCACATCTCAATATTTTTTTGTCTGTTTCCTGAAATAAGACCACTCTATGTACGGCGTATAATTAAGTGCTTTTAGTATGACTATTTTTAGTATAAATAAAAACAATGTGGGCTATCAGCACGTTGCAACACTGAGCCCTCCCAAGAGGAGGAAGTAATGAAAGAGTTAACAAAATAGGTGTAATCAGATAAACCAACTCCAGGCTATAGGCCATTACAAATTCCATAGAAGACTCAGTGGGTATCGCCACGGAAACGAGAGGGAAGAACACATTACCGGAGCCCTGCACAGTCTGCTGCACTCATCCCCCAAACTCACCGCAATCTCCTGACCTCTCCCAGTGATATTCAGAGCCAGCCCTGTCTGCTGTACCTGCCTTGCCGCAGTAACCCCCGCTCTCCCCGCTGCCACCCATTCACCATCCTTTCACCCAACATTATTAGCTCATTACTTTTTAAAGACTTTCCTTTTGTCGAGGCCTCCATCCTTGGGCGGGCTGGAACTATGGGGGGTCGGCTTGATGCTCTCTATCTGCCTGATCTTTGTCTGCCTGTAGTTGTCTCTTAGGTTAAGAGGAGGAGGTGTGAGATGTAGGAGAGATGCAGAACGTTTGTATGTATTCTATTACCCTGAACACTTTTATATTCCCCCCAGGTTACACTCCTCTTTGTGCTTGCCAGGCTGGCACACTTCACTAATACTTTATATAGTCATTCTCCAGGAGAATAGTATGTCTAAATCAGGGGTAGAACTGTGCTCTGCAAACTCCAATGTGGTTCAATTCATTCTTAGACCACAACATTTTACTTCCTATTGGTGGTTGTAGTAATCAGGGCTGCCTACATCTGTGGTCATCTTTGAATTGTTCACGAGAAAAGCAGATATTCTGGCTGTGATTTATGTTACTTTATTATGTCCAATATTCTCATTCAAAACTATCAGTCCACCTAAAGAAAAAACAACTGCAGACTAATAGAGATATTACATTAGTTGGACACTAAGGCTGCGTTTACACAGGCAGCTAAATTCTGATATTCTTTGCACTAATTGGTCTTTTGTCCAATCACATCAGATCTTTTCACATCAGATCTTTTTCAGAGCTCATATAATTGGTCAAAAGATAAAATAGCGAATAAAATATACGAATTGACCCCTTGGTTTCTACAACAAATTCCTGTTCAACCACTGGTGAAATTCCCTCACAATGATCTCAAACTGCTTTTCTAATACGTAATGAAATTAAACACAGACTACCCCTTGCTTATCAGGAAACTGTTGGGTATGTTGTGGTGGACTGTCATTATATTTGTAGTGTAAATAGCCACGGAATGGCTCTGAATTCACTGTCAACGTGCAATCAAAGCTATACAGTATAACCTTGTTTGGAGCTAACTAGTGTTCTCAAATCATATCCTGCTGAAGTCGACAGCAGATGGGTGTTGTATTCATAACATTGCTAACTTAGCTAGCTAACGTCCATTTTGAGAAAACAAGTTATATTAAGTGGCTAGCTAGCATTAGAGACTGACAGCTAGCTATCCAGTTTAGCTAGCAAACATTGTTACAAAAGTATAATTTTGCGTTGAATAAATACTCCATAAACAGGCTCTGCATTTCAGGAATCTCAGTAGCAAGTACTCCTGGTGCACTGTTTAATTATGTAGCCAATTTTGTCATAGCCCTCACTGGCTTTTATGCAATTTAAACATGAGCTTGACCGAGGTGTCGGACTCGATGACAGTTGCTATCCATTGGAGCGCTGCGATTGGTTGCCCACCATTCTGGGGTTGGGCTTAGCGAAGGGTCAATTGAGCTGACTGTAAACGCAGACATAGTATCCTGAATGAAAACTTAATTGCTAATCATGTTTATCATTATTATGCAAATGAATTTGTAATTAATTGCCAAAACAACTCTCCCCTCCCTTCTCCTCTCCTGGATGACAGTTTAACATGTTTGTGTACATATTGCACAGAACACCAGACTTTCTTTAAATAGCACTATTACTGTCAACTCAACAATTTTGTTGTTTTTGGTAAATATGTTGTTGGATTAATGTACCATAGAGCCACCTAACACATTCGGGCACTGAGGACAAATTCAGGAAATATTTGTACACATTTTGATTGCGTCTGCCTGCTTTTAGCACAGTTAGCTACATTGTCTAATTAGGCATACTGCCTTAGAGATACACTGTAAGGTTGTAGTGAAAGTACTGTTTATCAACGCTAAATGCATGTAACAAAATACTCATAAATAAAATGGCAAATTTTCTATATAATTTGAGCTGCCTGGAAGGAATTTGCTCAAACTTGAGGTTGATGATAGCTTTTAGATAATTACTCAAATTAGAATATGTTAAAATATATGTATGTGGACTTTTACCAGAAGTAGAATATATCAACAAAATGTAATGTCTAATTCTCATGCAGTAACCCAGTAATTAGACAACCCTTATTTTCAGTGAATCATTATGACAACATTTACTTCAATTACTAACGCAGGCACTATCGCCTATTGAGAAAAAGCATTTCACTCGCTCTGCCTGCCATGTCACTCCATCTTCTACAGACATGCGTCAAATATTAATGAAGTCATGTTGATTAGCGTTTCCCTTTGCTAGAGGAGAAACGATGTGATAAGGGGTTCTGAGAAAAAGGTCTCTGCCTGTTTGCCTCACCGTGGCAAGAATCCGCCCCCAGGGAGAGAGCTTAATTTCGGGGAGAATCCCCCACCCGTCTGCCCACCACATCCATCCTTCCATGCATGTCCAGAGCTGGAGGGGATGGAAGTGAGGGCACAGCTCCTGACAGACCTGAGCTACTGGAGCAGGAACCGGTCAGGGCTATTTTTACTGGCTATGCCCCCAAGGTTTCACTAAGCCCCTCCACAGCGTGTGTGTCTGTGTGTACGTGATCCTGAAGTTAACATGGTCTGGAAAAGAGAAACAATTTGACGTTGTACAGAGACAGAGGCAAAGAGATAATACAGGTTGGGTATGTCTGGAGCCAGGCATAATTTATGTCTACCGTAATTTTTCATTACAAATACATTGAATGTGTGTCATGTCATTCTTTCTAAACTAATGAGTTTTACATTGTTGTTTGGGACATTTAATATCATGAATAATCTATGTAAGATTTCTTAATTAAACAAGAAATTGTGAGAGACGATAAATCAGAATGACACTTTGACATTATGATTTAGCCAAGCACACTTCATAATTTCCCATGTATTTAATGTGTTTCACTTTGTTGACAGTCTCTTAAATAGGCAGCATTAGAACATTTTTTATGTAGAACGGTGCTGTCATTACTCCAGACAAACAGTCTCTTGAAAGACACAGATTATTATATTTCTTACGGTTTTTGAAGAGCCCTCTCTCACCTCAAGTACTGTAAACTGTAGCTATTGACTGATGTGCACTTTGGCCAATTAATAAAGTGGGATAGGAAACCAACTCCAACGTAGGTAACGTGACAGCATTTAGCTGGAGGGCTTATTGACGAAGGACTGATAGTGAATCAGTTTGAGATGGCTCACATGAACACCCTCAAATAAAGAATTTCTGATCACTTGTCTGCTCACTGTTTCATTATTTTAGACACATTTAAACAAATAACCATGCCTTTCACGTGACGACAAAATGTAGCATTGATCAAATGGCAATGTTTTTGGTTGTTGTTCCGAGTCCATGCAATGGGCTTTCATCTCTCTCAGAGGAAAATAAGGATTTAAGGAAATTATTTCTCTAGAGTACTTGTTCTCCGTGTGGTTTCAGTCACTGAAACTCACTGCTGTAAATACACTGGATGAGGGAGAGTGCTTTCTGACAGGTAAGATCTATAGGGAATACTGGAACTACTTTTCTACTGTTATTAAAAGGTTGTCTCCTAGAGACAGTTTTCTTAAAGTCTGTGCAGTAGAAAATGGATTCTGGGAAACTTTGTTAAACCCACCCATCAATAACCCAGTGTCTGTCAAGCGAAGAGATGCAACATCTCTAATAGAATATAGACACATACTTTAACATCAACCTGACTGCCCTCTGTGGCTTATGTGCCAATGTATTAGACACATACTGTAACATCAACCCTGACTGTCCTCTGTGGCTAACGTGCCAATGTGTTAGACACATACTGTAACATCAACCCTGACTGTCCTTGGTGGCTAACGTGCCAATGTATTAAGACACATACTGTAACATCAACCCTGACTGTCCTTGGTGGCTAACGTGCCAATGTGTTAAGACACATACTGTAACATCAACCTGACTGTCCTCTGTGGCTAACGGGCCAATGTGTTAGACACATACTGTAACATCAACCAGAATGTCCTCTGTGGCTAACGGGCCAATGTGTTCCCAAGCCTTCACGTGCTGACATTTTTGTCATAGTTTTGCTCAGTGTATGTTGTTGGTGTCATACTTTATCATTCCAATGGCACATTGACTGAGTATCTCCAGTTTCTCACTGTCAACATTTACTACACCTGGAGGAGAGGGAGAACATGAGAGCTAGAGCACGAGACCTTGGGACTATAACCCAGTGGGCACAAACTGGTTGAATCAATGTTGTTTCCATGTAATTTCAATGAAATCACATTGAACCTTTGTGGAATAGATGTTGAATTGACGTTTGTGCCCAGTTCTATCATAGTTCTGAGATAGTGAGCATCACATTTTTCACATCCCAGATCTCAGAACTTTTCTAGTGAATTCTTCTTTTATAACCCATTAATAAGGTCCCTTATGGCTCTGAAAGGTTCTATCTGGCACAGAATGTTACAATTATTTAAATATAAAGTACAGACATTTAATTTTTATATAAAGAGAATACCCTTCCTTCTTTCTAATCACATGATTGTTACGCATGCTCCCACTCCCACTCCATGGCGCTCGATGGATCCAGGTTACCCTTCATTACGCAGCAGTGCTCATTGGACTCACCTAGACTCCCTCACGTTGTTGATTTGCCCCTGTATATCTGTCTGTTCCTCTGTGTTGTTCCCTGTGGCTGCATTGATTCTCGTTATGTGCGTCTGGCGTTACAATCATCAAATATAATAATTCATGTTCATCACACATTTGTTAAAGCGATAGTTCCCTAAAATGACAAATACATTATATCCTATGAATAACTAGCAACATTGTTGAAGCTTACCTCTGGATGAGTAAACTGATTTTTTTTTCAAACACCCTACTTGCTATTAATCAATAAAATGTGGTAAAATGTGGAGGTTTTCATATTGATATAGAACACAAGACAAAAACAGCAATGCCTCTCCTAAGGGCCAAAAACATGCTCTAAGGCATCTACATTCATTTGTTTTTATATTCTTCTGAAAAAGTGGTGGGAAAGAAAAAGAGGACCAGAACCTATGATATGAATAATCAAAGACTTGGGACTATAAGGTTCTGTCTGCGAAATGTATAGTTTTGAGTAATTTGTATTATGTCTCAGATCTCAGAACTGTTTTGTATACTATACCATTGTGTTAAATTGAAGAGTTTATTTCCAAAATGCTATATCTACAAATTTTTCACATTTGTGTTTTTTCATCAGAGATAAATGCTTATGGGTACCTTTATGTGTGTGTAAAAATATTGCTGTTCTCAGAATTTAAATTAAGAGATTTTAGTTGTGTAATACAATAGTTTTTGTTGCAAAACGCTATGTATCCATTGTTTAGCTACCCTCAGAACAGCCTCAATTTGTCAGGGCATGGACTCTACAAAGTGTCAAGTGTTCCTCCACTGCTGGCCCATGTTGACTCCAATACGTCCCACAGTTGTCAAGTTGGCTGGATGTCGTTTCAGTGGTGGACCATTTTTTATACACACAAGAAATTGTTGAGTGTGAAAAACCCAGCAGCCTTGCAGTTCTTGACAAAGTAAATCCGGTGCACCTGGCACCTACTACCATACCCCGTTCAAAGGCACTTCAATCTTTTGTCTTACCCATTCACCCTCTGAATGGCACACATACACAATCCATGTCTCAAATGTCTCAAGGCTTAAAAATCCTTCTTTAACCCGTCTCCTGCCCTTCGTCTACATTGATTGAAGTAAATTTAACAAGTGACATCAATAAGGGATCATGGCTTTGATTTGTACACTCAGCCACAAGTCTAGGATTGTCCAGGAATGGTTCCACAAACATGAAAGTGAATTCGGCTTATTGCAGTGGCCTACCCAATTACCAGATCTCAATCCAATTGAGCAACTGTGAGATGAGATTGAATGAGCTAGCCAGCCAAACCCGGATTACACTGGGCCAATTGTGCGCCACTGTCTTTGTGCCATTTTCTGGTGCAATCTCAGCACTCTATTAAAATAGCTGTTCACAAACTTGAACAGTCATGCATGACTACTGCCCTTACCACCACCTCAGTCATGGCTTTCAGGAGCAAAGGTCACATCATATGAAGAGTTTCATTCCAAAACACTATATATACATTTTCAGAAATGTTGATAAATTAGCTACTGACTAGGTATCCCCTTTGACTTTTAGTCATTTTATCGGGGAGGGTATTGTGAATCGGTCTCCGCATGTTCAAATGTTCGTAGCACGCGATATCTCAGACAGCACTGGCCTGATTTTGACAAAACTTGGTTGAATGATGCGTCTTGCCATACAACAATGAAAAAATGACACTGATTGTCCCAAGGACACATATTTTACACACACATTAAGGTACCCATAAGCAATAACTTCTGATGAAAAAAAAACAAATGTGAAAATATATAGCACTTTGGAAATAAACTCCAAGTAACTGCAGAGAGTAGAGAAATTGGTACTCTCAAGCACCTATATCTGGTGAGATGCACTCTAAACACTAACATAACAAAATGTTTGTCCTTTTGAGAGCTGCCAGGAGAAGGAAATAGATTCCTGACATCTTCAGAATAGTCCCATTAATTTGTCTGACTGTCAGGCAGTAACTGACAGTTGGAAGCACCCTTGGGTTCAGTTGACCTTGTTCGTTTTGTGGACAAACAACCCCTGAACAGTAGCAAGGTTCTTTATTTTGATTGATTGCAATAAAGGAATAAATCCTCGCAATAAATCCACACAATAAATCCACACAATCTTTAGCAGTAAAGTGTATAACAAGAAAAAAACAATATAACAAGAAAAAATAGGAAGAAAAATATGCTCTACGTAAATATGCATTGAGTAAATGCTTTTATTTGAGTGAATCTTTAGATACAGTTGAAGTCGGAAGTTTACATACACCTTAGCCAAATACATTTAAACTCAGTTTTTCACAATTCCTGACATGTAATCCTAGTAAATATTCCCTGTCTTAGGTTGGTTAGGATCACCACTTTATTTTAAGAATGTGAAATGTCAGAATAATAGTAGAGAGAATTATTTCTTTCAGTTTGTATTTCTTTCATCACATTCCCAGTGGGTCAGAAGTTTACATACACTCAATTAGGATTTGGTAGCATTGCTTTTAAATTGTTTAACTTGGGTCAAATGTTTTGGGTAGCCTTCCACAAGCTTCCCACAATAAGTTGGGTGAATTTTGGCCCATTCCTCCTGACAGAACTGGTGTAACTGAGTCAGGTTTGTAGGCCTCCTTGCTCGCACACGCTTTTTCAGTTCTGCCCA